>CM034130.1:10000000-10600000 GCA_019914995.1 Acanthochlamys bracteata | reverse complement strand
GGTTTAGGGATGAAACTCAATAAAGTTGAAAAGTGGAGACCAGTAGAACTGCAGCCTTGTTTGTGAGTTATCTTGGACAAACAAGTTGTCACCCTAAAGAAAGAATGTAATTAAAGTTTAACAGAAAGAATTTTTTTTTAATTTCTTCCATTTTGAAATTGCATTCATTCCTCACTTTTCACTTTAAGATTTATTATATATTACGTGGACCAGTGTTTCATATAGAACTTGAACTTCATTCTATGCATCTTCATGTTCGTCCCCTCTACAGATATAACCAGAATACTATGCAGTCTATTACCATTTCTTGAGTTGAAGATAATTCATAATATATACAAGTTGTAAAGCTGTTCATGACTATGGTATCCAGGAACGAGGGCAACCTAATCTAATATTCAGAAAGCTTGGTCTCAAAATGCATTACTCCGTTCTTGCTAGGTCTCAAAATGCATTACTCCAACTTTTCCCACATTATGATCATCACGTAAAGTTGTACATTCACTCTATATTATCTAAATGCAAATTGAAATCCATTTAGCAATCCAACTGGATTTCGTAGAAGTAATTATAAGACTAACCTGCAGTACCCAAAAGCTCAACAGTGTCTCCAAGCAAAAGAGCCCAAAGCCAACGAGGTAGAAAATCTGCAATCACCATAGATCACATAAAGGCCACCAAGCAGGGAACTATTGTTGGACAGACGCACGATCTCAACATACAGCAAACAACAAGTTGAAATACAATTTAAAGAAATTAAACTTACGCCAACCATCACATGGTCTGAAAATGTGTCGATGGCTGCAAGTATACCCCTGAATACAGAAAGGAAAATCCAGATCACAAACTAGCATAGCACCAAACAGAAGAGTAAAAACGTCATCTGCAGGAATCAGAGTCAAGTTGATGGTAGTCATCTATGCTCATCTAATCCATGCTTAACTCAATAACAGCTCATCTTTTAATTCAATTGAATAATTAAAGCAAAACAGCCATAAGCATTCTTATCTTCCACAATTTAGCTATTAAGCTTCATACTTAGCAAAGTATCAAGCACCAAAGCACGATCACCAGGAACCACCAAATGTAGGTGCTGGGATTCTATTGCATTATGCATAGCATATTCAGAAGTTACATGGCCCGTTTAGATCACTAACTGAAGGACAAGAAGCTTTAGGGCATACTCAATGAGCATGCAGATTGCTGAGATACAGCACATCCAAAAACTACCTACTTGCAATATATAAAATGCAGCAATAAAACAAATGACAACCTAAGGACTTGTTTAAGAACAGAAATAGTGGTCCCTACTTCAGTTAAAATACCTGCTCATTCAACAAGATGAGTTCCTAGGTAAATTTGATAGTGACTTTAGACTTAACACTCATCAGAACATGGTAAAGCAATTTAATAAATACAAACAATGGTTAATAAACTCCAATATTCAGATGCGCTACTGTAGAACATACTGACACAGAGAATACTTACGTCAATGATTTCCCATGAAATACAATTGGAGGAGCAATAGCAGCAAGGATGCAGAAGCCAATGTGAATCTATCACATGACAATGAATGCACAGTTGTTAGCAATACTGAAAAAAATGAAATACCAAAGATAGTGAAGCATAAATATAGAGAGCTTACAAGGTACCAAAGAAAAAACCAGCCGAAGTTCAAAGCACTGTCAGTCCTGCTTGGCAAATAACAATTTAAGAATACATGTGAATAAAGCAACAATCTGACTACATGCATATCACGAACTAAAGCAGTCACCGCATAAGCTTTGAAGGAAACCAGTGGTACATGTAACTAGCTCACTCATTGTTGTAATGTTGTAATCAAATGAACGCAGAAAGTATGGCCCTACCTCATTGCCCGATACAAGGGTCTGTACCAAAGTACATAAGAAAGAGGACACCCAGAAAGTGCATATATTATTGAGAGTAAGAAGATCTTGGCACCTGCAGCAGGACCCAAAATAAAAAAGAAAGATGCAGAAAAAATGAGAGACCGTTAGAGCAGGCAGGAAAATGAATTTCATTTATGTACGTTACAAGAAGATGTATACAGTAGTTAATACTCACCTCCACCTCTAATCCAACAGACAGTTACAGCAACAACATTGAACACAAGACAAAGAACTATACCTGCAAGTTTTTTTTTTTAAATAATAAAATTAAAAAAAAAACATTGTGACGCAAGCCAAATCTCAAACAAATGTGCTAGGTGAAAATGCCTGACCCCACTAGTCAATCTCAAAATGACATGTATACCTCAAGCATGCAAATAATATTGCAATGACTGCTAAGCAGAAAAAACATCCATTAAAAAGAAGGATATAAGAAAATCATACCAAGCCAACTAGCAAATGCTAGATACTGCAACCTTTGTGCATGAATCGGAATTTCTTTGGCTATATCATGGTGAATAATTGGGAAAAACGGGGGCCAATTTTTATCCTCAGTTGGTACTCCGGCTGCAAAAACAAGTAATAAACACATATTACTCATAATAACCAGTCGAATAAATATGCCTTGACTCATCAACAAAACCACCATTCTAATGACTATATTAAGCTTGAACTAACCTCTGTTTAAAGCTACTTCCCTCCTTATGATTTCCTAATAAAAACAAATGCATATATGGAAAAGAACGTAAGAGGCAGGTAAGCAATTGAACTGGCTAGTATATTGAACATAATGCTTGTATGGGAATTTTAACAACCTGCTCTCTTCTCTTTAGATCTGCTTCCCAATCCGAGAGCTCCTTTGCCTTTTTATTTGAATCCTGTAACATCCAGAACATATTCTTACATGCTTGTTTCTGATATAAGAGAAGGCTAAACATTGAAGTCGTACACTCATTGAATCAAGGGGTATGTCAACAGTTGCACCATGCTTGTTAGCAAAAGGATTCGACAGCGATGGAAGACGCGACTTTGACCCAGTCTTCTGCATACAGAGACACAACAGGATTAACCTAACAAGAACATGATTAACTAACAGTTCAGGAAGAAAATTCAAACAAAAGAAATCATGTCAAATCTTAGGAACATGAAAATGTCCAGACATATAGGTAATTGAGCAAATCGTACAGATAGTGTTCAACCTCCAGAGAAAAAATCCCGGCGAACAATTTGTTTCTATTTTTCTAATTCTACATTGATAGACTTGTAAATATCTAGTAGAACCCTAAATATAGTGTCCTAAACTACTCTCTACAGATACTTAAAAAGAACCCTGTCATAGTTGAACTATTGGCAAAAATTGCAAAAAAATTCAAAGTTCAAACAACAATCCTGTTAACCTCAAACTAACTATCAATAGTTCAAAACACCACTTCCACCAATCCAAAAACTTCCAATATTTAAAATTAAAAAAGAAAGAAAAAGAGTGGGAGTACATCTCTATCCAAACTCATCCAGATCTGCAATGCTACATTCTCAAAAAAAATCCAGAAACAAAAGACCCTAGGACAAAGGACAACTAGAAAATCAACCAAAATGGAAATTACCGAGAAGGGATTAACGTCTTCCTCTTCGAATGGATTAGGATCTCGATTCATTTTTGTTTCCAGTATTTTCTTCGCAAATGCTAAACCAGTTTTCGAATTCGAGTTGTGAAATTATTTTTCGCACTCTCCTGCTTTCGAACAAATTTGGAAATTGAGAAGAAAGAAACAAAGAAAATATAAAAGAAATCAAATAGCGTCGGGGATTCTTATAGTTAGTTGTGTTTCCAGGTTGGCTACTTGAATTTGTATTCCTGTAAAGTTAACCCTTTATTTTGTATTATTTACTACATGCCACTAAGAAGTTGTGGCGCAATTTTGCAAAACAATCACACAATGAAATCTTAGTTTTTGCAAATTGAATTAACATCAATATATTTAATGCGAATGCTTACTGGTTTTTGCAAATGTAACACATTATAATCAACATTAGGCAACAGAGACTAGAACAGAGTGCTGTAGTGCGGCACTATATAAAGTTGCTGTAATGCAATATATAACACACTTTTAAGCAACTTCCTTAGTTGCTGAGTCAACAGTTTCAGGATTTTTTTTTTTTTTGGGTATTTGTTTGATTATTTTGGTAATTTTTTATGGGAGTGTCAAATTTCTAGCATATTAGCAGAGAATTTATGGAACATTCATTGAATAATAAACTACAACCGAAGGAAAGTAAGCGATTTAAATAATAGAAGATCCAATAAATCAAGAGTCTTGGGGTATTTGAGAATACTTAAAATTTTTTTATAAATAAAAAATATTTTTATTTTATTTTGATATGAGCTTTATTATTTTTAATTCAAAAAATAATAAAACTAAATAATACAAAAATCTTACTATATAAATATTTTTATATTTTTAAAATTTTAAATAAAATTCTATAAAATGTTATATAAAATTTATAAAATAAAAAATTAATAAGAATTTTTTTCCGAAGGTTTTGCTTTGATCTCGCAGAGTGTTCCTCCTACCGACCAGTTGGTGCCGTTCGTTGACATGTAAACTTCAGAAGGTTGCATTGCGTAGCTTCTTTTATTCGCAACCTTCGCATTTTTTTTCACACTGCGATGCACTGTGAATAGTAAATGGCATAGAAGAGCTAGTTTGAGAATACATTGGTTAACATATAAAACCCTTCACATAAAACACTAGATGATTTGCTGAGTTATCTGAGCATGCGAAACAAGAACAAATGCGCTATCATGTATTCGTTTGAGACTAAGATTCTAGGCATGTCCATTCACACAACAAAAAACTGTCTGCAAAAGACATTCAGATAATCACTTCCTTAAAAGCTTGAACATTCTATTACGTAAGTCAAAGGTGCACAAAAGAAACAAGAACTCCAGCAATTACATCTTTACTATCCAAGGCTATAGAAAGACAGGATGTAAGGGCTGCTGTAGATAAGAAAACATAGTTTTATTAACTTAACAAGACAATATCCGTTCAACTTCAAGAGATACAAGTTTTCTGGACATAATACATGAATGGAGACGCAAAAAAACTGCATCGTCACTGAGTTTCACAATGTATCAGACGGTCAAGGATTTCCTCCCACAATTATCAGGAATTGGCCTAGTGATGGTGATCCTGCACATAGCGCAAGCCACAATACTTGCAGACAGCTGGCTCGGGCAAGTCAAGACAGATATATTCGATTGGGTGCCCTAGTGCAACATTGCTATCTGTACAATGTAGACAATTCAATCAAAGTCTAGTTATGGCAGAATAATCAAACACATAAATAACAAAGAAGGAAAAACAAGGCTTGGAGAAAAACAGTGAACAGTTAGGGTCAGTCATAACCTCCTTCGCAGCGAACAATTCGTCCTTCAACTTTTATTGGTGGGACTTCATTGATTAACTCCATCGGAGATTTCTTGCTAGTGTTCTGCGAGCAAATTGTAACAAAAGTTATCTTACTAACAGGCAGTTATCTTCCACAAATCATATGATGCAGTGTCTGAGAAAAGTGTACATAACCAAGCATCATGGTAACAGCAGTCTTTTTTATCTGGGGAAGGAGAAATGCATATGGAACTCTTGCATCTTTGCATCGATTTTAGTAAAAAAAGGTCTATAGTTCTGACAGACTGATTTCCTTTTGCGAATGTCTAGGAGAAATGCTAATGTATGAAAACATTTTGATAAATTTAATCCAATGTCAAATATCCTCTATAGAAAGACCATTAGCCTCTTTTTCTTCATTTACGAGCTATAAGACTCCGAGTATATCACACTGATAATATTAGTTGGCTATTACCAAACCCATACAAGTTTTGCCTCATGCAAGCTAGAGAGAACAAACCATAACATCACGTTCTTACTACGCACCGTCTATGTTCTACCACTTATATGTCACAAAACACAGACTTGACACATCTAAGGCAACCACTCCCTTAAGAAAATCATAAGTGCAATCTCAATATCAAGTTCCATGTATGATTCATACGAGAAGCCAAGCTCGAGTTTATTGTTTCGAGCCTATAGTCTGAAACAGATTGCTATAGCCCCACCGCATTAAACTACTATAGTGGCAAACACAAGATAGACAATTCTGAGCAAACTACTATCACAACAACTCTCTAATGCATAAACTCGTGTGGCTTACACCTCCCAAATACCCAGTAAACAACTATGTGGCTTACACCCATCTACATTTCGTGAAGATTGGATGCCAGATACTAGTAATCAACAAACTAACCATCGTGAATGCCTTCACATAAAGTTGTGGTTTTTCTGAAATCTGGCAACTAATAACTATCAATTAAAGAACGTTGAAAGTCCAACCATCAGAAAACATTAGTTTCTTCTCTACAATCAGCCAATTCCCCAAGAGGAGCTAATCACAATATCAGAGAATGATGAAGTCACCAAAAGACTTAATTTATGATAAATTAATTAAAATTAACAAGTATAAATCCCTATATTCGAGCATATAAATCCCAATTACCAGAATTTAACCACCAAATCGTAGCAAAAGAACAAATTAATCGAAAATTAACATTTTCACGATCATTAGAAACTGAACAGAAACAAAGAAGGCGAGAAGAAAGGCTGAATCCACCTGCATCCACTTGGCGGTGTGCTCGCTGACGAGAGCGTTGCCGGTTTGCTCCGCCTTAGAATTCAACCACTGCCGGCGCTGAACATTCGATCCAACACCGCCGCCGGCTCTGATTATGGTTTTGGAGAGTAGGCTGGACAATTGCTTCCTTGCTGACGCCATCATCGCCACGGTTCGATGTCCAAGTTCTCAAGAGATCGTGTTGCTGAAGGAGAAGACGGTCTAATAAAATAAATTAAGAAAATAAAAGAGAATAAAAAGATTATAAATTGCAAATAAAACTCTTATGTTTGGAAGTGGCAAATGCAAAACCATTGGAGTCAGTTGCTGTTGCAAAACCAATTTTCCAGGTACCTCTAGAAAGTCTAGAGTCAAAACAGTAGTGAAGGTAATCTCACCGGGTTCATATTCACTTCGTTTTCAAGAGGTGACCGAATCCACCGCCATAGCTCATAATCTTAATCGTCTCGAGTCCCGATACCTTCCTTCCCGCCCCCACCCGCACAAGCTTTTCATTATCATTCTAATATTCTCGGTTTTGGCTACTTGATTGATTTTTATTTTTTCTTTGTTTAAAGAATCAAAGAAAAGTTAGGATTTTAATCGGGGCGTTGAAGAAATGGTGGGAATATTTTCGAGATTTTCTGGTGGGAGGAGTGGTCACCGGAGAGCTCAGAGTGCTGCGGTGAGGTTTATAGAGCATTTATTGATTTAGCTCATCAAATAATCTAAATCATTTTTATGATTTGATTCTTGATTTATTTGGTTATCCTTCCCCTGGATCAGGGTATTGTACTTCTGGTAGTGCTAAGGGGCAATAGAGGGGGGTCTTCTTTACTAAGTAGTAGTATGTAGCTGTACAAAGATGCTGGCTTTCCTGATAAAAGATCTCCTGCTAAAGAAATTGAATCCTTTGATCGGATTTTGATAGTGCTTTTCTTGTGACGTTTTGAATCATGGGTATTGTTTATTATAGGCTAATGATGCCATGGCTACTGGTCTTCTTTAGTGAGCTGCGTAGAAGTATGTGTAGCATAGCTTTCATGACACAAAGTGTGAATCTTTGGTTAGGTTCTGATAGATTTATTGGATTTCGGATCGAAGGTAGTAGTTCTTTAGTAGTATGAAAGTGCTATGGCAATAAAGATGCTGCTCTCTACTGGGTTGTGGTAGAATTATGTTTAGAGCTTGGTCAATCAATTATGAATGGATCCTGACTGTTCTTTTTCTTTTCTTGGGTATTTGGATTATGGCTGCCATTCATTATATTGTATAATAGCTCAGCTATTGCTGATTCAGCTCACCTTTGTTACTGGGTAGTCCTAGGTATACGCTAATTTCAGGAGTTATTGTAAACTATGTTGTGTTTCAGAATGTGTCTGCGTTTGGCTCAGAAAGCTTTTACAGGATTTGGTTGATGGGTGTTGTTTATTACAGTTGTTGCTTGCTAGTTTTGGATACTCAACTCTAAATCACTGGGAGGATACATAGGGGTCTCGCTCATTGTTTGTTTAGGGTTATCTTTGTGGTAAGCCTGTGCTAGTTATGGAAACTTCGGCTTTGTGGGCTGTGGTCTGGGTAAGAGTAGATTTTGGTTTGAAATTTTTTTGAGTCTTTTAGATAAATTCAGTATATTGCTTCTTTTGTTACTTCTTATTGTTGTGCTAGGTAGGTTATCTTATATATGTGGTTTTGTTGATGGGCACTCTTGTATATGATTTGCAACAGCTATTATTGTGAAAATTCTATTGATCAATAGCTTTTGTGACTTTTGGTTGAGTTATATGCTGTTACTTATTGGCTTATGGCTGGCTTGATGCAGATGATTTTTATATGTTGTGTCCGGGGTTTTCGTAAGAGTGTTGGCATAATTGTTCTTATTAGGATATCAGGTGAATTTTTTTCGGCTTGGTAGTAGTGATATTGGGTGAGAGCTGCTCAGCTTCATGGGATTGCGGTTGTCCAGTATTGAGTGGTCAAAATATGCTTCACCCCTTCAACTCAGTGGGTCTAGATTATGGGCTATAAACTTCAGTATAGTGTTTGAACATACAGGAGTCAGTAGGTAATCTTGGCAGTTTCTGATACAACTAGGCCATTATAACTAAACTAAGAACTAAACATAACTAAATAAAGAAATAAACTTCATATATCTTCCATATTACATGAGGTGCCAAACACCTTTATTTATAGCTTATCTCTTACCATGTTAGTAATTTCCTAAGCTAACAAAACTCTCTAAAACTAAGACTCCTACTAACTAGTTGGTTTCGTAATGAAATACAACAACTTAGTTTCCTAATGAAACACAAACTCCCATTGATCAGTTTCCTAAAGAAACACAACTCTTATTGATTTTAGGATTCTACTCGATTTTCTAAAATTCCTACCATAACATAGATCGGTATTGTAACAGTTTCCGGTTCAGTTTTGAGCAGGTTTGTTGGATTCAGCTGGATGTTGGGCTGATGACCAGGTTGTCTATGGTCTCTTGTTTTATAGGTTATCTGGGTTGTGTTTATAAGCTTATGCTTCATCCCGCCCAAGGATAATAAAAATGTTTTATGCGGAGACTTTTTTTTCACATGTAATTACTTAGAAACTCACACTCTGGCTGAGTACCAAAAACCTACAGTTTTTTAATCTTAACTTTTTCCTTTTTATTAGATTCATAAACACTATTCCCTTAACTCATAGTATTATCTTTGTAGTGTGCATCAAGGATGTAATGAGGTGTTTTTAGATCGATTAAACATGTGCAATCCATGATGATTGCCCTCTTTACTCTTGTGTTTAACTCTGTTTGGTGTTTCGATCAGGACACGAGGGAAGCAACATCTGCGAATATGGAGTTAGGTGGTTCTGCGCATATTGCCTCTGCTACTTCTCATGGGATTGATGTTGCCATTGAGTTTAAGCCTGTTGAACGTCCAAGTGAGCCGATCACCCGTGATCAGCCTATTAAATGCCCTCTACCTGAGCCTTCAATATTAAATGTAAGCAAACTCTTTCACCTTGAAAACTTCCCCTTAACTATAAAGTTAAGGTTATTCGGACAATCATTGACATTGTATCCTATACTAATGTGGTGCTGGACATTGAATTGTTAGTTTATACTATTTCTTATGAGATTAAGAAAGCAGTGAAACATATATATTTGATCGAGATCAAGTACTGGTTATGTTTTATCTTAAAAATAAGGTAGTTAAATCCTGAATACGTTCGTATAACAGACCTATTCTTCTTATAGCTGATATGCTGATACGAGATTCTTCTTTTGTTAATACTTTTCACCGTCCGCTTTTTTCTTGTCCAGGATGGAAGAATATGGAAAGAGAGGATGTCCACTGTAAGTACACGAGCGATAGCTGACTTGCCTGTAGTGAAGGAAGGATCTCAGTTAGAGTCTAGTGTCGTCCAGCCAAAGCCTCAATCAGCTCCAGCAAAACGACACATCTTGCCATCTCTTAGTGCACCCGAGCATAATCTCCTCAACCTGCTGGATGAATGCAATGAGTCCGGAAATCAGTCCATTGGGTAGCTCAGAAGAATGGCTTCATAATAGTCTCTGTATATCATATTCTCTAGAGCAATTTGATCGGTGTTAAACGGAAGTGTTCTGTTGATTGCAAAAATGCAAGTTTAAAAAGGAAACTCTTTGTTATGAAAAGTATATAAATGGGATTACAAATTCAAGAGTTCAAAAGTATCAAGTCTATTCTTCTGTGCTTTATTTTCAGATAAGTTTGTTTTAGTAAATGAAACGAACTTACCAAATCATGATTAATAAATTAAATTGGATAATATATTAATTAATACCAATTCCTATTTTTTTATTCGAACTAAACACGCCAACGCCTCAACAGAGGAAGCTCTCTCTTTTCTTATAAATAAATCCCCCTCAAGTGCAAAGCTTTGCCGAACCAAAGATCAAATCTTCTATGCACCAATCTCCTTCAATCTAGTCGATCATCGATTGATTGTTGATTGCTGAATTTGGGTTTTCGATTAGGGTTTGGAAAGATGGCCGGCGGAAGCAATGGTGGTGGTGGACTAGCGGCTTTGGAGTACGTTGAGGGTCAGAGGGAATCTAGACCGGAGCTTGCTGAGTGGTATGCGGCTTTGGCGGATTTGTATCAGAAGAAACTCTGGCACCAGCTTACTTACAAGCTTGATCAGTTCCTTGCCCTAGCTCTTGCTGCGCAGGTTTAGTTTTTCTTCTTTTTGCCTTTTTTCTTCTAGGGATTTGCTTTCTTTTTTTAAAAAAAATTTACATGTATTGCTGGACTAGAATTTAGCGAAATTAAAAGTGCATTGATTAGTGTCCTCAAAATTTAATCACTAAGCTGCGGCTATGTTCAATAACGTTGTTATGCTCAATACGTTGTTCTTCCGGATCAAGAGATCTGTTTAAGGATTAGGGACTGAAAAGTTGAAAACTTTTAAGTAGTAGTTCAAGCAGCAGTGAATCTAGTGATTGGTGTAAACGTAATCTGCTCATCTTCGTTGCCAATTTGATAGATATGCTCTAGATAGTATAGAGTTTTTGTGCGTCAATTGTTTTTTTTATTGTTTTTTTTTAGTATTCATGTTTCAGGACTTCGTTGATACTTTAGATGAGGCACAATATGCCTTCGTTTCTCTACTCGAGATACCAGCAGACCTTTCTTGTTTACAAAGAACTAAAAGAATTGAAATCTGTGTTGTCTTTACTTGTTGAAGACTAGGAAGCATATGTTTTTATTTCTACTCTATCTTAGAAAAAGGGATTTTAGTTGTACTTTATGCCAACAGATTTAACTTTTGGGATGTTGACGGTTTTTGCTATTGAGCACCATGAATGGTGATTTTGTTTAGTACTAGTAAGTTTAGATTCAGTGCTTCATATGTATTGGAAGGATGGAAAACAACTTTAGGGCCAATGGCTGACTTTCATGTGTTTTATGGATTGCTCTTTTCTTATTTGTGAGAGGTTTGCACACATTCTGCAAGCTGCTCCATCTAATTGGATAATGAACATGCACCTGTTGAAGTTCTACATTTTAAGGTTCTTTCAAGACTATTTTTTTATTGGCATGATTACTCAAAGTTATATGCTGTCCACCAACCGGAAGGTCTTTCCTTATAGTGCAAAAACTTGATGATTACATTCAAATCGTATGTTATATTGGTGTTGTTGCTAATTAAAGAGCAACCATGAAGGAATTGCTCATTATCTATAACCGAATGCTAAACTTCATCCAGTATATGTATCCTAGACATATCACCTTTTACTGGCATTGTCTAGTTAATACACTGTTAAGTTGAGAAACATACTATATTCATTGTTTTTTTTCCTCTCTGTTATAGGTTTCTGATTAGGAGTGATAATCATATCTTATTCTTTGTTTTTGCATTGGCCTACTGAAGCATCATCTTGCTTATCTGTCATTTACATTTTGTCCCAGGCTGGTGATGCTTTAATTCAACTGTATCACAACTTCATTACTGATTTTGAGACAAAGATCAATCCCCTCAAGCTTGCACATCTTGCTGTGATTGTCTCGCGTCAATATCCAGATAAAGATGCTGCTATAGGCTATCTTGAAGGAATCATAGAAAAGCTTTGTGCCACTAAAGAAATTCGCATAGAAGAACCTGTCCTTTATGTCAAGATGCAAATTGCAGCTTTTAATCTGGAGAAGGGAAACCAGAAAGAGTGTAAGAAGCTCTTAGAAGAGGGGAAGACCACGCTTGACAGCATGACTGATCTTGATCCATCTGTCCATGCTAGTTTTTACTGGGTTTCCTCCCAGTATCACAAGTCTCGGCAAGAATTTACTGAGTTCTACAAGACTGCCCTTCTGTATTTGGCATATATAAGTGTGGAATCTCTTTCAGAATCATTTAAGCTGGTAAGTTTTATCTTCTGGCTTGGAACCTTCTGTTAGAACATGAAAGTGGGCCCATATTGTATATATATGATGATTTTTTCCCTTAACATCAACTTACTTCGTTTCTGAACTCCAGATGAGGATATGTAGTACATCTTTCCCTCTTGAGTGTTTCGATAGTTGGGGGCTAACTTTATGCAAATAAAAATGACATATAGAGATTGGCCTGCATATGGTTGCTTCAATGCCATCAGTCGTTGATGCTTAGACAGTCACAAAGTTAGCTGTTGGTGGTGCATGTATATTTTATTTTTCTTCTTTATGAAATTGTAGGAATTAAAACTAGTCTTAGGAGTATAGACTTTTGTTCTAATTCTCTTCTATACACTTTTGATGCACTTTCCACTGGGCTCATTGAACTGTGAACAAATATTGCTGGAACACAATGGATTGTTAAATTCAGTAACACTGCATTTTCTAGTACTGTTTGCATTTAACCTTTTCTTCCCCTCGTTTTTCAGGATCTGGCGTTTGACTTATCGCTTTCTGCATTGTTGGGGGATAACATATACAATTTTGGAGAGTTGTTGGCTCATCCAATTGTAAGATTCACTCGACTTTCCTGGATTTACTTCTCGATTTAAAATTTTGACTCGTCTAATCAAGTTATTCCAATAGATTTTTGCATTGTAAAACCTATAAGCACACGCTTGCGTGTTTCGTTTAATTGTGCTTCGTCTTTCTCATAAAAACTGTTCAAACAAAATGCAGGTAAAGAGCCTCATTGGAACCCAAGTCGAGTGGGTCTATCATATACTTGAGGCTTTCAATACTGGAAACTTAATTCGTTATCAAGAACTCTGCCGTGTTCATAATGCAGCTCTAAATGCACAGTCTGCTCTAATAGCCAATGAGAAAAAGCTGTTGGAAAAGATAAATATTCTTTGCTTGATGGAAATAATTTTCAGGTAAAATCTTAGAGGGCTGGGCTTTTTGAGAACTCCTTCCTTACTATTTTCTTGAAAACTTGTCTGTAAGACTATAATCTGCCCTTTAATTCATTTTCTTTGTTTCTTGGCAGCCGACCATCTGAAAATCGGACAATACCATTAAGTGTCATAGCTGAACAAACAAAGTTTTCGATAGAGGATGTGGAGTACCTTCTTATGAAAAGTCTCTCTGTAAGTAAAAATCCTTTTTAACTGTTTTAAAAGATGGTTATCCGGATTTGGATTTTACTTTTTCAGAGTACATCAGACATTATTCTGGGAAACTGTAAAGCTGATGTGTTGAGCAAGACACCTACATTATTTGCTGTTTCTTATCCTCTTTATCTTGACATCAATATACATAAGCTTTTTCATGTGCTAGCATAGTGGAATTTACTTGATCAACTTTTACGTAGTGAATCTTACATGGCAAACATACTAGAAGGAGTTTCAATACTGGTCTGGGCTGTGTTTAGCCATGGTAAGGTTGCTAGTCATGTCAAATTGTGTGACACCCCTTTCGTTCAGTATATGTCGTAAGTTTTCTGTATTGTTTGTGAAACACATGTTTCTGCTACAACTTATCCCAGTCTTTGCATATTCTATTCTATATTGATGGTGGTTGTGTTGGTATGATTTCATTTGTTTGTAGTGGCTCAATAATCTCGACTTTCATTGCTTCAACGAATTTCAGTTTCAGTTTTCTGTGATGATGCTTAAGAGATCATAAATTTTTCTGTAGGTCTGTCTCATTGAAGGAATTATCGACCAAGTTGAAGGCACAGTGCATGTCTCATGGGTCCAGCCTAGGGTTTTGGGTATACCACAGATCAAATCTCTCCGTGAACGTCTGAACAGTTGGTTAGGCAAAGTGCATGCTGCAGTGCTATCTGTTGAGGCAGAAACACCAGATCTTGTAGCTTCATGATTTTGTGCTCGTGTAATTTAATTGAAGGACCTTTGTATCAATGCGGCAAGAAGAGGCTAGTGGAGAGATGGCTGCATACATGCAACCTCTGTTTGGATTCAAGTCAACATCCTGGTCAGAAGTGCAGTCTGTAAGCCAGCAGTATCTGAATGCTGCCAACCTTTTTTTTTGTTCATCTGTTCTAAGAGTTCTTAACTTAATGCCATTCTTGCGGAAAGTCGAACAAAGAACAGAAAAACGGCTCGTAGATTAGCAACATTGTTTATGAGTTTCCTTACCCTGGTTGTGGGCATAACTATCAGCATTTGCTAGTAATTGGAGAAATTTCTGCTTGTTTTCTATTTAGCTTTTGTGTTGGTGCTACTGTTATGAAGTTTGAACACAGCAATGGTGCGGTCATATCCGTTTCCTTTTAATGCAAGTGCGACCTTAACTGGTTGATGCTCTATTCAATCCTTTGTTCTACATGATATCAGGTGCTCGAGTTAATTTTACATTTACATGTATAATACAGTAGGTGAAGCAGCAGGACAAAGGAACCCTGCGCTTGAACGTACTAGTCGTACTCAGAAGACCCTTCGACAATTCTCCTCTTCCAGTATGTACTTAAAGACCGCATTCATCAAGCTTGGGGTAAACTTCTGGTATGATTTTGAAAGCAATGTAGTACTAGACAGAGTTGCAGAGCAGAGTTGGGGAGGGTTTGGTTGTTCAGGTGGGTCCTCAATTGTTGAACTCACTGATGATTGAAGCATTGAACCCCTTCAAAGAGGTTACCTGAAAGATCTTGGACATGTTCACCAATTCCAATTAGCTTGCATAAACAAAACCATGGGAGTAAAGTATATACGTCTGCAGAAGAGTACAAGAGAGATCTGACGGAATACCTGGCTACGAGCAGCTTCTTCAAGAAAGTTTGCTCACTTCTTCAATCGTATGTCGAAAACTCATCAACCGAAAGAGCACATAGACAAGTTGCAGCAGCAAAAAAGGCACAAAAGACCTTCATAGCTATGATGTCCAGTCATAAAACTACAGCCATGGCTGGAATGATGCGGTGACTGGACTAATTGGAGTATGGCCCTTCTTCTCCACTTGAAGCTAGTATGATCAACACCATATATGGTTTTAGGAAAGCAGATGTCCATGTTATATTGAAATCAACTTTTATTATTTGAAAAACTAAACCAGCAAACTCTTAAGAAAGAACACCACAAAACTGGGTTCTTCGCAAAAAAGTAAGGTGATGAAGTATGAATATCTGAGCTTCGGTGTCTTATTTTCTGTCATCTTACCCAAGTACCTGGTTTGCCTTGCCAAGTTGCCAAACCCAATCTTGATCATGTACAAATATTCGAAACAAGTTCCTCGCCCTCCAAGAAAGAAAGATAGCATGTGCCTCTCTTCTTCGTGCTGCTCGGCATCACAGAAATATTACTTAGCCTTTTCCAAGAAATCAACAAACTTAACACCCAACAAAGATGAAGACTTCTCAACTTAGACCATCACTGAGCACAATTTGCTGATAACGGCTTGGATCCAAATCTCAGGTTTCTTAGAAACAAAAGACCATTAATTTTAATGGTATTCAGGATATTCCTTGCTTCAGATTGTCTTCCCAGGAACTCATATAGATGAACAGCGGCACTTAAGACAAACCCATCAGGTTTAATAAATCCATTTACCATTTCAAAGAAAGAAATGCCTTCATTGGCAAGGCCGTACTCCATGTATGCCCTCATCATAGTCCTACAGCAAGTGACATCAGGCCTCAAGCCGACCTGCTTCATCTGGCCTACTATTCTTTCAGCATCAGATATCAATCCTTCTTTCACAAAGGCAAGAATGAGCTGATTGAAATGCGTACAAGAAGGAGAGATACCCCTCTTTAACATTTCCTGGATAGCATCCTCTGCGTTTGCATACTTACAAGCTTCAGTGGAAGCTCGAACAAGCGCAAGGTAGCTCATGGAATCAGGGAAAAGCCCAGTCTGTTGCATTTCTTCGAAAAGATCCTCTGCTTCTTGATAACATCCAGCAGTTGCATACACATTGATCATAGTGTTATAACTAATCTGCCATTACCAAAGAAATTTAAAAATATGTTAGCACATGAAGGAGAATCCATTGGTCCAACAAATTCTGTCAAGTGAATGCTTGAAATACGATTTAAGAATATGCAAACCTGTCCAGGCCTTATACCATCCTCCTTCATTTTCCTGAACAAGAATGAAGCATCCTGGGGCCTACCTGCGAGTAGCAAGTGACAAATCACAAAATAAACACATGTGGTATATCGCCTTCCAAGTAGTGCATTGTACGGTTTCTTAGAGCTCACCAGCCTTCCCATAGTAGCTAATCATGGTTGTATATGCTTTCTCATCCATTTGAAGCTCTGAACTTTGTGCAGTGTCAAACATCTTGATAGCCTTCTCCAGATTTCCACTTTGGCCATATAAACTGCATCACATTGCAAGCGGGAACTACATTTTTCATATCTGATTGGACTAAGATTATTTAATGCATTACAATATATAGGAAAGCAATAAAAGTGATGTTTTACATACCTAATCATGGTGCTATATGTCTGAAGCGACGGAAGGACACCTGATGACATCATTTGATTATATATATCTACAGCAAAGTGCAATTTACCTGCAACAAGCATACGTAGTGAGTACTTATTTCTAGACAAAATTTTCTTTACCCTGATGGAGGTCGAGCTAGCCAATGTGCCTAACCTGCATCCAGCATAGCCTTTATACAAGTATTATATGCAACAGTGTCCAATTTTGCATCCCCATTAATGCTGCCTCGGATAATTTCTTCAGCACTCTCATATTTTCCTAACAAAGGGGTGAGAAACCAGCATATAATTCATTCTTTGATAATGCATATTCCAATAAATGGTATGATACATATTCCAATAGACAGGTACGATACAATAAATATAAATGATGGTGCCATTCATTAGAATTTCATTACATCAAATGGGTTGGATATCCATGCAGTTCAAAATTCTAAGAAAACAAAAGGAAGGCAGTAATATGCCAGTAGTTGATAAGCACACATTTTTACATCTGAGACAGTGAGTGAGCACAAACAACAATGTAAGACACTCCCAAAAATGAATCAGTCCCATAAGTTAGTAGCTAGTGCAAATGACATAAATAGTTGAATAGTCACGTCAAATTAGAGTAAGCAGTATCCTCACAGAGGACAAGTAATGATTTCAACGATACATTCTGCTTCTACTGACAAGTTTTCATCACATCTACACAACAAATATAATAACGCTGAGAAGAATGTGTATATCAGCCAGCAACCTAGTCAGGATTAATGGTAAAAGACCTAGCCTTAAAAATAATGAATCAAACTCTTAAAATTCATTCTCAATTAATAGCAGTACCTTTCTTAGCCAGTGAGTTTATCAGTATACTAACTGTTACAGCATCTTGAGTATGCCCAAGCTTGATCATTTCCTTAAACAAAGAATATGCTT
The DNA here is from genome assembly GCA_019914995.1 of Acanthochlamys bracteata. NCBI lineage: Eukaryota > Viridiplantae > Streptophyta > Magnoliopsida > Pandanales > Velloziaceae > Acanthochlamys > Acanthochlamys bracteata. The sequence goes on along the minus strand of CM034130.1, from coordinate 10,582,130 downwards.
TGTTAACTTCACCACATTTGCAGTAGGCATCAACCATAGATCTATAAGCAGTTCCTCCTATTCCAAGGGAAGCACACGCTGACGAAAAAACTTTCTCAGCATTTTCCATTTGACGGCTCTGACCGTATGCGGCAATGAGAGAAGAAACTGCTGCCTCCTCGACCTCAAAACCAAGATCTCGAGCATTATCGTACATTAGCTGTGCTTTAACTATGTCACCTAAAATATAACAAATAGAGAGTTTTGATAGCTCATATAGAATGTCACGAGAAGAAAATTAACAAGCTCTTATTTTGATGTTCATTGAGAACATAAAGATCTATCCGGTATCTAATCATTAATTATATACCAGAAAAGAACCACCCCCACCTTCCCTAACGAATCTGCTAACCAATTGCGTCGCTGTTGACAAGCCAGAAGATGTTTTCAACAAAGATCTCAACAAATCATTGGCTTTACATAATTCACCATTTTCAAGATAAAGGCAAATCATTGTGCTAAGAGTTGAAATGTCCAGCTGCTCAATGGTCTTTAGTAACTCCTCTGCTTTCTCCACTACACCAGATTGCCCATACATTATCATCAGTGATTTCTTCGAGCTCTGGTCCAAGCTCAGGCCACTGTTTTTCATGTTATCCATTACTTGCTCAACTTCGCTCATCATGCCCTCTTGGCAGTAAATTCTTATAATGTTTCTGTAAAGGTCCTCATCAAGTTTTACTTCGCTTTTTCTTATGTGCTCAATTAAAGCCTTGGCTTTCTCAAATAAACCCAAGCTAAAATATAACATAAGCAAGTTATTACAGCACATGGCATCCAGACTGCCCATGCTGCATAGATTCTGAAATGCATCTTCAGCAGAAGCAACATCTCTTTTTGCTACAAAACATCTTAGCAGAGCATTGTATGCAAATCCAGAAAAATCAACGCTTCTTGACCTCATCAAATCCAAAACCTTCAAAGCATTTTCATGATCTCCAGCATTCATATGAACCTGAGCCATTGCTACATATGTTCTCTCATCAGTTAAAAGGCCCAACCTTTCAATGTCTGCAAATGTCCTTTTAGCATCCTCATATAAACCAAGTTTCCCATATATCCTAATAAGAATGCCGTGGATGACTTCATCGAGGATGATTTTATTCCTTTCCATCTCAGAGAACAGTGTGAGAGCTTCAGAATAGTCAGCATTTTTATAATGAAGTGCAAGCAGTGAAGCACAGGTATAATTACTTGGATGAATGTCATGAGACCTCATCTCTTTGTATAGTCGCAATGCCTCATCCGCTTTACCTTGCCTTGCTGTCAAGCTTATTAAGAGGCTATATGTTGCCTCCTCAGGGATGAGTCCTAACTTTTTCATTTCATTGCATGCATCCAAAGCTTCATCAAGAATACCCATTTTGACATATGAGCTTATGGCAATAGTGTAGCTAAACTGATTTGGAGCTACCTCAGAATCCAGCATCTCCTTCCAAAGATCGATCACCTTGCTGTGAAGTTTGTGCTTTTGCAGGGAAGAAAGCATGAAATTGAAAACTGCAACCGATGGTAAAATATCTCGTCTACGCACAGCAGAATAAAACAGCATCATGTCTTTATGACGACCCCATCTAGCATAAGCACAGAGCAACGTGCCACAAGCAACTTCATCTGGTTCGCAACCTGCTTCAAGCATCTCCAGAAAGATCTGCTCAGCAAGTTTGATTTTTCCAACTTGGCCATAAATTCTAAGAAGAATAGTGTATACGATGACACTGGGTCTGTAGCATAGCTGCAAATCCCACAATATATCAGCATTTATTGATCACAAGTAAACCACATTCTATAGCTACAAATGCCATAACAACAACAAGGTTGCAATTTTTAATCAAATTTATTTCCTTATTACAACAAGCTACAACTTTTTTTCAATTAGTTCTTGAACTTCACCAGCCCATGTTCCAAGGGACCATTTACTACATCTACAATCATCTTCACAGCAACTTCATATCAATTCTTGAAAGAAGAGCTAGAAATCATCTAAATATACACAAATAGAGAATGGTCCTCTACCTGCAGCTTCATCCAGGCGAAGAAATCGCGGGCCTGCCGCCACCCGCGTTGCTCCCTCAAAACAACACACATCTCTCTGAACTCCAACTTTGCCACGAACGGCGCCATCACCTCCCTAATATCATACTCCCCCTCCTTCTTCCCCGAAAGACTTCGAACGATTTTAATCGCCGCCACAACGTGTTTCCCATATAGATGCCCATCACGGTCGTCTTCAAGAATTTGATTCATCTGCTCCGGCGTTCTCCGAATCCATCGCGGCAATTCTGCAGTTGATCCCTGGTTTCGTCGTAGACGGCTGAGATAAGCCGCTCTTGATTTGATTATTCGGCGTGCGTCGTCGTCGGAGAGAGGTTTCCGGCGACGGCGGTTGTAGTGGGGACCACCACTGCCGTCGCTGAGGGACCAATTGGAACGGCATATGACACGTGTATGCTTATGATTGGTGGAAATTCGAGATCTTTTTGAAGTTTTTGGAGAGAAAGAGGGGAGAAACGGAGTAGGGATTAAAGATTCCATTTTTTTTTTGGAGGGAAAAGAAAAAAGCAATGAGCAAACTTTGAGAGAGAAGAAATAACAAAAGAAACAAAGAAAAGTAAAAGATAACAGAAACGAACCTGATGTACACGTGGACGTGATATTGGAAGAGTTAAAATTTTTGGGTCCCTAAGATTTTTAATTTGCAGTATCAGACCACCTATGGTAAGAGTTCTCATAATGGGATCCTAACATTATTTCTTTGCATTACTTGAGCTCAAAAACAAATTTCTGCTTTCATAAATAAGTGAAAGGAATAATTTTCTGCTCTTAAATATACACAAATGTTTTTCGCATCCGCTATCCAAGGTGTCCAAAAGAAGGTGGAGGAATTAATACTCAGAACGAACTTGATAACAAAAACTTGTATTTGCAAAAGAAGGGCAGAATATATTGTTTTGTTTTTATCATTTACAAAATATCGCAGACCCTATTTACAATCTGATCAGATGAATGGAAAATATAGAATCAGTGTTGTTAGCGTATTCTCTACAGCAAACACTGATAATAAAAAACCTCAAACGTAGAACTGGCCATGTCTATTATTATTATTATTCTCGTCTGACATACGGTGATGAACTCAGCTCTGTCGTACTGTAAAACGAGTCCTCCTGGTCGACGTACTCATCATCTTTATCTTCTTCCCATTTTAGAACTTCCCCTATGTACTTGAAGGTCTCATCAATTGTCACGCGATCTCTGGCACGCGTTTGCCATACAAAGAGTTTGCGGTTTGTGCTTGAGTAGTAAAGGTCCTTGAACTTCATGGCGATGTAGTAGTAGGCTTGAGCCGCTAGGGCTTGGTTGTTATGGTGAGTCCTGAGTGGGCAGAAGTCACTGAACCAATCGCAAGCTGTGATTGGGACTTGGCTGATTTTTTCTTCAAACAGGTCGTAGTTGTTGAGAAGTAGAACGAACGGTCTGTCCTGGAAGCATGGTTGCCTGGATGATGTTGCACAAGATGAACTTTCAGTTTTAGCAATTCATAAAGGAGAAAAGTAAGTACATTCATAAAAGTAAAGACTTATAATTAATCCAGATTTCAGAGGAGAGACTTAAGTGACTAGAACCTGATGGTCGTCTCAAAAAGATCCTTGCTCAGCAACATCTTGTTCATGAGTGGTCCACTGCTTATGTTTACTGAAGGTCCTAGTTGGTCATAATCACTGAGAGCTACGCAAAATATCACTGCATGGACGTCTTGAAACATTTCCAGCCACTTGCATCCCTCGTGCATTCCCTTGGAGCTCATTCGGATCAATTGATATCTGATAAAAGAAGATGTGAGATAGCAAGCTTCATAAGACTTACTCACATTCCCGTGCTTATGATAGAAGGAAAAAAAGAAAAAAGATGAAATACTAAATCCAAAACATGATGGCTGAGAAATCTTACTTTGTAAGAGGCTGGGTATGAGCATCAGGATTATCATTATAAAGCTCTGACATTGGGCTGCGGTCATCAAGTGAGAATTCAATGAAGGCTAACCCATTTCCTCTTGTCAGTCCTTCTGCATATATTATATCCTCATCAGAAGGCTCATACTCATTGCTTGATATCTCGATCGCCTGCAAAGGACATATAGCTTGTCAGAGATACAAATTCTCCATTTCATCATATTATCAACCACAGTAAATTCCCCTAAGGAACCAATGCCATGGAAATCAACAAAACTAAAAAATCATAGCATAATGTAGAAAAGAGACCATTTATGAAACTAGAATAGCTACAGAAAGCAGACGAAATACCCGGCTTAAGAAGTACTCAGCAACATCTGGAAGAAAATGAAGCTCATTTCTTCTCCTGTATGTCTCCTGCATAGCAGGATCTCTCCACATCTAATCAACACGTGGAGCATATTCACGAGTGGCAGCAGGAAAGAATGCATCTAAATCACCCATAGCTATGACGTCCAACAGCCAATCAGAGAACTGCTTCAACCTTCCATTGATGGAGTAAACAGACTGATTAGATCTATTTGACTTCCCTTCTTCTCGACCTGAAAGTAGCACAATTACCATTAAGCCAGGTCAACAGAATAAATTCTCGTCTAAACATGCAAAGGGTTTGTAAACATTCTTCTGAGGTGTGTGCCTGTCAATCCCTAGAATATAATACACAAAATCTATTTTCTTAGCAGGTGGCGCCCAGGAAATCTATGTTGGAATATGTTTGAACTTTCCTGGAACTCTACAAGATAAAGCCATGAGGAAGTGACAAACAGGAGGTATGCTCTGTCTTGAATTGTTGAATTTTCATCTACATACTAAACCGAGCGTGTTTGAACTGCTTAATTCTTATAATAAAATAAACAAAACGGCATGAGATAACAATTAGATGATCAAATTCATTAAAATAGGTGAAAAGATAAGCTTAAGGTAACACCAAAATGCCTAGCTCGAAGTTGAGCACCAAATCCATAACAGCAAGAAATTTTCTTAAGAGGATTAATAACAGGAAAAGCCATGGATGCAGAAGAAAAATCCTGCAATTAGACATACACTCTGTTGATTCTTGTCAAGCAAGGCCTCTTCTTCAAATCTCTCGCGTCCCTAAAGCAAAATGCTAAGATACTTATACATGTTGCTCTGCATCATAAGTTTCATATCTTCCATTTCTTCTAGAGTGAATCCATTCCCGTTACAAAAAGTTGGCCTGTCAAAACACATCACCATATCACTAATAGTAAACTAAAAAGATAAAAAGAACAAATATATGACAATCAATGACCAAAAAGTGTGGTTGATCCTTGCCTGCTTGAAGATTGTGCTTGTACCAGATCCAGCAGGTCCAAGTAGCAAGAGCTTTTGAATCCTTTTTGTCTCCAAGTATTCAGGAACTGTTCTACCGGAATAAGAAGGAAGCTCATCCTTTCCCCTGAGGGAACTCGAAGGAGGCACAGGAAGGGACAGCAGAGAGCACAGTAATCTTGTTGATGCCTGTCTAGCAAGGAAATAGCGGTAACATAATGCATGAAATAATGAAAGCAGAAGGTGAAGAATGCATGAACATAATCATAACATAATGCAGAAGGCTATAACAGCATAGAAGGAAGATCCCTATAGTAAAAGGCTGCAGCATGTCATAGATGCACGTACCTTCTCCCAGATTTTCCCCTTTATATTATTGGCTTCTTCCTCATACCTGCCATCATGATAGACCCAAAAGTGGGTATCTCGCGGGCACTGCACATTTGCCAACTGCACGCAGAAAATAGACTTCTCATTTAAAGTGGCTACGGAGGATTGCAAATGCACAACCTCCATCGAAATACACATAGAAACAATACAATGGCATAACATGGACTTGGGAAGAAAATTATAGATTTAATCCATGATGCACTAACAAAACCTTTTACCGACATCTGTAGTAAAAGTCTTACCTTCAGTACCCTCAGCTCAATTTTTGTTATCTCCCTCCCATTGATAAAAACTTGTGTATTGCCATTACTTGCATTAGCACTAAGCTTCCCGTTAAAATTTAAGTTTGAACTGGTAATCCTGTCTGGTCTCAGCCCCTCCTGTTGAAATAATAAATAGAAGTAGAAAAGCACAGTCAACCACATGACGCTAAACAAGTAATTAAAATCCAATGAAGAAGTGTATAAGAGACTCTTATACGAGATAGCAAGTGCCTTGCCTTTCCCCAAAGGCCAGAATGCTTGTCATACCAGTATCTTCCTGGCTTCAACTTCTGGGGAGGTAAAGGGCAGCTGAGCAGTTCTGCCAGCTCTTCAGATCTCAAACGGTATCCATTCACAATAAGCTGCTCAGGCCGAAACTGGTTAGCTGCACACTTTTTCTCAGCTTTCAAAATTTGTCCAACCTCTAAGGGGCTAAGCGACTTCAACAGCACCCTTGAACCCTCCCCCAACTTAGACCTCTTTGACTCATCTATCGGTTTGCCTATACAAGTAACACATTTTCTACCCTCTGGCATTGAACCCATTGCCCTGAGAACACAGTTGCGGCAGTACCTTGCATCACAAACCAAGCATGCCTCTTTGCTCTCCCACTCTCTCTTCCCGCACCTATAACATACCCTTTTCCGCTTATCTTTCCTGGTGATACCAACATACTGAGGAGAATCCATGCTTTCCTCACACAGGTCCTCGCTAACAGCTTTCTCAATTGGCCCAAATGTAACCAATGGCAATCTCTTCCCATCATTCGAGACAGACTGCCTTTGCTCTCTGCCAGGGGAGCTGCGAGCTGAGCTTGGCGATCCTGACTGTGACCGTGAAGAGAATTTATGGTTGTTTTGGAGGACAGAAACAACAGACTCAGAACTGCCAGAACCACGAGGGCTTCGTCCAGGGGAATTAGCAAGGCCGTTGGCAACGCGAGACAGAGGTAAAGGAATTGGGTCGACAATAGGTGGTGTAATTCCATTTACTGACAATTGTTGCAACTCCGAGACTGGCATGGCAATGGGGATAGAAGGGTAGCTGAGATCAACAGGTTCTACACGGGGAAGGTTGTATGACACTGGAGGGCCATTATACTCTATAGCAATGGAGTAGTCCAGGTTAGGCGGTGCATCAGGAATCGGAGTCCCCGGTGGCAGGATCTTTTTTAGCAATTCCTGCCAGCTAGTTTCCTCTATGGTTTCTGCCATTTCTCTACTAGCCTTTAAAGAAATTGAGCAACAATCTTATGAAACCACTACCAATGATGCCAAATCAACACAGGACAAGCAAAATTCTCTCCTAATGAAACACAAAAAAAGCTAAAAATTCTTCCAGAATCAGTGCCACAAAACAACTCAATTGATAGCTTCAAGCAAGCAACCGCCACCGAAAAGAAATCCAAGTTGCTTCCTTTCATGTTCAGAATAACAAATCCAAAGCAGATAGTTAATGGGTTCTAACAACACGTCAAATTAAACACAAAACAAGGAAATCCAGCTGCTAAAAGTCCAACCTTTCTTGTTTTTCCAATTCAAAACAACTCAACATCAGGCCAAGGTCGAAACTTTACAGAAATCCAAGAAGAATAAGGCCTTCAAATCGGATACCCAGATCTCAAAACAGCTAGAACTCTTTAAGGTCGAAACATTTAAAATTTTTATTTTAAATAACACTAAGCGCATATTTTAATTATAAAAAATTATATTTCTTCACTTCAAATTTTAAATTTTTTTATTTTTATATTTTTAATTATAATTACGAAATTTATTTTTATTTTTACACTAAATTTTAATTTTTTTAAAATTTAATTTTAAATTTTACTTCACTTATTTTATTTATCATTTCAATTTTACTTCTATTTGAATTTGACTTTTCATTAAATTCTATTTTTATGAAATTTATTTATGTCAATCATGTAATTAAAACCATAAATTTAAAACTCGGTCCGGAATCGGTGCCTGGTTGCCGAGTTAATATAAAATCGGATCGCGTAAGCGATCCAGTAAGACTCGAATCGACCCGGCCGGATTCTGGGTCAACTCAGTGACCTGGTTGGACGAGTCGACCCAGTTTTAATATATATATATATATATGTGATAGGATATAGGCACTCTATGTGCTATATGTACTCCATCGATTTTTCCGTCCATATTTGGCCGGAGAGACCTCCAAATCCGATCTTCACCGTTGGATATGTAGAACTATGAGTTAGAAACGTATTTACCAAATTTCAGTTCAATCGAACCACGAATCGACCTTCATCCGGCCACTTGATCAAGATGACTCAAAAATAAAAAATATATATTTTGTCAATTTTTACTATTTGAGTTAGTGAGTATTTGAGTTCAAAAAAATATCTTCACTGTTGCTGCGGAAGTAAAATGCATGTCATCTGTGCTTTTAGCTTTTCTATGGATATAAAAGTTACTGAGTATTTACAACCTACTTCCATTGTGTGAAATTTATACCATATCATATTAATTGTCTTTTGTTTCATTTGAAGTTTTGTCCTTCATAACTATATTCCTTTTACATAATTGAATGCATCACTTATCTGATGTCTAAATTGTGCTTAGGGTACAAATGAGCAGAGAAAATATGGTAGCCTTACGAGAATTGGTCTCGCCGTTGGGGCCAAAATTTTGCCCTTAACATTGTTGAGAAAGGCTTCCCCATCTCTGTCTACAACCGAACGACCTCCAAGGTTGGCGAAACTGTTGAGCTTGCCAATGCCGACGGCCACCTTCCTCTCTATGGCTTCCATGATCCTGAATCATTCATGAAGTCGATTCGGAAGCCTCGTGTCATAATTATACTTGTGAAGGGAGGTGCACCAGTTGAGCAGACCATAGAAAATCTCTCTGCTGACATGGACAAAGGGGACTGCATAATCGATGGCGGGAATGAGTGGTATGAGGACACTAGAGAAGGGAGAAAGCTATGGCCGAGCTAGGACTTCTCTATCTCAGAATGGGAGTTTTCTGTAACCTCATTGATGCCTGGAGGTTCACATGAGGCATACAAGAGTATTGAGGATAATGGATATCTTGCTTAAAATGGCTGCTCAGGTTGCTGAGTGGCCTGTGTGTGACATATATCGGGAAAGTAGATCTGGGAATTTTGTCAAAATGGTCCATAATGGGATAGAATATGGAAAAATGCAGCTTATTGCAGAAACCTATGATGTGTTGAAATCTGTAGGAAGGCTTTCAAACCAGGAACTGCAGGAGGTTTTTACTGAATGGAACAAGGGAGAATTGCTTACTTTCCTGATTGAAATCGCAGATATCTTTGGTGTAAAAGACGACAAAAGTTTATGATATTGGTGGACAAAGTCCTCGACAAGACTGGTATGAAGAGAACTTGAAAATGGACCATCCAGCAAGCTGCTGAGCTATCTGTAGCTGCTCCAACAATTGCTGCTTCTTTGGATGCATGATCCTGAGCAGGCTGAAGGAGGAGAGAGTCGAAGCGGCAAAGGTCTTCAAATCTGGTGGCTACAGTGATATCTTGAATGATCAACCTGTAGATAAAGCAAAAACTTATCGATGATAGGCGCGCTCTATATGCATCAAAAGTCTGCAGCTATGCTCAAGGAATGAATCTGATAAGAGCTAAGAGCATGGAGAAAGGATGAGATCCCAACTCAGGAGAGCTCGCAAGAATGTGTGAAGGGCTAGTGCACATCGTGGCAGTGTTCTTAGCCGTATCAAGAAGGCGTAGGACAGGAACCTTCTTGTGGATCCAGAGTTTGCTAAGGAGATTTTAGATCGCCAGGCAGCTTGGCATAGGGTTGTCTGCTTAGCTAATAACTGTGGTGTCTGCATCCCTGGCATGTCTTCAAGTCTTGCCTATTTCCATACATAAAGAAGGCAGAGGTTGCGGGCAAATCCTGTATAGGCACAAGGGATTACTTCGGAGTGCATGCATATGATAGAATCGATCAGCAGGGGAGTTTCCCCACTGAATGGTTCAAAATCGCCAAAAATCAAAGATCTGATTTTGATCATCCCCCTTGCTTGTTCAACTGTTGCTGTTACTGATGCTTGTAAGTTGATGTTTGTAGAGGGTGAGAAACCGTTGTGGTGTATTTCTTGCTGGTTACCTAAAAAACTTTGTCGAGGCTGTTATATGTTTTGTGAACGACCAAAAAACTTTCCATCTTGTTCTGTTTCATGAGACTAAAGATTTTGGCATTATAAATAGTATTGTTTTCTTTATATTGTTTGAAAAACATAAGAAGAAAAAATGTAGCAAAACCTGCTGTCTTGTTCAAATGAAGCAAGTATGCTACACAAGTGAATACTCTCAAAAAAAAAAAAAAAAAAAAAAAAAAGCAAAATAATACAAGTGATTCTGGCAGCCTTTGGTACATACCAGAAAACAATACAAGTGATTCATTCCGAGTGACATGAAAAAAATTAAACAAGCAAAGTAATTCATCTGCATTTGATTTTCTTCTAGGCTGTAAAGACGAGATGGTTTCAGTAGCATCCTTTTGAGTAAGCTTAACTTATATGCATCGATGAAACACAAGCCGAAATTCCCCTGGTTCTTGGATCATCGTTCTCTAATACAACACCATGTGGGTTTTCTCTAACCAGAAGAGGCAAAACACCAAGTGAACTCCAGAATCTAGCTATCTTGTCACGAGCTCCTCCTAACGTTATAGCAAAAACAGCATCAAATCCGCCAGCACCTGGAATACCAGCCAATAACACTCCTTCCATTTCCATCGTGGCGTCCAGCAGTCGTGTCTGTGATTCTGGTTCAATCTGCAAATCCAGGAAAAAAAAGGGAAAAAAAGGTCAATCAAATAATTATGTTTACATTTTTTACCAGAAAGAGTCCAATGATGATGCAACAATCATTTCCTGGATTAAGAATAGAGGAGAAGATAAAGTAACAGCTATCCCTCAGATGGCAAGTACTAAAATAATAGCGAAACATTTTACAGACTTTTCCTATTGGCTTGAGAAAGAAGTGAGTCAGTATTGTTGCTCAAGAATATAAATTGTGTTTCTCATTACAGAGAAGTTCTACAAGTGACATACAGAAATCCCAAATATTAGCATAAATTAACCCTAAACTAAATACAAACTGCTTGGTACAGCAATCAGAGCCAAGAGAGAAAGTGGAAGGGCAATCCCCTAAAAACCATTTACTTTGAACACCGAGTCACTTAAAAAGAGAAATTTGTTAAACTTTTAGTGTCGTAGTTAGAAAGCTAAAAAGAGAGATCCAAATCATGACTACATACCGGAACACCAGCCGCCTTGCCCATCTGTTGCATATGAAATCTAATTTCAAGGAAAGCACTTCTTGTGCCAAGCAGCGGTTGAACAATGGATTTCTCCTCTTCATTGTTGGCTTGCTCCATCCACTGCACCAATCAAGATTGTTAGCCAATTTACTAGAAAAAATACAAAGAGCTGTTTCTTTTTTTTTTTCTTTTTTGTTTGTAAAGAGAAAGCCACGCAATTTCAAAATCACGCAAATCCATCAGCAATCTACCGAACAAGCAAACAAATGCATGAGATTGCATTATAATGTTGCCTTATTTTGGGCTGATACACAAGGTTATAACCATGGTTTACAAACGAAAATATATAGTCAGCCGACATACAATTGGGCCATCCCTATTCATAAAAATAGTGGAAGAAAAACCTGGGAGCAGGGAGAAGAGCTCGAGGCAGCAAATCGGGATTTCGAATCAAGATGACAACGGAATGTTTAAATAAACTGAATATAATAGTTAAAATCATTAACAATTAGCTTGAAACTCAATGGTTTTTTCCATAAAATAAACGTATAGCCCATATACCTTTCGATGTGCATGAGCACCACATCTGCCAATAAAGTTTTCATATGCACTGGGATTCTCTTTAGCTAATCTGCTTAGGGTTTTAAGTTGCATCTCCAACGTTGAATTCGCAATTGCCAATCTCTTGAAAGTTTCTGTGGATCCTTGAGGATCAGATTTCTGCCACTGCTTCACAGAGCCCACCATTGATACCGTAGAAGATCCTCCAGTACCGGGTTCCCCTAGAAGCTGGTGTAAGAGAGAATTCAGAAATAAAACTTCACCTTTAGAAGATGCAATAAGATTCAGAGCACACGATAACTACAGCTTAAGAAAGGACCTCAACCTAGCTACTTTCTAGGCTGTTCATGAGAATTGCATGACATTCAAAAGGATGTAACAATTAATCTAGCACGAGGAACTGAGTCTACATATACTCATCATAAAACATGCACATAATGAATAGCATAGCAGCTCATTTAACTGACTATAGCATCTGCTAATAGAGTATTTTGGAAGCTTGAAAAATATCACCAATATTAGAGGCAGTGGGAACTCACAAGAGTCATCATAGGAGGCAAAGAGAACATGCAGTTCTCATGATCCCATTTTTCCTTCAGAATATCTATAATAACATCAGGAATGTGTGTTCCGCCTATAGCCTGCATTATTAAAGCAGTGAGACTTGGATCAGTCAAATCATCTTTCTAAGATATGTTTATTGAAAAAACTGCTAATACATTAAAGAGGTAGTTTATAAGGATTTTAACATTAATGTCAGAGTTAGAGATCTATAATCAGTCATTATTTTCATTCCCAGTAAAGTGGAAATCCTAGTAGTGCCAAAATCTTGTTATACGTCACAGTTTCTAATAAAGTATGGAGTTGCAAGAAGAGAGTCTCCTTGGAACCTCAATGACATGGGGACATTGATGTGAGCAGGTTTTCTTAAAGAACAAGCGAGACATATGCAAGCGCAGCAAAATCTAACACCTTCCATATCATTGGACCTAAGAATTAGTTTTGGTCTTTTTATACAACACTGACCAGACTTTTGTAGTACAGAAGGGAGAATCCATCTTATGTCAGGGCTACAAACAGAAGAGCAAGAATTCTTGGGTAAAGGATTTGCTTATTGCAGCAGTATTGGTGTTAGCAATGATGATACACATTTATGATGCATCTCAATAATTTTGCATCATAAAGATTAAAAAGAGCAAAGAGAAATACCTGTGCAGAAGAAAGAACTGTCGGAGAGAAGCGAACATAACGTTGACTCCCATAGACAGCAGCACTGACATCAAAACCGCTGCCTATTTTCCCTTGAGCTATGCAATGAGCACTTTGTGAGACAATATGAACTAAGTCAAGGTTGGCATCCAATGGCCTACTTTCATCTGCAGTACCGGCTGAAATTGGGAGATTTACAACTCCAAGGTAATGAAGTAAAGCAGCAACTACTGATGTTGTCATAGCTGCAGATGAGCCTAATCCAGTTTTTGCAACATCCGGTTTAGTGGATGCCCCTTTAGAATCCTGTGCATTAAATGTGATTGATGTAAAAGGTGGAAGCGATTCAAGAGATTCTGCAGTCAAAGGTAGTCCGCGTGCTTCAATCTGGAACAGAGAAATGTTCATGATTAGAGTTGTCTATAGACATACCAAATATATCCTGGCAAATGCACTAAGAAGGACGTAATCCTTACATGCATCTAAGTTAAGGCATTTACAGATCCTTCTATAGAGCAAGTATCTAAACAAGAAATGCGGTTTTAGATGATCAAATAGCACATAAAGCCATTCATGTTAGCAATTATATACAGACATGAATGAGATAAAATCACCGCAAACGAATACCTGATTCCTATAAGAATAAAAGTCATTGCTACCCAAAATTGTGATGTCAAGACCTGCATAGCTAACTCAGATGAAGTTTCAGAAAAAGATAGAATCTCAGACAGTGAAACATACAAAGGATTACTCTTAAGGAACAAATTCCTAACAATACCTTGCAGAAGTAGTTTACGTAATGCTTCCTTTTTATCCTTGTCCTTAAGCATTCCTTCTGAAGCAGCCACCGCATATTGTACAGCTTGTTCAACAAAAGGATTTGAAGTATCCCTACAATTTTAATGCTTGAATATGGAGTTTCACGAGCAACATATATTCATAAATTTGCTAGGGTCCAGAGGGGAAAAAGAGTTTCAAACATTACTTGCCTCGATGAGATGCACCGAAGTGTTGAATTCTTGAGTGACAGCTTATATGTGGCCTCCCTCAAAAGCTGTGGAGAAGTTACTTTCACATCTGTCCATGACTAGAAGAACATCGAAGTCAGAATTTCTAAAGAATTAGTTAGACACAACCTAGAATATATAATTCAATATGCTTCATAAAGGGAGTAAAGAATACACACCCAAGCCCAGCTCTCAGGCTTGACTTCCTCATACAGTGGTTTGACAATAGCATAGAAACGAGCAGTTGTACTTAATACAAGACCTGGATTTGGCCTTTCCAAAATGAGGTATCCACCAGTGATCAGAACCTTCCCAGGAGCAGAAGCAACACTGTTAACAGTAAACACACATGCATTGCTCAGCCATGATGCCAATTTCAAGGCCCATCAAATTAACACTTAATATAAGCAGCAGACACGATGAAGTAGATTAAAAAATCACAAAAGTTTCTGGAACATAGCAGTTAGTAAAGAACCAGTAGCTCTCAAGAGCTACTACTATAATTGAAATTCTAATAGAAAAAACATTTTACTAGATCAAAGCTGTAAGGACGCAAGAGCATTAAATCCATCAAATAACATCAAAAGTAATAACGTCTGAAAGAACGATTATCACAATTTTTATAACTGAAGAAGAACCACAGATAATTAATTTAATAACAAAAACAATTCCATGGGAGAGCTTGCAGCAAGTCGTAATACTTACACTTCCATTCCTTCTGACCAACCCCAACCTGGAAAAGAAAGAATTTTTACAACCAATCAATTACATAAAAATAATTATTTAGATCCAAAGAACCACTTCGGTATCCAGAGACTAGCTCCGAAACGATTATAGTATAAAATCGAATTCCAAAACGAAAAGAAAACAGAAAATTTTGGAGATGTAGAAACACACCAAAACTCGCAGTTTGTGAGAAGCACTCCTTGGATGTATGAACTAGATAGAATGATGGATGAATCACATACAGCCAAAATTGCTGGAAACAAATTTTAGCAAAAATCAAAGTTGTTCCAGAAATGCCGATTATAAGAGAGAAAAGTTGAAATCTTTGATGAGAAAAGAAACAAACTTTAAAACAAAACCTCGATTTACATTTTACAGAAAGAGTCAAGAAAGATAGATACCTTCACATTATAAGCCACTTATAATACCTTTCGAAAGTGTGATGAAAGTATAATAGTTGCAATCTCAAGCCAGTAATTTCAAATTGATCTAATCAGTAAAATTAGACACTAAAAGATCGTTTGTGATTGTTTAAAAAAAAATTTAGCGAATAAAGCTTTTCATAATCTTAAAAAATTAATTATAATAAGTTTTAATAAATATTTAAATACTGTATAAATTTGAAAAATAAAAATCTGAAACTAAGTGAAATAAAAAAATTAATTTGCAATATGAGACACCTACTATGAATTTCCAAGAGAAAAAATACCTTCATTTACAGAATTTACACATTCTAGGTCCATATGTAAACTATTACTTCTAAAAATAAGCCGTAAATAGTTTACTTTTTTCATTATAAACCCTCCATTACACGTTTTCAAACATATGGGAAAACCCAACCAAAACCCTCGCCGCTCTCTTCTTCATCTCTGTCGCCGCTTCTTCAAAGCCTTCAAATTCCCGCAAATTCACTGGTGCGCTCTCTCTATCTCTCATTCTATCTATATTGCTAATTCAATCAATGCTATAGATGATATTATCTCGCAGGAGATTGAGATTGGTTTGCAATCTCAATTTGTTTCAATTAATCAGCAGTAACACAACAGCAACCAACCCTAAATACGATTTCAATCTCTGTCCCCAACTTGTTAATTCAACAATTAAAAGTTGCCCATCAGACACGGTCGCATTAAGTTTCTTTCTTTGGTGTGCAAGGCAGAGAGATTACTTTCACTCTCCTGAATCTTTTGATCGAATTTTACCAGCTTTTTGCAGGCTTACGGGACGGCTTGTTTCTGTTTCTAGGGTTATTGAGGAGCTTGGCAGTGTTGGGTGTCCCATAAAGGCGCAAACTTTCTTGATTTTGCTTAGGACTTGCTGGCAGGGTGCGATGTTTGAACACGCACTGCAGGTGTTTGATGAAATGGTTGTTAGAGGATTTGAGCCAAATACGTTTGCTATGAATGTGGTTCTTGACATGTTATTTAAAGTTGGGAATTTTGAGAAGGCAGTTAGCTTTTGGAAAGAGATTTTGCGGCCGAATTTTATTACTTATGGCATAGTTCTCAGTAATCTTTGTCGTGCTGGTGACTGGTGGGGTGTTAAGGTTGTGTTGAGAGAAATGGTTGCAAAAGGGTATAGGCTTAATGAGGGGAGTTATCTTATGGTTTTTGATTGTTTTCATAGAGCAGGGAGGATAACAGAGATATTGCAGTTGTTGGGCTTTATGATTGTTACAGGTATCCGGCTCTCGGTAGCATTGTGGACAGTTTTGATTGACTCGCTATGTAGAGCCGGAAGAGTTCATTCTGCTGGTGAGTTGTTTCAGAAGATGGTGGAATATGGGTGCTTCCCTAATGTTGTTACTTATACGTCCCTTATTAAAGGGTATCTTGATTCTCAAATGTACAGTAAAGTATCACGCTTGTTGGATGCCATGCTTGCTGGTGGGTGTGTTCCTGACTTGGTTCTGTATAATACCTTAATGGACTCCTTACATAAGGCAGGTAGAGATACTGATGCCATCAACGTCTTCATTGGGTTGCGTCGGAAAAATTTAGAACCCGACTCCTACACCTTATCTTTACTCATTTCTGTTTTGTGTTCATCTGGAAAATTGAGTTTATTTCCAGATTTAGTTAGAGGACTAGAAATTTCCCTGGATCTTGTGTCATGTAATTCTTTGCTCAGTTACATCTGCAAGGCTGGTTTTCCATATGAAGGAGTGAAATTTTACTGTGCTATGCTTCATATGGGTTTCATGCCTGATAGCTATACATATGCTGGTTTGCTAGATGCATTATGCAGTCTAGGGAGAATGGAAAATGCACTTTATGTGTACTATGAAATTGTTGCAAACGAAAATGTCGATGCCTATGTCCATTCGGTGATCTTTAAGGAACTAATAAAGGGTGAGCAGCATCATATCGCTTTTAGACTGTTTAGGGAAGCCATGTCCACAAATTCTTGTATGGATGCTGTTTGCTACAGCATTGTTGTGCAAGGGCTACTCAAAGTTGGTAGGTATGAAGAAGCTAGGAGCTTATATAAAGAACTGAAGCAGAGGAAGTTTCTTCCTTAGTGTCAATACTTTGGACAATATTGCTCTTGGATTTCACATTATTAGTCATGTTAATGCGGGAAGCAGCTATAACTTCTTAAAGCGGCCTTTTGCTTTTACTTCAAGGTTACTTACATTTTCCATGTAGAGCGTTGACTTTATCAACTCCATTTACTTTGCTAGTAGATTTCACAACTTTTAATGGATTTGCTACTTACTGCAACTAAATAGATAGTAAAGAAAATATGTGCTTGTTGGTCCTTTGTGAAATTGCTTTGAACTGTTCCACCTTCTTTCAAACAATCTGACTTGTTACTTTTCATCTTTTTCTTTTATGTATCGAGAACTAATCATATTTCTTGCTTATCTAGGTGAATAGCAGCTAGACTCATGGTGGAGCTTCTCTTCGAGGATATTTTCACTGTAAAGAGGATCAACCCTGATGGGAAAAAATTTGACAAAGGTTTGAATCAGCATTTAGTTTTCTTAATGTCTCGGCCTAGGAAGTCTACTTGAAGCACTTTGCTTTGATGCAGCTTTCCTTCTGCAGTCGCTAGGATTGAAGCTCAGAGCGAGCAGTTTGACATGTTTATGCAGCTGGATGTGTGCACAGAGATTTATCCTATGCACGTCGGCGACAAATTCACTATGGTTTTAGCTCCGACACTTAGTTTGGATGGAACTCCTGACACTGGATATTATACTCCGGTATATTGGAACTTTCTCGTTTTAGTTTCTAGAATGCCAAATTTATGAACCTCTCAATCACAGTATGCAGACAGTGAAATTCAAACTTCTATATGGACAAAGTAAGGATAAATTGTACTATTTTCAACTATTTAATGTAGTTATTGATGTTAATTGACTATTCAGTTTGCTTGACACTTCTCTCTGAAGCTGACCTTTAAAGGCAGCAGCTGACCTCTAATGCAAGCCGTTTAATCCTGCAAGCAAAAGGGTCACATAAGTTTTTAAGCCTGGGAGAATTTCTCATGATCTCATTGAACTTTGTGTCATAATTCAAATCCCTACAGTGACATTAGTAGCTTAGAATGCTGGGACCAACTATTTCTCAAGGTGAACATATTATTATGTTAGACCTCACTTAAGAGGAGGCTGAATCTTTCGCTTTGCCATGTTGGTTTCAGTCTCTGTTATTGTTAGCCATGAACCAAAAACAGCAAAGTGGATGCAATGTTTGTTTTTTGGCTTTTTACTAATCTTTTTGGATCTCATATGTAGCATCTCATATCTGTCGCCTGGATCCATTAACATAATCCATAATCTAACGTAGGTGATGGTTGTTGTGCTAGAAGTAGTTACTTACAAAGTACTTTTATTCATCTACAGGGATCACGAAAGTCACTGGCTGACAAATTTGAGTATGTTATGCATGGAAAGCTCTACAAAATCTCTGAGGAGAGTTCTACTGGACGCAATGTTAAAGTGTACGTCTCTAATTTGAATTGTTCTATTTACATAATTGTAAATTGTGTATGTGTAGGCTCGCAATTTTCAAGCATAATGTTGTAAGTGTTTGCTATCGAAGAGTGGTTCCTCTTCTATTTTGGAGCTGGACAACAGGTTTCATGTCCTTTACATGATGCATTGAATTTTTTGTTCAATTTTTGGCTCGTTGCGCAAACACCCATTATATACATTGATTCTTCTATTTACTCATCTGTGAAAACTATGGTTATAGCCAACCGCAACTTCCAAGTATGTTGGTTTATATGTTAGTTGACTTTTACCCCAACACAAATTGATTGTGGTGCTTTTTCTTTTTGTTAGTGAGATATATGTTTCCTTCGGAGGCCTCTTGATGTTGCTGAAAGGGGACCCTTCAATGCTGCCAACTTTGAGCTCTACCAAAGGCTATTCCTGCTGATAAGGAAGGTCTAAATCCTGCAGCAAGATGGGCGATGATTAATCTTTTTAAAGCATTTTAAGGAATTCTGACATCCCACCTTTACAAAATAATGTGTTCTACATTATGCGACCTGCATATGTATCCTGCTACTTACAAATCCTTGAAAATGTGTGGGTTATACTTATTTGCTGCTGTTTAATATCAGCTATTAGGAGGCTTTAGTATCACCTGCTATTCAAAGAAATCCTTCCGTTAGTAGTGTGTCACCACTTGTTTTGCCTGTATATTGTTTCTGTTTTGTGTAATCAATCAAAATACAGTTGTTCTAGAGGAAGAGGTTGCTTAATTCAAGCCAATGGCCTGATGTTGTCAAAGAGAAGAATGAAGTTGCCCACTTTGCTCTCTAATTTTTTGTTAGTGGATTTATACTGTAAATACAGTATGAATTGCTAAATCAAACATCTAACATTCATCTTCATGAATCATATAGTGAAAGAAACAGGTTGCTCATATTGCTCGAAGTTTGTTATTTCTTAAGGCCTTATAATGCAAAATGTAATGTAAATTTCAAAATCAAACCCCTGATATTCATCTTCATGAAACTGCACCTCGTTAGAAGAGAGAAGAGTCAAGAAAATGAGCTCGAAATTTCTGAAGAGGAAGAAGGAGATCGCCGGAAAATGGCGCTGCTGCATATATCACGAGTCTACCGGATGTCCCGTTAGCATGCCCCGCCGGTATCGCCGTCGTGGAATCTGCAGATGATTTTGAAGTGAGGAATCGCGTTTTGCCGAATCGCTCCCTCCTGTCAACGAGGGAGACGAGCGTTTCACTATCGGCGATTTCGTCGCTGTTGTTGAGTCTCTCAACCTTAACTCTAATGTGTTTTCTGTTTTCGATAAACGCAGCGAAAATATAAACACGCGGATCTTGAGTAAGTAATATAAAAATTAAAAAAAATAAAAAAAATATAAAAATAAAAAAATTACGATATAAGAAAATAAAAATTTTTTTACAGAAAAGATAAATTAATTTTAAAAAAATTACTAATTTAAAATAATTATAAATTTTTGTATTATATTTTAAGTGAAACTTTTAATTAAAATATTTTATTTCTATCTCTCATATTTAATATTATGAATAATATAATTAATGCTTCAAATAAATAATTTTTATTTATATATATTGTGCACTAAAAAAGGACTCTTCAATTTTAAACTTTTTTACTAATTAAGTTTTTTAGCTTTTCATTTTTTATTAGATGTTTTAATTTCTTTAATCTTCCAATTTTATGAATGATATTTCATTTTCTTTAATTTTTTAGTATTTTAATATAAATATATATTTAATTTGTTAACTATTAATTTATACATTGCTTTACGATATCTAACATTTTCGACGGCAGTGATGTTCCTGTCCTCGTTCGCTCTACAGAAGGTTACTAATTATTGTCTCTTCCCTTTCAGTCTCTTCATTCTAATTTCAAAAGAATCAAGGTGAAAGGCCTTAGAAATTTATGGAAACAATCTGTTAATCATGTAATGGAGAGCAAAAAGATTGCTTTTTTGAGTTAATCAAGATGTGGTTTTGCTGCTTTACAAGGGAAACGTAGTTTGCAGTCTACTACTCGGTTCTTGCTTAGTTCACAACTTTCTGCTGTGATTCTGTTTCATTTGGTGTTTGAATTTTCTTCTTTTGCTTCTTTTAAATTGTAGAGACAGTGAAGCTTGTGTACTTCCACAATATACTTTACTGTTCAAAGAATATACAATGCAGTTTCTGTAGAAGGAAAGTGCTATTTGCAGTCGCCGTTTGATGGAGAAATGAACTTAGCTGGTACTTTCCACGCCATCTTAAGTGGTTGGTGTTTATATTGGCCCTTCTTTGGAACATGTTGTTGCTGTCCTCTCTTATATTAAGGTGTCGTGAGGCCTTCATGCCGCTAAACCCCCTCTTGCCTGAAGATAGGATTTTGTATGCTATTTCTTCATCAAAGGCTAGCCTTGTTATGAAGAAGCTGGCGATTTCTTATTTGGATGAGGATCAGGAATCAGATGGGGCTAATTTTGTTGAACATAGGAACAGTTGTCCAGTCGTGCATATATCAATGCAGTTGGTGATTAAGTTGAAACATAGGCATTCAGAGTTGGCATGGCCATGTGAGGCTGAAAGCAAGAGAAGTTTCTATTATTTGATGTATACATCTGGCTCAATTGGAATGCCCAAAGGGTGTTTGTAGAACTGAGACAGGTACTTTCTTCTTAATGACTCATAGGTTAGATGTTGAAGCTATTTCTCTTTCTCATGTCTCATAAATATATTTTGGTAGATGCATGAAAACTACCCCTCTACAAGGAGGGAATGCTGCTCTTCAAGATATCGATATTGTTTTGTGGACCATCTTCAAGGGTTCTTTTATGCTGTATTGACTTGTAGCCCACTATCTATTCCTCCTTATCTGAAGTTCAAAACTTTTTCTCCTCAGTTAGTCAATTTTCGGGAGGTAAATCTAATATTTTAAGATTTAGATGTTTCTAATTGTCAATTTGTAAGTCTTATGCTTGGCTAAGAATTTGGCTGCAGAATCACTTAATCTACTCTTCTTCATCGTGCTGGATCTGTACTTCTCAGAATATTTGTCAGTAGCATGCATGGCTGAGTTGTTCGTAGTTGGCTTTACTCTGCTTTGCAACTATTCATGATATAAGAACTTAGATATGTCAAAATTTTATTATTGAAACTGTGGGCACTAAAGCTTGACCTTATACACCCTTGTTATATTTATTTACTTGTCATAACCTACATCAAATGGAATATACTTATCCCTGTGTGCATGTTGAATGGTGACTATCCTTCTTCTGGCTCAAGGATCATAAAGCATCAAATTGATGAGTATTGCGTGACAGTTGATCTTTGACTCTCTATCTTCGCACAATTTCACACAGGAACAAGTGTATGCAGCACACTAACAGGTTTGTTATTTTCCACATTCTTGTTTCCCAGATCGTTCATTCATCTGTGTATATATTTCTACACCATCAGTGATATGGATATCGTTTTATGTCTATACCAGGAAAAACATGGAAATGCACAGGCATTTGTGGTACTCAGCTGTGAACTGTCTCCACTGTAATGTGCAACTCACAAATCTGTTGCTTCATTGTTCTGGTTTGTTCATTTGAATTCTTGAAAAAGGTTTGCCGTGTGAAATGCATGAGGGTACTCAGTAGTTGTTCCAGCACAGAAGCATGCCAAGATTTTCCTATATTACACCAGGTAGTGAGGTCAACTCAAAGCTAAGCAGAAAGACTTCTTTCAATTTTCCAATGGGCTTTTGTCGATTAATTTTATTTCTGGTTCTGTTTCTCACAGCAGTTGGTGCAAATGGTAAGCTGCAAGCAAAGAAGAACGATGCTGAGATCTCCGTCGCAGTGCTGGAAATGCAGCGTGCTAACTACTTCACATTCGTCACGCTGATGAACATGGTGCGTGACAAGCTGCCCTCCAACGCAACATTCCTCATGCCTAACGATCGCGTTCTGGCGACAACAACAGGTTTCCTTCTGCCGGAGAATGGTGGGGTTCTTGAGTTCGTGCTGCGGCACTCGATCCCTTCACCATTGCTGTATGATGACATGAAGCTTCTGCCAACAGGTACAGTAGTACCTACTTGTTTAAAGAACTATGCGGTGAAGATATGTAACAGCGGAAGGCAAGATTTTCACTTCAACAATGTCAGGCTTGTTAGCATCAATCTCTGCACCTCAGGAGTAACTTTCCGGTGCCACGGAGTCGATGGAGTGTTGCAGACAACTACATCAATGCCTGAACCCGCAGGGAATTCTATCGGTCATGCACCTGTTATTGCTTTAGCGCCAGCGCAAGCTCCGTCTCTGACAATTTCGCCAGCATTCCCGGAATCTCCAACTGGACGCCCATTTCCAGTATTGGATCCCGCTGAGAGTCCAGCGCCCGCGCCGGGACGCAGCACTGCCTCCATGGTGCTCTCTTCGTTCTTCTCGTTTGTTGCACTTGTGCCATGCTTTCTGTTGCTTTTTCTGGTTATGTAGAATTTTACAACAATGGAGAGTTTCCATGTTTCAGAAAGTCATGGTTTTGCCAAGAACTCGAACGACATTGTTTCAGAATGATAATGAAAATCTTCAGAAAACACTACCTGTTGTACATGAAATTTCTCTACATATATAACAAACAAATGAAGTGATGTCTCTAACATTGGAACGGCAAAAAAACAATTTTGCAACGGTCACTTGTTTCTGATCTAAAGTTTCTATCAGCCCTTCGCTCCTCACCACAACAGATAAAAATGGTAACAGAAGGACTGAAGAAAAATTGTTCCAGCAACCTGGAAACCTGGTAAATCATTTCAAGGGAAAGTGAAAGAGCCGCCAATCTGCGACGATGCCGAGCTAGGCGGATTGATTGCGACCCAGAGTAGAGAAATGGTAATGGCAACGAGCCCTGACCAAACGAACACAATGGTCGGAGCCCTTCGTCGTCTTCCCATCAAACCCTTGGCAAACGGATACAAATGTGCGAGCACCCAAAAGCTGAAGAACACACCTCCCAACAACTTGCTCCACTGAGGTATTGCGCTGTATATCGTTCGACTGACCCCGACCGCAATGGCTATCAGGTTCACCATCATGATAGTGATCGGCGGAATCATCAAAGACGTCCATTTGACGATGTAGAGGTCCGCAAATTCATCGTCCACATCATCACCGGCAGATTTTGAAGTCAGAGTGAATGAGATTTCAATACCTGCGACCACTTTCAAGATTCCTTGCAGAACGGCTGCAAGGTGTGCGCTGGTTCCCCCGATCAACCAGAACTGCTCATTGCGCCACCATTCCTCGAGATCGATACCTGACCACTTGATCTCAAGAACAGCAAGACCGCATAGAAGGAGAGTGATGGCGAGGAGATAAGTTAAAAACGTTACGTTGAGCGTCTGTACGATGAACTGGCCAGAGAAGAGTGATAGTGCCGGGAGGAAGCAGTAGACGATGAGGAAGATTGAAGTGAACGGGTAGATGCCAACGTTGAGATAAGCAATCCTTTGCAGCAGCTTCATTTTTCGGCTAGCAAATAAAGCATTGTTGCGAGAGAAGAAAATCTCAACGGAACCTGTCGCCCATCTGAGAACCTGGTGAAGCCGATCAGTGAGGTTGATGGGCGCTGTGCCGCGGAATGCATCAGGCTTCGTCACACAGTAAACGGATTTCCATCCCCTATTGTGCATCCGGTAACCAGTGACGACGTCTTCAGTAACAGATCCATAAATCCAGCCAACACGCCGACCCCATTCAGTCTTATCTTCATACCAACATGAGATCACACTTATAGCCTCTGCCACAGTAGATGCATCAAGAGGTTGACGGGGCAATGTATTCAGACCAGGTTTCCGACCATTCTTCACAGAAGGGTGGTCGGCAAGTGGGCGCCCTTGAATTTCAGCTTCTAGAATTGAATCAACAA
This sequence comes from Acanthochlamys bracteata, assembly GCA_019914995.1. Taxonomy (NCBI): domain Eukaryota; kingdom Viridiplantae; phylum Streptophyta; class Magnoliopsida; order Pandanales; family Velloziaceae; genus Acanthochlamys; species Acanthochlamys bracteata. Next base: position 10,557,491 of record CM034130.1, on the reverse strand, counting down.
GGATGCTTGAGTTACCAAATCTCTTCGGGAACGCAGAAACATTCATTTCCTCTTCATCATCATCGCCCAGTCTCAGAGCCCGTGTCTCCTCTGACGCTACTGAAGATGAACTCTTCTTTCTCGGAAAGCAGCAGGAGCAAAACCCGGTATCATGGTCCTTTGCACGAGGAGGATCAAATCCATAAATCGCCATACGGCGGAATAGACACCCAGTGCCCACATAAACAGGACCCATGAGACCATCCAGTGCGCGCATGTTTACGTCAAAGAAGACAGTGTTGTGGTTGGCATAACGATCAGATGGATCGATACCCTCAAATCGCTGAGGGAACTGGACATAGCATATTCGATCTCCTCCACGGTCCATCATGAAGCACATACCCTCACGGAATGCCTTAGAGTTGTAGACGTAGTGATCACAGTCGAGGTTGAGGATGAATGGGCCATTGGACATAACAGCAGAAGCACGGACGAGAGCATTCATAGCTCCAGCCTTCTTGTTGTGGTCATAGCCAGGGCGTTTTTCACGAGATACATACACCAGCATGGGCAAGCGGATGTCAACGTCGGTGAGATCAAGGAGCCTGCCTTCCTCATTGTCCCCATATAAAGGGTCATCACTTGGAGGTTTTAGCATTACCTACACAAGCAACATCAAGGCAACCTTTATCACTATGACAATAAAAGATAGTACATCTCAGAAAGAAAAAGGTCTCGATAGAAGTACCTGTATAATTCCAGCATGATCACCACGTGAATGCTCGGAAGATGGATTAATCCAAGTGCCTGGCCAATGACTGTTGTCTGCCATCCAAGTTGCCTTTGGAATTTTAATGGGTTCGAGTGGCTCATCACCCGCTAAACGCCGCTGCCTCTTCATAGCTTCCATCTCCTCACGGGCATGATATGCGTCTGACCTCCGTCGAATAGAATCAGGTAAGCTGTTTATACGAACTTTGAATTCATCATACTCACGTTTCACTCTTCTTCGATCCTTGACAAAGTCAGTGCGCAATTTGTTCTTGTAGGGATCCCTCTTCAAGTTGAAATAGCTCTCTGGATTTCTGGGCTCTATGGTATGTTTGCGGCAGAAAGGAACCCAAATATTAGCGAAGCTGGCAGCTTCAGCCATTGCTTCAAATGTCAGTAGAGCACCACCATCGTCAGAGACATAGCAGGAGAGCTTTTCAACCGGGTAATCAGCAGCAAGGATGGAAAGTATCGTGTTTGCTGTTACCAAAACAGGTTCCTTTTCAGGGTCAGCAGTGGAAACAAAGATATCGAGTCCCGGAAGATCAGATTTTCCAGTGGGATTGTCTTGACTAGGCGTTTCAAACTTCTCTTTCAGAACCGCAAGGTCAGTGGCACGATTGACAGGGCAGAGTTTCGGAAGCTGGTCTAGAATCCAAGAAAAGGCAAACCACATCTCGCAGACGACAGACATTCCCCATAGCCAGATCGCATCCTCATTCTTATGTTTGATTCTCCATGCAAGAAATAAACCAAGAAAGCCCAAGCGAAAAAATACAAGTAGCCTAGAAAGGAAACGAGTGCATAATGTTAGAGAGGAAAAGGATGATAAATGAAAGACAAGCAGACGGCTTTCTTGAATTCTATTACGGTGGGCCACTGAATCATGTATAGAAGAACAAGGTGCTACAGCTTCTTGATGGAGAACAAGCAAATCTTGTTAAAATAGAAAGTTCAAAGATAAATTACTAGCTTATTCTTTCATAACAAAATGGCACATTTTGTTATCTGAAGAAAAGAGATAGGGGACATTGAGTTGCCGTTCGCAAAATAATATTGCACTGGGTACCTATCTGCAAGAGACGCTCTAAAACATTCATGATAAAGGCAAAGGACATGAAACCAACATTACTAGACATGCTTGGGACAAAACAGGCAAAGACAACATATCAGCAAAACAACCATAATTCTTTAGCACTGCATCTAAGAGAGAAGCTACTCAATCAAATCTAAAAGGTTAGGGTATACATTCTACTGAGAGGAGTTATTACCTATATGGACTGATGATGGCAGCAGGTATTCTTAACTTCCTGGTAAGAGGTCTCCATGGCTTATTATTCAACTCAGACGGCTGTCCACTTCCATTCCCTCTATCATTGCCACCGCTATTCTCCTTGGGCCAAATAGCATTCCCATACCCATAAGTTCCCTTCGTTTCAAACAGCCACCGGTTCTGATCCCAGTCCCCTGTTTGACTCCGCATCAGATGTTTTGCTGAACGCACGATAGACAATCTTCTCTCCATCCTCGAAATGCTTCCTGGTCCAGGAAGAGGCAACGGCCCGCCTGTCTGTGCACTGGCAATCAATTCTTCAAGGTCAGTTGCCCTATATGGCTCCTTGCACCCAGGACATATTCCGCCAGCCTCCCTAAAGCAGTCAGCACAAATCTTATGGCCGCAATCGCATGGCAAGATGTCGTTCCCACGCTCATCGCTCATAACCTTCGCATCACACCCATCCAGGGAACACTGTGACCCCTTCACCCCAGCCATCTGCGGGTGAGTAGGTTCTGAATCAATAACCTTGTCCATGAGGTGAGCGCGAGTAACACTGTTGAATCCACCAGTAAAGAGAGAATTTGAAACGTATTGCTCCTCAACCTTAGCCGAGATAGAGGTGTCCATGGTGGCGAGTTCAACAACAGGCTGATTGTCAGGAGTAGGCGGGATGTGGACATGATAGTTTAAAAACTCCTTGGAGAAGTCTGCACTGCCAAGCTCACTATCAAGGTCATCACGAGAGTAGTTCACGTAGCGCCCAGAACTCGTCCGCCGAGCAAATGTTACAGTAGGGGCAGGAGGGAAACTTCCAGCACTTTCACCAATGCCGGAGGCAGATAACCTGGCGGATCGACTACCCTTGAAATTAGAGGCCATCATTTGGCCTGACAAATGGAAACTCCCTCCGAAACAACTCCGAAACAGCAACTCCTTGAGATCAGTACAAAGAGATATCAGATTACGAAGGGAATGCCAAGCAATCAAGAAACTGCATTTGTTACAACTACATATACTTGTAGCTCATAATAATCACTGTAGGCAGTGGTATCAATCAATAGATCATACTTGATTAAAAATCTTTAAGAAGAAAAGTAGTGAATTGGAAGAGGTCAGACTAACGAAGAGTAGTTCAAAAATCAGTATCACCAATTTGGTGATAGGAAAATTTTATTCAAGGAAGAAACTCAAAACCAGCACAAAAAGTGGTACCGAAAACAGGAGGATAAGAGAAATTTATGTAAGAAAGAAACTGAAAAGAACCTTCGAAATTATAATAGAACATGAAAGCAACAGATGATAGAATCCCAATATTCTCGACTGAATCAGTTCAAATTCAGACCATCACATCACTGACAATTTGTTTTGCTAACCCAAAAAAAAATTTAAAAATAAAATGCAAATGCCACAGATCCTGGGCACTTGTTCTTCAAATTACTTCATATTTTCAAAAGAAAGGAAAATCGTTTGATAGATTACTAATGAGGCGCATACATATGCAAAAAGAAAAAGAAAGTAATCCAAAGATCGGAATTTTGATAGAAGTAACATTAAAAAAATTGAAAATGCAAAAAAAGATAGTGCAAATTCATTAGATAACGAACGTTTACTTCCAAAATCACTTGACAATCTGAAAATCAGGAACTTCGATATTTGTAGAACCAAAAGCAATATTTTCACAGAGAGAAAAAACGAAGCAGAAAAGATCCAAACTTTTCACAACCAAAAATAAAAAATGAGGAATCAAAACTTTTCAGCTAGAATCAAGGTAAAAATCAGAAGAAAATAAACAGAAACAACAGATCAAGAATATTTACCTCCTCAAACCTTCACTTAACTTCACGGAAACAAAGCACAGCGCTACCTCCACCTCCTTCAGAAAACCCTAAAGATCACAACTTCATCTTCAAGATTCAACAGAAATCCATATCCATTTCAATATCCACTTCGCAAAATTCCAACTTCAACCGATCTGTAGAAACTTAAGATGCTAGTGTTGGCTTGCTTTACTCTACTACTGTTTTGTTTCTTTGCTTTTGCTCTACTACTGGAGAACAGCTGGAGATTGATTGGTCGAATCAAGTAGAATGAGTAAACAGAAACCAAAAATCAAAAAACAGTTCAAATACAAAGAACCCAACACGCTACTCTATCATTGTTTTTTAGTGCGAATGTGAATCAAGCGCGTTTACGAAAAAACACGCGTTCTTGGAGAAGCCAGCGAAGTTAAAAAAGAAGAAAAATTCAACTCTTGTTTTCATTTTCTTCCTTCGTCTCTAGTAGGAGAGAGATAATGGTTTGTTAATTAATTAATGGATCAAAATCGAAGTTAATATTAAAGAAATTCGAAAATTATTTAGAAATTTTTTTTGAAGATTTCATATGAAACTTAAAACTGGAAACTTTGTTTAACAAGACAGATGGACAGCTGTCGTGAATAAAAAACACGGTGCTGCATACAATAATCGACAATTTAATAAAGTATAAATTTGATGCGCACGGTGCGGTTGTTCTTACGTTCAATGGGTCCCACAACTTGCTAGACAAACGGATAAGACAGTAGTCGCACTGTGCGCGCTATTCATTGAATAAAAAAGTAGTCGATTGGGTTCAGGTAACGGAAATCTAAGCTGTTGGAGTGAAAAAGACAGTAATATTGTTCAGGCGAAACGAATGCTATATCTAAAACGAGTTATAAATATTAATTAATTTAATTTACAAAACAAATAAATTTATATCATATATTTTTTACGATTTATCTTTTTCTATTCCTCTTATTCTTTTTCGTCGTGTTTCTTATCTTCTAATTAACCATGCATCACTTGCTTCATTACCGCCCGGTCCATGTAAAGTGGACCCCATCAAACCCACGTGCTAGTAGCCACCTCCGTTGTTATTAATAGACAGAAATTCATTAAAAAAATTTTTAAAAAATATTTATTTATTTTAAAAATAATTTTATTTTATTTTAATAATAATAATAATTAATAATAAAATTTATAAATAATAATAATAATTAATATTTTTATTTTTATACTTGCTAAATTTTTAGATAAATAATATAAATATAAAAATTAAATAGAATAGTGAAATAAAATAAACTCGACTATAAAAGTAAAGATTATTTCAAATATATTAAATTTTATTTATTTTTAAATTTTAAGTTCCATCTTTAAAATATTTTAATTTTCACTTCAAATCATATTTCTATTTTTATAGCTAATTTTATTTTTATTTAAATTTAACTTTAAATTTTAATTTATTTATTTAAATACTAATTCAAATTCTATTTCTACAGAATTTTACTTCTTACAAATTTTAAGTTTATATCATAAAATTCAATTGTGTGTATTTAAAATACACGACTATCGTAACTCATTTGCCTGCAAAAATTATTTAATATAACTTTATTATTTATTATAACAGTATGAGAATATTAATATAATTATGTATTATAACGAAAATAGTTTTGATAATAATTTTAATTAATTCACTAAAAAGAAGTTATGAATATTGTTTATTGCAATATAACAGAAATTTGATAGACTGTGGGCTTTGGCCTTGCTAGTAGTTGGGCTGTGATCTAAAGCAAAAGCGAAGTCCAATTAGAAATCAAACTGATTCCGTCTAGATCGACTGAAATAATAATAAAAAAGAATCTTCTTCCTTCTTTGCCATTGCCGGCGACCGATGTTCGTCCATCTCGCCGGTTGAAATATCCAAGCTTTTACTTCTTAATTTGTGCAGTGCATGCATGGAATTTCAGCAACAAGAATCTTCTTCCCAGCCACCGCCGCGATTAACTCTCTACGACTACCGCCGCCGCCGTATCTCTCTCTACCACCCTTACCTCCATCCTCTTCTCCTTCCTTCTACAACCTTCCGTGGCTTACTTCAAATCCAAGCAATGCTCACTACGTCTTCTCTTCTCTCTAACACCTTCGCTTCTTCACGCCTTCTCAAACGCTCGCTATCCTTCTCTGTAACTCACGCTTTGAAGCTACTCTTCAAACTCTCCAACCCAGATTCGTTCTCGTTCAATACGGTGCTTGATCATGTATCTTTTTGTAAAAATACAGTAAAAATTTTCTCTTTGTATACTAAGATGGTGAAAGATTCATTCTTTAGACCTAACAGTTATAGTTTCATGATTCTTGCCAACGCAGCGGCGAGAACGAAGAATGATGTTTATGTAAGGATTGTTCATGGCCATGCATTAGTGAGAGGGTTGATTAGTAATGCTGCATTGCCGGTTTTTAATTCCTTGGTATTTGCATATGGAGTTTGTGGGCTGCCTGAAGTTGCGAATAATATGTTCAATGAAACGAGTACGAGGGATTCAGTTTCTTGGAACTGTTTGTTGTCTGGGTATTTGGAGATTGGGGATTTGGGTAATGCAAAGAATGTGTTTGATGAAATGCCGGAAAAGAATGTTGTGTCGTGGAATGCAATGATCACGGGGTACTTGAAGTGGCGCTCCCCAGAAACTTCGCTGCGGGTTCTTAGGGAGATGTCATTTGCTGGTGTACAAGGGAATGAGAAGACGTTGGTGTCCGGTGTTACGGCTTGCGGGAGGATAGGGAGGTTGAGGGAAGGACGGTCAGTGCATGGGCAGTTTGTTAGAAGGTTTTCTGGAGGCAATGTGATATTTGAGTCGGCTTTAATTGATATGTATAGCAAGTGTAAGAAGGTGAGGCGAGCGCGGATAGTGTTTGATCGGATGCATGAGAGGAACACGATCTCATGGAACTCGATGGTGTTAGGGCATTGTATTCATGGAACTGCAGAGTATGGACTCTCTCTTTTCCATGAGATGGTGAGGCAAGGTAGGCGTACTTTACTGTTAGTCTTTTAAGTGCAACTCATATACGTCTGTGTTTTGTGGCTTTGAGAGGATATGCTTGCTGCGTGCTAACATCACTTGATTTTTGTATGCATCTGTTTGTTTTATCGAGCTAGCATATTTTAAATTCATGTTAAAGCATCTAAACTAATCTAACTTTCAGGAAAGGAAGTAGATGATGTAGAAAAGGACACTGGCACAGTAAGAAGGCTGAGAAAATTTTGTTCAGATGAAGTCACCTTTATCGGGGTCCTATGTGCTTGTGTCCGTGCAGGATTGCTTGATGAAGGAAAGATGTACTTTGAGCAGATGAAGAGTGTTTATAACATAGCACCTAAGTTTCCTCATTACTGGTTGATGGCTAACCTCTATGGGCGTCTCAAGCTCTTCGAAGATGCAGAAGATATTCTAAAGAGCATTCCTGGTGATGCAGAGTCTTTATTTTGGAGCAGTTTGCTTGGTTTAAGTCGGTTTCGTGGTAATGTAGAGTTTGGTGAGAGTGTAGCAACGAGATTGATTGAGTTAGAACCTGATAATCATTTTCACTATGCCTTTCTATGGAACATATATGCAGTTGCAAATCGGTGGGAAGATGTCCGGATGTTGAAGGTGTTTATGACAAGAAGAGGGTTGAAGACTACCCCTGGGCATAGCCTTTTGGATCTAAGTACACTTGTTGATAACTTGAAGGTGAGAGACAAATTGCAGGAAGTAATTGAAGGTCTTTGTATGATAATGGGTGATATTGCAGCAAACTTAAAAGTCAAGCAGTAGCATAACAAGCCTACTAGAAGGTGGGCTGCTGCTGGACTTCTTGGAACAACCTGGAATGCATGGATGAATTGAGATCCACACTGTGCATAGTATTTGACATGGGCTGTAAGACTCTGTTCTCAGCAATTGGACACATTTTTCAGAGGAACCCAAGAGAATTCTTTCTCCACCAACTGAATTATTTTCTTGATCAGGTGGTTTGGTCAAATATATCTCAAGTTGGTCTTTGATCTTGAGAGCACATGAAGGCGGAGCTTGAATGCTTTCATATGGTACGCCTCAGCTACATTTCTTTCATTTGATGTGTAACAATTGTTCTCAACAATTTTGCTTAGTTTTAACTTGCTTGTATTTACATTCATACTCTATTTATATGCTCGTGAACTATCAATGTGAACTTCATTGATTAAAATGAAATATACCAGAAGATCAGTTAATTTTTGTGCATTGGTCTATCTTTGAAAACATTGGTCAAGGTAGTCAAGCCTTGTTGGGTAAAATGCTGCTTAGATGTATATCCTATGTACTTGAAATAGAAATATTGAGATGGCATTAAGTTATACAAAATTGATTCCAAATTATCGAATGGTCATGAAAGGCATAGTTTACTTAATGTGTAAAAGTCGAAATTTGATCACCATTCTAGTAAGAGGATGTACATGATCAATTGACAATCGTTTATCTATAACTTTTTTTCAAAGTGCAACTAATATCTTGAGATTGAAGTGTTTCTTAAGCCCAGTATAGACTCGGTACCAAGCAGATGCATGCAATGAAGAATTAAGAGCTGTAAGAACATGACTGGATCATTTGGTGCTCAACATGCTCATCTCCTATGCCTATGGATCTTTAACAAATTATTGGTCCTTAAGAGTTCTATTTTTCTCATTTTATACAATCAGTGTGGTGGGTCGTCATAGGTAACTTTGCAATCTTTTCATCTTATCGAGGTAATTGTTCACAAAATTGTTCAGGGGCAAATAGATTTCATGCATGTCTCACGGAGACAATGATAGTGCTGCTTTGATTTTTGAATATAAAGCATGACTTCAAAGCCACACAGCTGAAAATGAATGGACAGGTTCCATGAAAGAGCAGGAAGAAGCATAATGCTACAGCTATAATAGATGACTTCAATCCAGGTTCAAGAGCTACGACATGTTTTGTCAGATGAAGAGGACCTAGACCGCCTAATACAGGATGAAGATTCGGTGCCAAACACTGGACAACAAAGTGTGCTGTTTATCTTCAACTGGAGCAACGTGACACATCTTATATAGTAAGTACTCACTTTGTTTTGTTGATTTTGTTTTTATAATGATTGTTCAATGGAATTCCAGGTTATACTGTTAGTCTTCCAGGTGCGACTTATATAAGTATGCATCTTCTGATCTCGATAGGATTTGTTGCTTGCTGACATCGTTCATATTCATAAGCCACATGTTCAGTTTATCACACTAATCTATTTTAGATTCACATTACAGCATCTTATCTAAATTTCAGGAGAGGGAGCAGATGATGAGAGAAGGATTCTAGAATTTAACAAGGCTGAGAAGAATTTGTCCAGATGAAGTATCTTAATAGGGTTTCTAGGTGCTTCGGTCTGTTCGTGATTGCTTGATGAACAGAAGATGTACTTTGAGCAAATGAAGAGTGTTGTATAACATTGCACACAACTTTCCTCATCATAACTGGTGCATGGCTAACCTCTATGGCCATCTTTAGCTTTTGAAAGATGCAGAAGATGTAATATAGAGCATGCTCAGAGATGCAAAGTTTTTACTGTGGGCAGTTTGTTCAGTTTAAGTCAGCTTTGTGGAAGTACAACTTTGGTGAAAGAGTAGCAAAGAGATTGATTGAGTTGGAATTGGATAAGCATTCGCAGTATGCATTGCTGGGGAATATAAATTCAGTGGCTGATCGGTGGGAAGCACTGCTGATTTTTAAAAAGGAGCTTATGATAAAAATGGGAGTCAGAGGACTACTCCTGTGCATAGCCTTTTGTAGATCTAAGTAAACTTGTTTGTAACTTTAAGGTTGGAACACCTTGCATGACATCGCTGCAAGGCTAAAGTCAAGCAGTTGGCGTTGTATGGATCGATCATACTCCAAATGTTGTTGTGCATAAATTTGGCTCAGTCTTATGTAACTTGAGAAATATAGGATGAGCTACCTGGTGTGATAGACTATTAAAATATGTTTTGTTGAGAAAGGAAAATTAAAATATGTCGTTGGTTCTCGTATCGCATCAGAAAGCGAAAGGAAAAGAATATTCATCTCAGAGCCAGTTGGTTGATGTTAATTCAAAAATTAGGAAGTAAATAATTAGGAGATAACGAACGAACTTGGGTACCACTAATTAACACGATTTATTGCGTTGATTAGATTCTATAGAATTATATAAGGGTCAACTTATATAAACAAACATTAAGAAATGAATGAAAAATAGGTTGGATAGTGTTGGAAATAAATAAATAAATAAAACAACGTTCACTGTATTATAAGATAAGAATATGTTTGTTTCAGACCAGTGCTTGATTTAAGTTGAAGCGTCATTATAAGATAAGACACCCACTAATATATTTAATAACATTAACAATAATTTTCATTTTGATATAAGGAGGATCATATTCGTATGCTAAAATAATTGATCAACTATGTAGGAATTATTATCTCTTCCTTATAAACACATATTTATTTCAGTATTATAAAATCAATATAAAAGTATTATAAAAAATTTGGTGTTAAGCCTAACAAATCAAAATCTATTTGACCAATTTAAAATTAGTTGCTGGTCAATCTTCAAATTAGTAATTTATTTTTAATTTGGACACCACCTCTAGGTCTATCTACTACTAATTCGGACCTAATCTAATTTAAAAACCCAAATATGCTCCCAACAACACATTGGGTGATTTCATCTTATCTGATTCTAATTATAAATCCAATTTTCATGTTAAAATGATTGACCAATAACTTAGAAATTAACATATCTTCTTTATAAGTATATATTAATTTCAATACATAGTCAATGCATAATTGTAAAGAGCGTGGACTGTTAAGCCCATCAAATGATGATCTATTCGGCCCTATTCAAAACGAGTTGTTAGTCCACTATCCATATGCCACTAACCCGAGTTTAATTCAACTTTAAGTCTCAACAATATAAATGTTATTATTTTCTAAAAATTAAATTCATCATAATGCATTATTATTGTGATATGGAAGTTTTACTATGGAATTCAACTCAGATAATATCGGAGTCATTTGAGATCGTTGAAAATAAGATATTAATTTTACTAAAAAATTTTGATAAATTTTTTTAAAATAAACTTTATATGATTCCATATGTACAATTAACTATACTTTTTACTTTAAAAAATTGTTTTAAATATTATAAAAATTTTTGAAAATAAAAAGCTGAAAAGATGGAAATGAAATAAGCAATGACAAACGGCCCGTAACATACATATATAATGTAATTAATATATACATACATACATACATACATGTATGGAAATATTAATGTACATGATGTGTTGGTGGAGAAGTTGTCTTGAGACAGAAGCGTGACCTACAGGACTTTAGCTTCCAGCTGACTTTTCATAAAAGTTGCAATGAACTTTCATTATCAATCAAGCAGACATATGTGCCATATTATTATATATTCTACCAAGCTTCCAAATCAGTCGCGGATATTACAGTAACAGATTTCTCGAGGAGGTGCGTTGCTGGGATAGTTGTTCACTAATTAATTCTCCTGCGTTTTCAAAAATCATGGGAGAGGTTGCTTCTATATTGGCAGCAGTTATCCCCTTGTTGATCAAAGGTGTGGATTTGATATCGGAGAAGATTCAGGACAGAAGAAATGGCAGGAAAAATGCTAGATCGCTGAGGATTGTGATCGAAGACCTGATTGCTAGCAGGAATGATGTTCAGAGAATTATCGAGAGGTTCCGACAAGAAGGTCAACAATGTAATCAGACGGACCTTCAATGGCTTGAAACGGTATGCAGACAAAAACCATATAAATAATACATCGATTTTAATTTGATAAAACTGCCTGCTGCAAATGACCTAGATATTTATGAACAGAAAAATTACTACATAGTACAGTTCATGATAGACTGCCTGTTGCAAGTTTGAATTTCATGTACCTCTTGAATCTCTTGCCTAGCTAACAAAATACAGCATTGTCTGGCGCTTCGCGCAGTATATGTATGTGTATGCTATATATGCAAGAATGATGCTATTATATTAGATCGATCCTTTACAGAAATCTAGGGGGCCACTTTAAGTAAATATTGCTGATATCCGCAAAATTCAGTTTATTTCTGAGAGAGTTAAGTTTTCGGCTCTACGCTAGCTTGTGGATATTTCACATCATGATTTTCTTCACATGAGAGACTGCTGCATTTTGTCCAGTGAGCTCAATCTTATCTATGATATTACTAGTCATCATATATTGTACACTGAAATTGTTGTACAACAATCTGATCGATTGAGCCGTTGAACTTGATGTTATATAATATCATACTGCAGTAATGGTTTATAAGGTCGATATATTTACAGGCCAATGCTACGCTTGAAAAGTATCGTGGCAAAAAAATTGACAGAATTGAAAAGGAAGAGCTTGAGGATGTAAGGTCCTTGATTGACAAAGGATATCACATATCGGCCACTCTAGAAGGATATTCAGAGCCAATCCCGAAGTTTCCTTCTGGGGATAAGCAATTCGGATTAGATTCACATATCGCGAAGATCCTACATTACATTGAAGATGACCAAGTCGACATCATAGGGATATGGGGAATGGGAGGCGTAGGAAAGACGACTCTTCTTAAATCCATCGAGAAGAAGTTTCACATACCTGCTGAACAATGTCGACAAGGACTGCCTACTCTCTTGTGGCTGTGGCTCAAGGAGAAGTTCCACATTCTTTTCTTACTTGGTAGAATATATGAAGAAGAACCTCCGATAATGTTTGATCATGTGATACGGGTTGAGATGCCTCAAGGCTTCTCGGAGCTAGAGTTCCAAAAGGCCATAGCAAGGGAGCTGAATTTGAATCTGTTAGATTCTACACGTGGTGAAAGTGAGCGAATCCTCTTAAATTTTTTGAGAAACAAAAACTTCTTGTTGCTCATTGATGGACTATGGACTACATTCAATCCTGAGAGTGTTGGAATTCCACGCAGAGGTGCTGACGGTAAGAGACATAAGATCATCTTTACGACAAGATCAAAAACAGTTTGCAACCAAATGAGGTGTGCAGTGTTAAAATTGGAGTGCTTGAAGTCTGACGACGCATGGAGTCTTTTTGAAGAGGAGGCCGGTCCAACATATTTGAACAGAAGCATAAACGCAATTGCCAGGGATGTTGCTAAAGAATGTTGCGGTTTACCGCTTGCTCTCATACTATCTGGCCGTAGCATGCAGGGAATTACAGATCTTAGAGCGTGGTCGCATGCTCGTACATCATTGCAAGATTATCGGCCAGGTACTATTCCGTGGATGGAGAAGTTTGTCTTACGTACCTTGAAGAGCAGCTATTATTCGTTGGATTTTGCTGACTCTTCTAGAAAGAGGTTTTTGTCATGCTCATTGTGGCCTAAAAATGCGAACAACATCCAAGAAGAAGAAGTTATAAACTGCTGGATGGGTCTTGGCATATTGCAGAGATTATCGGATGGCAACATCAGTGACGCTTATGATGAAGGAAATCGCTGCATAAATGAACTACAGAATGCTAGCTTACTGGAGGCTGGATGTGACATGGTTAGAATGAATGGGATGACACATTGCTTAGGGATTTGGATAGCCAGTGGAGGTGAGCATAGCGACGAGCCGCAAAAAGTAGTAAGAACTACATCAAGAGAACACTGGCAATTTGCAAGGGAAGTGTCCCTGACAGGTGTGCCCCAAGTTAAATTGCCTACACAGCTTCCTGATTGTGAGAACCTATCGGTGTTGATGCTTAATAGATGCAAGGTAGAATCCTTTCCATCTGGTTTCTTTGGACGCATGAGATCGCTCACTTATCTAGATCTGTCATGGACTCCGATAAAAGAAGTACCGGCAGGTATTAACAGTCTACTGAATCTCAGGTACCTCAACCTGTCCCGTACTAAAATCAATGATGATTCATTCACAAAGTTGAAGTTGGATGGGTTGAAGAACTTGGAGTACTTTCTTCTACGGTACACCGATATAGCAAAATTGCCGCACTCACTGATCTCCAGTTTGAACTCACTCAGCGTGCTGGATGTGTTCCCGTTGTCCTCGTTTGATTCAGTGTCAACTGACTCTTTGAAAAAGTTGAAGGCTCTAGGAACGGGGTTGTTCAACAACGGAATGTCCCATGTTGAGCTCAAAGAGCTACCAACTAGATGGCTCAGAATCGATGGTATAGGAGAATTGGAAATGGCTCTGCATCTATTAAGCAAAGAAATGGGCAGATGCCTTCATGAGTTAGAGTTGAGCCACTGCAATCACTTGATGGAGCTTGAGGTAGGTGGACAATTGGAAGATGGTGATATTCTTCAAGCTCCATCTCCACCACTTGGAAGGCTAAAATACCTGAAGTTAAAATCTTTACAGAATTTTAAGAACATCACGATCCGCTGGAATGGATGGAGAGACGATCAACTTTTTGAAAGACTTCGAGGGTTGGAGATTGAGTCTTGCTGCGAATTGGAGAACATAAGCTGGGTCCAAAGGCTACCATCTCTTGTCAGTCTGAAGTTAAAGTCATGTTTTGCAATGAAGCAGGTTGCTGAGTTTCAGATAGGTGGAGAAACAGGCCATGCATTTCGCACACTAGAAGTCCTGGAATTAAGAGACCTCCCCAACCTATGTAGCATATATAACTTCAATTTGGAATTTCCATCTTTGAGATCAGTTATCATAGATGAGTGCAACGAACTTAAAGTCCTTCCTTTCAACCCAAACATGGCCACCGACAACAACTCGCTAGAAATTCAGGCTCCTCAGCTATGGTGGGAAGCTTTGCAGCAGCAATATGTAGGTGCGAATTTCAAGACTCTCTTCAGACCCTATTTCAGGAATTTGGAATCTGGAAGGCCGTGAAGAGGTCGATCATTGAATAAGATATCTAGCAAGCTAAAAGCCAGTAAGCATTAGATTTAGTTTTGTTGGGCTTTTCAATAAGTATATTTGAAGCAGATATCTGTAATAATTGATGCTATGCTTGGATTATCGCAATTGCTTCTGTTTTACATATATAGCTGCTGTATGAATCCATATAATTTGATTTGGAATTCCAACAAGGACTTCATCGTTACGTTAATGAAATTCCTGGCTGTTAACTTATCGACTTTTGTTTTTTCATTTGTTGTTGCATTATACGTATTGTCACCTGTGTTTGGAGTCGCATACAGATACAATGATACTCGCGATGTTATCCTGCGGTCTTGTTCCTCAAGTTTTTGGGCAACCCAGTCTTTGCACCTATTCATCCTCCACAAAGTGGCTCGACACTGAAAGCATACATCACATATCATATACACATATTTACAAGCATACATACATGATGTTATGCTCACGTTAATAATTTGAATATTTGTCCCTTGAGTGTTGTGAATTGAGAGGTAAGCGTCATATGCAGTACCGTTAGAATGGGTCTTGTCGAATTGAAAAGCTCCACTCTCGATAAAGGTACGACTTTTATATGACTAAAATATCATTGTCAGTTTGCTGTCATTATGATATCGGAATCGTTAGACTTTTAATTTCAATTTTTTATTTTTTTTAAAATTTTTTTTATAATATATAAAAATTTTAAAAATATTATTAAATTTTTATTTAAATAACTAAGTATTTTTAAACTACAAAATAAATATTATTTTAAAATATTAAATAATATTTTTAAAAATATTTTATTGTAATCGATCCCACGATCCTTCGAAGTTGTCAGCCTGTCAGGTCCATCGTCCTCTTATATCAATGCCGTGTACAACATGGACACGCCGTACTTTTTATTGTCGCTTGGGCGAAAGTCAAAAGGAGACTCTTCCTGAATCGTAGCATTTATAGCTTTTTCAGTTGCTACATCCCCAATTAAACCTGGAAATTGGAATTTTGGAATCATTTTTAATATTTATACTTATGCTATTGTTTAGTTATTTATTTATTTGGTGAACGAACCATCTAATGAAGAAGGTGTTTGATGTAATACCAAACACCATAACAGCTTTGTTTTCTCTTTCATGCATCGCACAGACATGGCTGATATTTCTTCAAGAAGCTTTTCTATATAGAAGTAATCCTCTCAGAGATCTTCTGCAACTTTCAATCTTCTTCGCTGCTGTCTCAACATAGCGTATGGATTCCGAGGGAGTAAATGCAGTCTTGTCGACTACTCCCATTCTCATGACAACCGAGTCGTTCTGGGCAGAGGTTACTGTGATTGTGCTCGGCATGATAAATCATGTTTCATTCGCGAGTGCGGTGATGGTGGCCACCAGCGATTTGTTAGCTCCCATCTGTCTAAGGAAATTCGGGTTCGTGGAGGATGCATCGACGGTGGAACCTGTTCTCATATTCTTGAGCCATATTCTATCGCTGTTCATACTATTTGTATTAGATATAACGTCAATTCTCAGCTCGTTATGGTGGAAATTTGTCGTGATCATCTTATTTCTGCCTGTCATAGTCGATCTTTTAGGTGCTCCGGTAGTAAGGCGGATGGGACAGTACCTTAACGTTCTTGAGGAGCATGGCAAAATGTTAGCAGTGCTAATTCTTATGAATCTTGGGCTGTTTCATGTCACACTCATTGTGGTGGATATTATCACCGATACTATTGTCTTAGAAACGATCCTTTGGCTAGCTTCATGTATTCCGCTAGTGTTCTTTGGTTATCTAGTGCACTTGATATCTCAATATTTTCGGTCCCTGATAAACTATGCTACAGTACTGAGCTATGTATTACACTATTTGGAAGGTGTTATGCAAGATTACAGACTGGGCAGCCTTGTTCTCGTCGGATTATGCAGTGTCTCACTGCGTTATATCTTCATGAATCTGCTCCGTGGCATATTTTGGGACACCTTCGAACTGACATATTCTGTTTTGGAGGATCCATTGATTTTTTTGTACAGCACACGCGAGCTGGCAGCTATGATAGCAGTCGGCGTTCCACTAGACGGAGCATTTACCCTGGCCAGGTCCATCATAACTGAAACTACGTACGACAGCCGCCATAGCACGGTAAATCAACAACTTATATTGTAATTCGATATCTATCTGCATAGCAGCACTGATTTCAAGTCTCTAAATTGTCAAATATGCTGTTATTGAAAGCAGTATTGTAAAGGCGAATTTTTGTTCGAGTACATAGACTAGAAATATTTGTAGAAAACGCATTACGTACATTTTGTAAGCCTTGGAACGAAGCTAACAAATTAATATATACTTGCGAGGGCTAATTTGTTTAGGGACCTATACAGAATGTTGAAGCTGCAGAGGCCAGCTACGAAGTTGAAGATTACATGCAACAACTTGGACAATTTCTCTTAGTACGTGATCAGACTTGTCTATCCTTCTTGTCAGTGTTTCTGCTACTTAATTACTCATTCCTCCGGCAAGATGATCCTGAGGTCCCTTGTCTTTCTTGCAGGAATATTCAACGGAAAACAACTATAGCAAAATTCCCTATTCAGAGAGAAATGATTCAGAATCTGTGCAGGCTGAAGCCAGCTACGAAGTTGAAGATTACATACAACAGCTTAGAGATTATGTCTTAGTACGTGATCAGACTTGTTTATCCTTCTTGTCAGTGTATTTGCTACTTAATTACTCATTCTTCTTGCAAGATGATCCTGAGGGCCCCTTGTCTTTCTTGCAGGAACCAATAGAAAACATCTACAGCGAGATCCCGTCTTTTGATAGAAATGATTCAGAATCTGTACCGACTGAAGCCAGCTACGAAGTTTCTGATTACATACAACAACTTAGAGATTATGTCTTAGTACGTGATCAGACTTGTTTATCCTTCTTGTCAGTGTATTTGCTACTTAATTACTCATTCGTAGGTCCTGCAAGATGGTCCTGAGGGTCACTTGTATTTCTTGCAGGAATCAAGGGAAAACATCAATAGCGAAATTCCATATTCAGAGAGAATTGATGCAGAATCTGTAGAGGCTGAGTCGTATAGAGGAGAACCTTACGCCGCTCGAGAGGTAGAAGAGGACAATCAACATATCACTCAAGAGACAACACGGGACGTTTCCTACTCTCGGAAGATATTTCTGAGTGGAGTTGGGATGATGCCTTACTTGCAAAAGCTCCTTAACTGCCTCAGCAAGGATGGGAACGATATTATTGGAATATGGGGAGAGAATAGCACGGACAACTCTGCCCTACTCCGAGCAGTAAACATTTACCACGGCGAGACAAGTTTGTTTGATCATGTTCTATTTGTTGATGCGTCGGGAGAACACAGCATGGAGAGGCTTCAGATGGCTATAGCTGAGAATCTCCAATCGCAAGTGCCGTCACAGTTAGGTTACCCAGAGAGTGATTCTGATAAGAAGGAGTACGTCTTGAGCTTCCTGCTTAACTCTTTTCTACAAAATAAAGACATCTTATTTCTCATTGATAACCTACCAAAGACTTTCAACCTTGAGCAAATTGGACTATCACATCCTGTCCAGTCATTTGCCTTCAGCGGATGGCACAAACACAAAGTGGTGTTTACAACACGATCATATAAAGTTTGCATAGAGATGGAAGCAGAACCACTAAGGCTGGAACGGTTACAGATTGAAGAAGCATGGCAACTATTCAAGGAGAATGCTGGAGAAGAAACTATCTCTGCAGACCCTAGGATAGAGAAGATTGCGAGGCAAGTGGCAAAAGAATGTGGTGGCTTACCTCTAGCTCTTGCCATTGCAGGACACGCCATGTATGGTGAGAAAGATCATAATGAATGGCAACATGCTCTACAATCGTTGGAAGAGTCTCACGACGCTGACATTTTGAATCTAGAGGGTTACATTTTTCCGCCTTTGAAGTTTGTGTACAATCGTCTCCAAGATGATATCTTGCAAGAGTGTTTCTTTAGTTGCTTATTGTGGCATGAGGGTAGCAAAGAAGATGTTATAAGTTGCTGGGTGGGGCTTGACTTGATAAAACCTTCAAATGGCATGGCTGAAGCTTATGATCAAGGTCACTCTCTTCTCAAAAGTCTCGAATATTTTGGCTTACTAGAATCTTCCCCTGATGAATGTTATGTAAAGGTGCAAGAAATAATACTTGAGCTAGCAGAATCACAGTTAGCCGTTGAATGCAAGGAACGCACATGGATTATAAGACCAGGAACACTATGGAAAGAACCAACTGTACCGATAGATCGTTGGAAATCAGCAGAAATAGTATCTCTACTGGATAGTGGAGTTAGAGAACTCCCACAAGAACTTTATGCTTGCGAAAAAGTTATAGTCCTGATCCTTAGCAGGAGCTATATACAAGGCGTTCCTACAGAATTCTTCCAATGCGTGAGTGCGTCTCTCACTTACCTGGATCTGTCAAACACAATATTAAGAGAGGTCCCTACAGGAATTGGCGTTCTAACTAAGCTGAAGTATCTCAACCTATCTTCGACAAGTATCAGATCACTTCCAAGAGAATTAAGTAAGTTGAAAATTTTGGAGTACCTTCTCTTAAGGGAAACTGACATAGGAACAATTTCTCATTATTTGATCTCAAGTTTGTCGTCGCTCAAGCTATTAGATGCATTCCCTCATGCTACTATCGATTTGGAGTCCGTAGAACTTCTGCGATCAATAAAAGTAATGGGAGCTATGGGGTTGGGTTGCTTTGACACTGAGACTCTCAGTAAAGTTGGTCTCTTGCCAATTAGATGGTTGAGAATTCGTTACTTGAAATACCTGAACAGCTCTCTAGAAAAGCACCTGATCACCTCTCTTGGACTTCACAATTTGAGTGCCAACAACGGAAATTTCATTCAAGAACTTGAGGTCAGCAGCTGCAGCTGTTTGGAAGAACTAGTTGTAGATGTATTAACTTCCAAAACGGACGATGATTTTAAAGAGCAAGTCGTAGAAGGTGGGCGAACTTCTGAAGCTACTGAGCTTCCACCTCTTGGAAGGTTAGAAATTCTCCAGCTGACGTTCTTGGAAAGTCTCAAATCAGTTATATGGAAGCGTTTAGAGCCAGAGCAGTGCCTTCGAAATCTTAAAGTCCTAATAATCTCCTATTGTCCTATGCTGAAGAATGTAACGTGGGTTTTGCGACTACCATCTCTTACTACGCTAAGCTTAATTCATTGCCATGGAATGCAGCGAGTGATTGGCGAGGAAGAGAACGAGTTCTTGCAAGGTGAAGCAACGGAACGCCAAGCATTTGCCAGCCTGCGAGTCTTAGACCTGATAGCACTTCCTGAACTGTCTAGCATATGTGACCACCGTCTTTCTTTCCGTTCTCTGACGTCGGTTTGCATAGTTGATTGCGAGAAGCTTGATTCACTGCCTCTCCACCCGAACATGATCAATAGGAACGGGTCTCTCGAGATCAAGTGTCCTGCATCTTGGTGGGAGGGCTTGAAGTGGGAGAACAAGTCTTCCTTCCAATCATATTTCAGAGAGCACTTGTAAAACCAAAGTACTCGATTTGATTTTCATACCAATGTAACTAAGTATTGAATTAATAAGAAAACATACATGGAGTTGACTCCTCTTTGTAACTGAGTGTTGATGCCAGGCTGGGAATGTCTATTGATTTAGGGTGTGTTTCAAATACCTTTAGCTAAGTTTTGAAGAATTGAAAAGTGAAAAGTAAAATTTTTTGAAAAATAGATTGAAAGTGAAAGTTTTGTATTTCAATTGGTTTTTAAAATGGGTTAAAAATATAGTTCAGTTTTTGTGTTCTAACTCTATTTGAAATTATGTATATAGTGATGTTGAAGTGAAATTCTAAATTTTTCATAATATTAAAATGGGTGAACTATATGAAATTCTAACTATGGCGGAAGAAACTAGAGTTTTTTTGAGCGTTTGAAACACGTCCTTATAAATCCTCTTTAGGCATACTAGTAAGATAGTGAAAACACCCTCACCTGCCTTTTCAGTTGATTATGAAGTTCTCAAATTTTGCACAAAGTGCTATAAAACAAATATTACTGATAGATACTAAAAATTGTAATGTTCAATCATTTATCTTGACACAGGATCTTTGATAATTTAACATCTCAATGTTGTTATATATTAACAAATAATTATTAACTATAATGTTTGGAGTTGATTTGCATATATGCATAGCAAGTTGGGCTTATAATATGAGTGAGGCCTATACTTCCAAGGCCCATGCTAAGAAGCATTCTTAGTCCATATTGACGTATGTGGCCCGAATATGGCCCATCCAGTAGTCGAACACTCCAACTTCTGCTATTTGTATGCAATAAAAATAGCAATAATGGTAATTAATAATAGTTTCAAAAAAAGAAAAGAAAAGAAGAACAATAGATACGTATCAGATATTTGACTTTATAATGCAAATGAAAGTAAATATTGAGAAGTAAAATTAACATTTCTTGCAGCTAATAACTAATGGATCAAACATGTCTTTATTTTTTTGGCTCTTGAATAATGCCCAAAAGACACAACATTTTCTTTCATATATATGTTTTTAATTACTAGTGATATAAGCATGAAAGGGAACAAAAGTAATTTGATTTACGAATAAATAAACTTAATTAGTCTGGGAGGGGATCAATTTGATTTTTGACAGCAATCTAGGAGTTTTTGTGGGGGAAGGCTTGATCGTTCATTTTCGCAGAAGAGGAATGTCAGTCACATCAGATACACCTGCAAACTAAGTGGTTTATTTGCTTAATTCCAAAACCTAAAATGTAAATGTCGAAAGGTTACAACATTCTAGGGAGTTAATGCAAATATTTATTGCTCCCTTTCTTCTTCTCTATTGTTTGGTTTTGCTAGTTTTAGCTAGAACTCATTTTCTTAGAAAAATCTTTGCTGCTGCTTCATTGCATCTTCCGGTCGTTCATCTCCTCTCATGAACTCTTGCTGGCCCAAAGGCAAATGCACGACACAATAGTAAACCGGAGTACCTTCTAACAACTAAAGATATGAATTATCTACAGCGTGCTTACAAAGCATACAACCATAATCTTTTCAATGAATACAGTACAATTCAACCAGAAATAACATGAAAAATTTCAGCTTACAAATCACTACCATCCATTTTTATTACATTTCTCAAAAAATATAGGAAAAACAAACATATACGTTAGACTATCAACTTTCATTACAAATGAGTCTCACCAGTTGAAATACAAATTTATTACTCTCCTACAAAATCGCAATGCTTCTCGAAAGATATTCTGCCAGCGTCATTCTCCCACATCGAGGCTGCCCACCAAGATCTAGAAACCTTGATGGACAATGTTCTGTTACTTCTGGCCATCTCCAGAGTAAAGGGTAGACGTCTCAGCCTGTTGCATTCACATATGCAAACTGATCTTAAAGAGCGAAATGTCAAAGCATGTGGATATATGGTAGATAGATTGGGAAGGTCTTCCAATTTTAAAACTTCAAGTTTAGAGAAGATATCTTGTTCCAGTTGAGGGGGACTATTACCAACTCTCTCTGCTTGAGGATTATCATCAACTCCTTCTAATTGAGGGCTATCACCTACTCCTCTTGCTTGAGGACTTTCATAAACTCCTTCAGATTGAGTACTACAACCAATTCCTGCTTGAGGACTATCACCAACTCGTTCTGGTTGAGGACCATTACCAACTCTTTCAACATGAGGATTAGCATCAACTCTTTCCAATTGAGAAATGTCACCCTCTCCTTCCCATTTAAGACTTATATAAACTCCTTCCGACTGATCAGCACTATAATCTACTCCTACTTGAGGACAACAACCAACTCCTTTTGGTTGAAGACCATTACCAATTCCTTCCACTTGTGGATTATCATCAAGTCCTCCCGATTGAGGACTATCACCAAGTTGAGGATTTTCATAAACTCCTTCTAGTTGAGTACTACAGCCAACTCCTCCTTGATGAATATAAACAACACCTTCTTGGGGGCCATTAACAATTCTTTCCACTTGAGGAATATCACTCACTCCTGATTGAGGACAATCGTAAATTCCTTCCAATTCAGGACATGAGGCCACGGTTAACTCTACAAGAGACAGCAACCGCAAAGTCCATGTTAAGTTCTTCAATTTAGCGCAAGATGTAATGTTTAGCTTTTGAAGACTTCTGAAAGACAGGACTGGGTCTACTCCTTCCCATTCAATCATCGAGAGCCTTTTCAAAGATTGCCATCTCATAACCCGTAATTGCTGCAGAGGTATATTTCTTTCTGTTTGTGAAGGTGGAACACTTTTTACCGTTAGTGTCTCCACATCACAGCCAATCAACTCCAGCTCTTGAAGACATTCGCTCATGTTGCTGCCTAATAGTTCAAGTGAGATGGAAGACACATTCTCTATTTCCCGTACACTTAGCCAATTAGTAGGCATTCTGTGAAGGATGTTAAGACTCTCTTCATTTTGGCATTTTAGCCCGAGCGCCTTCAATCTTGCTTGTGAATATTCTTTTGAGTTTAGATCTAATGAAGTCGATGGAAACCCATCCAGCAACACTAGGGATGTCAATTTTGAGATCAAATCAACTGATACCTTTACTACAGCAGTATGTCGCAAGAGAAAATACTTCAAATTGACTAATTTCGTCAATGTAGTCGGTAGTGATTCTATATTTGTATGCGACAAGTTTAAAAAATTTAGGGCCACTAGATCACCAATGCCGTCAGGAAGTTTTTTAACTTCATTTTGACTTGTAGCTTTTGTATATGACAAATCCAAGTACTTAAGGAATCTCAAGTTTCTAAAAAAGCCAGATGGAAACTGATCCAGCACTGTTGTACTTCTAAGGATCAATGTTGAGAGCCTTTTACAAGCACCAAGTGACTCTGGTGGCAGCTTGAAATCATTTCTACCAGCAAGAGACACTCGTTCTGCCGATACCCAATCATTGTCTGAAGGACGTCTTGTCATCCATTCGTCCACCCATCCTGCACATCCTGAAGCTATCCAAACTGCTAAGTCGTGCATCACGCCATGCATTTTCACTCTATGATCCTTAAGAACGTCCTCCAACAAACAACCATTCTGAAGCTTTTGATGAAACTGATCTCCTATAGTATAAGCTTCGCTGATGTCTCCAACTAACCCAAGCCCCATCCAACAACGAAGAAGTTCTTCTTTTTCAATATCACCAGCTTCAGGCCATGTTGAACAACTCAAGAAGCATTGTCTTAGAGTGGCGTCCAATGTATTAAAGCTCAACTTTAAACTAGGAAGAACAAATTTCGTCATAGTACTATGAAATGCTTTGCAGTCTGCCATTTGTAATTCTCTAACTGCACGATCCCAATGCTGAAGATCTTGATATTCAGACACGGCGCGGCCAATAACAACCAGCGCCAAAGGCAACCCACAGCATTCTTCAACAACTTTATCTTCTTGTTCAACTACTTGCATGCTTCTGTTACGAAGGATAGAGTCTCCACGCTCATGGTCAAATAGAGATCGTGCATTGACAACACTTAAGCACTCTAATTTTATTATTTCTGCTCCCATGTCCAGGCACACATCTTTAAATCTTGTTGTAAATACTACCTTCTGCTTGCATCCCCCCATGCCATGTGGGATTCCAATGTCCTCGAGGCTCAAACAGTTCCATAGGTTATCAAGGAGTAACAAGAAGTTTCTGTTTTCCAAAAAATTGGAAATGAAACTTTTCTGGTCTTGCAGTTCGGGAACACTTAGCTCCCGAGCTATTGAACTAAGCTTTCGCACTATGTCTTTTTGAAGCCTTTCCATGCTAAATGGTTTAGATACATCAACGAAGATTACATGCACATCTTGACTGAAAATAGACTGTGATTCTGGATCCTGAGTAATCTTCCTTTGAATGGCTTTCAAAAGTTTGGTCTTTCCTACTCCACCCATTCCCCATATTCCCACTGGTTTTGCTGCCTCAGCCCTCAGGTAGTCCAGGATCTTGTTTATGTACACTTCCAAACCCAACTCTGCTCTTGAGCTTTCAGTTGTTTCAATCTCAATAGGGACAGGAGAAGGCGATCTGGATATATCCCAAAAATTGGATCCTCGATTAACTAAATCTTTAATCTTGGCATGCTGTTTTTCAGCTTTCTTGCCAACTCGATAAATTGTCCAGAATTTTAATGAAAAATCTCTAGAAATTCGAAGGCTTCTCCGATTGTAGTTTAGGGAAAGCTCAGTCACTTTAGTTTCAGCATCCTTCACCTGCAAGAGAACCTACGATCAATTGCAATGCTTTGAGTAGACCGTTTACCTAAAAGCTCTTACATGGTCAATCAAGCACTGAAATCAAGCACCCCCTTCACTTACTCGAGTACAAGTTGTACCTTTCATATAAAGTTTCATAACACTTTATTAGACGTCTACCAAACCAAAATTGGCGGTAGACTTTACTAACAACAAAAAAAAAAGTAATTATTGATCAACTATCTCAGGCAATTCAGACCTTCTAAAATTGCATATCTACCCAAATTCTCAAAACACAAGAACAAGGTGGCTGTTCAACACAAGATCTCGGGGAAGGAAAGACGAGGAAAAAAAAAAGAAAAGAAAGAAACAACAATCCTACTAATTTGATGCATGAACTCATACCTCCTTCATCCAGTTCCCGCAAGTTTCCGATTCTTCCAATTCCTTAATTATCTTGCCCTCACGTTGGGCCGATTCAATCGCATTCCAAACATCGGCCCTCCTGGCTCTCAAATCATCCATTGCTTCGCGAACCTCCTCCACATTTTCCTTGGCACATACGATATACTTGATTCTGTTCACTATCGGATCAACCACATACTTCCCGAACGGGTCGATAACCGAAAACACAACGGCTGGCATTGCTCAATGTCAAAGGGGAGGAAAGATCGGAAAGTTGGTAATGGTTATCATCAGACACCGATCAACTACCCATGACTTGTAATTAAAAATCAACTCTGAATTGATCCTTCGGCATCAAAACTTATCAACTCTGAATTGAGTTTCAGTAATTTTTTTCTATTAAATGAGATTAATGATGATTATGACACGCTTTCGTTAGTTATTTGCATAATAAAATATTTAAATTAGACATCTTTACTCATTTTATAAATTAATTTATTAAAAATTATTTTTAAATATTTAAATATAATTTAATAGTATATTTTAAAGAATTTATATTCATGTTTTAGTAATTTATATCTAAAAAGATTTTTTTGTGCAAGCAAATTTTTAAGTGTGTTTAAAATTACTTATAAAATAAAATTTTTTTAAAATATAAAATATTTTTTGTTACTTTTAAAAAAAAATTTTATTTTTTTATTTTTTAAAATAATAAAAATATATAATAAAAAATTTTTATTTTGTAAATTTGTTTTTATATTTTTTAAATTTTTAAATAAATTTTTTAAATATTTATAAAATATAAAATAAAAAATATATTAAAAAATGCTGAACTAAACACCTTAGAGGCTGTTCGGGACTGCGTTTGAAAGCAGCTTATTAGTTTTTTTCAATTTTACGTTTTTCAATACATATTTTTAAAGTATATAAAAAATTTATTTAAAAATTTAAAAAATATAGAAAAATTCTACGGAGTGAGATCTTTTTATTACATATTTTTATTATTTTTTTGGAAGTAAAAAAATATAGCTCGTTTTTCAAAAAAAATAAAAATATTTTTTATTCTAAAAAAGCTCTATTTCATAAGCACCGCCAAACACTTTCTTAATAGAACAATATTCCACGTTGCTGTGCTGAAATATATTTCTAATATACAGTTGTTATATTTTGTTCGAGGTCGTGTTTTAAATGTTTAGAAATTGTTTCGTTTTCGTTAGTTTGGAAATTAAAAAATGTATATATTTAAAATAATCAAAATTTAAAACTTAAATTTGAAATTATTTTTAATATTTTTTATAAATATTTACTTTTATAAATTTATTTTTTATAGAATTCAGTTCTGCGCGTTTAATGTAATTCTTCATCATTCTTGTTACAAATAATGGAAGTATTATCAAACACTAATAAAAACTCAAGTAATTAAAGATTATAATAAAAATAATTTTGTTATAAGCTAATGGCTTTAATGAGAGTGATATTTGGAAATCAAAGAATTTATTTAACGGCACAAAAGAATTATTGAAACGTTAATCATACGAAATATATCAATTTAGAACGTGTTTTAAATTAATAAAATTTTAATTTTTTCGTCAATTTTATTAATTTTTTATATTTTAATTATAAATAAAATTAAAAATTCAAATTTTTAATTTTTACATAATAAAATTTAAATTTTATTATATATTTTTTTGAATTCACTTTTAACTCATCCAATAATTAATTCAAACATAAAAATTAAATTTTAATTTTAACTTATTTAAAAAAAATTTTCACTTCTTATTTTTTATTTTTCATTTACTGAAACACGCACTTAAATAGTAATGGACGATTTAACTTTTCAACTAATTGATACGGAATATACCAAAAATTATATATAATTATTATCGATAATAAATAGTGAATTAGCAGATCAATTAAGAACGTGTTTACTAACACCTTTAAATTTTACTTTCCTTAAACTCAAATTTAACATAAATACATACAAAAATTAAAATAAATTTTTTATCAATAAATTTTTTTAAAATTCAAATTTATAACTTACTATAAATATATAATTAATATAAAATTTTATTTTTATTAAATATTTTTTATTTTTTATTTTATTTTTTAAATTTATTTTTTAAAAATTCCACTTCATTAAAAAACTCCGCTTTTCCTGCTTGGTAAACACGCCCTAATTGGCCTCTCGGAATTCTTCTTCTTGACCTAGCTTCTCTGAAACCACCCTCTTTTCGTCTTTCTTTTCCTCCCTACCAAGTCACCGCCAAGATGGCTATGGTTCCCGAGGCATTCCTTCCTCATCTCATGGAGCTACTGTATTCCTGCGCCACGGAAGCGAGGGCTAGGAGGATCCGTGGAGTCTCAGAAAAGATAGAGCGGCTCAAAGGAAAAATGTCATGGATAATACCTGTTGTGGAAAATCGTGTGACCTGGCCGTCTGCGGACACGGTTAATGATGTTTTTCTGAATGACCTCAAAGACTTCATGTACGATGCTGAAGATTTTGCTGAGGATTTCATGGTTGCGGCAGACAAGTACAACAAGCAATCGTCCTCCTTGGTATGTTTCTCTCCTGGTAGACAAATTAAAGGAATAAACATAGCTCATCAAATCGGCAGAAGAATAAAAACACTCATCCATAAGCTGGATATTTTGTACTATATATATAGGGATGCCCATCTTCGTCCTAGTTTTAGTAGATACGATTCTGCAGGATCGATCACACAAATTATATCCCCTCTTGTGGAACCTGATTATGTTGGGAGTGCTATAGAAAATGATACTAAAATGTTTGTCGAGTTGCTGACTAAGGAAGATAACACCAATGGAAACATCCAAATCTACGCAATTGTGGGTATGGGCGGAATTGGCAAGACCACCCTTGCTCAAAAGATTTTCAACAGTAACATATTGAGAGCAAACTTTCACCAGACTGAACCTATATGGCTTTGTGTCTCCAAGGACAATGCTGATGAGATACGTATTCTCCAGAGCATCATCAAAGACGTAGGGCATGACCCGGTTATGGCAGACTGCAAGAAGGAGCTTCAGGTCTTGCTTTCTAGAGTTGTTCAAGGGAAGAAGATCTTCCTGGTCTTGGATGATGTATGGAATGCAAGGGTATGGCACGATCTCTTGGGATTGCCATTATCAGCTGCTGGTGCAGGCAGCGCAGTCTTAGTGACCACAAGAAATGAAGGTATTGCAAATGACATTGGGGCAGTTTTCTGTTGCAGGGTGGCCAAGTTGTCAATGGAAGATAGTTGGTTACTGTTGTTCAAGATGGTATTTCCAGATGATGAAGAACAAGAAGCGGAAGCACTAAGGGATTTAGGGATGAAGATTGTTAAGAAATGCAATGGTCTTCCGCTGGCTATCAGGGCAATTGCTGGAGTATTGCGACCAAAGTTGCGATTGCGATCTTTGTGGGAAATGGTTCTTCAGAGTCCTGCATGGTCAATCAGCAAGATTCCTCACAGGGTACCGATGGCACTAAATCTGAGTTACGAATATTTGCCACCTCACCTGAAGTTATGCTTTTTGTACTTTGCATTATTTCCTGAAGACTTTGACGTTAGAAGAGACGACATTATCTGCTTTTGGATTGCTGAGGGGTTCGTGAGAAGTCATGACTGTCTGCTTGAAGAGAAAGCAGTTGAGTACTTTGATGAGCTAGTCGAGAGAAGTCTTCTGCAGTTTAACCCTATCACGACTAGTTGTAAAATGCATGACCTCCTGCTCTCTCTAGCTAGGCATCTAGCAGGACGTGAATGCTGCTTCCAGGATACAAGACGATCAAGCTCAGAGTTTAGCTTACAAAAGAAGACAAGGCGGTTGTTGCTTACTGATGTGGTGAAGGGCATTCCTTCTGCTGTAAGACGACAATATTCTCTAAGAACCCTCATTGGGCTTCATCTTTCTGAAGAAGCGGAGATTGATGGTTTTAGTAATCTAAAGTATCTCAGGGTTTTAAGTATTCGTGGTTCAACCATTGAGAGGTTGCAAGTTTCGATCAGAAACCTTGTACACCTGAGATACCTGGATCTGCGTTATAGTGAGATTTGGGATGTTCCGGAGACCATAAAGCTTCTCAGAAATCTGCAATTTTTATTCCTTGAAGGGTGCGACAAATTGCAAAATCTTCCCGAGGACATTGGGTATTTGACAAATCTAAGATGCCTCACTATGCAAGATACACGGATAGACAATCTGCCAAAAGAGATTATAAAGCTTCATCACCTTCGGACACTTGATGCCTTCGTGGTACCAAGTAGCAGTGGCATCAACCACCGAAGTCAGTGCTGCACTCTGGAGGATCTTAGGCATCTCAAGTTACTTAGATCATTATCCATAAATAAGTTGGAGAGAGCGTCAAGCATTGCAGAGGCCAGAACAGCAGACTTAATAGAGAAATCTCATCTGACCAAGTTATTTTTAAGTTGCTCGGATACACTTGAGGCTAGTGAAGGATCATCTGAAAGACTGGCAGAAGTGTTTGAAGGGCTCTGTCCTCCACCATGTATCGAGGATTTCACAATTTGCAGATACTTTGGCTATGCATTCCCTAGCTGGTTAACAGTACGGCAGTTTCCGGTCCTACGGAAGTTGAAGCTAGAGGGCTGCCGTTTTTGTGTAAAACTACCAACTTTGTGCTTGCTACCCAATCTTGCTAACCTCTATGTCTCAGATATGCAAAGCCTGAGATACATTGGACCTGAAGTATTTGTTCCAGAGGATTTTGTTAGAGACGATGTTCGATGGCATAATCACTTACCTTTCTTCCCCAAGTTAGAGAGGCTTACACTTTCAAATATGAAGATCTGGAAAGAGTGGTCATGGCTGGAAGAATCTGATACTCGATGTAAGGTGATGAATCAAGAACAGGTGGTACTGTTACCCAGTCTCAAGCATTTGATACTCAATGGGTGCTCCGACCTGAGATCTCTTCCCCATGGTCTTCTGAATCAAGCCACAGCTTTGACCTCGTTAGTCATCAATGATGCCTACAAGTTGCAATTGATTGAGAATCTTCACCATATCAAGGAGCTTGTAATCAATAACAGCCCTAGTCTTGTGAGAGTTGCCAAGCTACCTTCACTTAGAATTCTCGTTGTTTCCAGTTGCGCAAACTTGAAGTACGTGGAGCATCTGCCTGAGCTGCACTATCTGGTGTTAAATGGCCCAGAACTGGAGCCTCTCAAAGAGAAGTTCTATTCAGCAAGTGGTGGATTACCAAGCCAAAAAGTCCAGAACCTCCATACTGAAGGCACTGTTCTATTCTCCAGAATCATCAAAGATAAACTAGAATCATACGAACATGATGATATTCCTGAAGCTAAGACTCATGAAGAATTTTCTCAAGGAGAACTACTTATATCACCGAAGGGAGAACATAAGGAGGTACATACGTCAGAATTGACTGAGATGTCATCTTCAACAGATGAGGAAGCAGAAGAACAATTGGAGGTCCATGATGCTCCTAGCTCATCAAAGGAAGTAACAACTGAGGCAGCGACATCTGAACTGGTCGGGGGAATACCCTTGAAGAAAGATGAAACAAAGTCATCAGAGGTCTCGTTTCGCAATATTCACAGCTTATCTCTGCTGAAAACAACTGATTCAACAACACCAGAATTGATCTCGGAAGAACCTACAGAAGGAGAAGTGCAAGAACCAGCAAATAGTTCATTACAGAGCATTTATAGGTCGTCGACAGACGAACCAGTTTATACTCAGAGTCCACGGTTGACTGGGAAAGCACCTCGTATGGAGGAGTTAAAAAAATCACCAAAGGTATCAATCCCAGCAATTTCAATTGATAAAGGAAGTGGTGCAATGACGATAAAGGATTTCCCTTCAACAAGAAAGTATCAAGGTGAACTTACTGAGATGGCTTCTCACAGCAGACCTAGCTCATCAAAAGGAGCATCGATAGAGATTGAAGAGGAAGTAGAAAAATCATCTCAAATTCCTTCAAACATTTCAAACCAGTTGAATGTGACTGGAATGAAACCATACCTACAAAAGATTCTTCACTATATAAGAAAAGACTCTGTTCAGTTTGTCGGAGTTTGGGGTGAGAGCAGAGTAGGGAAGTCTACACTTTTGCAAGTTGTGAAGAACTACTTTCTTGACCTCGGCAACATTGATAGTGACAAAAGGTTGTTTCAGTACTTGGTATGGGCCGAAGTATCAAACGTCAGCAAAGAAAAGCTTCAGAAGGCCGTAGTCATTAAACTGAGTTGGCCTCCGACAGAATATGATCTGAATTCGACACTAACACAAGATACACATGCTAAAACTGAGAACATCACGGGCTTCATCTCGTCGTTTTTAAAAGAGAAAGATGTCTTGTTCCTCCTGGATGACCTAACGGGAGATCTTGATCTGAAGACTATAGGAATATCTCATCCTTATGATGAAGAGCTTCTTTATCAACAAAAGCATAAGGTGATTTTCACAACAAACTCTGGAAACCTTTTCGATAAAATCAAGGCTAAACCATTGCGTTTGCAACGACTGGATTCGGAGAAGGCTTATGACTTGTTCATACATAATGTAAGAAAAGGAACAATCTCTTTGTATCCAACCATAAAGAACCTTGCTCTGCACATAGTGGCAGAATGCCAATGCTTGCATCTACCTCTTGTTATGGCAGGACGGGCCCTTTCCGTTGAGGAAGAAGCTACAGAATGGGAACATGCTATATCGTTACTTGAAGATTCACAGTCCATCAACATTTCTGGTATGAAGAATTCCATGTTTCCACTTTTCAAGTTTGCTTATGATCGGTTACCGGATAAAACCTTACAAGAATGCTTCTTGAGCTGCTCGTTCTGGTCCGAAGGCTATAATATAAGAAAAGAAGAGCTTATCACTTGCTGGATGGCACTTGGGCTTATAGAGGTAAATGAAATCAGTGAAGCATATGATCAAGGATATGCTATTCTTGGAAGACTTGAACAAGTTGGCCTATTAGACACAGGTTTTGATGAAAGTGTAGTGAAATTAGAGGACATTATCAGGGACTTTGCAGTCTGGTCGGCCGTCGAATTTAGAAGCTATCTGTGGGTGGTAAAGGCTGAAGTGCTAGGTGAAGCACTAAATGATATAAAACAGTGGAATAAGGTAGAGAGAGTATCTCTTATTGATACTGGATTGAAGGAATTACCCAAAGAGCTTCTTGATTGCCCCAGGCTTTCAGTGCTTATGCTTACTGACAACAAATTGAAGAAGATTCCTTCTGAGTTCTTTCAAGTCATGACATCTTTAACTTACTTGGACTTGTCACATACTTTATTAGATAAAGTTCCTAGCAGCATTGTATCTCTGACTAAGTTGAAGTATCTCAACCTTTCCTCGACAAGCATCCGCTCATTACCATTGGAATTGGGTAAGTTGAGCGAACTACAGCATCTCCTTCTAAGGCACAATGACATTGGAACAATATACCCAAGTCTGATCTCAAGATTATCATCGCTTCAAGTCCTTGATGCATTTCCACATGCAACTATTGATATAGAGTCAGTAGAAAGCTTGCTGAAAAATTTTAAAGCTATTGGCATGGCTTGCTTCAAGAGCAGGACACTCAACATGGTCAATGATTTGCCAATCAGATGGCTTCGAATATCATATTTGCAAAATTCTCTGCTCAATCTATTTGGCATTGGCAGAGGCACATCAGGTCTTCAAGAGTTGGAGATAGGCCCTTGTGATAGCTTGAATGAGATAATAGTATATGCAGGAGAGGAACAGACCCTACTTTTTCAGCAATTGCAGATTCTGAAACTGATGTTCTTGGAAGAGCTTTCCAAGGTCACATGGAAAAGATCAGAACCTCCTGTATGCCTTGAAAATCTTAAAATTCTTGTCATCTCTTATTGCCACAAGTTGGAAAACGTTACATGGGTAATGTGGCTTCCTCATCTTTCTAAGCTAAGCTTGCTAGAATGCAAAGGATTGAAGCAAGTGATTGGTAAGGAAGAAAACAAGTTTCTCAAAGAGAAAGTAGCAGCAGATGAAGCATTTGTCAACCTCCGTATCCTGCAATTACAGACACTTCCACACTTGTCTAGCATATGTCATTACGTTCTGACTCTCCCATCGCTGGTATCAGTTTTGATAATTGAATGCAAAAAACTGAAGCAACTGCCTTTCAGCAATAAAATGGCCACTAATAATAGGTCCTTGAAGATACATGCTGATGAGTCATGGTGGTATAATTTGAAGTGGAAGAATGCTAGGATGAAGAAGAATTTTCAATCTCATTTTAGCAAACAAACTGTTGATATGTAACAACTGGAGTTACAAAGGAAAAGTATCTGAATTTTTATTTATTAGCTTCTTTAATGTACTTGAAATCATATTGCTTACAAAACGCTTAGTACAGTCTATCTGGCCCAAACTAGTATATCAGGTTTTTAGTTGTGGTAGATGGAGATATTGTTAAGCATTATAAAATTTTAGAATGCCATGTCCAAACTTGTGTAGGGTGGTTAAGGATGATCGGATTTTAGTTGCTAAGATATTTTCAATAAAAGTTAATGATGTCCTCCACCATTCGCTCTTTGTTATCTCTTTAGTATTCTATGCCTGTTTGAATTTCCATAACATTGGGGTGACTTAATGCTGTTCGTTTTCTGCCTGAAGATTGTTAAATCTTCCTTAACCAGGTTATGAGCATATATACTGAGGCAACTCTTTAGGGTTTTAGTTTGTGTTCATGCAAGTAACAAGTTGCTGCTATTTGTTTTATGACCTCGCTAGTAAAATGAAAATGCTTTCTGATCTGCAGAAGCAGACATGGGGACTTAAGTTTACAGTTGATATATGTTTCTATGTACCTCTTATGCCAGGATTGCAACCAAATGCCAGGATTACTACAAGGTCTCAAATGTCACAGAAAAATCTATCTGCTCCAGTAAAGTGTTTTTGCTTATACAAACTCAGAACAGTTGGCCCTTTGGCTTGATTTTCTTGCTACACTTATATCTTAATTTAACCTTGTTAAGAAACATCTGCTGCTTTCAGGTTGTGTTATTGGGAAGCAGTAGATATGTTTGGTTCTGAAACTATGCAGTTTTGTAGTTTCCAAATGTCTGTCTGATGGAATGGCCTATGGGACATTGTTCTCAGCAATCAACCACACCTTTCTACAAATACTAGCAAGCTTTTAGCTAGACTTGAAAGGGCTGTTTATGACTCCAAAGTTCCAAAAGAAACATTTATCATGATCAGGAGGGTAGTATTATGCATCATTTCTCATCCACACTTGATTTTGAGAGTAACATGAAGGTGGAGCTTAAATGGTTCTCCTGGTATGGGTCAACTACAAGTTCCTTGCATCTGATATCTCTGCCTACCTTTAAACTCACTTTTTGTTATGTAACTGTTGTTAGAAATGTTCCTGAAGCTTCTTGAGGAAGCTCATTGGTTGAAAGGACATGTTGCTGAAACTAGTTCAAGTTATTTCACTTGGTTGATCTTTGAGCAAGTGGTACAGGTGGTAAAACGTTTCCTTGTTTTTGCGTTCAATTTGGAGGTCATTGAATCTATACAACCTGTTCTAACTTTCATCTGGATTTGAATTTGTGCCATTTTGGACAATGAAGCAGGCAAACTACCTAGTGCTGTGGAATTTTGAAAATAATATGTAATGCTTGCTGAATCTGGAGGTCAAAATTGAAAATAGACCAGGCAATTGGCGAAGATCAAAGACAATGTTAGGGATCGTTGCATTTCTTCCTGGCAAGTCTCAGAAGGTAGAAAATGAAGAATTCCTTCCTGGCTTATCAGCAAAAGTTGAATTTCTTGCTGTTAAATCTGAGAGCTAATATCTGATCAGGAATTTCAAATCAATGGCAAACTTTACAGGTTAAACACATGTTGGAGATTCTCAAATTTGATTTTACAGTTTCTGTTCTGCTACTGTGAGGAACAAATTGAGCAACTTTTAACAGCACTGCTTTTGTTGGCTTTTTCTAAAATGTTACTTTCATTCATTGGCTTGTTCTAAAGAAATATTTCTGAGCAGTGTGTATTTATGCAGCTCTGTTATTTCTTGAGGGGATATTTTCTAATTTAACCGCTTTTTTAATGGCTTAATCATTTTAGTCTGCAAGCGGTTAAACTTAAAGGAATATTTTTTTTAAAATAAAGGTGCAGCTACAATTATATTACGGTCTGTGCTATGCACTGGCAATAATCTAGTTATTATTAATAAGTGGAAACCGGAAAAAATTCAGAATTGTCGGCCAAAGCTGTAAACTCACAAATTTGGGCTTCGACGGTCTAACCTTTAAAAGGCCCTATGGGGCTGTTTGGTTTAACTTTTTTTCAACAAAATTTTCTAATTTTTTATTTTATATTTTTTAATACATATTTATAAATATATAAAAAATTTATTTAAAAATTTAAAAAGTGTAGAAAAATTTTACAAAGTGAAATTTTTTTATTGTATATTATTATTATTTTTTTTAAAGTAAAAAAAATAGAATTTATTTTTTAAAACGAATAAAAATATTTTTTATTTTATAAAAGCTTACGTTGATTTGCCTTTTTCAGTTGTGGCGCGAAAACAAGCCGAACAGGTGGCCTGCTTGCTGTCTCACTCTGTCGCCATGAATCTATCCCCCACCACCGTCCCCTTCTTCTTCTTTAATAAAGATTTCAATTCTCCATAAACCAAAAGGAAATATCTGTCTTTATTCCAAGTGTTGGGATAAAATTTGGTCCTTTAACAAAATCAGCTGTTAAATTGTTGGTAATTTTTGTTGTTATTAGTAGTTAAGCAGAATGCCGGCCTTGCTGCTGGGAGGAGTGAAGCCCTCCGCCTTCACGCCGCCGGTCTCGGCTCGCAGGAGATTATTGTTGCGCCAGTCTTCTAAAAGGTTAGCTTATGATCCTAACCAAAAATTGTTTTTTGCAGTAGGAAAATTCGATTTTAGAGATTTTAGTGGGATTGATTGAGTGGGTTGTTTGGTTAATTCTCAATCTTTGGTTAATTATTAGAAAGCTTTTGGAACTTTATGGCATTTTAAGGGGGACTTTTTCTTTAATTTGAAGGTTTTTGAGTAACTGAGTGGTTCAATTTGTTTTGGTTGGTTGTTGGTTGAAATTTGCTGCTTGGTGTGTACCAAAGCTTCGGAAATTTAAAACGATAATCATTGTTACTTATTATCAAGTAACCAGCTGCTTGTGATCTCCTAGGTAGTTCAGCACTTGCGACGGAGTAGATTGTTGATAACACATTCTGTTGTTAGTACGTATTTGAATAAAAGTGGCTTTTATGCATAAATGTAATTTGTGTATACAACTGCGTCAATTATGTCCGAGCATCTTGAGAAGTTCCAGTTGGTTGGCTGCAGTTACAGTATTATGCTTATGATGGGGGGACATGGTGTTATTTTAGTCCTTCATTCCTTTAACATGAAGAAGTTAATCCATCTTACATGTAGATCGTAGCTCAGTCATAGTGTGACAGTTTGGTTAGTGGTTAGATTGGTTAGGTTGCCCTTTAATATGGAATTCTATTACGTCGACATGGTGGATACCGTGGATTATTAAATATAGTAAGAAAATAAGGCGTTATTAAGAATGCGAAGATTCTGAACTGTTTACAAGGTAGGGTCAGAAATAATGGAGATAGATGTTGAAATCCTTTGCAATTAAAGTTAACTTATCACTTCTTCGTTTTGTGCAGGATCTCTGTAAAGTGCTCTTATGCTGCATCAAATGTCGCTGAATGTTTTAGTCAAGCCCCAATAGATGTTGTGGCTGATGTCAAAACAGAAAGAGTTAGTACTTCCTTTACACCTTGCAGTTTCTAAATGAACTGTTTCTCAGCCTTCTGGATTCTGAATGCAGTAATAGTTTTTAGATTGTAGTGTTGGGAGGCAGTGGATATGTTGGTTCTGCAATTTGCAAGGCTGCAGTTTCCAAAGGCATTGAAGTTGTCAGCTTAAGCAGGTGGGTTTGTGAGATGTTGTTCTGCCTATTGCTTGCAGATGATTGTAGAGACCTTTTGTTTTTATACGAATCATTCTAAGAAGTGATCTTACTACATCTAAACTTCATGGCACACTGCTAAAATATGAAAGAGATAACTCGTATAAGTTCTTGAAGTATGACAGACTTTGCTACATTGCAGATCGGGAAGAACTGCTTATTCAGGTAGCTGGGCGGACCAAGTCATTTGGATGACAGGTAGATCATAACAACTTAATGTCGTATTATGAGAAAGAATGGTTTTTTCTTTGTTCATTTAAAATGAGACAGTTTGACAGTTTTTTTTTATTTTAAGACAGGGAGACACTTTGACTTGTTTATAGCTTTTCCTCTTCAACAAAAAACCTAGCTGTTTAACTTTACCTTAGTCTAAGTAGTTAACACCTTTCTGAAGTGTCCTTTTCAGTTGCGAATGAACTTGTTGATCGATCTTACTAATCAATGATCTAATAAAGAAATTCTGGAATGCCTCTTCTCTACTTGGATTTGGTTGCCCCTTGCTTCCTGTCATTTTCTGAGGCAAACTTTGTGGATGTTACATACTGTCAGTATTTAGCCTTTTACTGAATGTCTAAGCCCGATGCTGTTATGATGTTTCATACAGGCGATGTTTTCTACGCAAAGTGGGATGAGGTATTGCCTGGTGCAACTGCAGTTGTTTCGTGTCTTGGAGGTTTTGGAAACGAGGAGCACATGAAGAAGTTAAATGGCGAATCTAACATCCTAGCAGTGAATGTTGCAAAAGAATATGGTAACGAGATCACACTCCTACCAGATGTTTTTTGTTCCTTCTGGGTTGATGGTATTCAATTTCTTTTCACTACCTTATAACTTGCACTGTATGATAAGACTTCAACTGAATAATTTGGTTTAATTACTTAAACAGAATCAACTGTTCTACAGTAGATGGATTAACTTTTCAGCCTAGTTCTGTTCAGTTCTGAACACAAGTTGTTTTGATATCTTTAAACACAACTTTGGTCACAGTCTAGACAAAGAATGTGCTACTACTATTTGTGGCATTGCAGTATGAGACAAGAATTCTACATTCATTTTATTTTGGTTTAAATAGATTCACAAGTTGAATGATGCTAATACCTTGTCTTTTTATGTAGGAATCCCCAAATTCATTCTAATATCCGTGCATGACTACAAATTACCTCAATTTGTGCTTAATGTGGGTTACTTTACTGGAAAAAGAAGAGCTGAATCAGAAGTTCTTTCTAAATACCCCAGTACAGGTAAACGCATGCTGCTCATAATATCAGACGATTCCAGGCATGTTCCTTTTTCTTTTCTCAACATATCAGCTGTGGGTGTAGGTGTTGTTCTTAGACCGGGCTTCATCTATGGAAAGAGATTAGTAGAAGGCATTGAAGTTCCACTGGATACGCTAGGCCGCCCACTAGAGAAGGTGCTACTCGCAACCGAAAACTTCACGAAACCACTATACTCGCTTCCCTTAGCCGACATATTTCTAGAACCACCGATCAACATAAATGATGTCGCTTACGCAACAATAAACGCAGTCATTGATGATGATTTCTTCGGAGTTTTTACAATCGAACAAATCAGAGAAGCTGCCGCGAAGGTTAAGGTATAAACAAAGTATATCTATAGGGCTCCACAGAGGTGTTAGGAATGGGTTCTTTCTTTAGCTGGAGAGCGGTCATGCTGTAGCAGAGTTCTTAAAATTGTCACTGTGCAAGTTGAACGGTTTGTAGCCAAAAGAAATGATGTATCTAAGTTTGATATAGCAAGCATCTCAAGAAACAATATCACGATAGACATCGTATATGTACTTGTTTCTGAGCTATTATTGTACTTGTTCCTTCTCTATGCATGCATGCTGAATTTTGTATGGACCCAGGTAAACTATATGTATAT
This sequence comes from Acanthochlamys bracteata, assembly GCA_019914995.1. Taxonomy (NCBI): domain Eukaryota; kingdom Viridiplantae; phylum Streptophyta; class Magnoliopsida; order Pandanales; family Velloziaceae; genus Acanthochlamys; species Acanthochlamys bracteata. The sequence goes on along the minus strand of CM034130.1, from coordinate 10,518,213 downwards.
AACGAAATCCTGGCCGCCCATTTGCACATTTTGCAAGGGAGAGTAGTGCATATATAGAGAGCTGATGGAACCAAACCGAACCAAACCCAGGAGTAGTTTAAATCTAAATCAAAATCAAAGTGAAGACAAAAAATGAGAAGTGACTAGACAATCTAGCTAGGCCTTGAAAACCGGGAGAGCAGGTGGTCCGGTTCATCTTTCAACTTCAATCATAAAGCACTTGAGTACCAAATCATTCACTCAATTCTTTGCTCTCTCTCTCTCTCTCTCTCTCCTCCTCATTACTTCTGCTTTCTGCTTTTTGTTTCTGATGATTCTGAAGAAGAAAGAAATATTTAAAGCTGTTTCTTGCTTATTGGTTTCTGTGACCAATTGAAATTTAATGTAAGGTACTTGTTTAAGACACGTCACATCATTCACACCCTCTTTTAGAGAATAGAGATAAGAAAATTTTACTATCCATGGTAACACATAATTTTATTTTCTGTCAGATTTTAAATTTTAATTATATAAACAATTTTAAATTTTATTTTTATATAAAAAATTTTAATTTTAATTTTTTTATTTATACATTTTTCAATATAATTATATTTTTTTATTTTTAATATATTTTTAAAATTTATTTAAACACAAATACTAAATTTTATTTTTATTTTTTTAAAAAATTTTTTATTTTTATTTTCACAAAATTTAATTACGGACCGTTGAAAAGCTTCTCACCTAGTTACGTCATTAGGTTGATGTGATTCTCCGTTTTTAATGATAGTAAGCCATTTTCTTGAGAATAGAAGTACACATAAAAGTATTTGCTTCAATTCTTTAGAGATAATAAACAGGTTAGCTGTATTTTTTTTTAAAATTTAGTTTGCACAAACTTCTTATTATTTGAATATAAATAAAAAAAAATGAACCCAAAAAGCCTGTTAAGGTAGCTGTGCGCAAAAACGTAGTAGGTGTTTGGGGATGAAAAAAGGGAGTCAACAAAGAAAGAAGCATGATGTAGAGAAGGGTGGTCACTTCACTTTGACCAACAAATGAATTAAACACTTTTCTTCTTCAAAGTTCAAAATAAGAAAAGAAAATCTTAGTGGATTTATTGTTGATTTCCTCGGTCGTTGTTAGTATCGAATTCATTAATTTCAAGAGAATTATTAGTATCATTATTATTATTATTATTATTATTATTAGTAATTATTGTAAAACCAAACAAGAAGCAAAGATAATAAACGACCAACAATAATATACTTTAAATAATTAATTAGCTTAGAAAGGTTGTCCTTTGCTTGATCGAAGAAGACGTGATTGTCCTCTTTTCATTTAAGGTATATATATGTAGGCCATTGATGATGATGTTAACCCTATTAAAAAAGCATTATTCCCTTTAAATATATGCTCTTGTCTAATTTAATTATATATAAACTTCATCTAATTAGTATTGTTTTATTAGAAGAAACACCGTATAATCTAACATCATGAACATTAATTATATAGAATAACTAGTTATAAATATGAAATTTTTTTCACACAGCAATAGTTAAAAAGTTTTCTGTATAACATGTTTTAAATACACGTAATTGAGTTTCGCAAAACTAAATTTCGTGAAAGTAGAGTTCGATGAGAGATGTAGTTCGGTGGAAATAAAGTTCAAATTGATATTTAAAACAAGTGAAGTAAAATTTGAAGTTAAATTTTGATATAAGTGAAATTCAATGTAAAAGTAAAATTCGGAATGATAATTGAAACACGTGAAATAACCAAATCTAAAATCGTAAAGAAAAAATAAAATTATGTGTATTTGAAACAAACTCTTAATACTCCAGCTACATATTGCATGTATAAGAAAGAGATCGACCAATTTAGAAATTTTAAAACGATTTGACTAAAAGAAAAAAAGAATATATATACAACAGTTGCATGCTATAAAAGCAAATTTATAGATATTAGAAAGAAAGTGAGAGAGATAAAATTAGCTTTGTATTCTTTTTAGCTGCTAGCTAGCTAGACTGAAAATAATATGTTACAGTACTCTGATCTTTCCCATTCTCTCTTTCTAAATTATTGCTGGGAAAAATTAACAAAGCAAAGCAAAAGCATTCATCAAAATTAATTCAAAGTTAATTTCTTTTCTCTGAATATTTCAGCATTAATGAACTTGAAGTTCTTTCCGCTGCTAGCTGTTCATCAACTAAAAATTTCATGTAATTAAAAGATTTATTAATTTTTCATGAGATCAAAGGTTGTCCTAGCTAGAGTGAATTCAAGATTAGGTTTCGCCGGCGGGCTTGTAGCAGTTTCAGATAAACTACATGATGAGTAGTTCAATTCTGATATCATCTCCAAGCTTCTTGATTGAATGTCTTTCTGCATGCCCAAGATCAACCAAAAGAAAATATCCATTCAATCAGATATATATGTCAAATTAAGTTAAGCAATTAATCGAAAAGAAGAACTTTAACTAATTTGAAATGACTAATGCTTTAATGATCTTAATTTTATAGAGTATTATTAAATCTTGAATGAAAAAAAAAATTCAAATGTATACCTCTAAAGAATGCATGCTTCCTACTGGTGTTGAGTCCCTTTGTTTTTCATGAAACCATCCTCCTCTACTGCAAACACACCAGAAAAACCAAATCTCTCAACTATATATACATAAGCAAAATGAATGTTTTGAAAAAAAAATTTTTTTTGAAAAAAGAAAAATTTCCTACACACTATCAAATTATTTAAACTTGAGTAATTTGTCTAAATAAAACTATATAACATTAATACATACAGACAGATTGGGTACTTCTGTGTTTGCTTTTGTTTTTCTTTTTCAGATTGCATGTGAAGCCACAAGCATGGAAGTTTTCAATAGAGAGAAACCAGCAGCTTTTTGAAAAAAACAAAAGTTTTTTCAATCCCCTCTCCCCCTGAACATCATCACTATCACTTTTCATTTGACAGATTTGTTTTCCAAATATGTCAAATTTCTGTAGTTTGTTCTTGGAATGAGAGAAAAGAAATTAAAGATATCTCATCAAAGACTTTCTTTTTCTTTCTTTTGTTTTGTTTGGTTGTGTTGTACTACTACTACTAGTAGTAGTCTACTACTACCCCCTTCTGAAACTGTTCATCATGCATATATTATTGAGATATCATTGCGCTATCATATATAGTTCTATAGCTAGGCTTTTATTCAGAACAATATGAAAACAATTACTATGATGATGATCTCTAACTTGGATTCATGGATATATATAGAAAAAGAAATTGAAATGAAAACAAAGGTTTCATCTTTTCTTTTTTCTGTTTGTTTTTTCATATTCACTGACTTGCTTCAAATGTTTGACAAAAACAATTAAACAAGAAATACCAAAAATGTCGAAAGAAGCTTAATTTAATGCAGAAGAGTGAAGATGTATATACAATTACCTAGAGGAATTGCTCCAAAGTCCAGAATTATTATGCGGAATCGACGATTCTGCTCGGTGAAAGTTGTGAATATCAAGAAGATTATCATCTGTTATTTCTCCTGTTAATCAACAAATTATCCTTCAAAATTTCATTCGAGTAATTCTTTTCATTTTTAAAATTATCAGCATTAATTTTCACCTGAAGAAGTCGCCGGTTTATCAGTATTCTTCACCGTCCTATACATCTGATCAAGTCAAAAATTAAGAAATCAAGATCAATGAAAACGAGCAACACAACAAAAAATTTAAAAAGCACATGAATTGACAGAGAACTAAAGTAAAACATTTTAATTCTTTCACGAAATATGCTGACGGAATTTTTTTCAATAGTGATTTGTGAATTGATCTACAGTTAATCTCTGACTTATCTATCTCTTCCTTGATAGTTTAGTTCTACTACTGCTTGCTTGCTTCTGTTGCAGTTGCAGAACTACTCAAGACAAAGAGAGGGAAAAAAGATTTCTTGCTATAGCTTTGCTGTTGTTTTGACAAAGCTCATCATCAACACATAAAGATTAAAGAAAAGAAATTTTTAAAAAAAATCTTGTTCTGTTTACCAAGATCTAACAAACATTAAATCTTTGCACTCAGATGATGATCAGAGATCAAAAAATTGTGCTGGAGCAGTACCTTCGAGAGAAGATTGAAGGAAAAGGCTCATAAACACAATAAGAGAAGAAAAGTTTATTTCTAGGAAACTTTTTTTCAAGCTTTGATCAGACCAAGTAAATAACATGGTAAGTAAAACTAAGAACGGAAGAAGGCGAGCTAGCTAGTGAAGATAAACCCAAAAAACTACTCTTTTTTTAAGTTTAATTATGAACAATTAAATATAATTGAAGAGTTTATTCAAGTAATTAAAATGCTAGAAAGATTCGAACTTTTAAATTACCTGCAAGTGAGATTTAACATGAGCTAAAGTTAGATCCTTCACATCCATCAGCTCCAACACCGACTTCGGCGTCGCCCCTTGAAACCAAAATTTACAAAAAATTCAACATGTATTGCGTATAGATATAGCTAGAACAAGAAGAAAGATCGAGAGGTAAGAGATTAATTTAAACCCTACTCTCATGGCCTCCGAGCAGCTCCACGGCATGAACGAACCGAGCATGTAAAGTTGCCGTCCACCGCATTCTCGGAGCTCTCATGCTTCGTTTCGCCGGAAATCTAGGAAAGAATCTCGATCTCGCCGCAGCCGCAGCCGCCTGCATTGCGTAAACATTTGATCCACTGATCATAGAAGAAGTACTATCACAAAACTGCTGCTGATGATGTTGAATGTAAGGCAAGTTCGGGGGGTTGTGGTAAACCGGAATCCCTCGTATCGGTCTCAGATAGCTAAGATCACTACTGCGGTGGTGATGATGATGGAATCCTTCACGAAGCATCTCGTGATGGTGATGGAAGTGAAGATGGTGATGAAGGTTGTTATTATTACTACTGGGGTTATTAGGATCTACAGAATAAGAAGGTGCAGCAGCATTTGGGTTGTTATCTAAACCCAGACGTAATCCTCCGATCACAGACAACGGTTTGGAATTGCTGCAGCTGCTATTAGCGTTTGTGGTAGAAGAAGGGAAGCGGTCGGTGTTATTATTATCTACGGCACTTCTCCAAAACCCTAAATGATCATCTGTTGTTGTTCTTCTTGGATTTGAGCTGCTCGGTGGACTGATTTGGAGTGAGAGATCAAGCTTTGGAGAAGGAAACAGTTCCATTACTGATCGAATCTGTTTAATTTAATTTGCACAGAAGAGAAGCAGATAGAGAGAGATGAAGAGCTACAAGAAGAATATATATTTGTGGGGAGTAGTGGTAGCTACAAGAAGAATTTTAGTGTTTCTCTGCAACAGATGGGGTTGAAAAAGAAGACGATATGAGAAGAAGCAGCTAACAGCCATGTATATAACTACTGATGAAGATGTGTTGTTTGATTTTTGTTTTAATTCCTTTGCTTTCACTTGTACTGTTCTGTTGTGTGTATGTATACATAGTTATATATTTATGAACAAGGAAGAAACGCACTCTATTTTTATTAGCATTTTTAAACATTTTTTTCTGATTTATGATCAAAATATTTTTTAAATTTAATCTCTACAGTTAAATATAATCAATTATAAATTAGAAATATATTTATCAAATTTTAATTTAGTCGAACCACCAATATTTACATTCGTTAATTATAAGTTGTAATATTAATATTAATGATTTTGTTTATATTAATAAAATCAGGGGGGTCCCCTAATTTTATTATCTGATTGTTAGCTTTGGTGCGAGATAGCGGAAATGAAAGGGCCACGATGTAATATTTATTTATATGAACTTTTTCTTTAAAAAAAAAGATTTTTGCTTAAAATAAAAATGTTTGGGTAATTTTGTATTTGAGAGCAATTAAAGAAGTGCATAGTATAGATTATATAGAACAAGGATTCCTTTATGGTCAACTGAAAATTTGTAGAAAACATTTAAAATTACTTATAAAATAAAGTTATTTTATAATAAAAAATATTTTTAATTTTAAAAAATAAATTTTATTTTTTTATTTAACAAATAAAAATATGTAATAATAAAATTTTATTATGTAAAACTTTTTATATTTTCCAAATTTTTTAATAAATCTTTTAAATATTTATAAAATATATATTAAAATATATATAATTAAAAATTAAAAAAATTTTAAAAAATGTAATTCCAAACGGATCAAAGTTGACTGAGTCAGTAGGAGCAAGAGCTGCACTGATTCTTAACGCACAGGAACCATTTTTTTTATTCTTGTATTTTCAAATAAGCTAGAATTGAAATGGTAGCTATTTGAAACAATTACCAATGTGGCTAACCGTTTAATTAAAATACATTTACATGCCAAAACATATTAGAAATTTAGTGGTGAAAACAAACAAGAAAACATTCTTACAGTATTAATCAAATTTGTGTCTGTTTCAAATGAATTAATTTCAAAACGAAGGAAGGTATTCATGCGGTACGGATTTTCTTTCTGAAAGTGATTTGCAAGGAACCTACTGCATGTTCAATTAACACATAATTCTATTTTGTCTCAAATTTTAATTCAATATTTTATATATTTTAATTATTATTTTAATTATTTTTCATATTAAAAATTATTTTTACTAAAATTTTATTTCGAATTCTACTTCATAAATTTTCATTATCAATCCAAACTATACTTCCTTCGCATTTTATTCTATATTAAATTTATTTTCATAAAACTTAACTTTTCTTCAACTTTCGTTTTGAGATTACTAAAATCAAGTACACTTTTTAAAGTTAATTTTCTTGAGTTTTTAAAAATAAGTTTTTTTAGCTTAAAAAATAATAAATTACATTTATAAAAAATCTTTGACGTACAATCTATATATATTTATTATAGAAAAATTTTAAAAAAATAAAAGTCGAAATGGAGATAATAAAAAAAAAAGTAAAACACACAACCATGCAAATGAACCCTAAATTAATCTGAGCTCTTATGCATGTTATAAAGCGAAAGCTTATGGCTTCAACTTTTAACGTCATCCAGTTTGCCCTTTTATCGCCAGTTTTAAAATTATTAATCTACGAGAGAAAGGTCAAGAAAAGCTAAAATTTCATGGTCCAAAGTTGTGCTGCAGTTTGACGGCTCTATCAAACTTCGTCTAGTATTTAATTAAATTCTCACGTTCACAATCACCATGTGATCAACAACAACAGAGAAAGAGAGACTACTTTGTGAAGGAAAAAAAAAAAAAAAAAAAGTTTTACTGTTTGTTTTCATGGATAGAGAAGTCCATGTCATGCAAGGCTGGATTCCAAAGGGACAGAAAACTGCACTGCTCTGCAATGCAGTATATAATCTTCATCAGTAGTCTTTCACTATCTCACCAATTGCATTGATGTAAAAACAACAACAACAACAACAAAATTAAAGCCATCTTCTATCTATCTATCTAGATAGCAGTGGAATAGCTCTAGCATAGTAGTAGTGCCCATGAAGAGAAGAAGACACACAAAGCATTCAATGCCAACCTCCCCTCCTCAATTTTGTTATTGATTTGCATTCTATGTTTTTTAGTGCAACCCAACCCAACCCCATCCCATCCCATCACAACACTACTACTACTACTACTACACACCTGCATGCTCTGCTTCTTCTGTAAAACTATATGCAACATCTCACTATAGTATAGGGTTTTTATTTAAATACTACTGCTCATCAAAGGAAGTAATGGGTGCCCTGGAAATAAAAATACCCTTCATTAAAATAAGTCAAAGTTTGCTTATTTAAGTATATAGAATAATGTCATGTAGCACATCCCTCAATTCTTCTTCTAACCTACTCACATTAAACTATTACTGCTGCTGCTGCTACTACTACTAAAACCCTAGCTGTGATTCTTTCCAACACATATACCTAGGGAGGCCATATCAGTACTGTTCTTCTCCTTCTAAATTACCTTGGAAACCTTCCAACACCAATTCATTCATTCACTTGATCCATCAATGATATGTCAATGAGTAGTAAAGCTTCCTTCTTTCTTTTCCTTGAGGATTCCCATGGGAAGAAGAAGGAAAAGAAAAGACATTGGCAATAAAAGCAACTAGTCCTTGTAGTCCCTCCATGGAATTTAATAGCACCATACACATTGGAATTCCAACACTTGTGTGTGCAGTTCGCATGCTTGTTGTCTTACTAGAAAGTGTTTAATGGCTCAAGATGCTAGCAAAGGGGTAACAATACAAAATCTAAGCAAGTAATGTTATACATGTTATGTCCTCCATATGATAACATCATGCAGTTTCAGGACCAACCACCATTCATTCATCTTTCTCAAATTTAAACTTCATATATGCAAATATTTATCACAAGTTTCACCGCAGTTCATGCGCGCGAACTAAGTGTGCGATGTCGTGATAAAGCATGGAAATTAGTTCGCAAGGTTGTTGAATAATTTGCGAATCTGAAGGCGACATAATCCCATTACTGAACAAGCATTATTAGGACCTACGGACCAGAAAAGAAGTATGATTAAGGGGACCCTGGACATACAAATGCATAACTGTGAGCTCAGAAATGCCAAAGCATCGTAATGGAAGATTAAACTAACAGAGCTCAAGATTCAAGACATACAAAGCATGGATTACTATAGCAACGGATCAATCAATGTCAACACTTTGGAGAAGGTGAAGGGCACATTATCTTGATACAAGTTTCAAACTTTTGGGTGGACTAAGAACAAGTTAGCATGTTTTGACAGAGTGTAGAAAATTTTCATGTCATTTAATGTGTTATGGGGTTTCCCTAGATCAATGTCTTAATGGTGAAACCAAGAGGGAATCTTCTTAATTGCATTAATGTTTGCTGTAGTGCTTGATTTTTAGTAGTATAGTTTCTTTAGGTGTAATTAGTAATCAGTTTGTCCTCCAAGAAGAATCATTCATGTGAGATCATAAATTATGTAAGCAATACTAAAAAATATTAATATGCTTCTGGCATTATAAGAATGCCAACTTACATCTAGCTTGTGATGCTAGTGTCAAAGTAGTTTTTTTCCTATCTTTTCCTAAAGATGACATCTAGGGAGGGTCTCCGTCTATAACAATGTATAACTATAATGAGTTAAAAATGCAATAAAGTTTCACCTTCAACATCGCAAGCTGTCGAGCTAAAATTGAACGCCAGCCGGAAGAAAAGATTCAAACTTCATAACAGAGCACTAAGTTTATGTTAGAAATTGTAAAGCCACTAAGTAAATTAGTGATTCATTAAAATGCAACAAGTTAAAATGTGCATTCATATTGGAATACCAAAGATCAAGAAAGATAAACCATCACTGAAGAAGTTGGAAAGTCAACGATCAAGGACCTTGAAATATCTCTTGAAAGATGGAAAGCCAAAAAACTTGAACAATTAGTGGGAAGATAAAAGGACAACCGTTTGAAAGTTCAATAATCTCCTTAAGGTATTATATATATGAATGAGAGGCATTTGTTTGGAAGAGAGAACAAGATAGACAATGAGAAAGAATCATTCTCACATTAAGTGTGAAAGATAGAAACAAATCATTCTAATGAGAGTTTCCACTTAAAGTGTAACACAAGAGTTTGTCATTGATTTAGTTTAGTGATTTTTTTGAAGGCTAGTTTGTCTTTCCGTGAAGTTTTTCTCGTTTTTCCCCACGTAAATCTCTTGTCTTTGTGATTGTCTTGCTCTTGTCTCAATTCTTATATTGCTTACGCAAGATCCTTAAGTGTGTCTTATATTTTCGCTGCGTCTATCGACAACCGAACACACTCGCTATTTCCAACAAGTGGCATCATAACCATTGGTTTGTTGCAATGATAAGCAAGTACGAGATTGAGAAGAAATGCAAGACTATGGCAAGTAAGGTTGGAGGTGTGGATTTTTCGATGTCCCTTACTTGTGTGGCATACTGATGATAGTGAGACTCTAGTGGGAGAAACAATGGTTGATGCATGTGACAAATCTTGAAATTGCTGAAATCAGTTCCTCAAGCTTATGACAAATGATGGAAGAGGGTACATCATCAATAAAGTATGTTCTATTTTTCGTCTTACGAAAAATTTGTTGTCTGTAGGATAATTGGATGACCTGCACTGCAAGACTCGCGGTGGAGGCGAGATCATTGAGGTCATCAAGGACGGATTAGAAAAACTGAAGGTTAAAATGATCGATTCAAATCTGTATAAGGTGCGTGGAGTGACATGGATGTAAAAGATGATTGTATTGCATCGGACAACATTGAGGATACCACGCGAGTGTGGCATCTGAAATTTGGGCACATCTCGGAACGTGATTTGAAAATCCTCAGTGATCAGAAGTTCTTCACGGGACTGTCCGAGGTAAAGTTGCCGTTCTGCGAGTAGTGTGTCACCGGTGAGCAGCACTATGAAAGATTTGGAGATCAATTTCTGTTTAAAGATAAGCTCAATTTATTTCACTCGGACTGGAACTTGTATATTTCTAATCCGAAGGAAGTCGGATGTCTTTGAGATATTCAAATTCTTTAAGACCCGGGCGGAACTTGATTCAGCAGCAGGATTAAGTTCGGAAGATGCCTATAGTATGTTGAAGATATTTGGGGTATTATCTATGGGATCCCACTGCCCATACGGTTATCTTCAGCAGGGATATCATATTTGCGGAGGACCAATTGCAAAGAGTGACTGAAGGCGATGATGTAAGGGAGAAGGAGGCATCACTCCCAGCGATGACCACATCAGTATTGGAAGAGAATGATGGAAAATACGATCCTAATTTGGAGTCTGAACCAGCTAATGAGCACATGAAAGAGGATGGAATTTCCAGGCCTACATCTCTTAGGCGTTCCACTCGCAAGAGAAACACACCTGAAAGGTATGAAGATTATTTTATGAAGTTATCTCAACCTGCATATTACTTATTCACAGAAGAAGGAGAGTCATTTTCTCTCAAAAAAGCGCTGGAGAGTCCAGATACGTCTCTGTGGATGGAAGCTATGCATGAAGAGATTGAATCACTTCATAAAATATGACATGAGAGCTGGTCCATCTGGTCTAAAGTCGTAAGGCTATTGGGAATAAATTGATCTACAAGATTAAGCGAGGCAGAAATGATCAAATAAAACGGTATTGTGCTCGGCTGGAGGTGAATGGCTATGCCCAAAAGAAGGGATCGATTTTGATGAGATCATCTCTCTAGTGGTACGTTTTAATGTGGTCTTACGCTGTGTGCATAATCGGTTCTCCATCTTAAACAGCTCAATGTCAAAACGATATTTTTATACGGGGAGTTTGGATATGAGAAATATATGGTCCAGCTAGAAAGCTTCGCCGTGAAGGCAGTGAGGATTTGGTTTATCGGTTGGCCAAATCTCTTTATGAGCTTGAGCAAGCACTGTGATGTTGGTATAAGAGATTTGATTCTTGTATCGGGAGCTTTGGATACAGCAAGTTGGTCTCAGACTCTTGTGTGTACATCAAGAGATTTGAGGGAGGTGTGTTTGTCATCTTACTGCTGTATGTGGATGATATACTTGTGGCAAATCCAAGCATAGGTTGTATCCAACAATTGAATGCTCAAATGGCTAGTGAATTCGATACAAAAAATTTGGAGTAGACAAACAGAATCCTAGGGATGCAGATATGGCGAGATAGAGACAATAGAGAGATTCGGCTGTCTCAGACTAGTTATCTGAGGATGTTGAAACGGTTCAACATGTATGGTGGTAAGCCGATATCTACCTCACTCTCTATTAGTCTTAAACTATTCTCTTTGTTATCCCCTAGCGAGGAGCAAGAGATGATAGGAATGTCTTGAATATCATATGCATCAGTAGTAGGAAGCCTAATGTATGCCATAATTTGCACTCGGTCTGACATTGCACATGCAGTGGGAGTGGTAAGTAGATTTATGGCATGTCCTCGCATTGAGCCTTGGAAGACAGTGAAAATGATCCTTCGGTATGTGAAAGGAACCTTGAATGCTGCATTGTGTTACACAAGATCTAGGTTTATTGTCAAAGAATTTATTGATATAGATTATGCAGGTTATTTGGATAGGAGATTTTTTTTCAGTGGGAGCATTGATATGCTCAAGATTCCTTCAAAGGAAACTCTGCGGATGCCTTAACTGAGGCGGTAATCCTTGACATATGTTTTATGTTGTAGATCTCTGTATGAAATCACAATATAGAACAGCATTGAATGTGACCATTATCACAAAGAAGCTGAAAGAGAATCACTTCAAGATAGCAATAGAATCGGGGGAAGATAGGCAACGGTATGAGGTAAAGGAAGTCAGCTAGCATACGTGCTAGCCCTGCTTTTCTCAATCGTACCTATTTTCAGTGTCATCGAATTTTGACACTTACGTATCGATTTCTTATTATTCTTGAATTGCAATTACAAAGTATCTTTAAGTGGAAAATTTGTTAGAAATTGTAAAGTCACTATATAAATTAGTGGTTCATTAGAATTCAACAAGTTAAATGTGCATTCATATTGGAATGCCAAAGTTCACCGAAGAAGTTGGAAAGCCAATGGTTAAGGACTTTGAAACATCTCTTGGACGATGGAAAGCCAAAAGATTTGAACAATTAGTGGGAAGATAAAAGGACAATCGTTTGAAAGTTCAATAGTCTTCTTGAGGCATTAGATATATGAATGAGAGGCATTTGTTTGAAAGAGAGAACAAGATAAGCAATGAGAAAGAATCATTCTCACATCAAGTGTGAAAGATAGAAACAAAACATTCTAGTGAGAGTTCCCACTTAAAGTGTAACACAAGAGTTTATAATTGCTTTGATTTAGTAATTTCTTTAAAGGCTAGTTTACCTTTCCGTGAGGTTTTTTCTCGTTTTTCCCCACTTAAATCTCTTATCTTTGTAATTGTCTTGTTCTTATCTCAATTCTCATATTGCTTACGCAAGATCCTTGAATGTGTGTTATATTTTCGCTGCATCTATCGACAACCGAACACTCGCTATTTCTAACAGTTTAAACATACAGAGTTCAAATTCATTGATCATGCTAACTTATGCTTCATCAACAAAAGCTCCTACACAAGTTGTGTCACTCACATTACCATTTAGGCATTTAAACTTACTCATGTTATGTCAAAAACTTACGGCCATGGGAAATAAGCGCCAAGTGAAGTATCTATCTATCCTTGTGCTATATATTTGTATTTCTTTCCTACAAGACCTCACTAAGCATTGGGTAAAACAAGTGCTCGCTAGACAATTTCAACACCTTAAGTTTTCAGTCCAGACAAGAATTAGGACTTGAAATAATAACAAGGAACTGACAAGCCAAATTCAAGGTTTTAATTGGTCCATCACTTCAAACCAAGAATCAATACCCCATGCGAGCATTAATCTCAAAATTTTAAGGCATTAAAACAGAGCCATATAGAAATTAGAATTACATACAATTTCAGGCGTGCTACCTTACTGCTGTAACATCACCATACTTGAAAGTATTGGTCATATTTTGACAGTTATTATGTGCTTAACAAACAAACACATACCTAAAAATTCAGAACAATGCACCTTCAAGCACCATGTCTTCCAACGACCAGACCAGAATCCCAAGTGGATAACTTCTATCGGCTCCAGAACACTACTTTCAAAACGAACATTAGTTTCATTATCTCCCTTTCTGCAACGAGAGAGAGGTAAAAGTTGAATACAGGTCAGAGCCAAGCCTGAATATATACAGAATATACAAGTTTGTAAAGTCTTTCTACGAATACAGGAGTCACAAACTAAAGAATTCATAACATACAATCAAGACATGCATTGATCTCACTCATTTGCCAGCCATTGTTTTCTTAGCACAAAATGTTAAGGTAGAACACTGTTAAACTAATTGTCGAAATCACACATTTCACTACCGGGCTTTCAACTATTCATAACTTAATCAAAATCATAACTGACGAACTTCACTGAGGCATTTTCACTTCCACACACTGCTTAGGAATTAGGACACAACTGGCATTACAGTTCAATCAGCTATATATCCAAGACAGTAGCTGCTGCTTTCCACAAAAGTCTCCGTTATAAGCTGTTAAGGAAAATGAAGGCAACAATCCATCTAAATTATAAGCTGTTCTTATCACTGGCCACCCCATGAAAGAATAAAGTGATAGGCAAGGACAGGCAATATAAGCTTCCTAAAACCTTTGAAATTAGACAGTAGCACCTAGTATTCTAGGTTTTGTAATATGACATGTTGGAAAAGATTGAGGAGACAGTGGGCCTATTATACAAGTTGTCCAAAGAGAGTTCCACGAAGACACTAACCTATATATGACTCCACTAGTCCATATACTTTCTTACAGACATACTTAAGCTTTTGCATATATCAAAATTTGGAGATTATAAATATCAGAGGTAGTCCAGAAAATCTTTTGTTCCTCATGCAACAGAGTTCCAAAATACATGCGCGCTTATTAATCTAGCATATAATGAGCTCAATTAGTACCAATAAGCTACTACATCTTGCTCTATGATTGAACATTCAATGCCTAGTTATTGGTGGTAAGGCAATCTAATCTCAGTGATCAAAATGGATTATCAGTAATTACATCATTCCCAGTGGCCAGAATGCCCCTCCCTCATCACCTTCAAAATGAAGACTAGTGACCACGGTCAAGGCTATCTGGCTCTGCAAAAGGAGTATTACATTATTCATCTCATTGCCATAGATAGATATAGGAACCATATGGTCTTATCTGTTCTCCAATTTTGGTTTTCCTGTATGGTTTTAGTTTCAGAAGCCATTGCCTTTGCCAACAGAAACATCAGAGCATGTACTGGAGAGACCTGCAGCATAGCCATCCCTTGATTGATTACTGAGCACAATTGTTAGCATATTCTCAGCACACTTGTGACTAGACCCACTGCAAGGAGAAATGAACTTGAGTCACTTCTCTATTTGCTTTCTTTCAAGGCACTAAAGATTAGCATAGTTTTCGTTGACTATATAAAAACTCAAGGAAGTGAATCAAATATCATGACGCAATTGATTTCTTTCCGTTCTTATCACACTTACTAGTGCCTATCTAAGACAATAAAATTCCTCTAATTCTTTCATCTTACTGAAAACCTAGATTTCGCGAATTTAATCAAGAGAAAGAAAAGGGAAAAGAGAAAAGATTGGCTGCTACTGATTCCTTGATCTAGTAAATTTAACCGTTCAAAAATTTTAACGGGATCAATTCAATCAAAATTCCAAAATCCTTCAAATAATTCAAATTTAAGATAAAATAAAAAAAGAAAAAAAGACTAAAAAAAACATATTAAAAGAAAACTAAGAGTAGTTCGCTCACCAATATTCGTACCGGTATATCGGATGCAAACAAGGACCAAATGAATTATTTGGAAGACATACAATATCAAAAAAATTAACCAAAATAAAATATATGAATAGTTCGATTCATATATTAGAAAGATCAATTCGACAAAAAATTTAAACTAATAGATTATGAAATATTTTAATATATTAATTATATTCTCATCTTATTATTATTTAATATAGGACTAATATACTCACTCTTAATTTAATAATTTTTTTAAAAAAAGTGAGTCATTTATATTTCTCCTTATCCGATCACTCTATTATGCACCAAATACATCGATCACTCAAAATTTCAGTCATTTAGCTCAGAGCACTATTACTTTACACCAAGAGTCAGCCATGAGAACTTAATTTGTTTCAAATTTTTACTCACACCTTACATAAGTCTATGTAAGTCACACTATTATTAGTCTGCTCATCGCACTATCAGTTAAAGTTATAATATATCGCAATCACCTCATCTATGCACCGTCTGCACACCAAGAGCTAGCCATCAGAGTCTAACTTGATCCGAATTCTTACTCATATCTTGTTGAAGCTTATATGAGCCATACTGCTCTTAATCTGCTTATCGAACTACCAACTAACGCTATAACATGCACCAGTTGTCTCGCCTTTGCACCGTCTGTGCAACTAAAAGTCTGTCATTAAAGACTAACTTGTTCTGAATCTTTGCTCACATCTTACGGAAGCCCATGTAAGTCACACTACTCTTAACATGCTCACCCACTATCAACGAAAATTAATACGTGCATTGAGCTCCCAGCCAAACTATCGGCTCTTATACTACTATTGAGAAGATATAAAATATTGATTAAGTTAACTAAGACAGACATCTGAAGGGTTCAGTCCATACAGTAGAAAGTTCAATCAAACTCAAAAACTTAAATAAATAGGTTATGAAACTCTCTAATATATTAACACTCCTCTCATTTTATTTTTTTTCAATATGAGACTAATCTACTCACTCTTATCTAACACGAGTATCTATAACTTTCTAGTTCGCGAGGATGTTATCGGAGGCAATTGTCGGCTAGTTTTCAGCCTCTGAAGAATATGAAAATTTTAAAATTATTTGAAACTCTAAAAAAAAGAAAAACTATTTGTTAATTTGCAATATCGAGACAGCATATCATTTTTAAGGAAAATCAAGTTCTTGATAAAATTTTTGTTCGACAATTGTTTGGCTTCACTTTAGTGGTGTTATATTGTAATTTAACTTGTTGCATAACTCTTGAATTTCATACTTATTGCATAACTCACATTCGGCTGACTTTCAACTCCAAAAAATATATAAAAATTGAAATCAATTTTAATTACTATTTTATTGACTTATTTTAAAGAAATCTATACTTACTTGAAAGCTAAATGACGCACCCTTGAAAAAAATCGAAAATTTCAGAGATTTCATTTTATGATAGCTATACATACATAACCTTTGAAAAGTTGCGAAGCATAAATTACTACAAACAAAAGTTGTTTCGGTTCATGCGTTGGAAAACAATAACATACAACAATGTTATCAAAACAATTGACAAAATTTTCATATAATTTATTAAGATAATTAGTATGCAATTCATTCATACACAGAAAAAATGAATGATTATTGATTTATTATACGGAAGAATCCAATTGGGCTTTTAAATCAAGTCAAAGTAAGGCCCATTACCTTTAACAAGCAGAATACTAAATGGTATATGTGTAATTATTCCATAACTCAAAGGGCATAAAAGAACCATTAGCATTATACTCAATGGCGAATACTGTAATTATCTGGTAATTAAAAGGCTAAACGCGTAAGATTAGCGAGTAGCATTCAGTTGGTTGGCATTCTTCTTCTTTCCAACCACGTTCCTACTCATCCTTTAAAACCGCCATCCAAAATAGATCATCTTCTCCCGAAACAAAAAGAGGATTCGCAGAAACAGAAGAAAGAATTTTGTTAGATGCATAGAGAAGAGTCGAAACGAAGAAGAACAGTTGTAGAAGAAAATCAAAGCAAAAGAAAATATTTTGTTCTTAGCGATTATTAGATTGCATATAGCAGCGGTACGTATTCATTTTGGTTTTTTGTTGTATTAGCATGGGTGCCGGTGGTAGTGGAGGAAGGAGAGCTGCAGCAATGCCGATGGTTCTGTTTTATGTCTATCTTGTGCTGTGCTTCGTTTCGATCGCGTCGGGTTTAGAGTTCAATATATCGACGTTGTCCTTCGACGATGGTTATTCGCATCTCTTCGGCGATGGAAATCTCGTGAGGTCGGCTGATGGTCGCGCTGTTTCTCTTGTTCTCGATCGTCGAACTGGTGAGTTTGCAATAGAGCGTTTAGTGTTTTCATGTTTTCCATCTCTTTCTTTCTCGGTTTTGCATGATGCAATCAATAAGCAGCGTGCTTGTTTTAGTTGTTGTTGTTGCTAACAGTAAATCCATGAATGTTTTTGCCCCAATTTTCTATCGATTTCTTCTTTTGAATCCATACAGAAAATTTTTCGTGGATTTTCTTTTTAATTTTAAGATTTTGAGTTAAACAGAGAGAATTTTGGGAATTGGTTCAATTTCTTCTTGTTCTAAATTCCGAACAGGATCCGGATTCATTTCATCGGATCTATACCACCATGGATTCTTCAGTGCAAACATCAAGCTTCCCTCCGATTACACCGCCGGGGTTGTCGTCGCCTTCTACGTAAGTGATTCTAGATTCTAATTCTACCTTTTCCTTTCAACAATTTTTTCAAACATTTATATCGAAAATATTCAACTTCAATTTCTGCGCTTTTGGTTTTAGAACTTTTTCTGATTGATTGATAGAAAACTTTTCCACGGAGACTGTTCTTTTTCAATTCGGCCGCTGAAAAACAGGAACGCGTTTGCTTTTCCTTTCCAAAGGCAGTTGGCATTCTCGTGACAGTTGCATGTTCGTACTATTAATTAGTTGAAGGGCATTTTCAGTGACCTCTATATCTTCCGCCGCCTTTTTTCTTATAACATTAAACTATCATATGAATATGATTGAAATATATATATATATACTTTCTATAGCTGCAATTCATTCATTTGTTTTTTGAATAATGTTGAACCTGAATATCAGTAACAGTTTGCCACCATCATGATTAGGAAGGAAAATTTAATGAAACTGTTTCACCTACCATACTGAAACATGTTCTCCTATTGATTCGTTTGTTGCAATTTAACTCAATGAGCATGTGAACTGAGTCCTTTTTAAGTTTCATGATTCTTCTATACGTTTGGAGAATAACGAAGAAAGAAGGCTCCAATAGACAGGAATTGGATACATAATACAACCAAACATTTTGACTTGTTGCAATTATTATATTGAGAAGATGACTGGAATACTATCACCAAACCCATATTGTCTTAGCTTCAATTCAATTTTTAATTGTTCGTAGTTCAAGACATTCTGGAGTCGCAATCTATTTTGATATACTCAAGTTCAGATTCATATAATGGTATGGATTAGATTCTCTTCTTTTTAATTTGCGTTAACATGCAGTTGCAGTATTTGAAGAAGTTCCATCTCATAGCATGTTCTTTTGAGGTTTAATGGAGTCACTGGTGGACAGGTTATGGTTGTGAAAATATTATATATTTTAAAATTTTGTGACTAGATTAGATATGCATGTGGGTTTTATATCTAGTAAAAATCATAGTGAAACGAAGCAAGTCACGAGCCACTACTATTTAGTGATCGACTGGGTTGGTTGTTTTTATTAAGATATTTACCCTTTGAGCTTCATTTAAGTTAGTTCTAGCGTTAAGCTAATTAATGGCTTTATCATTTTTCATCTGTATGTAACTTTATATATATATTTTTTCTACATATAAAATTTATATCTTGTTTCGTAGAGTGATAATTTTGATAAATAGTCAAAAAGTTGGCTTGGAATTCTAATCTGTGAGCATGGAAGTGGACCATAATTTCTTTGAGATAAGACAACATCCACATGGGTTTGGTGATGATCCCCTTCTGTTTATTATGATTGCTACAAGTCAAGAACTATCAACTGTGCATATATGGCAAAGTAGCTGTTGCCTATCTGTAAGACACTTATATTCTTCTAAATCATGTTTGATTGCTTATTAAACTTGGGTGCTTGAATTTGAAAGGGATGCACATGCAAGATTTTTGTTTGCTTCTCTTAGTTAGGACCAGTTTGTATACAGCACATGCTTTTGTAGTTGGGGTGATCATTATCATCATCAACAGCTTAAAGTTGCAGGTTGGTCAACTTAAATGTCTGCATAATATTATATATATGCTATTCAATTTGTTAGCTTGTCTCCTGTAGTGCTGTCGTTATGTCTCTAATATCTTTCCTTACCTTAGTAATGCAATAAGAAGTTGTATGTTATACTGTAAGTAAAACACTTGGTTGTCACAGTAAACAAAGATGATCTGGTGCAAATTCAGAAACTATTTTATTATTTAACGTAAGAGGGATGATTGAGTCATTGTGCGTTTTGTACTATGTAGACATCGAACGGGGATATCTATGAGAAGACGCATGATGAGCTAGATTTTGAGTTTCTGGGCAATATAAGGGGAAGGGAATGGAGGATTCAGACCAACGTATATGGCAATGGCAGCACCAGCCGTGGACGTGAAGAGCGATATCTGCTTCCTTTTGACCCAACCAAGGAGTTCCATCGCTACTCCATTCTCTGGACTGCAGAGAACATCATGTAAGAAATTCATCCCTCATTGTGCTACTGAACCTTGTTAATGTTATGAAGTCATTCCAAGAAGCACATAACTGCATAACTTTGATGAATTACGAAACAGCAAAGAACTCTGACGAATTATGGCTGTCAGGCAATTTTCTCCTTGTTTTACATGCCAATCTTACCATTTTGCTCTTGGAGTTCTTCAGTTTCCATGCATTCACCTCTGCGTTATTTATATAGAAGAATTTCGTAGTTAATATGTGATGCAAAATGTTTTGCAAAATATAGATGGTTGAACTGATTAAATCGACATGTTCTATATGTGCATAGTGTATGTTATGCACGATGCCAACGTTTAAATTAAATCTTTATGTTTCCCCATCCACTGACGTAGTGTTTCTATCAGTTGTTAGTTACCATGCATGCATTCTTAGCAATGTTGTTCTGATTCTGTTCTTGTCGATTCACAGCTTCTACATTGATGACACTCCAATCAGGGAAGTCCGGCAGAGTGATGAAATGGGTGGTGACTACCCTTCAAAACCGATGTCAGTCTACGCCACCATATGGGATGCCTCCACTTGGGCAACGTCCGGAGGCAAGTACAAGGTTAATTATAAATATGCTCCCTTTGTTTCTGACTTCACCGACCTTGCCCTCCTCGGCTGCCGCACTGGTCCAACGCAAGACGTCCCAACCGAGGACCAATGCGCCAATGCAGATGCCGAGCTAGATGCCACAGGGCTATCTGTCATCACCTCTGAGAGGCGTCAAGCAATGCGAGCGTTCCGTGAACGGTACATGACTTACTCCTGCTGCTATGATGACCTACGGTATTCTGATAAGTTACCCGACTGCGACATCGTTCCATCGGAGAAAAGAAAGTTCCGCGAGAGCGGGCATTTGAAGTACGGCGTACGCAGACGTGCAAAGAGAAGGAGCAGGAGTCAGGTAGCTGCAGACCTCGGTATGCAGTCTGAGATGTGATTCTTGATTGTTGGAAATCTTGTGGGAGGGCAATTGGTAGGTCGTCTGCTGTTGTAAAGAAAAAAGAAAATGTGGTTATATATATATATATATGTTGTTGAGGTTGCGGTCTTCATTGGTCAAACTGCTAGAAGTACATAGGAGGAGAACGGAGTGGGAGAAAGGAAAGGAGTGTGAATAGAGTTGTTATTCTTAATTCTTTCAATCTTTATTTATTCATGATTTAATAGCTAGAGTTGACTAAGTTTACTGAATGAATAAAGTCTTTTGAATGATGAATTATCTTCCTTTATTTTCCTGTTTCGCATTTTATGTAGAGCAAAACGTTGATAAACTATCTGGACACAGGTGAGGCAAAAGAAGTTCCAAATGTGTGGAGACATGCATCCAAGCAGAAGCAGTGAATCACATTAACAAAGGACAGCAGCTATACTCACTGCAATAGTTACCTTATAGTGAAGCATAGGTACAAGCATCTATAAGCAGAGAAAAAAAAAAAGGATTCATTAAGCTCCTTCATAGTTCACTGAAGAAGGGTTGCAAGGAACACCTAATGCTATCATTCTCCTGGTCCAGTTTTTCCCAGCAAGAGAAACAGCTTGTTGCTGCTGGTGGCCATGCCTTTGCATCCGTGGATTCTAGTTGATGTTGAAGAGGGGAAGAGCAAAACACCGTCACATATGCTGACCTAGTTTGGAAGCCAATCCAATTCCTATCGTTGAAGGCATGCAAAGACTTCATGTTTTTGCTTCTTCAAGTTTCAGAAACTCGTTTTCTTCTTCACCTGTTACTCGCTCCATTCCTTCACAATCAGCTATATATATGGAAAGCCTTGCTAGGCATGGCAGCCGTAGAATCAATCCATGTAACGTTTCTCAAAAGGGACCAATTCATGATCGTCGAATCTAGCTTACAGGTGTAAAGATGGCTGCACTCCAACCCACACAAATTTTGTCGGAGTTCTTCCAAGATGGTAAGGCTCAAAGCCTGCAATCTACCATGAGGGTAAGCTATCTCTTCACCTTCTGAAACCTCGAAAGCTAACTTGTCCAAAACCTGTGCAGTTATTCACATAGAGTTCGTGAAGGCACTTGCCAGTGTTGATTCACCTGTAGCTTGAGTAGCTCAAACCTAACAGATATATACTTGACCTTACGCCATGATTTACTTGGCCATCGACAGATGCTTTCCAGAGAAGAAGCTTGGACGCGTGCCACAATGAATTAATCTTCAACTTTCTAAGTATAACTCACAATAATATACCATAAATGTTGTCTTGTCTAAGAATATATGTGGAAGACAGGTTCGGATGCATGCTTTAACTTCACTAGATAACCGACCTCCATGGAGGCTCGCCTAAGAAAGTAAGCGATGCATCTAAATAATGTCAGAAAAGTTGTGGATTTAAAGAACACTTCTTGTGGCAGTTCTTTCATAAATTTATCCACAAGGGAGACAAACTGTTGTTGCTGGCTCTTGCAATCTATTCACTTCGGACTCGGAACATGTTCTCATCAACCGCAGTTTACTGTAAAGATTCAGAAGCTAACAAGAATGCAAAGTCCTGTGCACGTCCTTCATTTTCACCATGCCTGCATCTGATTCAGAAACTTATCCCAATCATAGAGCTTCTGAGATGTCACAATTTCTTCTAAGAAATTCGAGTCCCATCCAATAGTTTATAACGTCTTCTTTTCGAATATCATAATCTTCAAGACTTTGTTAAATAAACAAGACTTCCAATTTCATAATAAAATTAAACCGGGAAACCTGAATATATGTAGATAGAAAGAATAAAAACATATAGCCGTCCATGCACCCAAGGGTAGGCTAGGTTTACGTCGGTTAATCTCAAAGGAACGGTTTATGAACTTGACAGGAGAATACCCGCTTCCTTTGAAAATCCAAACCGTTTAGTTGTGATACAAAAATATCAATGCTTGACGCTCTATAAAATATGCTATTAAACTCACCCTATCAATCCATAAACAAATTTCTACCATCTAAGTCGATTATAAGTATACTCGGTAACTAGCAAGTTTCTCTTCTAGTAGAGTCATAGGTCGGTGAGACACTTGCCAATTAAAAAATCAACTACTTGTGTAACAGCTCGATCTAATGCTGCTGTGACGGCCACCAAATTCTGCAAGAACTCCTCTGCCGTTGGTTTCTCCCCATCAACAATGTCTGTTACAGCTTTTACGAAAATTGTTGGGACCGAGAGCATGTCAGCAACATATGCAACTGCTGCACCCTGTAAAGACAGAACAAATCATACCTTAATAAGGCTGAGTACAGCGTATACCCCATATTTGCACAGAAATATGCTAAAAAGGAGGCACTAGCCACCACTAGCTGAAAAACTACCCAGGGGTTCCAACTCTACTGATTTGCACATGGTAGTAGGACAGATGATTTAGCCATGCTCCACTCATATTGCTAAAGTTTCAGTATGCATATGACTCTTCCTTCTAAGCATCCACATGAAGCTATTTGAATTCGAAGACACTTTTTCAATACAAGGTCCCACCCTGTGTCTTAACAAATGTACGAATACAGAATACAATTGATCTTTGACAACTAGATTCTAAGAATTTTTCTCAAAGATTTGTGAATACTGTGAAGAACTTATTGACAGCTATGTCCTTGCGCTTATTAATAAACTAATCTCTTGTTATAACTTAGTCAACATTTTATGTTTTCTTCAGCATAGAATCCACCTAAAAAATTAGCTAACCATTTCAAATAGATACTGCCCATGTGCTCTAAATAATAAACAAAGAGAGAGGGAAAAACGGAAGAAAATACCTCCATATCCTTAACTGTAGCATCATTTGCAAGAATTGATGACTCGTCCTGTGGAGACATATCCAAAGAATCTCCAGTAGATAGCTTGCCCACCTAAGGGAGAAGAACAGGACAAAGAATTAGCTTGTCCTTGTTCAGTATGATGTTTACATATTTACTCTTTCGCAAAGACACGCAGAGCATGATTCCATAAAGAAAGGTAATAAGAGGGGGTCATAAATCAATGATCTGTTGAATTCATCCATTTAAAACTACCTTAAAATTAAGCTGATTTAAGAGGTTTGGAGTTGAGAAGGTCTGACGAGCTCCTACTCCATACTGATCAAAGACCTGCAATACCAGAAGCACTAGACGAGATGAAAAAACCAATTATTTTATCCAAAAAAATCTTACAACGATAACTAGAAGAAAGCTAATGCATGCTTGACAGGAAACCACAAAGATTATCCAGAGAACCTAGGAATCCCACTCTGGCAGTGAAAGCACATCAACTAAATGAAGTTGGAGCTGCTACTTGGACAAAGTCAGAGCTTCTGCCATACATATTAAAAAAAAAGGTAATAATAATAATAAAATAACGTTTGCTCTTTTCATTACAATAGCTCCTGATGCCAAGGCAACAGAGTATATAAGAGCAGCAAAACCACATGTGCCCACCATCAATTCAGAAGCATAAACTGCAGCAACTGATTCTTTGGTAATATCTATATTTAGGGACTTCTAGAAAGATTAAATTGATACAACAATTCTGTTTAAGTACTAAGGCAAAAATGTGTGGTCTAAATTCCCATGCGTGGGCAAGCAGAACAAGTCTACATGATTTTGATATTTTACATTGATTCTGTACTGGAACAGCTCATTCATATATGCCATTACAAAAACAGTTACTAAGGGTCTTACCATGTGTTTCTTGAGTTCGTAATGTAATATATGGTCGAGATGTCACTCACTAAATTCTTAAAAGGCCATCTCATCCAAATGAACCCTAATGGATTTAGAGACCTAAAAAAAGGGCACTCAGAAAGATCCAAAACTTTATTTGTAGTAACAGTATTGAAGCTTGCTGCAAGCTCACAATATACATCAAGTTGAGTTCTGCATGCAAGTTATAGCCTCCACAAATAATTGTTTGCTGCAGCTTACGACTATATTTCTACAAGGGAGGACAGCATATCCAAACTAATTGTCTTCCCAGGCCTCATTATCTACCAGAAATGCTTGATTTACATAGAAGATGATCCCAAAGGGTCTATTTTGGAGAATTAAGTTGAGATATCTCTAGTATAAAGATGTTTGTAATATCAAGCAGCTATTATCAAGACGAAACAAGCTTACATCTCAGAAAAAATTGTTTCCAATCCCTATGGGCTGATATCATATAGTTGTCACTAAAATAATGTGCGTATTTACTAACATCACAAACAAACTGAAAAAGAGACTAAAGATGGTATACCTAGAGCACAATTTAACTTGAAAAATAAGGCTTATAAGAAATTAAATATGCTTTAGATAGCCACACAAGTGATAGGATACAATGGTCCTGTTCTTACAGATGAATTAACCAAATATTCATGCACTTACAGGTATAGGTATCCTCCTGTCATGGAAAGCTACATCTGAAATTACATAGACATCACCAACACATGCTCCCTTTGCCTGAACAATATATAAAAATCAACAATTAATATCAACAAAGTGCAGAACTTAGCTAGGAGTAAGGCTACAACACTATGAAAAAGAAACCACGAGGTGAGGCTGGCATTTACATATAAACCTATATTCTGAATACATACATGAAAGGGCATATACACATATACAAATGGGGATAGTAGACACATAACTAGCTCCAAAACAATAATAAAAATCAACATTCCAAATGAAGTGATTCACTATACCGACTACCTTAAATCCACCTGAAGTTCCTGCATTGATAATGATGTCTGGTTTAAGTGCTTGGATAGATGCATATGTGACAAGTGATACTGAAATTGTGCCTACACTATCAACACCTGAAACAGCATACAGATTCAAGAAAAGAAAATCAGACTAGTAAATGACTTAAATGTGTATTATCTATGTATAAGTAGTTCACACTTCCAATGAAATAGGATGAGGTGTTTGCTTACCACAATGATCTTAAAAAATGATTTTGATGAATGCTGAACAAAATTTAATGTGAAATAACATATAATCGTCCATGAAGATGTATCCATCCATAATTAAAGTATATAATAACATCTTTTCTTTGTATTTATTCAACAGAAAAAAAAAAGAGAAAAAAAGAAAAGAAAACTTACATCAAAATATTCTTGTGGCAAATCTTAAAGAGTTAGCAGTCTTTATTTTATAGTATCTCATGAGACGTTGCTAGGTATCAACTCTACTTGAGAATTCTAGAGGCTTGACCTAGAGCATCATCACAGATTTCCAACCGTGGATTTATAATATGTAGAAATTTCCATAACCCAGATCTAACAATCATTAGAGACACTTACTCTAAGACTTTCAATAATCTTCTAAGGAAATACACATGCTGCAACACTTGGATTAAAGAAGGCATATAAGAACATATCTATCTCGAATCCAAACCTATAGTTGTCTAGTTAAATGTTTACCCAAGACTAAGTCTTTCCCTGGCCACACTAAATTCATGTTCAGGCCCTTATATGCACCACAGTACCTGATCCAAGGAACTCCTTTAGGGAACCTATCAAATACACAAATGGAAAACATCAGTTAGAGACAACATATGCCATAAACAAAGGGCAATGATTGATCTATTGCTACAATGAGATACATACATGGTCGACTAACAAAAAATAATAATTGAATCTGACATATGTCAAACTAGATGTAAAGGGATGCATTATGAACCCAAAAGACAAAGATCTTGTAAGAACTCCATGTACAGCACTTGTTTATGATCATATTACAATAAGTACAAACGAAGACAATGAATTCAATCAAAGTCCAACGACAAAGAACGCATCACTCTATAAATAAAGCATGCAGTTCTTTACGTCGATTTTTTCTCAATGCAGTTATTCATGAAGAGGATACCATTTAGCGAAGGGAAGTACTGAAGCTGCATAAACCTATGCTAGAAATAACACCTGGTATGACATCTGTTTGATACCATCTGTATTGAAACCAACAACTAACTCCATGTCATTGTTCTTTGTTTACAAGTTAAAATTTGAATTAGAAGAAGCAAAAGTTGTAACTTAACGGTCTGTTTGGTTGGAGATTAAAAGAGATGAATTGAGATGAAGTTAACAAGTTCATCTCCATTAATCTTATCTGGTAAAATTTACATAAGACGAATGTTTTTTTTTAGGGTGAAATTAAACAAGCAAAATTTTCTTCCTTTATTGCCTCAAAATTTCCATATTCTCTTTTCCCTCATATCTCTCCCATTTTGTCATCTCTCCGCTCGTCTTCCTCCCAAGCCCACTTCCACGCGCTGCGCATCTTCTCTGGAATGGACCATTCCCCCTTGTATTCGGTTTTCTTTCCTCTTCTACTTCTTCTCCTAGCTTCAATTCCATTGATTTGCTAAGATCGGTTTTCATTGAATTGCTCCAGCAGGATAAGATACTCAAAGTGATCAAAGAAGAACTTGGTCAAGAAGTGTATTGAGCTCTAATGTATGTATATGTTCATTGCAACATTAGCAATTCTTGTGACACATTTGAGTCATATGTTTACAATATATGTATGAACAAAATTACTTGGAATAAAATTCATGAGTCCATACGTGCTTTGTAGGTACGAAACTTTGAGTCTTTTATCAAAAGTTTGAAACATCAAGAATATCTAATATTATTTTAAAATGAAAAGGGTATTTGAGTTATTCATCAGAAGTTCATATTTATCATTCACTTATTTCATCTTCTATCCAAACAGGGTTAAATGTTTTATCTTACTAATATATCCAAACACAGTAAGATTAAATGACTACTCTTTGCTCACAATCATCTTCATCTTCATTCACTTTCACCTTTATCTTATTTTTAATCTCGTTCCAAAATAATACATTAGTGAATCTCAACTTATTGTAACCCATATGCCATTCAGTGCAAATACTATATCCCCCATCATCAACTGTTAAAATGACATACACATTCTTATTCTGAGGCAAAATATGCTACAAAGTGATAAAGCCATCAAAATATAACGACAGAGTCCTCAAAGTTGAACCACCCAATGAGTTCCGATGCAGCTATTACTTATAATAAAAGGCATACTACTGTCTAACAGTGTAGCTGCCAAGATAAAAAGGTTACAGTTAATTGCACTTTGATGAAGATATAATTATATATTTTGTAACACTTTTTTACTATAATTATATATTGATTTTTTTAATGCGCCAAATTTGTCTTAAATTTTGTGGATGTTAGGTACGAAGACAAGTTAGAGAAATGAGCAAGAAAGCAACTACAAATACAAGTATAAGGAATTACAAATATTATGAAGTAAACAAAGAAGGACACATCAAATTTTAAAGAGTTATCGGGCTTTTCTTGATTTGGTCCATTAGAATTAAAAGAGGCATGTATTACGTACATTGAACCCGATAGATAGAAGAAAGAAATAAAGGGGACGAGTGAGCCAACTATTAACTAGTTTCAGCCGCGCTAAGTTTCGCAGGTGATAACAAATCTCCTTCATGATTGATGGGCACGGCATCAAATCTTTCTTCACTGAATCTCTTTAATTGGCAGAAGAATTTCAATTTTCTTTCTTCCTTTGGATAGTTTGTCTCAATAGAATTCTTTCCAAGAAAGGATTGAGAGGTGTATAAAGAGCGGATCCAACAGAGCCAGGAGGGGGAACCATAACAGAGGATGGAGAAGGAAACTGAGAACACAGGGGAGTGCGAACAGAGCCGCAGGGATTTTCGTGCAAATAAGGTCCGAGCTATAGGACTGCAAACATTGCTATTTTTCTAGATTTGATTCCTTCTTCTATAATGTTTATTTCATTTGATTTTACTGCTTGTAATATCAATATGAGTAGCTAAACTTCTCTTGACTGAAATTTTGGGATGCAATCCTAGTAGAATTTGCTTAAATTCTTGAACATGCGTTATTGAATAATTTATGAGTTATTAAACTTTGTTAGAATAGGAATTTGAATATTGAATTTAAATAGTTGCTCAACTTTAAATTTGATATTTGAATTATTTGTCTAAATGTATTTGCAAAGACCAATCGGAGTATAATCAAATAGCCTAAAATTAATATCTATAATAAGTATTTTCTGGACAAAAGATAATATGACTACATAATTTTCATTTCACAATCTTAATGCATCTCTTTGTTAATTATCAGACCAAAGTTAGAATGGATTAGAGATAGTTGATTCTAACTGGACCAAGATTAAACCATAATTTGAAATCTAACATAAGGATTGGACTAAGGTATTAGATACGGGATCTTCACACTAACCAACAATAAAATTCACATTTGTTTAAAGATTCAAGTAAAGGACACTAAATTCTAGAATTCTAGTTATTTTATCATCTTTGTTTTATGAAAAGATCTTACTATTTATTTGATTTTGATTTTCATACATATTTGAATTTTGACAAAAAATCTTCGTTTGACATAATTTGTTATATTGGTTTAAGTTAGAGTTAGCTTCAATCCCTATGGATCAAACATTTACTTGCTTTACGGTAGACGACAAACGTGCACTTGCGGGATAAATTAGGATAGAAATTTAAGGATTTTTTTAGGTGATTTTAGCCTCATCACACTTATTCCTATTTCCAAACACCTTATTTCTAGTCAACTAATGCCCAAAAAAACTTCATGTATGAAATAAATTCGCATCCGAAAAGATTGGACTGTAATTTTCTAATATTTCAAAGATCCACGACAGAAAATTGTAAGTACAATGACAGCCCAGCAATAAGTTCATGAATATCAGCCCAATATCAGTTCAGCATCCAACAAATGAAACACCTCTATGGCCTAAACTGTTAGCTATATCAAATAGAAGTATACTCTAGAAATTGGTCACATTATGACCAGCAAGTTCATTTATGACACAACCAGTTCGGGTAGAAGCACACAAAATGACTGTGATATCAACTCTCCACTCATCAGCTAAATCCAGATAATAAATTGCATAGTAATCCCAAAAGGACAAACATCCAGATACTATATAAATATACATTAGGAATACAAAATAAATTTTTACAAAAGATCGTTCAATAATCCAAGCACCATTATACACTATTTTTGCAAAATATATCAACAAAACAGGTGATTTTGCTCAAAGCCCACACACTCGATGGATAACAACGTAGTGAAAATTCCAAGTACCTAGAAGAACTACCATCGCCCTAAAATGCACAACAAATCTGCCAAACTAAATTATAAACCACAGTTTGGGTTAAACCATTCGTAAAGATTGCATCAACTAAATCCTGCTTTTAAACAACAAATCATAAAATCTATTAGCTAGACCATTCCAAGCATCTATGAGCACAAAATACAAATCTATATCAACTGGACAATGAAACTACATCTCATGTTCACCAAATAGAACAAAAAACGATAGTTAGAAGAAAATTGTTATGAGATACTCACGGAGGGTTTGGGTCTTCCATGAGCTCGAACTTGTTAACCAGCGGCAAGGCCTCCGTCTGCATCGCTGCCCAAACAATATCAATCAATCAATCAATCCATCGAAAAATTAATCAATAATAGCAAAGAAATTGTTTCAAATAAAAATTCTAGTTCTAATCAAGTAAATAAATAAAAAAAAACAAGTGATACAAGCGAGAAATTCGTACCGATAATGATGAGGATGGTAGATATTGGTCTCCTTTCACCTCCGCCGCTGCTTGGGTTTGTGCTCTCCCCCTCCGCTGACGGCGGCTCCACGGCGGTGCTGTTCTCCGGCGATGGCATTCTAGAGAGAGAGAGATGCTACTTTTTTTTTTTTTGTTTTTTTCCTATCCGAGTACACTTCTTGTACTCGGATAGGAAAAAAACATTACAACTTTTTCGGATTTTTTGTAAAAAAAAAATATTCTCTTCCCGACCGAATAGAATTGCAAAAATATTCTCCTCCCGACCGAATAGAATTTGATATCAGAGACATATTACTTCGTTTAATTTTAACTTGAAAAAGTTAGAATAAATTTAGTAATAGAAATTATAATTT
Source organism: Acanthochlamys bracteata (assembly GCA_019914995.1). NCBI lineage: Eukaryota > Viridiplantae > Streptophyta > Magnoliopsida > Pandanales > Velloziaceae > Acanthochlamys > Acanthochlamys bracteata. The sequence continues at coordinate 10,487,244 of CM034130.1, read as the reverse complement.
TTATAGATTTGTAAATCTAAAAAGACTATATAATTTTTTTATGACAGTACCTATTAAAATAAAGCATACTATATTTCTACCTTTAAACGAACATCATATTCACGCTACAGGAGTAATTTTAGAAAAATTCTTTAGAATAGTTGACTTAGAACAAATTACTGAAGTTAATCAAGATGCAGTATTTTTAGAAAGAAATTTTTATTTTCCTTTACAAGAATTAATATCTATAGAAGATCTTGAACAAAGAAGAAGAAATTACGAAGCTATTCAAATAATATACTAGCTTATTCTTGTACTTAGTGAAAGAAACGGAAGACCATATTTAACCGCTAGAGAAGAATATATTGTTAACTTTGAAGACTTATTTGAAAACCTTACCTTAGCTGAAGCTACTTTAGTAGAGAATACTGAGTAAGAAAATAATAGTGGATCTGAAAAAATTTGATTATTTAGACTTAGAAATTTCTCATACTTCAAGACTAGCAATCACTTTAGATAAGTGTAAGCTTAAGTGTAATTTCGAAAAGAATTGTGAATTCAAACATTTACTTCATAGTTCAGACCCTGTATTAAATACTTTAATAGATTTAATTTTAAATCTTTAACCCATATTGAATTTTCTTTAGCAAGAAATTCTAATAGTGATTTATCATCTGTATTCTTAGACATAAAAACTATAAGAACAAATTTAGACTTTATAAAAACTCAATTCCAGTTTAGTTCTGAAATTGTTCATCATTATTCTAAAAGAGCTAATAATTTAACTACTATAGAAAGACAATTACAAGGTTTAGATAGAAAATTAGATACATTAATAGAACTCTTTAAAAAATCATTTTCTTTATGAAAGATTATCAAGAGGCTTTATTAGAAACTGAGAAATATTTATTTCCAGCGGAAGGATTTAGCAAACTTGATCCTACCCCTGCACAAGATAAAACTATTATTAGACAAAATAATACTATAATAAGTTTATTAATACGAGTAAATACAAAATTAGATTTATTATTAGAAGAAAGAAAAAAGAGTAAGTTTGATAAAGAATTAGAAGATCTTATTAAAAAAGTTGATAATATTAATATTAATAAATTAAACGGTCTTTTGAAAGACCACAGCAATCCAAAGAATTAAAATTTATTTCTATAAAATGACAACCTCTTTTAGTGGAAGTTCTAAAACACTAGCAGAACAAAGTTCAGGAAAAATTGTTCCAAAATCAAAACAGACCTTTTTAAGTAAAATATTTAGTAGAAATAAAAAACATTTAATTGAAGTAGGTTCAATTATAAATTCAGAACAAAATTTAGAACATTTTAGACAAAATGGTTTAGATCTTATATCACCAACAGAATTATATCATATAGGAAAGGTAGAAAATTTTGTAAATCAGACTCAGTTTTTTGTTAGAAAACGAGAAGAAGAAGTAGAATGCTTAGGAGGACAAAATGTAATATTAGATGTTATTAGTCTAGAAGCTTATAAAATATTACGAAACTCTCAATTTAATTTTATACATTTAGGATTATTAGTTATAGGAGTTAAAGGATTAGATAGAAGTTATTTAGGAACCAAAGTATTACTTTATGTTTATAATGATTTATGGACAGACCCCGAACAAGCAGTAATAGCTACTATAGAAGTAGATATGTCTCAAAATGCAGACATGTTTTATTATTGTCCAAACTTTTTAACTAGTATTACAAAAGGAGTTCAACATCTGAAGATAGGAATTGAGACTAAAGGATATGAAGCAAAGACTGCCGGTAGCAATTTATTTTTCTCAATAGGATTTATTGGAAGATTAACAAATAATGAAGATATTAAATATAAATTAGAAATGGATGATGTTACTCAGCTAGTAAGTTCTAAAGGAATTAAAATGATAAAAGCCAATAAGATAGACCCTACAACTTTAGCTGGACGAGAATGGATTCTTGATGAATTTCATCAAAAATCAAACATTCTTATTCCAGAAACTAGTATGATATATAAAAATGCTAGAAACAGTACAAGTGTTAGATTTACTGATTATAATCCTGTCTCAACATTAAAAGATAATGAAGCAGAAGAATGCATGAATGAATTTACAACAATTTATGAAAATCCTATAGTTATAGAATGCCCAGAAACAAGTATGGATACAGTTAGAACTTTTGAAGATTTATTAAGATTAGAAGTTTCTTGGAATTTAGATACCAATGAATACTTTTATTATGATTGTCAAAGAAATATTCGTAAAGAAAATTTAGCAGAAGATTGTATTCATTTTAAATTAAAAGAAAGACATGATAAAATTAGAGAACTATGGGATAAAAGATTAGAAATATGGCAAATAAGAGAGAGATTTGTTCAAAAAATAAAAAGTGGTGAAGTAACTAAAGAATATATCCAGCCTATTAAACAGAAACTGTTAGATGCAGTAGCACCCATAAAAATGGAATTAGAAAAATTAGAAGAATTAGATAATTCATTTAGAATTAAATATTTTAGTAAAGAAAAATTAGACTTACTTAGCGAAATAAGTCAAGTTGAACTTATGGAATCTACAGAATCAAGCCCAGCATCTGCAATTAGTCCATTCCAGAAATCTGAACCAACAACAGAAGCATCTAGTTATAGTTATGAAAATTTACCTAGAAGAAGTATTGCTTTAGCAGAATAAGATTTCACAAATTTAAGATCTAAAGGCAAACCATTTCCATTAGAACAAAAAATAAATTTTCAGACCATAGGAGAAGGACAGATTCTTAATCTTACAGCACATGACCCACAATTATGGAATCATATTATAGATGTATGGAAAAATTTAGTAGTAGGAAGTTTTGGAAAAATATGAAAGATTGTACATCTGGAGAAGAAGCGTTTCGATATTTAAAAGTATTTTTAGGAGAATCTGTAAGAGGATTATGAGAAATTTATAAAAGACAAGACCCTATTGGTTATAAAAGACTTTTAGATTTAGGACCAAATCCTTATAATTTTGTCAATCAAATACATCAATTAGTAATAGGAGAAGATCCTAATGTAGGATTAATTTCTATGCAAGCAGACGCATTAATGCATATAAAATAAATGCAACTTAGAGATGTTAGTAAAGCTAAAAGATTTTGTAATGAATATGTTAACATGATTACAAAGACAGGAGCCGATTTTGACCAAGAATACGGAAAAAGATTATTTAGAAAATTTCCTGGAGATTTAGGAAAAGAAATAGAGAGAGAATGGAATCAGTTAGCACCAGTTAGAGAAAATCCTGTACACAATGGACTATCACCCAAAGAGTAACCCATATAATAAAGGTATTAACTAAAAAATGTACTGAAATCCAGACAACTAGACAATTAAAACGAGGACAGTATGCATTCTGTAATAATATGTATGTTCCTAATCAAGATTATAGAGAAACTATAGTTAAAAGAAAACCACGAAGATAACCTTATTCTAAAAAGAGATATTATTTTCGAAGATCAAATAGGAAAAAACCTTATTTAGACCGAAATAAAAATGTAAGAAGATTCAATCCTAAAAGAAATTATAGCAAAAAATTAAAATATTTTGCATGTAATAGTGAAGAACATTTAAGTAATGCAGGTCCTAAACGAAAAAATTTACATAATAAAAATACAGACTTACTAGAATGTGTTAATGAAACTCTAATAGAAATAGACTCAGAACTATTTGATGATGAAACTATTTATAGTATAGAATCATTAGAAGAAAAATATAGAGATGAAAATTATGAAGATTTTATTCAAGAAATGTCAGGAATTAATTTAGATTCAGACTATTCTTCCGATGATGAATTTCAAGAGTTAAAACCTTATTTTAGTTCAAGTCACCCTTTAGAATACATGAATGAAGAATGTCTTCATAATTGGAAAAAATATGAAGGAATAGATAGTACACCCTGTTTTATTTGTCATTGGTTTCCAAGTATAATGAATAGAGCTAGATGTAATTTATGTCTTTTAGAAGGATGTTTAAAATGTTTAAAATTACAAGATAATTACCCTAGATATAAAGAAACCCTTGAATCTAGAGTAACTTATTTAGAAAAACAGATGTTTAAACTAACTAGAAAAATAAGTAAACTAGAAACAACTTTAGATTTAGATATACCTGAATGTAGCAAATCACAGGAAGAATTTAGATTTCAACCTAACATTCCAGAACCAATCCCTGAGTATTCTGCAGAATAAGTAACAAACCTAAATTTAGTTGAACCTATTCTTGTATGTAACAACTACAAAGACATAGGAACTTTAAAAGTCATGTGTAAAGTAAGAATAGCACATTATGAAGTTGAGACTCTAGCTATGATTGATACAGGATGTACTAATACTATATTTATACCAGACATAATTCCCGAAAACTATTTTCGCAAAGCTAAAATCCCCTTAGTAGCTACCCAGATGAATGGAGAAACATATACATACACTATTACTATTCCACTAGGAACAAAAATTAGTTTTAAGACAAATTGTGGCCATAGTACTGAATATACATTACCTGCAGAACAAACTTTTGTTAGAGAAAATCATGACTGTAACGATGGCCTTTTGCAAAATCAGACTACTAATATGAGATTTGCTAAATAAGGATCCATTTCGTTCTATGTTTAAGGCATGTTAAGCACGTTCGTGAAACTGAATTTCGTAAAAAGGGCGTGTTTCAAATGCCCGTAATTGAGTTTCGTGAAAGTAAAAAATAGGAAGTAAAATTTCTTGAAAAATGAAGTGGAAGTGGAGTTCAGTATTTGTGTTTTAATAGATTTTGGAAGTGTGTTGAAAATTAAAAGATATAGTTGTATTAGGAAGTGTGCAAATAAAAAAATTAAAACTGAAGTTCCGTATGTGGAAATAGAGTTCTGAGTTCCTTATGTAATTGAAACATGTGAACTGTTAGGAACTCAAAATCTGGCAGGAGAAAGTGGAGTTACGGGCATTTGAAACACGCCAAAGAGAGTTTGACGAGAAGTGAAGTTTGATGAAAACAGAGTTCGAAATAATATTTAAAATAAATAACATAAAATTTGAAGTTAATTTTGATAAAAATAAAATTTAGTGTGAAAGTAAAAATGAAATTTGGAATAACAATTAAAACACAGTGAAGTGATCGAACTTAAAATTTGGAGAGAAAAAAATAAAATCTGATGTATTTGAAACAAACCTCTTAGCGATTTTGAGAATAAGGAAGGATAGTGAAGGGGTGCAGCCGTGGTTGGCAAGGAGGAGCTCATTGATAAAAAATGATTTAATTTATAATCATATTTATCGGAACCGAACCGGGCATGTCCGAAAAACTATTCGGATCGACGGTTATCGAATTGAGCAGACAGATTGGTGGATCCACTCGTCAGGTCAACGTTATTTTTCGAAATAATAATAATAACAATCACAGCGACAACAATATTAAAAAACAACAATAATAACAATCACCTCACGTCTCTACTATCGCTGCTTCCACCGCTCTCCGCCACCTTCCTCTTCCTCCTCCGCTGCCCACAAACAAAACCAAGCTAAGTAGCAAAGCCGAAGAGTAGAGAGTGAAGAGCAGAGTGACAGACAGCAGAGAGCTAGAGAGGGAGAGCTCGTCGAAGAACTGGAGAAGTAGAATGAAATCGAATTAGAAATTTAGATTTTAAGAATCCAGCCGGATAGATAATCTTAGCTAGTTAGGCTTTTATTATTTATTTTTTGTAACATTCCGAGTTGATCCGGATGGACAGATCGTCTAAATCAATACTTGTCACAGTGGATCATAACGGATCCATCCACAGAAAATTTATTTGCAAACTCGAATCAGTTTGCTTTTGGTCCATGTTTGCCAGATCAGAACTGTCACCTTAATGTACAAACCAGAAGAGCAAACTAAATACAAAATTGTATATATAGCTGCTGAACAACTGCTGATACCTTTCTCACATATTGAAAACTTTGCTAGGTAATGAACCTGAAAGCGAAAGCAAATGGAAGGATGAATTTCACTTTGGTTGGTAACACCATTTTGGGCTGATATAAGTAAGCAGGTAGATTCAATTGGTTAAAGTTGCAGCGCAAAATCTGAAACAACCCGCGAAAAATAACGTCGAATTACTATTTCAGTACATACTTAACCTACTTTGCAACTCCTCCACAAGCCTATCCCTAGAAATTTGTTCTTCTTTGTTGGCGTCTATGTTCTTTAGTTTGAAGATACCACTGCTGAGTTCTGATTCACCCACAATTACCATCCAAGGAATTCCAGCTTGTTTTGCACGGTTTATGTGATTCATGATCCTTTTGTTTAAACTGAGTTCAGCTTTGATTCTTGCATCCCAGAGTTGACTGACCAGCTCTGCTGCCAAGGCGACATCTTTCCCCAAAATAGCAACAAGAACTTGTGTTTCCGTAGGGCGGATAACCTGCAAAACGCCAAAATCAATAACAGGAGGAGCAAATGGCTCTGGAAACGATGAACGATGTAAATAAGAAACTTTGCCGTAGAAGTTTCCTAGGTCTTCCAATCTTCAAAATTGAAACTACTTACAGTTTTGCGTTATATCTTACTGTTGCTTGGTTTGGATTCAATGTAGTGAAATGCCTTGATTTCATAATATACAGGACTGAAAAATTTCAGAGCATAATGATATGTTGTACTTTTAGCTGCATATATATACAGCTAGATATAAACCTTCATTGTGCCAAACCAGAGCGGTCTAACAGAATGACCCACTACTACCCCCTAAACCTGGAATTTTGTTGTCTCTAAGAACTTTAAAATACTAAGTCAGTGAAAGAGTGAAATACTCTACTATGTGACAATTTGTAAGGTCTAGGCACTCTATTAAACACATATGAAGTAGAAGCTTTATTATGCAGGGATACAAGTAAAAGGTACATAATATATTTGAACTTCTCTTAAATCATTATGCTACAGTCTTAGTTAATTCTATGTTCTCTAGAACACACAACTGTTTCCAGAGTCCATCACCATTTCCATTATCCCCATTTCCATACCAAAAGATTCATGAGTGACACTTCTATGTAATTTAAGGAGATCATAGAGACAGTTAGGTGTTTTAAAATAAATCTACATGGTACAATAACTTCTACTTCAGTCGTGTTTATGTTAAACAGTACCAATCATGAAATTACTTGTCCTGCCAAATTAGATTGTATTTCCAAAGAATTTTAGAGAGTAAGACAACCTGGCTACTGTGCTTTTCAAGTTGCTCCATTATTGCAAAAACCCGCTCAATCCCCAAGCTAACTCCAACTGCCAGAACCTGCTTTCCACTGAACATTCCCACCAGATTGTCATAACGCCCACCGGCTGCAATTGTTCCCACCTATATGTGTAATAGATACAAAACACAAGCCCGGTTATTTGCCATATCAAAGGAAAGAAAAGAATCTAAAAATGGAGACAATATCCACTATTAGAAAAGAGGATATGCATTGAATGATTGATTTTGTCATTAAAAGGATAAAAGAATCACAAATAATTGTTATGAACATCTAGGTTCCTAGTTTACCTGTGAAGCACCCTTAAAGACGGCTTCAAATATAACACCAGTGTAATAATCAAGGCCTCTCGCAAGGCTTAAGTCAAAAACAATTTTGTCTAGACACCTTGCCTTGGCAAGAATGTTAAATAAGATCTCCAAGTGGTTCAGAGCACTTGAAGAAGAACTATTTTCCAGAAATGAGCTTCCCTCTTTCTTCAAATCTGACAAAATTTGAAGAGGTGATCCTCTTTTATTCACAAAGGAGCCAATCTTGTCAGCTATTTCAATAGCTAACCCTTTCTCTTCCACCTACCACAATTAAATTACCCATCTTTATGAGAACGAGAACATAGAAAGTTTTGGCAGTTAAGAAAAGCAATTCCAAAGAAAAGCATAGTCAACAGAATGAAAATTAACATAAGAAAGCACTATCTTTTTTTACATATTCTGAAATTTCAGACACACCAATTCCTTTTTAACTTGCTCAAACGTTTGCTTGTCTAGTTTGTCAATGCTTGAGCAGACGGTTCTGAATTTTTCTGGAGGTACACCACATATTTCAAACATCCCATCCAATACCTTCCGATGGTTCAACTTAATCTGCAGAAATAGAAATGAGTATAATGATGATTTTGCATATAATAATTAAAAATTAAACAAACTTGTTATTGAACTGATCAATACCAAGGCTCATCCAGGAGTAAAAGGAAAGACTATACTATGCAGGTAAGCTCAGAAAGAAAAAATACAACTTCTATGACATATAGACACGGCAAGCTTTCTCCTACTGCGATAAAGTACATGCGAATATATGCAATGTCTTGGAAGTTCCAAGGTGAAGATTAGAAACTGAAAATCTAAATAATTTCCCAAAACATTCTACAACTGTGCCTACATGATTTTTTTGCACCACGAATTAAGAACTCCTTCCAAACTATACCTTGCAAAATTGTGTCACATTAGAGTATAAAGACAATAACCTCATCAGGTACTTTCCAGGTTAATTAGCAAAGTCTGTCTAAAGATTAAATATGCCATCATATAATTACACTATACCTCATAATCACCAATACTTAATTCATCCAACAACTCTGTTAATATCCTGATGACTTCAAAATCAGCCTCCATGACTTCATACTGCCCAGCAATGTCAAAATCACATTGATAAAATTCCCGATACCTCCCTTTAGCTGGGTTGTCTCTTCTGTACACTTTAGCAATCTGATACCTCTTCAGTGCACTGAGATTGTTCATGGCAAGATATCGAGCAAAGGGGACAGTTAGGTCATATCGGAGTGAACACTTTTCACCACCCTGCCAAAGAGAAGGTAAAAGGTCAATTTCCTGCTAATCTGCTATACAGCTTATGGGCATACAGGATTAGGAAATAGAAACGAAACTATATATAAAACTGCTAGATGGATAAGACAATACCCCCATCAACCTCAAGGGTTGACTGGTTATGTAATGTAGAGTGTACAGAAACACAGGAGTCCAATCAAGGACAGTAAAGCTTATATATGCCGGTACAATCACAGTTAATGAAAAAGGATAACAATACGGTTTATTATCCACCTAAAAAAGCCATAATAAATACCTGGTCAGCAAGGTCATAGATAAGTTTTGAGTCTTCACCGTACTTGCCCATGAGAGTCTCTCGCAATTCAAAGACAGGTGTGTCCAAGGCCGTAGCTCCGTGCCTTTTAAATACACCAGTAATAATAGAAAATGCCCGCTCCCTTATGGCCATTTGTTCTTTTCCAAAATCACGAGTACCCTACAGAAATATGTAAACAACATCTTAGCTATAGAAAACTGCAGTACATAATAGACATCCATCAACGGTGATGTTTAGCTATATAAAGGAAATACTGAACTACGTTGTGGCAAGCTAAAACAGATCTCCTTTAAATAAATATGATTCTTACCAACAAGTCAGACATTGAAAATCTTACTTCAAGTTTAGGAGCTACAAAGACAATATTTTTTTCATAGCTTTAGCCAGACTAACTAGAGACATGTTTCACATGGTTCCCCAAAGAGGATGATGATGTTAAGTGAAGGTCTCACCTTCGGAATTTTGGGAAGCCTCCTGACTTCATTGCTCTCTACAATCTCCTTGATTTTAGTTAAAAAAGTACTTAGTCCAACATCCTTGGAGTCAAAAAGTAAAGACAGTTGTTGCACCCAATCACAGAGCACTGATGATTCAATGATGGAGTTCAATGCTCTACCGCTAACTCTTTCTACAAGAAACTGCCTTATGACAGATGTTCCCCTTCCTAAGTTCTTCTTCTTTTTCTTTTCGCTCTTCTTATCACTTTTAACATTCTCCCTGATCACCTCCTTGGCTCTGGATGAGTTACTAACATGTGGTTTCTCAATGGTTTCATCGCCTTCTATTGTAAACAAAGCTAAAGCTGTCTCCCATGCAAGCACCAACCTAAGCTTCACCAACAGTTCATACACTCCATGCAGAAAAACAGAGCAATCCGATGTGGAAACAGTTTTCACCACAACAGCACAATATTCATCTCTGATATTCTCCATCTTTGGACACCACTTTTCGAAAACCTCAACTGCCATTAACTTTTGATCAGCATCGCTGATTGCATCAAGAATCAAACCCATCCTGCCAAAGCTACTCTCAGCTGCCTCCTGGATTGCCTTTGCCAAAAGCAATCCGAAAGCCACCAGAGGTTCCTCCTTTCCGCAACTCCACCCTTCTACAGCCTTCTTCTTGACCTTAACAACTGAATTCAATTCAACCCGTGTGCGATTATGTATCAACCTCACAGCCTCCCGGAAGATTCCATTCACTGCTGGTATCTTCTCAATAAAATTTGAACTGTTCTGCCCAGTAAGCTTCGATCCAAACAACAAAATCCTCATATCTGCCGCAACATCGACTTCATCCTTCACATTTGGCCCATCGCCTGAGCCAACCAAATCGAAATAATCCACCACACCCCTCGCTGCTTCGCACGACAACGCCGCCACCGCATCTAATAACCTCCCCAGAGTGGACGCGCAACAATCGATCATCGCACACAATCCAACAGGAACACAACAGGATCCCTCAATCACTTGAATTTCCTCATTTGTAACACCAATCTCATCAAAATTCTTACCAGTTAGCTGACACAAGGATGTTGCCAATGAAACTGGCGTACTAAAATCGACCGAAAGAACTTCTTTTCCAGATTTCGAATCTAGCATTAGAATCTCTTGAACTAGGGCGGGGAATGTAGAGCGAACCGCAGTAGAATCAGAGACGAGGAGTTTGTTAAGGAGCACGGTGAGTGCCACGCGGCATTCCACGGATGAGTTTAGATGAACTGGAGCGGAAACAGAAGAAGAAGAGTTGACGGCAGAAGGTTTACCGGTGACAGAGGAGAGCTTGTCGAGTGCAGAGGTGTCTATTTGAGTAATAGATTGAGAATTGGCGACGGAATACGCGGTGGAGGAAGAGAGAGTAGAAGACTTACCGCCGAGTGTTACGGTGGAGGACGACGGCGACATGGTTAATCGCGGGAAGCAACACAGCGGCGGACAACCCAGCACAGAGTGGAGAGAAAGGAGAGCGTTGGAACAAGCTAATTGATTTCAACACATTTTGTGTGGGTTGTTTCTGCAAAGTTTTCATTTTTGCAATATCGGATCGCGAATACATTGTGATCCACTTAACATATTAGGCCCATGACCGATCTACATAGACCAGTAAGAACTCATTGTGCTCTAGGCTAAGGCCCAATTACTGGTAAATGCGACATAATGTTCTGGAGCGCTCTATACTGCGGGCACATCACCACGACCAACCGTCTAAAATTTTCTGCGTGAAATTGTTTCTTTTTACTTCGCTAACTTTTTCTTGTCGAGCTTTCACAATCGATTGCGTAGGAAGGGAGTTGTTATTTTTTCCTATAGAAGACTAGAAAGAAAATTTTCTTATAGATTTATCATATTATATTTGTTTTCGATTCCGAAATGTTTCATTCTGCGTTTAGATTTCAATTGTTGAGTTTTTAACATTTTGGGGAATAATTTCAGATTTTTCCTGCTGAGATTTTGACATTTTAGATCTAAGAGTTTGAGTAGAATTTTTTAAGATTAGGAGATGGTGTTGTGGGAGATAACGGTGGCTACAGCTTACTTCTTGGGACTGAAGCGAACGTACAGGCTTGCTCTCAGAATCCAGCGAAGATTGATTGGACCAAACCATCCCAAGATCAGGGACTTCCTTCACAGGTAACAAACAAGTAACCATTCAAATTCTTCTTCATAGTGTGAATTTTGGATTTGTATAGATCGTCGATTAATGTGAAATTTTAATTAGAATGGTTGAGAAGTTCTAATTGTCTAGTGGGTATGGCTAGAATCATATTCCATGCTCTTCTTGTCTTCGGATTATTTAGGTGGCAATTAACTTGATTCCTGCAATTTCTATGATGGTTATTGCTTGAGAATTATTTTTGTTGGTTATTCATTTTTTGTTTTCTGGAGACATGTTTCAAGGATATGAATAAATATGTAATTTGACTAATAAATGTTAAGCAAGAATGTGCTGAGGTTATATCTTTTCTTACGGGCTGGAATGTCTGCAGTTTTTACATGCATTTAGGCATAACAGGTTGATGTATCAGAACATGTTGATTAGTGGTTCCTACTATACAGGAGGTGTTTTGGTCTAACAGTATTTGATTATTGATTGATGGATATTGGTGGATTCCTTCACGCCTTACCTTTTGTAGAGTTGCTAGCTTTCCGCTTCAATTATTTATTGATCATCTAGCACCTGGAAAGATCTGGCTTCCCTTTACTTGAGGCACTATCGTGTTGGGCTGGTTGTGAGGCAAAGAAGTCTTTATTGTGATAACTTGGAGAACATAGCAATTTATGGAGCTGGTAGTTCATCAGATTAGAAGTTATATTATGAATGATGAGCTAAATTCTTACCTGTGCATAACGATTTCTTAATTCACCACTTTAAACTGTTTGTTCATGATGTGACTTTACAGATGGAATGGTAGATCCTTTTTTTTTAAAGAAATTTTTTTAAGGATTCGACGACTGGTATAAGAGGAGCATCTTATAATTAGGTTCACACACACTGCTGAGTATGACGTAGGTGACATGAAGGAGTCACAGTTTCATTTTTTGTGCTTCCTGATTGTTCATATGATTCTTAAGTTTTGAATTTGATTTGAAGTTTTTCGGTGTCCATACTTTCTAACTGGACATGTTTGTGGTTGGCCGCTTCCTTGTACAGACTAATAAGCTGCAAATAATAAAGTTATAAGCATATACCATTTACAAGCATGTATGTAATTTGAGGTTTATGACTGACCAGTAACTTTGATAGCTGTGCCTTATACTTCGGATTAAAACTGCTTCTATGAGTCATTTCTTTCCGTGGATTGCATGGCTCTCACACTCCTGCAACGATTTATTGCTGAAATTCTTTTTTTCTTCTTATTGCTGTTTTCTCTTTTTGATATATAGGGAAATTTTTACAGGAATCAGAAGGCATAGAAAGATAGTGGAGACCGTAATTTCTCGTTGCTAGAATTAATTTTTCAATTCCTTTCTCTACTAATTAGGATCGCTCCTTCAAGTTGTAATTTTAGGCATCTTTTGTTATTTAGTTAATCGCAAACATGCTGGAATTATGTGGTAAAAAACTTGTTAGCATAGTCATACTTAATCAGGCTAACAGAAAATTTTTCAGGAAGCTGATATTTAGTTTCTCTTGTAGGCGTACTCGTGCTGCTTTTGATGTTGCGGTTAGTGTCCACAAGAACATCCAACAAAGAGACATCGAGGTTGGACGGAATTTAGGTAATTGGATTCTGCGGTGGCTTGACAGATTGAAGCCTTCAGCTGAGATCCGGCCACACCATGACAAAGCACCATCATACGTGAGTAATGTACCCAGGAATATACCATCATCAAGCCATCAAGCAAAGGGCCTTAGTGCTCCACCAAGGGAGAATGGTTCCACAGGAAAACTCCATTTCAGCCCAATTAAGTCTCAGTCTAACCACTTCCTGACAATGTATATGACGAGTGTTCTAAAGAAGCCTAATGAGGTGAACAGGGAGCATAGGCACTTGCACTGCTTAGCGCCCCATGCTCGTAGCACAGTATGTCAAAGCAGCATTTCATCGGATGTTTTCAGGAAGGACATTGCAGAGTGGATTCTACGTCACTGATCACGCCGGATTCCAGAACTAGGAGCAGTTTCTATGCATCTGGCCTACTCAAACCAGATAATGAGGCTGATGGTATAAAGGCATCAATACTCGATTGATTTTCTGTTTATTCTATGACAATAAGCTTATAGCTGTTAACATGATCTGGTGGAGCTGACAGCTAGTAGCAGGTAGTAAAAGGAACAAAATTTTTGAATCCGAGATTCCTTTCAGGAAACTTTTGTCGATAGGTTTCTGGCTTTTTCATTTTCTTAGTTCTCTTCAGTTTTGTTGAGTTGTTCGCTTTGTAAACAGCCGTTAACAGATAAACTGCGACTAAGTAAGTTCGTACTTTGATGATGATTTCGGCGTGGAGCGTCTGATGAGTGAAAAATGTGGAGAGAAATTATTTTGTGGTTAATGTTGAGAGAAGTATCAACATTCAAGGATGTACAAAGCTGTTCTGCCAGTGCATGCAATTATCTATGTTTCTGATAATGGTAGTTTCTGTTGTTTCTGTTAATATAGTATAACTATGAACAAGCATATGTCAAAAGTATACATCAAGCCCAACACAAATGGACTCGCCGCGGTTAGATATCTACTCCAAACAAGTATTTACCAGGCCGCCAGAAATAGGCTTCTCATAGGTTTAAAGGAGCCCAAAATAATACCAATCTAAATACGTAGATATTTCACGCCCGACACAAAAGAGCTTCTCAGTTGTTCGTTACAGTTCACTTATGTGAGTGAGATCCATAATGTATGGGGCGAAAGGCGCTACGTAGATCTCAAACCAAGTAGATAGCAGTATACACCAATTCTAACATTTGATTGAAAATGGTCTTGAAAAATCTTTTTAAAAATAAATTTTAGTTTTTTTATTTAAAAATAATAATAATAAAATTATAGAACGTAAAATTTTTATATTTTTTAAAATTTTAAATAAATTTTATAAAAAATTATAAAAATTTTATAAAATGTAAATTAAAAATTAAAAATTAAAAATTACTTTCTTAATTGGTTCAAGGGTTCAGTTAAAGGGCATTAACTTCATATCAATCACTCATGGGACTATTCATGGGCTCTATTTACTTTACTGTCCGGCTCAACAATCTCGCAAATCTTAATCCAAAAGTTCTAACCCCGACGAAGTCAATTGCCGTCGGCGGAGCAGAGCAGCAGCCACCTGGGAGATGGTGCGACGAAGCGCTAAGGTTGAGTTCGATGAATCACCGCCGGACGGGTTCGACCCGAACAACCCGTACGGTGATCCGGTAGCGATGCTGGAGATGAGAGAGCATTTGGTTCGTGAGAAATGGATCCAAATCGAGACAGCGAAGATAATCAGGGAGAAGCTGCGGTGGTGCTACAGGATTGAAGGTGTGAATCATCGGCAGAAGTGTAGGCACCTCGTTGATCAGTATCTCGAATCTACGCGCGGGGTTGGGTGGGGCAAAGATCACCGCCCCTATGAACTCCATGGTAATTTTTTGTTGTTGTTGATTTTTCTAGTTTTACGGATTGAGTTTTTGTAGAAGGATCACTGGCTATATGGACTACAGTGCTATTTTTGGTGGACTTTTGATAAGGATTTGTGTTCTGTTGTTAATTTGGTGCTGTTGGTGTTTCAGTGGTGGTTGCGTTTTTTGTTACATTGATCAGCGAGCTCATGAACTATACCCTGCTAGTGAAGTTCTTAGTAGGAGTAACCTAAGCTTTCTCAATTTTAATGTTGATTGATGATCATGTGGATGATGGTATTTGAATAGCTTTTGGGTGTGATATTGAAATTTTTGTTATGTCCGAGTCTGGTTATGTTATTGATTCTTACATGTTCTTAACTTGTGTTACTTGCAAGGTTTTTTTGTTTTTTGTTATAGTAAATTGATGGTATTTGAATTTAAGTGTCAACTTTCTTTTTACATGTTGATACCATTTGCATTTCTATACCTGTGTATATTTTTATACATTTTTATATTATATTGCAATTTCTTCGATTCTGTTTGGCTAATCACAATGTTGGTCCTACTTCATCCACAGAACTAGTGAGCATTTCTTAGAACACTACTTTTCAATATGATTTATGCATGGATTTGCAAAAGAAAGGCTACACAATTGATGGGAACTTTGTTCTTGTTTTGTTTTTTTCTCTCATTTCTAAGTGCCTTAGTACTTACCATTATGATTCTTTTGTTTCTTCATTGAATTTTGTCTGGAAAATGCAATGCCTGACCTCAATAAGTGCTTGTTTTCTTGGTAGTTCTTACCGTTGCTGAACTGGGTCTAACTTTGGAGACATGCTGTGACTGTTTCTTTATTCTGTAGGCCCAAAGAAGGAGGCACAGGAAGCCTGAGTGTGGTCTGAACTTCTCAATCCAATTAAGATAAGGTTCAGTTTCTCTTGTCGTGCTTTAAACCTCTCATCTTTTCTTAATCATATCTTTCACTTTAAATGTACATTCGATGTACTTCTGATAAATTCAGTTTGCTAGGCTACAGCTTGCTGGAGTAGGAACAAATCTACTGATTTCAATTTCTACTAGGATTAGGTAGACTGCGTTTGCCTACTTGTGATCCATGAAGCCTCTTACTAGTAAGCTTGATAGTTATTCTTTATTCAGCAAGCATTAGGTGATGCAGCCAAATAATGCTACTAACTAGAAGACTAACTAGAAGACTTCTCTGTACGTGTGGAATTTTATGAAGTATTTGTTAAAGAACCTTAAACCTGCAAAAGCTTGAATAAAAAGATATCTATTGTTTTAATTTTGAAATTTGTTAGAAATGCTTTGCTTCTAGCAATCCCACGGAGTTGCTCCAATGTCTAGCAAACTGAGGTCTTCTTGATTTTGCTGCAGTTCTAGCAAAACGAAATGCTTGAACCTTCTTATGGCACTTGGAAACTAATATTTTGAATGTTAGGTGCTTTAAGCGATCCTTTTCTTGCTATCATTGTTTAAGCTGTTTCTTCCTTCGACACTGTATTGAATTCTATGTGCTCCCTCAATGTGCATGATTCTCCAAGGCGCTATGCTTATGATTCTCTACCAATGTGCAGACTCATTAAAGTGACGTGTCTTGGAGCTCTCTATCTCTTTCTTGTTGCTTTTTGTACCAACAGAGAGTAAGCTTGCCAGAAATAGAATTATCAAGAATGCGTGCTTTATCTAATTTTTATGAAGAGCCTCAATTTTTTGATGATGCACAATATGCAATGTTTATTTTCTTGAACTTCTAATAGCCGATTATTGTCCTTTTACCATATCATTGCTGCCGTATTAACCTATTCATGGTTTCAAGAACTACAATGCATCTACTCGAGTATTCTTGCATTTCGGCATATTGTAACAATGTTGATCTTTGTGGTTTCAGGTGAATAAATCTTCAAATAGAAGTTTCGAAGCAGAAGAGTTACTGCATGTGTCTGCTGAACTTTTTACTTAGTAACGATTTCTTATTCCATCACCCTTGTAACTTTCGCTCTAAATTCTAATAATGGATTGTAAACCAATCTAAACAAATTTCGTAGTTCTTATCTGATTTTACTGATTTTGCCAATATCTTGGTGTTAAGATTCTTGTATAATTAAGCATAAACGAGAAAATATCAAGTAGTAGATGTGAATGTATGAAACGAACAAAGAATACTCACAGTAGCAGTGAATTAAAGCTTTCTGTTTCTCTAGATATAATAACTAAAGAGAACACTGTCCAGTAGAGAGTGCGTTGGGAGTTTTGACATTGAAAGCTTCCGAGTTGTATTGCGTCTCCCTTGAAATATTATCAAGATCACACAACAGGTCTTCAGGATGCAGAACATAGAACAAGAGCACTAATATATTCCAAGGGCTCATTTGATTCCTCCCCACTACGGCCAGCAGTCAACGGGAGCAGTTGTTTCTGCAGATGAATGCTTTTCAACTGCTGCTGTTACTGTACTGTTATTTAACCTACTCCCAAATTGATTTTCCTGACATGAGAGAAACTCGCACAACGTCCAAAACTTTTTTTTTAAAAAAAAATTTTAATTTAACGAAGAATTTTTCTTCACTGTTGCATACAGTATGCTGTTATTCAACATGCTATACAACATACCGTGTTTTAAAGAAGTACGTTATTTCTCATGCTATATGATTGTCCCTTGTGTTTCATCAACAAGTTCTCATATTAAGCTGATTAGCTAAGAGAGTCATGGGATCATCAAACCCTTACAATCAAGCATGTGAAATTCAAAAGGATATGACCTACAAAAGTGAACAATAATCCATCTATCCAACTAAGCTCTGAGTGAAGATTCAACAAGCAAAACTGCAATAAGATCTCAACTCGACCCCTAAAGAAGCCCATGTACATTATGCCGTCTATTCCAAATAAGAGATTCGTTACAAGCATGAAGCATCAATCTAGCTTGAGACGCTTCTTAGAAGAGTTAGAAATTTCTTCATCGAGAATCCACACCTTCATCTCCAGAGGATGTTTCTTCATGAGCTCAAAAATACAGTCGTTCCCGACTCGCGACTTGTTATCTTGCACAAAGTATCGCCAAGCAAACCATAATCTTTTTGGTACGCGATCTCCGTAGTACATCATTTGCTTAATTTTGTCCTTGTAAATAGCATGACAGGTACAACTGCACATGAAAGATTTGGCAAGAAACGCCTAGGTGTCAATTGCGAAACAAAAAATTGAAATGAACACTTATTAGCATATAGTAATAGTAGTCTGTTCGAGCATAGAAGAACTGTTTGGGATTTAAAACTTCAAGCAAAAGCTTACTAGCAGATAAGGTGGTTTCCCATTGCACTTTGTCATGATGCATGTGAATAAGGGTTTTCCAGAAAGTCGTAGCACTTCATCTTGTGGACAACCAGCTTCAAAAACATTCACAATAATGGCCAATCAGATTTATGTTTCAGTCATGTTTCTTTCGTGACTATATACATATATCGAGTATCTAAACTAGCGTTACCTGTGTATAGAAACAAGAGGAACATACACTTAGAGGAGAGATTGTTTGATTCCTGGGAGGAGCAGCTACAGTCAACTGCAGGAAGTTTGCTGTTTCCAGTACGAGTTCTTTTTCATCATTCGGACATTTAGCATCCTGAAATAGCATATAATGTAAAACTACTGCTCAATATCAATATTAACAACTACCTCAATGAACAAGACAATGAATCTTGTTGGATCTTTTATGTTCTTGCTGCTTTGGAACTTGTTGGATAATTCCAAAAACAGGATAGTTTCTTGATTATCTCTAATGCCAACAGTGTGCTGGGAGGAATTACTTAAAATGTCTTAAAAACTAGCAAGAGCCCTTGACAGAAAAGGTCACAATTTTTCATTTTTTTTTTTCTTCATTTAAAATTAGTTCAAATAAAGGGTCACAGTTTTTTGTTTTCCCTAATACAGAAAAAGGGCAAAAAGTATAACCTGTATATGATATAAACTTACTCAAAATTTAAAATTTATTAGCTTCTGTACATAAACTTTAAAGAATTTCTTCTCCAAAGTTGTTTGTCAAATAAAAAAGGCAAACAAACTTCGAAGAGCAAACAACAGATTTGTTATACTGTTATTGAGCTACCAAAGGTATTTCTACACAAAAGAACAGAAAGATAACTATTTTGACAGTATAAACAAGGAAAACTTACTTCAAGGGCAAACATTTAAAAACAAAAAAACAGGAGTACAGTGTGGAAATCTTAAAAAGAGAAGGAAAAAAATATTACCATTGTTTTTTGTGAGATCAGAGAGAATGGGTAGCAGCGAGAAAACCTACTGTAGCTCTTCACTCTTTTCTTTCTCCCAAAAACGTGCAATGAAAGAAAAGCAAGAGTTAGAACAGGGCCACTTTCCTACTTTAGTCAAAAGGTTCGAGAGAAAAGTGTCTTATGTTAGTAAAGGAAATAAAACGATGCTACAGGCCTAAACATTCAGTAATCTATTCATCAACAAGTTAAAACTGATATCAGGATTCATTTTACTTCATTCATGTAAATGCATGCCTCTTATTGATGTAGTTGCATGACAACTCTACTACAACCATGTTAATAAGACATCCAAATACAACCGTTCAGACATCAAACTCATATTACTAAGTGTTCATTTCAATCTTTTTTATTGTAGTCAATACCTAGGCGTTTCTTTCCAAATCTTCCATGTGCAGATGTATCTATCATGCTCATTACAAGGACAAGATTTGGCAAATGATGTACTACGGAGATCGCGTACTAAAGAGATTCTGCTCTGCTTGGCGATACTTTGTGCAAGAGAACAAGTTGCGAGTTAGGGACGGCTGTGTTTTTGAGCTCATGAAGAAACATCCTCTGGAGATGAGGGTGTGGATTCTCGTTGGAGGCATTCCTAACTCTTCTAAGAAGAGTCTCAAGCCAGAGTGATGCTTCATGCTTGTAACGAAACTCTTATCTGCCCAATCCTGCATGAATCGGAAAACTTAGTGCCAAGAACTTAGAATTAATACCTGTATTTACTGGTTGATTGTTCAGATGATGAACTTGACTCCATCACTGGAATAACTTAGAATTAATACCTGCATTACTGGTTGATTGTTCAGATGATGAGCTCGACTCCATCACTGGTAGTTTGCCTCGATGACCAGCTTTTATTTTCTGAGAAAAGAAAAAGAAAGGGCCAATATATTCAAAAGCATAGCAATCACATAGATCACCTCATACATCAGATAAAACCTTTTTCTACTGAGAAAATAACATATACCACACTTGCATAAGAACAATGTCCATACAGTCTACGGTATAGTATATTTTCTCATTTCAGAAATAAAAGGCAGGCTAAACAAAAGTTCGTAGAAAAAGTATAGATAATATTTACATCTCATAGAAGTGAAAAGAGTTAGTATGAGAAGGGTACAGCTGCAGACCACTGTAAAATTTAAAGCAAACAAAAAAGACAAGTTTTTGAATTGAAAGCAGTACTTGTTCAGCTGCTGCTTTGGTGAAGTATTGAATTGAATGAATGCTTTTCAACTGCTGCTGTTACTGTACTGTTTTTTAACCTATTCCCAAATTGATTTTCCTGACATGAGAGTAACTCACACAAGACATACTTCATGATAAATGCCTCATTACCCCAAGAAAGCCAAAAAACATTTTATCTTTAAAATTTTTAATTAAGGAAGAATTTTTCTGCACTGTTGCATACAGTATGTTGTTATTTATCATGCTATACAACATACCGTGTTTTAAAGAAGTATGTTATTTCTCTGCTATATGACTGTCCCTTGTGATTCATCAACAAGTTCTCACATTAAGCTGATTAGCTAAGAGAGTCAAGGGATCAATAAGCCCTTACAGTCAAGCATGTCAAACTCAAAAGGATATGACCTACAAAAGTGAACAATAATCCATCTTCCAACTAAGCTTTTAGTGAAGATTCAACAAGCAAAACTGCAATAAGATCTCAACTCGACCCCTACAGAAGCCCATGTACCAAGAACAAGCTACATTACGCCGTCTATTCCAATAAGATCAGATAGAAAGGAAAAAAATACCGGCAAGTACTACCACTATTGCACAACGAGAACTCACAATTCTAATATAACACTATTCCAGAAAAGGTCAAGAAACTCACTACTCTAATAAGGCCAGGAACACAAAAAAACTCTAAAATCAAAGTTTTACAAAGAAAAATCTAAGCGATCAACCAAATTTCAACAACAAAGATTCAAGAAGAGAAGAAAACTTTAAATTGAAAACAGCTTGCTTGCACAGGCACTCACAAATTCAAATTTTTTAATAAAATAATCTTTGAGGAAAATATAAATTCAAGAAATAAAAAAAAATAAATTCAAAAAATAGAACGAAACTTTAAAAAACTAGCTTTGCGTGCTTACTTACATAAGTATTGACCTGTCTAACGAAAGAAGAGAAATTATTGTGCTTGAAATACTCCGGAAGCAAATCTCTAGCAAATTCCGGTGGACTCCAAACAACGAAGCTGGTGTTCGCCGGGCCCCAAGAAACGACAGCGTCCGTCGCCGGGTCATCGACCATGTTGAAAGTCTTCCTAAAGAACGGCGGCGTACCCATCGCCACCGCAGCAGGTCCCTACCGCCTCTGCTGCCGTTGTTCCCACTCCGCCCGCCATCGATCAACTGTCAAGAGGAAGAAACCGAAAAAAGGTGAGCTTGAAAGAAATGGAGGAAAAAGAAGAAGAAGAAAAACCCATGGGCGGACGGTCTTATTGCAAAAGCAGACACTATGATATTTTATTTGTCAATAAGGGTCCTCTTCATTTCTTATGACATTCGGTGCCCTATCCTGGTTTTGTCGAAAACGAACAATAGGAGTACGGTATTCCAAATGGTTTACATAAGTAAACTATTATGAACTATCCATTAATATCTCAAGATTTAAAATTTTTTTATATTTTTATATTAAATTACGATATTTAAAAACTTTTATTAAAAATATAAAAATATAAAAAATAAATATAAGCACCGTGAAACGAGCTCTAAATTAATTATTAGTGGGATTCTTTAACTTTGCATCACTTCAAACGGGTTCACTTGAAACAAATAAAAATAATATTTATGTATGTATTATAAACTCAAAAACGGTAGATTTAAAAGCTGATATACAAAATGCATGCGTTGTTCTTTGATCAAGTAGATCATAGTATAAGCACACGCACGGAATATTCTCACATTTCTTTGCTGGATATCTATTGCTACTGAAAGCAAAATGTTTCGAGTGTTACCTCTATTACTCTGCAATTTCCTTAAAAAAGTTCAACCAAGATTCAAGCCACAGGTATACATAAAATAGCTTCTACATCAATTCTTTTCTCCATCCAAACAGAGACTCATTCCTCGGAAAAGTGTATCCTCAAAACACTAAGGTCCTACATTTTGTTCTGAAGTTGTACATGTAGTTTACAAATCCTAAACATGTCATCCACATTTTACAGACCCTACATGGCTACATGACATATAACTTGCGGTTACATAATCAATCAACAGCCATTGCTTCTGAACCATCGCCAGCATCACTAATATTTTCAGCACTACTTTTCTGTTCTTCCAGGGCCATCCTCAGTTCATCTGCCATCCCCTTCTGCTCATCCTCAATGGTACTCTGCAGTTCCTCCACCTAGGAAACAAGAACAAGATCAGCCAAACGTAGCAACCATAGAAAATTGATTTGCCCAAGATATAAGGATTAAGTAGCTAGGACAGCTGCTAATATTTCCTAGATTGAACAATTAGGGAAATCCTTATACAGCTTAAACATTCAACTTTCGAGTAATGCTCATGCGTGGAAACAAATTGATACAATGCTTTGTTAAAAAGGTGTATCTGCATCAGCTGATGAGCTTCAACTATAGGAGTATGAACTAATAAGCATCCAAAGTCCTTATGCCAATAAAGGATCAAATTAAGTATCCAAAACTCACCACGTGCAGCAGCAAAGAAAACTGCTTCTTTCGAAGGTCCAAAGTCCTTATGCACGCAGCATTCTCAGCCTCCAGTTGAGCAATTTCCTTCTCAAGGTCCGAGATAATCTTCTGTGTCTCAGACCTTGGAGGCTGCAAAGCAATAAGCCTCCTGATCACCTCGCACTCTTCCTTATGCTGCCTCTCGATTTTGCTCTCCTCAAGTTCTTTCTTCAGATTTTCGATGTCAGTCTGAGCCTGAAATATTTGCTTCTGGATATCATCCTGCAGCTCATTAAAACCCTCCTTCTCACGGAGGTTTGCTTCAACAACTGCTTTACTTTTGATAAGGGGTAGTTCAAACGTGGCAATCTCTTGCAGAAATGCCTTATAAAGCCTTTCGCAGTCGCCAAAATTATCTGCATCCTTGTCAATTTCAAGTGCAAAAGCCGTAAACTTTTTCTGAAGCTTTTTAATTGGTGGTTCACCCCTGGTAGTTGTGGTTCGGGTCAAGAGCCGGTGCTTTATTATTTCATCGTCTTCAAGAGGACCAAAGGCATAATGAGCAGCCATTTCTTCTTTCCTCACAATTTTCCGTCCTTTCACTGACATATGGTCGACCAAAGGTACCAATCAAATTTTCTGCACCCGTAGTTAAGCATAGGTAATGTTACACAGGAAATAGTTCAACCTTAGTTAAATTTCAAAAGAACTGCTTAGCATCTAAAATACAAAACAATAGCCTTGCATCTAATTTAACAGTTGCTAAGACTAACTTTCCTTCTATTCAGCACTTGAAAATAACAAAAATGAAGCAACTACCTTTTCCAAATTGTCACAACCACCTGCTTCAACTTGATTGTATATAAAAAACAACAATGTAACAGTAAGACTAAGGTTCATGCTGTTGAGCTACTTCAGAATCACTAAACAGAGAAAAATCTTTCACAGAATATAAGAAACCACTGACTTTGTCATTAACGGTATCAAAATGACTATCCTATATCATAACAATTACCAGCATTTAGGCTAGTTTCCGCGCGTTGAGGTGCATGACGTACACAAATATTGGAATCTAATTACAGTAAAAAAAGTTTGGTAAACTAAACTGAAATCACCATAGGATATATTTAGAAATGAGTATTTAACTCACAGTAAACACTTAGCAATTGCATGTATGCAGAAACATATGTGAGACAACCTCAACTATAACAGAAAAACCGTCTTTTCCTCTAATGGCCTGCTCCTATGCCTAGATCACACACTTTTTCAAAGCTTCTAAAGCCCAGAGACAATTTCGCTGAATTCAAGCATATAGATTCCAACCAAAACATTTCATGTTCTCAGGTTCTATGATTAAGGTATTCTAACCAAAAATCTAAATGGTATCCATAAATGGAAAAAGAATATCAAAATCTAACCTTTTCTTCTTAAACTGACAAAGATATTTCACAAAATTCAAGCGCACGTGCTCTCCGAGATTACTTCATTGGATCTACAGAGAATTTCATGCACCAAACTTTTGATCCCCTTCAAACCTCTAGTTCTCAACAAAAATTTTATACCCAGACGCTTGTGCATTTTAACTTTTCACCAACAAGGTAAAAGCTTGACCAAAGATCAACCTTTTCACTTCTCTGTCTTTTCGGATTAGAAAAGGAACCACAGAAATCACTATAATGAAAAGAGATCTCTTACCTTACCAAGTACAAAACTTTGTTACCCACTAATTAAAATAGAGAATCATGAATTGCAATTTCCAAACAGATTTCTAATCAACAAGCACAACAACAGCAACAACAACAGTAAAGCAAAGGAAATCGAAATTTAAGAACATAGACAGAGAGAAAGTTCGAACCTATTCTCAGAAACTGACGCGAGCAGGCGGAGGTTACCCAGATGCTACGGCTGGCGGCGAGGCAGTGAGAAGAATTTTCATAAGCGAGAGAGAAAACTTTCTAAGAAAATGTTCATTTGGGTGGTTCGGCCTCGGCCCAATTAGCGTCCGTTAAAAAATATTTTTTTAAATAAAAAATAATAATTATTATATATATATATATATATATATATATATGGGAGGGATAAGGTACTCTCTTTTTAAGGACACTTTCGAACACTCCCTCTCCAATTTATGATTGGAGTGATCTCCAAATCTAATTTCTACCATTATATATGAATCGTTATGAGTTAAAAACTTATTTATAAAATTTCAGCTTAATCAGACCACAAATTCACTTTCATCCGATCACTTGATCAATATAACAAAAAATAATATATATATATATATATATATATTGTATTCTTTCGGTCATTTTGATCAAGTAATCGGATGGAGGTGAATTCATAGTCTGATTGAGCTGAAAGTTTATGGATAATTTTGTAACTCATAGTTTTTCATATTCAACGATAGAGATTGAATTTGAAAATCACTCCGACCATAAATCTGAAAAAGAGTGCCCTTAAAGAGAGTGTCAATATTTCTTCCCATATATATATATATATATATATATATTATATAAAATTCTAAATAAATATTATAAATATTATTCAAAACATAAATTAAAGATTATTGTTTTAAAATGCGTTGTCAAACGTAGAATGAAAATCATAAAAAATAAATTTTATGAAATTTATTAAGGCGCCTTTCAAGTGCGTAGAATGAATGTAAAAATAAAATTTATAAATAATTTTTTTTAAAAATAATTTAATTTTATACTTAAATTTTAATGGAGGGTTAGAAATAAATATTAGAATTTTACAAAATAAAATAGTGAATTTAGAAATACTAAAATAAAAATATTGTTTTTTTTAATTTTCTTAATAATTGGAATACACGAATTTTTTGAAATTCTAAATTTTTTGTTTTGATATTTTGATGCCGTGGCAATTTTTTTTCTTTTTTCAATTGAATCCATTAGTAAAATTCTCTTCTAATTAAAAAGACAAAATGCTAGCAAAATTAGATAAAATTTTATTTATCAGAATCTTTTTTTTTTTTGCATACAAAATTTATTTGTGTAGCTAGCTTGTAACTAAATTGATTTTGCACAAAGATAAAATAAATATGTAATAAAAAACTCATATTGATAAAAAAGATATTATATAATTAGAGATTGTTTGACAAAATTTTTATTTTATTTTACTATACTATTTTATTTTTTCATTTCTCAATAAATATTTTATAGTATGTAAATATTTTAAAATTTTATAAACAATAACTGGTGAAATACGTAATAAAAGTTCTACATATATAATTTTTATTATTTTCAAATAAAAAATTAAATTTGTTTCTAAAAAGCTCTAAGTAAACTTTTTTTAAAAGTTATTTTAAGAGGTCCCTTAATCTGCTTGAGAAATTGTCAACTATAATTATTTTTATGACAATAATAAACAGAAATTCAAAGTAGAACTCCTCAGGTCAACTTCTTTAGAAAAATTCTATTAAGCCTCTGTTTGGATGTGCTGAAATTTTTGTGCTTTGAAGTAAAACTGCTTCAGAGTGCTGTAAACGGCTGTAAAACTTTTGCTATAAAAATAGCTTTATGCTGAAAAGTATTTGGATAAATTTTTACTGTATCGTGCTTTTAAATACTGAAAGCTGAATGAAGTATTTGGTTAAGCTTATGTTTATTTCTATATAAGATATATAATGACTGAAATACTCCTAAATATATGGTAATTGAAATATTATGAAGTTTTTAATTCTTTTTGATATATTATTTTTTTTTTAAAATTTTAATAATTTTATTATATAAAAATTATATAAATAATTACTTATATCAATATTTATAAATTTATTAACAAATTATATTATTGATATCAATCAATGACTAAATTAAATAACATTAATTATATAATAATTATTATAATATTAAATTTGAAAAATATATTTAAATAATTATTAAAAAAATTTATATTATTTTGTAAATATAGTATTATTATGATAAATTAGTAAATAATTTTGATATGTATTTAAATCTGTATAAATTATAGATTTATTTTTATAGTATAAAAATGTTAAATAAATATTGAACAACTAATAAAGTCAATTGTTAACAATATCAAACAAACCTTAATATAGATATTATACGGACATACATATTGTAACAAAATAAAATACAATCATAAGATCAAACAGAAACACAATATTCATAAATGTCTATATATTTCACTTGCAATTGCATCACAACATGCATCCCACCTATCATTACGATCAGATTCATCCTCGGGTTGAACGTTTGATATACTAGAAGATGCTTCAAATGCTAACAGTAGATAAGTTTCACGCTCAGCATATGTAAATGCTTCATCTGCTCTTTTAATCCTAATATAGTTATGTATCGTCATTGTTGCAATAATAATATTATGCTGTACCTCTACTGAGTATGGCGGTATATCTCTTAAAATTACAAAGCGCGCCTTCCATACACCAAATATACGTTCAATTATAGTTCTACATGAAGAATGTAGAAAGTTGAACTTTTCTTTTCTCCCTCTAGGTGTCCGCATTTGTGGTATATTGGCACGACGAAAGTCCTCCAGATGATATCTTACGTCCCGGCCTTTATAAGGACCTATATATCCATAGGTATTTTTAAACCCTGCATCTACTAAATAATATTTATCTCCGTGAGGATGGAAAAAATCTCAGTTCAGACTTGCGTAATGCTTCGTTCAGTATGCGTGAATCGTGAGCTGACCCTTCCCATCCGGCCCATGCAAATATAAAACACATATTAAAATCATATACCGCCAATATATTTTGAGTAGCATACCCTTTACGTCCAATGTAAGATGTTACATCTTCTGGCCGTATAGTTGCTTTGATATGTGTCCCATCGATAGCTCCAATACAATCCTGTATTCAAAATTTGATATCAAAATAAAAAGTTCAACTTATCTATTATAACAATCTAAGTGTCGAAGTTCGATTGATCACTTACTTTAAACCATGAAAAATAACGTGCGTTTTGTGGTTTATGAAATGCTTCTCCCTCGTTATATCTATCATGATGCTCTATAATATTTGCAGCCAATCTCAGCACAGCCTGAAGCACTCTATGAAAATATCGATGAGTCGTCTCACCCGAATGACTAAAAATTTTCTAATTTACTCTATTTTCTAAACCATGTGCACACGTTACGAGAAAGATAGCAACTTCTTCATGAACAGACATTCCACGTGTTCTATCTAAGTCATACAACTTTGTCAACTCATCACGTAGTTGTAAAAAAATAGGTATCTTCAATCGAAAATTTTGATAACAACGAACTTCGTTTCCTTCCGGTATCTCATTTATGAAAACGTTACCCGTGCGTATAGATGTACAACACGGACGTTTATATAGATGTCGATTATAGTACTGAATTGCTGCATAATTTGCTTGTTCACATAAGTCTGTCCATTCTTCTTCACTATCATTTTCCTCACTATCACTAACTCACAGATCCATTTAACTGCAAATATAAAAATTAATTTAAATGACAATATTAACTAAAAACATACGTATAAACTCACAATTCTCAAAAATAATAATATTATAATTGGTATCAAATTTTTTTCTAATAATACAATTTTGATCATATTATATACTACCACCATAATACAATATACTAACATCATACTATCAAAACAATATTTTAAACGTTCAATTAAATCACAGTAATAACATAGCAACATCATATGCCCACCATAAAATTATTTCAAAAAAATTTATAATATTATTATTTAACGAACATCATATTAACACGATAATAATATTTCAATAATGTTCACAATAATACTACATAACAACCATAACAACATACAATAACTACCACCAACATCATACAATAATATCATTTTATAAACATAACAACATTCCAGTAATGTTTACAACATACTAACTTTATAATACTACTAGCACACTAATATTCCACAATATTCAAATTACAACATACAATAACTAATTTAAGATTTTCCCCATCCAAAATAGTTAAAGTGAAAATTCAGCCAACTACAGCGAGCTGCAGCATTAGGATAACTCATAAAGACTTCACGATTTTCTTTCTTAGTCAAAACACATACTGCATAATGGGCTAGGGGGCTACCGGCTTCTATCTTCGGAATAGTGTCCAATATCGCCAAACATTGACGGATGGTTGGTATCGATAACGTTATTGCGTGTCTTTGACGCATTATCTCTGTCATGTCACCGATATGCTCCTTTCCAGATGATCCGGAACTCTTTCGATTCCTACCACTACTTCCTGATCTTAGAGGATTTTGAGATATAGAAAAAGACTGTGAAAAGATATCATTATCAGTTATTATAAGAGAGAGAACCTGAGATGCAGGTTGAGGTTCTTCATTGGCTCGAACGTCGTCGCTATCTCCGCTGCCTTCCAAATCCGATGGGTTTGAAGGTGTAGTCTCCTGTTGAACTTGTGATGGTGACCAAGCTTGCGAACAAAATTGGCAACAAGGTCATCAAATAACATCGGGTACCGTTCACGATATATAAATAAATATTTTCCCTTAAAATTTTTAAACTTAGGGTATGCCTAAAGAAAGAAAGAGTTCATTAATTTAAAAAATTAATTTAATAATAATAACACATTTTTATGATTAGATAAAAATACATTAATTTTTTCTTCCCACCACTCGTCATCTGTAGCGATTGTGTTGCACGTATAATCACATCCCAAACCAGACTCTCCACAAACCAACGATTTATAATTATTGTAATAACTTTTCATACCATCCCAATGATTTTTTAATTGTTTCGCTCAACCTCCTGGCCATAAAATATTTCAAATGATTTTTTGATATTTGTCTAGCCTTGCACATTAAAATAGGTTCCTGGCCTATTCTCCTTAGATACCTCTTGTTCACAATATTCAAGAAACTTAAAGTGGATAGCATCTGTCCACCTAATCGGGTTCACATTTCTTGATCGACGTGATTTTGAGTATTTCACCTAAACATATGAAAATAAATTCCTCAAACATCATCATAGGGCAGCAAGAAAGCATCTCATTTGAACATTGTATAAAGCACACATCCCTCAAACATCATCATAGGGCAGCAAGAAAGCATCTCATTTGAACATTGTATAAGGCAAAAATTCCTCAAACATCATCATAGAGCAGCAAAGAAGCATCTCATTTGAGCATTGTATAAGGGAAACATTCCTCAAATATCATCATAGGACAGCAAGGAAGCATAGGCAACACCAACACACTAACTCAAAGAACATGCCAGCAAGGATAGCATGTAAGGCAAATATACCTCAAAAATTTCATATGGCAGTAAGGATGAGCATAGGCAGCACCACCAGGCAAAATCTCTCAAAAAACATCATATGGCAGCAAGGATAGCATAGGCAACACTACCACAAACCCTCAAAAATCATCATAGGGCAGCAAGGAAGCATATAAGCAGCACCACCATGCAAAATCTCTCAAAAAACATCATATGGCAGTAAGGATAGCATAGGCAACACTACCACAAACCCTAAAAAATCATCATAGGGCAGCAAGGAAGCATATAGACAGCACCACCAGACAAAAACCCCTCAAGAAACATCATATGGCAGCAAGGATAGCATAGGCAACACTACCACAAACTCTCAAAATTCATCATAGGGCAGCAAGGCTGAGCATAGGCAGCACTACCACAACAACTCAAAAAACATGCCAGCAAGAATAGCATGACATTACCGAGCAAAAAACCCTCAAAATCATTATAGGGCAGCAAAAGGGAGCCTGGGTAGCACCACCACAACAACTAAAAAAACAGGTCAGTAAGAGTAGCATGACATTATAGGGCAAAAAATCCTCAAAATTCATCATAGGGCAGTAAGACTGAGCCTGAATAGCACCACCACAACAACTCAAAAAACAGGCCAGCAAGGATAGCATGACATTATAGGGCAAAAAACTCTCAAAATTTATCATAGGGTAGCAAGACTGAGCCTGGGCAGTACCACCACAACAACTCAAAAAACAGGCCAGCAAGGATAGCATGACATTATATGGCAAAAAATCCTCAAAATTTATCATAAGGCAGCACGACTGAGCCTGGGCAGCACCACCACAACAACTCAAAAAACAGGCGAGTAAGGATAGCATCTCAGTTGAGAATTGTATAAGGCAAAAATCCCTTCAAAAGTAAGTGTAACATCCATTCCACTATCATGATATTATTAACTATCAAGTTAGCCAAACATCTTATTCAAAGTAACAATTCCTGCCATGTCATTGAAAAGGGGCTGCAAGATTATAAGGCAACCAAATATCTCATTTTAGCAATGTATAAAATAACAAAACCTCAGAAATTATTATATGGGCAGTAAGGGTAAGTATAGGCAACTACCAAATATATTTAGCTAAGATAAGTGTTAGCATCCATTCCACTATCATGATATTATTAACTATCAAGGTAGTCAAATATCTCATTCAAAGTAACAATTCCTGCCATGCCATCCAAAGGGGCTGCAAGATTATAAGACAACAAAACATCTCATTTTAGCAATGTATAAGACAATAAACTATCAGAAATCATCATAGGGAAAGCAAGGTTAGGCAACAATCCTCAAAAATCCAGATAGGGCCAGGTAGGGCAAGCACAGGCAAATATACATCAATATTCATTACTTGCCAGTAAAGATAGCCAAAAATTCCTCAAAATTCATCATAGGGCCAGCAAGGGTGTTTATAGACAACACCACTTCAAAAACTAAACCAGACCAGTAAGAATACACAAAAATCCCTCAACAATCATCAACAGGACAGTAAGTACAAACGTATTCAAATATACCTCAAAAAATATTTACTTGCTAGTAAAGATAACCAACAATCTCTCAAAATTCATCATAGGGCCAGCAAGTATTTTTGTATGCAACACCACTTCAAAAACTAAGTCAAACCAGCAAGGATAACCAACAATTTCTCAAAAATCATTAACAGGCCAGTAAGGACAAATATAGGTAACATATCTCAAAAAATATTTATTTGCTAGTAAAGATAACTGACAATCCCTCAAAATTCATCATAGGGCCAGCAAGGGTGTTTATAAATAACACCACTTCAAAAACTAAGCCAAATCAGCAAGAATAGCCAACAATTTCTCAAACATCATCAACAAGCCGGCAAGGACAAGCATAGGCAAATATACCTTAAAAATCATTAATTGCCAGTAAGAATAACTAACAATCCCTCAAAATTCATCATTGTCCCACCTAGGGTAAGTATAGACAGCAACCATACATATTTGGTTAAGATAAGTATAGCATCTATTTTATTATCATGTTATCCATAACCATCAAGCTAGCCAAACATCTCATTCAAGGTAAAGATCCCTGCCATGCCGTCCAAAAGGGGCTGCAAGGTAATAACGCAACCAAACATCTCATTTGAGTATTTTATAAGACAACAAACCTTCAGAAATCATCATAGGGGCAGCAAGGTTAGGCAACAATCCCTAAAAAATCCAGATAGAGCAGCTATATATTATTATTCATTACTTGCCAACAAAGGATAGCCAACAATTCCTCAAAAATTATCCACAGGACAGCAAGGACAAATATAGGCAACATATCTCAAAAAATATTTACTTGCTAGTAAAGATAACCAACAATCCCACAATAATCATCATAGGGCCAGTAAGGGTGTTTATAGACAACACCACTTCAAAAATTAAACCAAACTAGCAACGATAGCCAACAATTTCTCAAAAATTATCAACAGACCAACAAGGTCAAGTATAGGCAACATATCTTAAAAATTATTTACTTGCTAGTAAAGATAACCCACAATCCCTCAATAATCATCATAGGGCCAGCAACGATGTTTATAGACAACACTTCAAAAATTAAGCCAAACCAGCAACGATAGCCAACAATCTCTCAAAAATCATCAACAGGCCAGCATTGACAAATATATGTAACATATCTCAAAAAATATTTATTTACTAGTAAAGATAACCGACAATCCCTCAAAATTCATCATAGGGCCAGCAAGTGTTTTTATATGCAACACCACTTCAAAAACTAAGCCAAACCAGCAAGGATAGCCAACAATCCCTCAAACATCATCAACAGACCGGCAAGGACAAGCATAGGCAAATATACCTAAAAAATCATTAATTGCCAGTAAGAATAACTAACAATCCCTCAAAATTCATCATTGGGCCACCTAAGGTAAGTATAAGCAGCAACCATACATATTTGGTTAAGATAAGTGTAGCATCTATTTTATTATCATGTTATCAATAACCATCAAGCTAGCCAAACATCTCATTCAAAGTAAAGATCCCTGTCATGCCGTCCAAAAAGGGCTACAAGATAATAAGGCAACCAAACATCTCATTTGAGTATTTTATAAGACAACAAACCTTCAGAAATCATCATAGGAGCAGTAAGGTTAGGCAACAATCCCTCAAAATAGAGCAGCTATACATCATTATTCATTACTTGCCAATAAAGAATAGCCAACAATTTCTCAAAAATCATCAACAGGCCAGTAAGGACAAGTATAGGCAACATATCTCAAAAAATATTTACTTGCTAGTAAAGATAACCAACAATCCCACAATAATCATCATAGGGCCAGTAAGGGTGTTTATAGACAACATTATTTCAAAAATTAAACCAAACTAGCAACGATAGCCAACAATTTCTCAAAAATCATCAACAGGCCAACAAGGTCAAGTATAGATAACATATCTTAAAAAATATTTATTTGCTAGTAAAGATAACCCACAATCCCTCAATAATCATCATAGGGTCAGCAGGGGTGTTTATAGACAACACTTCAAAAATTAAGCCAAATCAGCAACGATAGCCAACAATCCCTCAAAAATCATCAACAGACCAGCAAGGACAAATATAGGTAACATATCTCAAAAAATATTTATTTATTAGTAAAGATAACCGACAATCTCTCAAAATTCATCATAGGGCCAGCAAGTATTTTTATATGCAACACCACTTCAAAAACTAAGCCAAACCAGCAAGGATAGTCAACAATCCCTCAAACATCATCAACAGGCCAGCATGAACAAGCATAGGCAAATATACCTAAAAAATTATTAATTGCCACTAAGAATAACTAACAATTCCTTAAAATTTATCATTGGGCCACCTA
This sequence comes from Acanthochlamys bracteata, assembly GCA_019914995.1. Classification (NCBI taxonomy): domain Eukaryota; kingdom Viridiplantae; phylum Streptophyta; class Magnoliopsida; order Pandanales; family Velloziaceae; genus Acanthochlamys; species Acanthochlamys bracteata. Next base: position 10,453,021 of record CM034130.1, on the reverse strand, counting down.
GGGTAAGTATAAGCAGCAACCATACATATTTGGTTAAGATAAGTGTAGCATCTATTTTATTATCATGTTATCAATAACCATCAAACTAGCCAAACATCTCATTCAAAATAAAGATCTCTGTCATGCCGTCCAAAAAGGGCTACAAGATAATAATGTAACAAAACATCTCATTTGAGTATTTTATAAGACAACAAACCCTCAGAAATCATCATAGAGGCAGCAAGGTTAGGCAATAATCCCTCAAAAATCCAAATAGGACAGCTATACATCCTTATTCATTACTTGCCAACAAATGATAGCCAACAATTTCTCAAAAATCATCAACAGACCAGCAAGGACAAGTTTAGGCAACATATCTCAAAAAATATTTACTTACTAGTAAAGATTACCAACAATCTCTCAATAATTATCATAGGGCCAGTAAGGGTGTTTATAGACAACACCACTTCAAAAATTAAGCCAAACCAGTAACCATAGGCAACAATCCCTCAAAAATCATCAACTGGCCAGTAAGGACATGCATAGGCAAATATACTTCAAAATTCATTAATTGCCAGTAAAGATAACCAACAATCTCTCAAATTCATCATTGGACCAGCTAGGCTAAGTATAGGCAGCATATCTCAAAAAATATTTACTTGCTAGTAAAGATAACCAACAATCCCTCAATAATCATCATAGGGCCAGCAAGGGTGTTTATAGACAACACCACTTCAAAAATTAAGCCAAATCAGCAACGATCGCCAACAATCCTTCAAAATCATCAACAGAACAGCAAGGACAAGCATAGGCAAATATATTTCAAAATTCATTAATTGCCAGTAAGGATAACCAACAATCCTTCAAATTAATCATTGGGCCAGTTAGGGTAAGTATAGACAGCAACCATATATATTTGGTTAAGATAAATGTAGCATCTATTTTACTATCATGATATCAATAACCATCAATCTAGTCAAACATCTCATTCAAGGTAACAATCCCTGCCATGCCGTCCAAAAGGGACCGCAAAGTAATAAGGCAACCAGCAAGGATACACAAACATCCCTCAAAATTCATCAATGGGCTAGCAAGCACCAAACAATTCTATCAGCAACCAAAATGCCAAAACTGAGTAAAAAAATAGACAATGATAAAGTTCAAACATATCTACAACAATACACACACACAGTTAAAAACTACAAGTAAATTCAAAATATACAAACAACTTCACCAAGCAACTCTTTTCAATAGAAAATAACCATAAAATCTTTAAAATGATCAATTATTCTTAATAACTGTCAAAATTTTATATATTTAGTTTTGCAAAGATCCGAATTAATTTTTAATACCTGCACAGAGATAACTGTACCGACGATCTTTCGAAAATCCTTAGAAGTAATCGATTGAAGAAAGAAAACTATAATTTGTGAACATTTTGATCGATTCGGACACAAACAAAGAAGAAAAAAAATTTATGGAATAAATAAATCAATAGACTTTGGCAAAAAAATCAACGCAATAAAAAATAAACATAAATAACGATCACAGTTACTAATTATAGTCACTAACACATAAATAACGAAAAATCACAGTCACTAACACAGTCAAAAAAAAATTTTAAATCGCACAAATTCATCCGTCCATCCACACCAACGAAATCAACAAAAAAAAACTAATCAACGCATAAATAAATAACCAAATAATTAAATCTAAATAAACAAAAATTTTATCTCAACCCACGGCCGCGCTTCAATTCCCGTTGCCTTCGAAATGAAAATCCTACAGAGACGAAGATCGGAATGGAAACGATCTACAGTGATGGAGAGATTGGACGAAAAATTGATCAGCGTTGGAGACGGAGAGATCGGAAAAAACGATCGGGAGGAGGAGGCAGCGAAGCAATCGCGAGGGAGGAGGCAGCGGATGCGAAAATAAAAAAATTAGAGATTAGAACAAACGGTAAAAAATATATATTGATTTGTAATTTTGTAAAAGTAATATGAATAAAATAGTCATTTTCTGTACCCGAAGCGAAAAGTCGTGTGCGGCTTTATTTGGAAAGCACCAAATCGGTGCCTTTTATTTTAACTTTTAAAAGTCGCCGTAAGCAGCGCTTTTTGGCAAACGCTTGTAACACTACACTGTACTTTTCCAAACTTTAAGCCCAAAAAAAGCTCTGTTTTTTGCCAAACAGGGCCTAAGGCTTTTGGGCCGGCTCAAAGTCTCAAATTGGGCCGGCACATTTCATTCCCCTTTTTTTTTTTTTTTTATAAAATTCATCTAATATTTTGAAAATTTCCATGAAACTTTTCTGATGATCAGCAATAAAATGTCTCAGTGTTGCAAAATAAAAGGGTTTTGCAATTGATGAAAAGAATAACTGCGCATAATTAGTCAATGTGATGTAATTAGTGATGGCATTTGTTGATTGATCACCTTGTAGCTAGAAAGCTATTGAAGTTAATTAGCTACAAGTTTTACCTTAACATTAGTTTTTAATGCTGCAGTTTACCTAAAAGATATATGGTTTGATTACTTTATAGCTTATTCTTCTACTTCTCTTCGTTAATTATATTTGATCTTATCCTATGTTTGAAAATGGTAAGATATTTCAAATATATTTCATCCTCCAAATTAAGTCAATTCATACATTAATTCTCATGAGAAATTAGAATTGCTTTTCTTCTTCATGGTATTAGCTTGATTGATCTATTCTATAATGACTAATATCTATGAGAGTTAATTTTTCTAATTAATGCGAAAACAATTTTCAAAAAGTTAATACAAAGATTAATAATTCATGGGTTAATTACTTTAATTAGAAAGGAAAAAAAAATGTTGAATTGAGCTATAGTAGCTGGATGTTCTCATAAAACTCAGGGATTTGTTAGCTTTTTATGGCTTTAATATGATTTGTTGGTTGAAGGGAGATAAACCGATTAGAAATAATTATGAAGCTTCTTCTGTTGATTGGTCAAAAGTTAGATCACAATGATGGAAGCAAAAAACAACAAAAAAAATTAATTAATTGACTGAAATAGTTTAAAACTTATAACTAATTAATTGATTAATCAAAAATTAATTTATTGTTTGAACAAGATATATCATGCAGTGTTGTTTAATTTGGTGTTGTTCAGAATCTCAAAAGAAAGATTTCATTTTGCAAAGATAGAATTCTTAATTTCATTCCATTCCAAAATTGCATGAAATCTTGAAAAATATAATACTTCTTAATTAACCGGTAATATATATATATAACAGATAATATCATTTTATAGATATAGGACGTGTTTCAAATATCGGTAATTAAGATTCGTGAAGGTGAGAAGTAAAAAGTAAAATTTTTTAAAAAATAAAGTGAATGTGAAGTTCAGCGTTTGTGTTTCAGTAATTTTTTAAAATGTATTGAAAATTGAAACATATAATTATATTAGAAGTGTGCAAATAAAAAAGTTAAAATTAGAGTTTTGCATATAAAAATTAGAGTTCTGAGTTTTTTGTTTAACTGAAACATGTGAAATGGTTGAAACTTAAAATCTGACGAGAGAAATTGAAATTACGGGCCGTACATAAAAGTTATTTTTGAAATGAAATTAATGTAGAATTAATGCTTCTATATATATAGAGTCCAAAAATTATTATTAGTCAATAAAGTCTATGAGTTCATATATTTGAAAAACCGAAGGAAAACATTTGCCAACATTGTAAATCTTAATTAATTAACTCCACAAAACCTTCGAATATATATTATTTGTTGGCAAAATGAAAACTATATTACATGTATGAAGTGGTTCATTTTCTTCTCTTTTGAAGACCTACTGACCTCTAACTGTTTTCCACGTGTTCACCTAATTAATATCTTCTACATCAATTTAATGTTATCTAACTTTTCATTTTTGCGATCATTTATTTCTTTGCTAATGTGTGAAGCAGCCATTTGTATTGCATCATTCCCAAACTGCCGCATTTGACAATTCAATAAAATATGAAACAAGCAAGCAAGTAGATCTTTAATTCATGGATTAACTTAATTGCGTGGACATTAATAATAATATATTGAAACTCTAAATTTAATTTTGACAATAATAATAATTAAAAATACTTACAGTTTGTAGAATACGAAACTACTAACAGCTGCTTGAATACTTGATGTTTTTAAGATTATTATACTTAAAAAAAATTTTATTGATCAATTCAATTTAACTTTTTTTTTTTGAGTTGATATTGCATTAGATTCAACATAACATATATGCAACTAAATTAAAGATAATTTTCTGCCTTTTTCCTTGGAATCCAATTTAAATCTTTAAACATAAGAGTCCTTAAAATATAACTATTTAGTTTAGTTAAATCATATAAGGCTTCTGTTCATGACAAGATGATGTAGATTTGTTAGTTTATTCCCACACACAAACTAACCTTATATAAACAAATTAGAACCCCATTCCCTACCCTCATTAACATCACTCCCATTAATTAACTCCCCTTCTTCTATTCGTTCTCCTTTCATATCACTAGCCAAATTGTTAACTGCGTAACAAATAGATACAACATATAACGTATGAAATGGGGAGGGCGCCATGTTGTAGTGAAGAAGGGTTGAAGAAAGGACCATGGACGCCGGAGGAAGACAAGTTGCTAGTGGATTACATTCAGAATCACGGCCATGGTAGCTGGAGGCACTTACCCAAGCTCGCCGGACTTAACCGATGCGGAAAGAGTTGCCGTTTAAGATGGACAAATTATCTCCGGCCTGATATTAAGAGAGGCAAGTTCGAGGAAGACGAAGAGCAACTCATCATCCATCTCCATTCCGTGCTCGGAAACAAGTAATCAGTGTTCACGCATGCCATCTTTATCTTTTTTTTAAGAAAAAAACTATATAAATGCCTCTATTATTAGTAGTTGTATGATTGTTTCTTGTGTTTTATATTGATGATATCGATCGATCGTAGGTGGTCGATGATTGCGACTCATCTGCCAGGAAGAACAGATAACGAGATCAAGAACTACTGGAACACACATCTCAGGAAGAAGTTACTAGGAATGGGCATTGATCCGGTGACGCACCGGCCGAGAACAGACCTCGTTCCATTAGCTGCAGGTATCCCGAACTTGCTGGCAGCGGCTGCTGCAGCCAACTTAGGTAACTTACCCAACTTATGGGACAGTCTTAAGCTACAAGCTGATGCAGCTCAGCTTGCAAGATTACAGCTTCTGCAAACCCTAACTCAAGTTCTTGCACCACCTCCTACTACCACAACAACAACTAGTACTTCTTCTGCAACTTCTGTTGATCCATTGAGTCTCTTGAGCACCTCGTCACTGCTTCAAAACAGTCAGTTGAATGATTTCATTCAACTGAAAAACCAACTTCTACACCTCAACAACAACATCATGCCAAGTTTCATTACTACGCCACAACAATCAAACAACAACAACAGTTTTCCTCATGATTTAACGACGAATACGAATTATTCGATAGAACAAATTAGTAGCCAAGACCAAGTTGTTGTAGATGATAACAAGAAGAAAATTAATAATTTGAGAAATGTTGAGAGCGGTACTGTTCCGACTCCGAATTCTACTGCAACGCCTTCGTTGGTTTCTTCGCCGGACAACACAGCTAGCGGAGTTGATCAAATGCAAGAGTACTTCATAAATTCGAATACTAGCGATGTTTCTGTGACTTCGAATCCATTTGATCCTTGGGAGGAACTCAAGCTTGAAGACTTCGCTACTGAAGTTGGATGGAAAGATATTTTAGAGTAAGCAAATTAACTTCTGTGTTCTAATTTATCACAGATTAATTATTTCTTTCTTTGATGCTAATTAATTAGTGGAACATTTTTTTTTTCCTTTTGGATGCAGGCAAGTTTCTTGTTGGAGCAAGTAACAAATAAAGCATAGAGTCAAGAAAATTGAGGTGGACAGTTGTAGGACTTTGATCAGTATAGGAATAGGATTTTCTTTCTCCTAGCAAGTTAATTTCTACAGTAAGTTAATTTATTATTATTATTATTATTATTACACAATTGATTGATATTTCGTGTATTCAGTGAACTAAATTAAATTACATATTTCCAAAATGTAGCTTGTTCATATACATACATGTTCATTTGTATTACTCTATGATCAATTAATATACACTTTTGTATCGATTTTAAATAAAATTTTCTTTTCTAAGGTTACAAGTTTTCTTAATTTTTATAACTAATTTTTCTAAAGAACTACATAGAAGGCTGGTGATTTGAATGGGCAGATGGTTTGACATATGATAGCAAGAGATATAAGATATTTATTTTTATGAAAGGAATTATACCTAATAGAAATGGACACTTGTGGTTGTCATCTTTCGTTTTTAGTTTTTAATTTTTTGAATAAAACAGTTTTTATTCTTTTTTTTTTCCATAAAATGAGACCAAAACTAATGAAAAGGACTGTAACGTTTAAGTCACTGTATTAGATGCTTAGTAGGTGGACTTTGTTAATTTCTTTAGACACAAGCCAAAGCCATTGACGGTCTCTAAAGCTCTGATTATCATCACCAATCAAAATTTAATTATAATAATTAGTAACGATTACGCCGTAAAAAATAAAATGTTGAAAAAGAACACACAAAAAGGGAAGAAAAAAATTGATTGCCTGATATTGGAACAGATCTACGTTGATGTTTACATATACGTATTCAACGTAAGCATTCTGAGACTAATTAAGAAATAACAATAATTAGAGTTCCTAGCTAAGTATTACTTAGTCAAATTAGTCAATCAAGAATCATAGTATACATGCTAATTAAATTTTGAGACTAAGGAAAGCTTTTGAATTTTTTTTTCTGAAACAAAATTCTTAAAAATAATAGAATAAATAATAACAAATATTATGTAGAATTTTTTATACTTTTAATTTCTAAAAAGTTTTATAAAAATTATAAAAAATTTATTAAAAATATAAACTAAAAAAATTTAAATGCTGAAGACACAACTCTAATCTTTGATTGTAATTGGTCTAAGTATGCATTACTTATTGTGCAGGTAGATAGATGTCATGACTGCATCATCTACCGTACTGTATGCAACTAATTGAACGTGCGCGTAAAAATACATGTAGAAGTACTAATAAAAGCATATTATGTACAGCCCAAATAAATATAAAACCAAATAAAATAAACTACCGAATAAGATTGCTCCCAACTCGTGTACAAGTGCAAGGAAGGAGAAGATTAACAAGTAATAAAAAAGAAGACGCTTGACTTAATAACACTTCGATCCTGATGACTTGACCAAAAGCTGAACTTATCTGTAAGCAAAATCTTACACTCGAAGTGTTTTAAAGTAAACAATAATAATAATAATAATAATAATAATAATAATAATAAAGCGCACTTCCCATTATTTCAGTCCTCTCAATTTCATATGAATTAGCCGTACCATGAACATATTATCATAAAATTAAGCGAACAATAAAATACAGTAATACACGAACTTCATGCGTAATGTACAAATAAACTCCATGCAGTCTAATCGTTGAGGAAGCAATATACGCTGACACTACCTTACCAAATTCATGAACAACCTATGAATACAAATGTCAGTGCTTTACTAATTCACAATAATATATGAACACGATGCTTGTGTCCTTCCCTTCAAAAGCTTCATTTCCTTATTAGTCGTATACGCTGAGGCGCATGAACGAACCTCTACATGGTATTCATCATCAAAACAAATACAATAGCAGAATCAGCAAAAAACATTTAGTTTATAGATACTGCAAGTTGGCACTTCCATTCATTAAAAGTTTAGCATGCATATTGATACCATTTTACGTTGTCTATATATACAGCACAGAATCACCATTAGGAATCAGAAAAATTGTTCAGAAGATAGCACAACAAGGTGTCAACTAGATGTTTAATTATATCAAGAAGAAAACTTTGACAAGTATATGCAGATAAATAGGGAACCAATCACTTACCTTCCTATAGTTTTCATGACGTAACCACTCTAGATATATATTCATTCATGTGATGAATCACAATGCTCCACATATGACATCCTTGAGAGAGATTGTGGGGAAAGAGAGAAAGAGAGAAAGAGAGAGCTCTGTTTGCTAAGCACATAAGAAACCTAGTCTTACAAGGAATACCAAGATATCTAGTAGGTAAACAATGGACCTAGAAAGAAACAACCAATCTACCTAATACCTCAGAAAGAACTGATGTTGTTTCAACAAAAAGCTTCATTTTAGTCTCTCACTGATCCTTAAATACGTAATATAAATATTACGTATTTGAAGAAAATCACTATCTTCCCATCGCTTTCTTACTGCTATGAACCTTATTTCAGCGCTGAAAAAGAGCTTGATCAACATATAAGAAGTGTCACACTACGCACTACTAACTAATCTGTCTTCTATGAAATAAGTGAACCCACCCACATCAATTGGCTCCTAAAAGATAAAAGATATAGAAAGGAATTCTTAACCTTAATGGATCACTATAACCTTGTCAGTGAAGATATTAAGAGAAAGTCCAAGAATTACATCATCATGGCATTGATCCTCAGGTTGAAATCAAATGAACCTAAATTATTCTACTTGATGAAGACTGGTGGAGTGAAACCTGGCAATGAGGTGTATTTGCTTAAGGAACTGAAACACCAAAATGGAAAATGTTCTACAAACTAATGTAAAAGATGAGAACAACTGGTGTTTCTATTTTCTTAGTTTCTACTCAATAGATATATATCTATATCTACAGTAGAATCGAATTACCAAAAACCTCGATTGAGTATTGACTATCAAGAGCAGGTAATCGATAATTTCCGCAAGGAATTTATTATGATGATATCATCTCCAAAAACAGAGACAATAATGGAAGGAAACTACAGTCTGGTACTACTCATGACATGTTCTGCCAACTTAATTTCAAAATCAGTTAGAAACAAATAGTATGAACAAATTAAAAGGAAAAAAGGAAAATAGCCTTCATCTGCAAAGAAGCTACAACCATTATACTCAACTGCATTGAAGCACCTGTCAATAACATAATACTCACAAGACTTAAAAAAGTAAAAAGCAGCAGATAAAAGCAGAAAAGCCAATTTTATTTATTTTTAGTTCTAAAGATAAATGCAAGGCATTCATGAGAAGAAAAATGGAACGCTGATAAGCCTACGAAAGGCTAAAACCTAGATCATTTTCAGTATTTTTATGCATCCTTTGAAGAAGGTGAAAAATAGTAGTAGAAAGCTACCAGTTTGCAAGAGACCAAAATACTGCCTGAAAAGGTTGCCAACATTATCTGGATAGCTTGAAAGTAAGGCAGAAAATGATAGACCAGTGACTGATGGTACCACTGTAGCTGTATCATGAAGATAACCATCAACGATAGCTTCCTCACAATCATTGATAGACAAGAGTCATTTATCTAATGATAATCATTGGGTTTGATTGCACTTGTCACACTCCAGTAAGTGCTTCTTCATTCCTTCAAGTAATATATTCTCTAGCCAATTAAACTTTGACAACTAAAAGCTTGTCTTATATAACATACTATTATTACAAAAGACACTAACTACCGTAAGTTATGTTTACCTACCATAATGACAACAACACATGTTCTTAGATTTCAAATGTATATCATATTGCAAGTTTACATTTTCTAAAACAACAATCTTGCTTGGGGAAAAAAATCGTACATTAAAGAGTATGCAAGACCAATCCTAAACTCACTTTGGTCAGTCAGGCTCCTCTAATTCAACCTAACAAAAGATTTGCAGACCTATACACTTAATCAGGTGCTTAACAGATGAGACAGACCCCATTTTACATAAATGAAATAGAGATTGAGCTTGCAAAAACCAGAATCGCAACTGTCGTGCTAACCGGTATGTTCCATCACTAAGACCAAAGTATTCAAATAATACTCTAAATATGAAAGGACTTACCCCATGGGCCAAGCTGAAGGGGAGCTGTCTAAGGCCTCAGTCTCAGCCTGATACAGCCCATCTGAGAAGAAAACACTCCTATATGCTACTATAGAATGCCTGCTCATGAAAGAGTTAATAATTCAGACAAAAAAGTTTGCTTATAAGCCCAAACTTGGGATCTAACTAAGAACTTGTGTGCCTATAGGCATGCATAAAGAAAAAGTTGCATCAGATGTTTGATTACAATAATGATTCAACGAGCTCTTACACTTGATTTCAAACAGCAATGTTATAAATAAATTGTCAGATGACAATTCATAAAACAGAGCCATAACAACAGAATGAGAGTGCATAATGATGTGCAGCACAAGTATAATGATGAACATGTTCTGGTGATGTGCTGATGCATGTATCAATGGTGATTGCAGAGAAGTCAACCACACTTACACAGGTAGTAACCATAAGTCTACGTTTACCCAATTGATTCCCATTAATTCCAGGTAGAAAAAGGTAGGTTATCCATGTAAGTCCTAAATTCTTCAGTCTTTCACCCCTTCACCTAGATTAAATTTAATGAATTCAAAAACGTCCGGGAAAGCCTATATTCATCTAAGTCTTAGCTAAATAAGAAGTAACAAGACTGAAGTCCAGTAACAACAATGCATCCGCTAACAACAGAAAAATCCATATCAACGCAACTGCCTGATAAAAGTATTATCTGCTAAGACAATGCTGCTCAGGGAATCATTGAACTATTTGAATATTAATAAATAAAGCACATCTGACACCACTTTAAGGAAAAACGAAAAGGGCATTCTTCAATTTTTCACCAGTAAAGCAATTCTTGAGGGTTAGAAAACTAAACCTCAAGTAAACAGAATGAATTCATATTGTTACAAAGCTACTCCTTGACACCGATCCCAACTCAGACCATTGCTAAGCTATTGCTATACATACAAAGTTAACTTTGTACATTGTGCTTTAGAAGGACTAATGTAAACATTGTACACTTTGTACAACGTCCCTCTTGAGTTTCAGATTGCAAGAGTTGCCTGCAAGAAAATATTCCTTCAGTAATATCCTAAAAATGCTCCCACTACTTGGTTAATAGGTAATTAAGAATAATCTAGTTGTTCCGGTTCAATTCATCTGAATTCTATTTAAGCATGCGGGAGAAAATTTTCAAATGCTATAATAGGAAAACAGCAAGAATTTTTGCGTTATAATGACAACCAAACATGACATCATTGCGTAAATTTACTAGGCAGTTCTTCCGATTGCCTTCAACATTAACCGGGGTCAAAACATATTAACAGCAACTGCCAAATTGTCAGTAAGAAAAAAAACCTTCCAAAATAGGGAATCAGTTAAGTTACTAACCTGCCAATGCTGAGGAAACGAACGCGCACCTCATTGCAGCTACACCTCACTTGAACCAACAACCAGTTCAGTGGCGCTAAAGCAATTCTTCAGAACTAAGAGAACTAATAATTGCCAAAGAAAAACGATTATGTTGACAATAAATCATTAAAGTTCTTCAGGCGATAAAAGAACAACTTCTTCAGACTTGCAGAATACTGATACAAGATTTATGGTACAAATTTTATTCTGTTCCTGGTCAAATGTACCATCTTCATGTATTTAGATATCTACATATCACCTCAAAAGAGCATCAAACCTAAATGAAATTTAAGACTTCTGCAAACTCTTACAAGACCTCAAGAGTTTCCACTAGTCATTAGCTCCATTAATCTAAGAGATATGTACTGCATACGCATATGCTTATATAATCCATATGCGTGTGCCAACTAATATCTATAAGTTCCCAAGAAGTCATGCTAGCTAATTGCCTTCAAAATTTACTGTAATTCATTTTAAAAACACATGTACCTGTGCACATAGCAAATCTAATATATTTTAGTAGGAATTTTATAACAACAGCAGCTGTGCCCTATATTCATTTCCATAGTAGAGTTGAAACTGGGAAACAAAGAGTAGCAGACACTAAATGAGATGCTACACTTTAAGTAACTTGGCACACACAAAAGTACTTAGCAGAACTACATTCACAAGTTCTCTCCACATAAACACGGCAAACTTTGCTCCATACAAGAGTTCTATTACGCAACATATATAGCAGCAGAAGTTACTAAAACCATACGAACTGTTTCCAATTTTCAAGACCATAATCATCAGATCACCACCATGACTGTTTACTTTAGAAAACTTAATAATGCTGACATTCAAATATTCAAGCAGGAGTTAACAATTGTGCATAAGTTCCTCAATCAAGGTTCATGTGGATGCTGAAAACCACTTAAAATTTTGGCGATAGAATTAAACAGAAAGGTTTCCGCTTCCGATTGGTTCCTCACAGTAATGGCCTTCCAATTTCTTCTTTGGCAAGCCACAACTGAAGCCAAAAACTCTCCAAAAAAAAAAAGCAATGAAACTGAAGGATAGCACCACATAAGCTATGCCGGCAACCGTATAGTTGGAAATTCTTTTGCCTTTCTGGCTGGAAAGGAGAAAAAATTAAAGAACTCTAATGGAGCATAGTTCTCAAGTATGGAAAATGCCATGTGGCAGTGAATTTCACAAGAATAGAGAGAGACCAGCCACATTAAAGTATAAACCTTGCTGGAAAGAAGGAACAAAGCTATACCTATCCCTAGCGATGGAGCAGAATTTACAGCATTTCCAAGAAAATCTAACCAGCCGAATCCACCACTATTGCGCAGGAAAAAGGAAATCTCGCAAAGCAGAACGCCATATTATTCACCGCTTCATTACCATATGCCTTCTGCCTCATCCTGAGCACCAGCACTACTGTAGGCCAGACTTTCCTTATAGAAACTAGAACATCATCTTCACACTAGCACAATCACCACTATTGTGATTACTGCTCACATCCTTCCCTTTCCCTTTGATGTCTCCTTGGGTTTCATCTATACCAGGAAGCTCATCATCTCTTGCATCAGAGCCCACATCCACTTTCAGAATCTTGCAAAAGAAGTCAGTAAGTGCTGTCTCATAGGACGGCATCTTGGCATACCCAGGGAAGTAGTTGATGTCAATGACAAGGTAATGGTTACCAGCCTTCACATCACGGATCATGTCAAAGTTGAACAGGTTTAGCCGCAAGGCCTGGCGCAACCCAGAGGCTATCTCATCGAGGAGACTCATAGGAGGCAGCTCAGCATCCTTCAGGCCTTCAACATTGGCACCACCATGGTTGGTGACATTGGACACCTGGGAGAAGGAGAGTGTACCCTGCTCTGCTGCAGCAGCAGGGAGCTCACCAGAGACATCAGGGAGGGAACGGCGCCGGACACACTGGACAATGTCACCAACAACATAGACCTTGAATATGACACCGCCATGGTTGACGAACTCCTGGAGGACCAGCGGCGGTTTCTGACCAAGAAGGCCCTCAGGATGGAATACAAGAGCCATCTTGTGGGACTTGGCACTGCCATCAGCAACGAGGGGTTTGGCGATCATCGGGAAGGTAAGACCAGAGAGGGATTTGGGATCTGCAAGAGCATCAGTATCATAGACGACAGCTTGGTTTGGTATGCCAAAGGTCTGAGTTGATAATGTGGAGTGGGGAAGCTCAGAGACGACCTGGAGCATGGAGAGACGGTTATGGAGCCGTTCAATCGCTTCTGGTTGATCAATGATTGGGATAGTGGGGTACCTGCAACACCAAAACAACTTAAGCTGACATTTCCTGAAACCGTTTCTGAAATTTCAAGAAAGATCTCCCATAGTTCCAATTCACTTCCCAAACGAGGTTTGTACCTAATTTTCTGGATTGCATTGTCCAGATATATATTAATCATTACAGCTCCAGTCACACAATTTGTACTAACACATTCATACACCGACATAACACAATATAGCATTCTAGGGAGCGTCCGTTACATTTTATCTCAGGACAAAAACCCAAACAGTTAGAACTAACTGCCTAATCCTTATTACTTATAATTAACTTCATTAAGTAGATAAAAGTAGCAACAGCAGTGTTTCCTTCCAATATTCAAGCAATAACGTGGCTCCTCAGTATAGCTCAATCACTTCTTTCCAAACACAAAATAAATGTACACAAGAAGAATCCGTCGAAACAAAAGAGAGACCTCAATCTCTTCAATTTTTTTCCCTTAAAACAAAAGAGATAAATCCACTAGTTGAGATTTCGAATTCATTAAGATGTACTGCCGATTTCCTACATTCTAGTCCAATACGAATTTCACTACGTGAATTATTTTGCATAAAACAAGCATATAAGCGACTAAAGACAGACAATCAAACGCATGCACACACGTAGAGAGAGAGAGAGGTGCGAAGTTTTCCAAAAAAAATTGAAACAATTCTACAGAGAATGAGAAGTGACAGTTGATCACCTGAGAGCGAATTCCTGGAGCTGTTGCTTCCAATCATCACCACGCATCTTGTGAAGAACGGCATCGAACGGCCCTTGTTCCACCAGAGGCACGGTCAAGTCAATCGGAATAAGATCGATGCCGCGTGATGCAGCGAGCCGCAGCAGTGATTCCTGGATGAAGCTATGCCGCTTCTTCTCCACCAACGCATACCCAATCGTGTACCTCCGCCCACTCGCTAACACTTCCAATGCCGACATCGGCGACCTCATCGCTACAGAGAAGAAGCTATCAATCAACGATTTCTACTACCGGAGCAACACGGTATCATTTCCTGAAACAGAATCAATCTAGGGTTTTCGATCGATTAAGAATCCAAAATGGTAGGGTTTTACTGGAAAGAGAAAAAAAATTGAAGAGGAGAGCTAGAGGGAAAGCGGAGAGAGAAATGAAACGGATAGACGTCGGAGAGGAGGTGAAGCTATTTATAAGCGCCGGGACGGTGAGTTAGGGTGACCACCCGTAAGATCACCACACTGTTGTTTAGTATGCCGGGAGTGATTAATTTTGTCGTGTTGTGTGTGATTGTAATTAGAGGAGGTTTTTTTAATTAAAAAAGTTAAATGACTTGTTAGATGAGAACGAAACGAGCCTGGTCTGGAATTGGATAATTGAGCGAGAAAATATCAACCATTCTGTTTTCTCTTTTATTTTGTGTAGTAAAATAGAATCGTGGATGGATTCTTTTCCATTTTAGGAAATGGTTAAAGAGAATATTCAGTTTTGTTTACACTCGAAACCTATACTAGTTTCTTTCTTTTATAGTAACTAATAAAAGATTGTAAACGTGTTTTTTGATATAATTATAGCTTCAAAATGCTTAAAAAATATAAACGATGTTGAATTATATCTTCGTCTGTAGACTCTAAGCAATAAAATGATCAATAATATTTTCGATTACACTTTAGAAAAGTTCATAACATCAATATCTTAAAATGATGACGCTCAAAAATAAGTTTTCCTCGAATTCGCATAATTTTAAGCGCAAGAACAATAAAGTTACTTTAATATGAAAAGATCAAATATTAGAAAGAAAATGAAAACTATAAAAGCCATTGTTAAGTGATCTACGATCAAATTCAGAATTTTTTTAAAATTACTTATAAAATAAAATTTTTCTGAAATAAAAAATATTTTTATTTTTTTTAGAAAACGAATTTTATTTTTTTTACTTTCAAAAAATAATATAAAATATAATAAAATTTTTTTTCTATATTATTTAAATTTTTAAATAATTTTTTAAATATTTATAATATATATATGTAAAAATATTAAATTAAAAAATTAAAAAATTATTTTTGAAACATGACACCAAACGCAACCTCATTCAGCACTTTTTATGGGCCCTTTATCTTTAACACATACGTTTTGGGCTATTGTCGGCTGTATCAAATTTGGGTTGTTCATGAATCTCGTAAACCAGAGATTTTCAATAAATCCACGTAAAAAATGGCACGTCAGTTTTTAAGCTGAAAAATCAATAGATCAATAACAAACTAATTGCAGAATCCATCTATTTACTTATACGTTTACAATTACGATCCAAAATTCCAAAGAGAGTCTTTTTATTTAGTCATTAACAATTACTGGCCAAAATATTCGTTACAATAAGCGGAGATATATAAAGGAGCAGGTATACATACAAACGTAGTGGCACGAGAACGTTTTGAAGTATTTTTAAAATAAAAAATATTTTTATTATATTTAAAAAATGAATTTTATTTTATCTAAAAATATAATAAAAATAATACTATTTAAATTTTATTATGTATAATTTTTTAAATTTTAAATTTTAAATAAATTTTATAAAAAATTATAAAAAAATTGATTTATAATTATAAAATAAAATAGAGATTTTAAAATGGAGTGAAACAGAACACCAAACGCCATTTAGGTCATGTGCCCAGTAAGTTTTCAGCTAATGTTGTGAATGAATATACTGTAGGCATTTGAAATTACTTATCAAATACAAATTTTTTTAGAATAAAAAGTAAAAATACGTAATAAACAAATTTTATTATATAAAATTTTTTCAAATTTTTTATTTTTAAAAATAAATATTTTATATATTTATAAAATATATATTTAAAAAATATATAATTAAAATTAAAAATTAAAAATTAAAAAATTATTTTTTTGATAAACAATACCAAACGGGTCCGCTCTTGGGTTGCTGGAGATGGACCCTCAGTACTTAACGTTACTTCCAAAAAAAATTTATCATGGATACTTTCAGTTGAAGGTATGAGCTATCATTTATCACAAAAGAATTTTGCTTCCGATTATAAAACGTTGCCTAAAGAGATGCCATGTTTGCATAGAGTTGAAAATTTGCAAACTTATATTGTTAACTGCATCTGCACGTTAACTCTTCTTATTAGTTTCTTGCAAGCAAAATGCTACATGAATCTTAAGAACGAAGACGATCAAATCTGAATCGAGCAAGTCAGAAGAAAAATGGTTTCAGAACAAGCATAAGGAGATTCCAAGAATTTTTATGTATGACATTAATTCGACGAAAGTTAATGCAGAGGGAAAAAAAACATTTTTATCGTCTTAGAGTTAGAGGTGGCAAATTAGATAAGTGGATCAGATTTGATAAATTTGTTCAATCCTAATTTAATGAAAAAATATTGAATACCGGATCAAATTTGTTTAATTCTAATTCAATTCATAAATTTATACGGATCAAATTTATACTCCAACTCTAATTAAATACGATAGTTTTAAATTATATTTTCAAATCAGATTATATATTATCATTCCTATTTAGAGCACTATGTTAGCTCAGGCAAACACACATGGCCAGAAAAGATCTAATCTATCTACAAAACTATACACATCTTCAATTGCGATAAGCATCAAATTCTCTATTCATCAAATAATTAGAAAAGATCATAATGAAATGATGAGGATGTAGACGGTTGCAATGGATTTTATCCGTCAGAAGGAAAGGTATTGCTTAGCAGTCAGCAAACAAGTGAGATGTACTGCAAAATTCATTAGATAAGAACTAAGAACACCCAAACTAAACTCTGTAACATCCATTTGAGCTTCAGTTCTGTAATGTGACATAACTAAAACAAAGAGTATGAATTCTACAGGATGATGCATTCAGCGCCGGTCTGTCACAACCACATTAGATAAAATTCAATCCCCTTCTTTTTAAATCATCAAGCAATTCACAGGTCTGACCAAAAACATTGTTCGAACACCTTAAGAACAAACTATACAGGATGAACATAAAGAAAGGTTAAGCGTCTGTTCTTTTTTTTTTTCCCTCTTACAAATCTATAAGAGAAAAAATGATCAATAACCTATAGAAAGTTGAAAAGATGATATGAACTCAAACCTGCGATGACGCTATATATGAAAAATCATTCACAATGTACCCTTGCATCACTAGCTGCTATTCTTCTTCTTTAGCAGGCTTCTGAAATTGCCTAGGAAAGCCTTCTTCTTCTTCTGCCTAGTTGGTGATCCTGATCCACGATCAAAAGTTTCATATGATAGCTCATTAATCTTTTCAAAACTGCCGCTGTCCTTTGAGTCCAACTCATCATCTGCTGATACTGACTCAGGTTCTCTTTCTGGTACAATTTCATTTGACTCCACTTGTACAGAATCTTTGTCGATGGCACCACCATCATCATCTGGCTCCTCTATGTGATACTCAATGACATCTTCTGAAGAACTAAATCTATCCATTTCTATCTCATCTGCACTCCTCTCAGGAGATTCTGTTTCTGGCGGAGATAGCTCTCCGTTTTCTTGCAATTTCTTTTCATTAAGATCTTCAAGAAATGTCGTCAATTCCTTCACTTGCTTCAAGAAAGTAGCCGTCTCTCGCATGCTTAACTCCTTTTTCTCAGGACCAACCCTCTGGTACTCGTTCACGTTGTATGTTGATCTCTCCCGCAACTTAAATCTCTCAACCTTTGCTTCTTCTGCAACTTCATTGGCCATGTTTACACGAATTTCAGCTTGCCTGTGCTTATCACCTTCTCGGAAATCCTCTCCTTTTGCATTCTTTGTTTGCTGCTTGGCTGTACTCTGAGAGTCAATAGTTTTGCTGCCCCACATCTCGAGGAAAGCAAGCTCGTCTCCTGATTTCTTAAGAGCTTTCAAAAAGTTCTTTTCTTTCGTTTGCCATTCATCCTTTGGGTTCTTTGCTTCTGTCTCCATCCTTTCAGCAGCCTGCTTCAGGCAAACAATCTCGTATTTGGTTTCATCAAGCATAACATCATAGTTCTCTTTGGTATTCTTTAAGGCAACCTTCAATTCTTCTATTTCTGCACGTATGTTCTCAGAGTCTGCCTGATTCATCAAGAGCCTCTCTTGTGTATCTCTAGCTTCACTATAAGCTTCACTCAGAGCTGCAGATAAATCCTCAATTTCCTTCTTCAGTTTCAGAATCTCATCTTCACTGACCTTAACCTCCAGTTTTAAATGGTTCCTCTCCCCCTCAAGGCTCTCGTCACCAACAACAGCAGATTTTTCATTAGTCAAAGCTTGCCTTTTGCCGTTGTCAAGAGCCTTGATCTCTCCTCTTAATCTTTCTACCTCCCTCTCCATCTCGATTGCTTCTTGCTTGGCCATCTGAAGATGCCAATCAGATTCCTCAAGATCTGAATTCTTTCTAGCCACTTCATCTTTCAAAGGTCGAGCTTGCATCTTTGCTTGTTCCAGAGATTTAAGCTCAGATTTTAAGATCTGCACCTCCCTCCCCGTTTCTGTGACTTCCTGCTTAGTCATTTCAAGCTGTTGATCAGATTCTTCAAGATCAGAGCTTTTCCGAGCCAATTCAGCCTTCAAAGACTCCATCGTATCCTTAAGGACATCGATTTCTGCTTGCGCCTGCAGAAGTAGAGCATTGCTCTCTTCCATTTCTTTCATTGCTGAGGCAAGGGTCTCAGATGAGGACCTGTGAGCCCGCTTAGCATCCTCCAGCTGACTTTCCAAAGATTCTAAGTTCTTCATGAGCTCATCAACCAGCAAACATGCTTCTGACTCAGCCTTCTTCGCATCACTGGTCTTGATCTTGAGATCTTCGTTCACCTCTTCCAGGTGAACAACTTTATTTTCTGCTGACCTTTTTCTATCAAGCTCTCGCCTCAAAGCATCAACCTCGGCCTCCAATTTCCTGACTAAATCTGCCTGTTCATTGTTCGAATTCCTCATCTTTGGTTCAAGCAAATTTCTCAGGCGATTCACTTCAGTCAACAGCCGATCGGCTCTCTCGGCATTATTCTCAGCTGTTTTTGTGGCGTCATCAAATCGTCTCAGCGCAGTGTTCTTGGCCTCGTTGGCCACAATGAGCTCATACTCTATTCTCTGGATCTCTTCCATTGCAAAAGCCAATTCCTTGGAGTCTTTAGTGTACTGGCTCTGGAGGCTTTCAAGTTCATTTCGTAATCCTTCTTCCTTTTTCTTAGCAGCATCAATGCCTGCTTGCTCCATCTCATCATCCCGAACCTTTTCCCTCTCCATTTTCTTTTCAGCTCTCTTCTTGGCAGCAAGAGCATCTTCGAGCTTTCCGTTGGCATTCTTCAATTCCTCATGTGCCGAGGCCTTCTCAATCTCTACAGAAGCTAAGCGCTCGATTGTCTTCTTAAGTTCCTCCTGAACAACATCAAGCTGCCCCTGCACATCCGAGCCTTTTGCTGCTCTTTGTTGCTTCTGAAAATGCAAGAAATTATCATATAACATATTAAAATTTTTGTGAAGCTCTTGCTCGTAAAAGTGCATTCTGTAGGGGTGAATCAAACTTACATCATTACTGTTGGCCTTTGGAGCTTGGTGACCATTGGCCTGCTTGGAATTGGTAGACTTCACCGATCGTTCTATAGAATGAGATTTCTGTGGTTGGGAACGTGAATTCGAGTCTGACTTCATAGAAGATTTTCCTTTTTGTTGCTGATTGCCTATAGGAGTTGCAGGTCTGTTCTTGCTGTTCTCAGATGATCCAGATCTGCAATAAGATCAAAGTTCCAACTCAAAACTTGGGGAAAAAAATACGACCCAGAAGATTATTAATTCTGTGTAATAACAGGTACTGAAGTAGCAGTGTTGAGAATAGATTGAAAATTTCAAGTTAAAATTCCAATATCTCTTTCATGATAAGAATGTGTGAAAAACAAATGACAACAGAAAACTTATTAATGTCAGGCACAAACACATGATTAAGATATAGCAATGTAATTAAGAATCAACCCTTCCATTCAACTTGTTTGGAATAAAGCAGCAACCCCCATTCAGTATTTATTGGCCAAAAAAATAAAATATCAAAGATCTCATCTTTTTGGGAATGCCATGCCATCCCATTGAACCATTCATCACAAAAACAAAAGCAGAACGCTTCTTCTTCTTGAACTCTTCCATTATAAGAAGAACAAACAGAGAAAGAAAGAACTTACTTAGATTTGGATGACTGCATTGTTTCTGGAATAAATAGATAGAATTGCAATTTATACAGAGAATCAATCTTTTTCTTGATCTTCCCTTCAGTTCTTGTTCTTCAACTCTAGGGAGGGGGAGAAGAGAGAGAGAGAGGGGGGAGTTCAGACCACGATTCCACGACGAGAGACAAACAAAGACTACTACCCTACTACAACTTGTTATTTTGTTGCTATTTTGTTCTTGTTCTATTCTTTGTCTTGCTCTCTATTATTATTTCTGTAAAAAAAAACTTTTTGTTGCTATTTTGTTCTGATGATGATGATTATTATTATTATTTTGGGTGATTATAAGAAACTTTGTCCCGTAACTAGGTGCGTTTAGGAGTTTTTTTTCAAGTAGAATTTTTTTTAAATATAAAATATTTTTGTTTTTATAAAAAATTAGCTTTATTTTTTTATTTTTAAAATAATAATAAAAATATATAATAAAAAATTTTATCTTATATTTTTTAAATTTTCAAAAAAAATTTTTTAAATATTTATAAAATATATATTTAAAAATATATAATTTAAAAATTATTTTTCTGATAAGTGAAACTAAAAACACCCGTTGTGTTGAGCAAAATATAAATAAAAAAAAACACTTTCTGTGAGCTCAAAAAATTAAAATATAAAAATTAATTTTAATTTAAAATCAGCAGAAAAAAATATATTCGCTAAAATTTGAATAAACCTCACATTTTGTAAATTCAATTATACAAATAAATACATTAATTTTCGTAACTTCAGAATGGAAAGGGATCAGTAAAATTAAAAAGATACAGAAGAAAAAAAGCTAGGTACAATAAAAAGTTAGATTATTTTTTGTTTATATGAATCTGTGAAATTAGAGACAAATCACAGCTGTTGCATTTACATAACGCGAGCTGGTGCTTCAACATTATATAAAAGTATATGCATATGCTTAACAAAGTCACTCGTTCGCTAGCAATTTCATACAGATCGAACTTGCGTTCAATAATAAACACAAAGATATAGTTTGCATTAATTACAAATTGTGTAAACTGTTCAAAAACCCAGCCTTTTGTTTTGCCATCTCTAATATCGACGGAAAAGCCACAGTTAAAAAACAAATAACAGAAGAAATAAGGATATCCAGATACTAATTCCACTTCTGTGATTTTTTACGAGAATCACGCAAGTTCCAAATTCATGAAAGTCTTATGAATTCTGGGTGCCGCACTTTTTTCGTTTTCTTATCCTCGTTGACTTCTGAGTTTTTCTTTCAATCTGATAAAAGCATGCACCTACAAAAAAAGATTGCACCGGACCAAAAATCTTTCCCTAACGCATCCTCAAGTAGACAATTCATCGACTCTCTATAAAATTCACCAAACAAACTTTCATTATAGGCATCCAGAAAGAAGATCTACCTGAGCATTATAATTTCTGCCGGCGTAAAACGCTATCAGATCATTATCTAGTGCAGGGTTTGCATTATAGAAACAAGAACCAATTGGAATCAAATATCAAAACCATAAATTGCATAAACCAAGTCAAACTAGCTCCACATTCCTGTACCTCTTTAAGAATATGAACAGCAGGCATTTCTGTAACAAATTCATAAGACAATATTTATTTCAAGGAGTGAGTGCTGTATTATACTAAATTGCCATTTTGGATCATCTCATAGTGATTATTCTATCTTCCAAGGAGAGACTACTGCGACACTGCTCACGACTGGACATGGAAGTCCTGGCAAAATGAACAAGCAAATATGCACGAACAACATATTGAACTATCAAAAGATGCATATCATCGTAAGTAGAGAAGACTTAATAGTATAGTACTGCTATACAGTGATGTTAAAGCAATCTTACTACCATGCATTATATTAGGCAGCATTTCATTGTGTTATCATAGAAGGTTACAACCATAAGATTCCTAAGGCCTTAGGCTATGTTGACAAGGTTGACAGAACCGTAGCTGCTCAAACATACCAGATGAGATGCAACTAAAAAGAAAATTCTTTCATTAATATCTGAGATGAGAACATCACAGAATACTCTTGTACAGAAGAAAAGAAAATATTAGCGCACTGCAGAGATTTTGCACACCTTGATTGCTTCCAGCAGGTCTTACCTGTGCGAAAGCTAGTCATATTGGGTGGAAGAAGCTGTAGATGGAGTCTCTTAATCATTAGATTAAAAACAACAAGAAACAAAACCAACAAAATCAGAAGTTCCTAAAACAGGATCATTTCTCCTCAAAAAAGCTCAGCAGAATGACCATGCAGGCACAATTTAGGCTACATGTTGTACAATCAAATCACTGAGACTATATTTATATGGACACAGAGGAATACATACAACAGAAAAGAGTGAGGCAGAATCTAAATTTGGGCTGACCAATAAATGTACTCATCAATGACGAATATTGAGGCTAAGTGACATGCTTTGATTTATAAGCTAACCCTCGCTTTTCCTCCGCAACAAACACTCTTCCGTAAATTTCTCAGATCGATGTAATTTTATCTGAACATGAGGGGAAGCTCTACGAAAAGGAGGAAGAAACTCATTGATCTCCCATTCATTCTGGAACAAAGAATCAATTAGGACGAAACTGTCCAATATCATAGCATTTGCAAGCACATATTTTATGAGCTGCATCTCATTCTCTGTTCCCAGAAACGTGTTCACTATCATAACCTTAAGTCTGGGTAACAAAAAACCGATTCCTCCCAGCTTCCCAAGGAGATTGTGGTCATCCTTTTTGTAGTTAGTTACTTAGTTTCATCATACTTCAGGAAATCATCTTCTGCATCACGGTCATTGCCACCCCATTTCAGAAGCTTATTCAGATACTTAAGGGACTGATATCTGTTGGAACTCATTCCTGCATATGATTTCAGCAACTTATACTCCGGATACCATCCAGCATCTCGACCCAGCTGTATGACAATATAATCATATTTCATATACACAGCTCAGAAAAATACAGATATACAATAGCAAAAGTTGGTGGACATACTACTATCCCCAGAATTTCTAGCGATGGCCACTCTCGAAGAATGGATGTAAGCACTGTATTTTCTGGAATGTTAACCAATCCATATAGCACCCCAGTTCCTTCAAGTGCTTAAATCTTGGTGAATACAATCCTCCAGAGTAGTCCTTCCGAATCATAAACTAAACCATAACAAATGGGTCACTAACACAAAAGTGTACCAGCAAATACAACAAACATAACCAACCAATCCAGTCAAGCAACTACTAACTGTAATACACCCTCATATATGAATAAGACAAAAAACTAGTATACAAAGTATATCTTCATATAAAAATGAGGTAACAGAACAATAATAACATACCTGATAAAATAAGAGATCCACTTCCAATGTTCTAGCTCTGGAAATAGCTAGCAGGAGCTCCAACCAATCCTTCTGGTCGTGGAACCTCTCATCTATAGTAAATCTCAAGGACGCCATGGCTAAGCAGGAAAATTTCTACATGAAAGATTCACAAGGCTTCCATGGAAACCCATCTTTGTCAGACCAGTAGCTGCAATCCTCACAGACAATGGGTATACATCGGTCAACTGCAACTCACGGCGTCTCTGGAACTGATAAGGGATCTCAAGGTGAATCGGGCCACGACAACCACTCAATATGAGGCTCTCAAGAATTGGACAGCCTGCCAGGAGGCCTCCAAGGTTATTGTCTTCTATGCTGCAACCTTTCAGTACCAGTTTCTTGAGGTTTGGGAAGCCACAAAAGTTCGATGGAACTTTGGGAAGAATGCTGGAGTTGATATGGAGCTCAGACAGGGAGCTGCAGCAGAAGAGGGATGAGGGGATTTGATCATGTGGCTCTTGCCAGTAGGAGCGCACCTACACAAAATTGCAACCTTGCATGATAAGGCATTCTTATAAAAAATAATTATAAAATTAAAAACACAGAAAGTATAAGCTCCCTCTTTGTTCTTGTAACTGCGAGTTGCGGTTTGCAAGATATATGTGATCAGCTTAAGACAACTTGTTTGAAAACACTTGCATTCAAGGAACTCCACTGAAGAAAACTACATCAGAATCAGTGACCAACCAACAAAGGTAAAATCTCCATTCCTTTAGTAAATAAAAACCAAAAGAGCCATCCCAGAAAAGTGCTACTTAATCAAAGATCTACAATTTCACTGTTGAACTCTAACAGTCTCAAATGAAGGACAACTTGCTCTAGAAGTAACTAGAAAGTGCAAACAAAATTCAATCTATCACAGAAGTCGCCCTAAAACTACTAATCAGTAATTAACATTACCAGAATCAGCAGATAATTATTGCCAAAATCTACTGTTCCACCACTATACTCTCTAATAGTAACTCTCCAGAGTAAGAGAAGCTTGCTCTAGGAGAAATTACTAAGCACAACAAAGTCTCCAATAGTCACTATCCAAGGTGCCCCATTGCATTTCTTGATCCAATAATGTCACTGAAGCAATTAATCGCACAGAAGGAGAGGTACTATCGCAAAACTTCTACATTCAAATATATGCAGCCAATAGAAGTTATTCCAAAACCAGTTTTACAGTATACACTTTAAAACTTGTGCATAACAACTTGCTCCAGAAACTTTTAGTAATAATGTCACCCAACAACTAATATTTCCAAAATCAGGATACCTACTTATAACTAAAATAAATAGTTGTGATTGAAATAGCTGGAAGCAATTTGTAAGAATAGAAGATCTCAAGGAAGAAAAAGTCGATAATGTTATCCAGTTCCCAGAAACAGTTGAACAACTTATAGAAAAAAGCAAGTTCTCGTTGATATCTGAGTTGGCAAACCTGTAGATGGAGCTGGCGCACGGAGATACTTGCAGCTTCCTCGAGCCAGCGAGAAGCAGTAGCAGCATTAGCACATGCAACTGACGGTGAACAAGAAGAAGGCAACCAAAGATCAAGATCAAGTCTTTGAGCAGGCTCCTTCATCGAGCAACGACGGTGATGAACTGCAGCGAGGCATGAATCAACTGCCGCAACGTGTGTGGCGGCGATATCGGAAGAATCGTGGCAGAATGTCATTGTGAGCTTGATGTTTGGGTGATCGACCCAGAGATAATGCCAACGTTTAGAGAGAACACTTGTGGCCGCCCGGGATCTGGTGTCGGGAAGGAAGAAGAAAATTTGGTGGAGTAGTTCGTCGGGAAGTGAACTGATCCTGTCAGTAGCCATCGCCAGAAAACGTGAAGAAGAATAACCGAAATGTTGAATGATATTCAACTGGAGAGAGTGATAGAAGCAGAAAGCAAACGAATTTCTTTGTGAAAAAGAATATGTTGATTAAGAAAAAAACCTGTTGAAGAAATCTGTTAAACAAGTTGTGATTGAAGAAGAATTGCGGAATGTTGGTGATGGTTGGAAACTTGAAGCAGGAGCAGTGGCAAAAGTGAGAGAAGAAAAGAAATTTCAGAGATTGAAGAATAACTAATCGATGATTGATGGATTTGCTGGGAAATATCTCGATCAATTTCAATCAAAGGATAATCAGGATAAAAATCGAACGAACTCCCTACTGATTTCTGTGAAAAAACTGTTGATCGAAGTGAATACAACGTTAAAACAGAAATTTTGAAGAATTTTCAACGAACAGTGAAAGAACTCTAACGAGTTTGTTTCTGGTGATTCAATAACAAGCAGTTGATTGAAGAGAATAAGGCTTGAATTTCTGTATAACATTTTTTTGTGAACGAGTGAAGCTCTGGAGAACGGGAAGCAGCAGCGACAATGCCGGAGCGACTCCGGAGAAAGATTCCATTTATATTTGACTTGGAATGTGTTTCAGCACAATTCAGAGCCCATTAATGTTTATCAGCCCATACGGGCCCTTAAGGCCCAATATCTTACGATTCTTAATTTATTACCCATACAAAAGCTTCGAGTGATAGTTATGCAAATTATCGCCAGTAGTGGCTGTTCGTGTTTGACAATTATTTCGGCTATTGGCTTTATGTCGTAAAATAGTTGGGATTCGTTTGCAATTATAGGAAAAAACCTGAGGGGGCTATTTAAACTCTCCTTTCTGTCTCTCGCCACTCGCTCACTAGTTCTCTCGCCGGACCGCTGGAGCTGATCTGAAGAAAAATCTCAACTGGACTAGCATGGCTTCCGCTGCCGCTAGCGGAGGCGGAGGAAGTAATTTGAACAGTAGCTCGACGGCGTCGACGGAGCTGTTTTGGTCTCTCCTTGATAAGGCCGATCGCAAGTTTTCTCGCCTTCGCGAACTCCCTCCCATTCCACGATCCAGGTTTAACTAAAGCTCAATCTCAATCTCTCTCTGACTATCTGGTTTAACTTTTCTAATACGTATAATTGACGAGCTATGAGCTACTGATCTGAGCCTCTTAAAACTCACTTCGGGTTAAAACTAATTGACTAATTGTGTTTAAGATTTGTTTGTTTCTATAGCAATTTTTTATTGACTATTATTGCTGTAGAGGGGAGAGGGAGTTCCAGAAGGCTTTTAAGCTCTACACCCGCCTATGGAAGCTGCAACAGGAGTTGCGAGAACGGCTTATGGAAGCGGGTCTTAAGCGGTGGGAGGTTGGTGAGATCGCCTCTCGCATTGCCCAGCTTTACCATGGTCAATACCTACGCACAAGTGATGCTACCTGCCTTAGTGAGGCCTACATCTTCTATGAGGCTGTCCTCACCCGTGAGTACTTCAAGGACTCCGGCAGCACCCCAGCAGCTCTTGCAACCAAGCAGCTTCGGTTCCTGGCCCGGTTCCTCATTGTCTGCCTTCTCCTCAACCGCAGGGAGATGGTCATACGTCTTGCGGGGCAGCTTCGTGCGTTGGTTGATGAGTTCAGGAGGAACTTCCATGTATTAATCCTGCCTTCCAATAGTATTTCTTATATCTAATAGATACAATTTGCTTCAGAACATACTTTGTGTTTCTTTTGGTCACTTCTAAAGTAACAATCTGAATTTGAAAAAATGCTTTTTTATATGCGTAGTGTTACATAATGTTGCATGGTTTTATTAAATTGTCTATTATATAATGAAGAACTAGATCAAATGCTGGCTTAGTAGAAAGGTCGTACCATAGAGGCTGACTTGAATTTTTTCATGATTAGTAATTAGAAAGGTAGCATTAAAACCATGATTTACTGTGCAAGTTCCATAGTCTTTGGATTTGAGTTATAATAAGGAAAAGAAAATGAATTGTAATAGAAAACAGCAAGGTGCTTTAGCTTTTATAGCTAGGGATGGCATTTATGCCGATACCCACAAGACCCACTGGAGCAGCCCCTAATACGATTGGGATGGGGTGTGTACTGTGTATCCCCATCCCACGAGATCCTTGCTCCTGGCTTCTTTATATATAGTGCTATTTATATTACTATTAGAATAACATGTTCTATTTACGGTATATATCTGCATTTGCAAAGGATATGCGAAACATCAATTACATTTCTCTTATGCAATCACGTGGAGGGGAAGTACTTAATTTAAGAATTATTTTCTTATTTGTGTTTAAAAAATATTTATGAATGCATAAATTGTAACTTTTAGTTTACAGAATATACGGGTGTGGGGATCTCGCGGATAGTGGGATCAACATGGGGATGGGTACAGGAAAGTTTAAAACCCAGCAAGTGGGGATGGGGAGAGTAAAATATGATGGCCTTGGGGAGAGGTTCCCCAACCACACTATGCCTCATTGCTGTTCCTATTTATAGCCTGTCCAAGTCAAATTGTATTTTAGGCAGGTCTTGCATGGCTTTCCTATTCTCATGTGTTCTTACTTGAACTTATGTCTTTTGCAAAGCTCTTCTGAATTTTATGTAGTATGAAAGGAAGTGAGGGTTTTACTTAAATGGCAGCTTATGTCATCAAATGTCATAGTTACAATGTGAGCTTAGTTTGATAGGACTAGTCATTTTTCCCAAGTTGTAGGCGGTTGAATTTTCAACATTTTTTCGGCTAAGCTCACTTTAACTAAAGATGCCCTTTTTACCTCTTATAGTACATTATTTCTGTATCAGCACATTGTTTACTCATTGTACAGTAACTTGTGTTAATGTATATGGCCCAACTTCCAATTTGCTTGGGCTGTATTTAGTATTCTGGACTAATGGTTGTTTGATTTTCTAGGAAAGCGAATTTAAAGAGTGGAAGCATGTGGTTCAGGAGGTAGCTAGATATCTAAAGGCTGATTCACCATTTATGAACATGAGGCCCTTGAGATATAGCTATGTGTTTGACCCTCACCCGGACTCATTCTCTTCTGGTGCTCCTTTTGTTAGCAGGCGTAACCTGGTTTTGCGTGATTCCATTTTGAGCAGCTATCGTCAAAATGAGGTTAGTTGAGTCAACAAGGCCATCTCTAGCCTTGATAAGAGAATGTTTGGGTGCGTACATCTGTTGGGCTTTAATCTTGGTGTTTGCACATTTCAAACCACTAAGAGCCATCTAACTCAATGTCAAATGAGATGTTTGCTAGTTTATGTGTATCTCTTGCAAGCTGTAAATCTTGCAATCTCTTATAAAGGGGCCTCCTTATATGGCTAGGTCAAGCTTACAGAGGTCACTTTAGACACATTCAGGATGCTTCAATCCTTGGAGTGGGAACCTCAGGGCTTGTTCTCTTTGAAAGTTGGTGCTGACACAAGTAACAGTTCAACTGGTCCTAATCGTGTCAACCCACTGAAGGACATTAGAGATCTGACTCTGCCACCTAACCCCCGGAAGATCGCTTTATATAAACCATCTATAACTCAGTTCCTTATGGTAAGATCCTTTTTTGTCTGTGGTATCAAAATTGGTTTTATGTCTCTGATTATCTAATGTACAAAGTAAAAAAAAAAAGGATTTGTCATATGATCCTGCCATAATTTTCTTAATATATGCTTTGTCTCCCATTGGTTCTTTAGGTTCTTGGCACGATATGTGAAGAGCTGCCTGCTGATGGCATCTTATTGATCTACCTTTCAGCCTCAGGTATGGAAACATTTCACCTTTTTATTAATCTTCCTTTCACATTTTTATGATGAAGGCAATTGTACGCATTAACTTTTTTTATAATAAACTTTTATAGGAGAATCTGCTTCTCAGAACACCGGTGACAGCAATATTGGGAACTCTGATGAGATAGTCTCTCTAGGGAGTTTTTCTGGTTGTCCAGATGAGTCTTCCCTCCAGGATACACATAAAAACAACAGTGGAGATTGCCTGTGGCTGGGTGCTCGCGGAAGCAGAGGTATGTGGATTGTTTCTCTTGGATTCCTTGTTAAAAGCTCTTTGCTTTCATATTCATGTGCTACTATTTATCAATTGTCACGAACAATCATGATGATTTACTCTGTTAATGCTTTTTCATGTTAAAGTTTGCAGTTTCATCTTCAACTTGTATTTATAGAAGTCGTCTTTCTCCATTTGCAGATTCAAACTGTCTGTATCCTTGTGATTTGATACCCTTCACAAGGAAGCCCCTTTTTCTGGTTGTTGACAGTAACAATAGTCATGCATTCAAGGCAGGTTTATATCAAGTCTAGTCCTTCTCAGCAAATCTTTTTTGCGTCTTACTACTTTATTATGAGTATCACTGAAGTTGGACAGCAGACTTACAAATACTTCTTTCGGGAAGGATATCTCACATCTCTCACCAATTGATTGTCAATAATTCAAGACAGGAAAGTCGTATGGTACTTGATTATATTCCTTTGGCAACATGTTATATTGATATATCAATACCCATATGAAAGATCTGCCAATGTCATTAGTTTCCACATTCTCCAGACCAGCTAAAAGTGCAAAAGGGCAACAATGAAGTAGAATTCACCTTCTTCCTTTAAGAAACCTTGTCTTAGATCTTTGTTTATATAATTGGGGAACGTTTGGGAGTGCTTATTGAAAAAGTGCTTTTCTAAAAAGAGAGATATTTTGGGAATTTTTGAAAAAAGAACTTTATTTTTTTTACTTAAAAAAATAATAAAATTAACTAATAAAAAGATTTCACGACGTAGAATTTTTCTGTACTTTTAAAATTTTTTATAAAATTCTGTAGAATATTCTAGAAGCTTTATTGGAAAACGTGAAATGAAAAGTTGGGGGAGAAAAGTTCTCCCAAACATGACCTTGATCAGTAGGTCGGGATGGTTTTTATCTTTCTTAATTAATGAATGATAACAATTTAATCGAACTTATGCAACTGTGTACATGTTGGGTATGTTTTATTTGTTTATATAAACATAAGACCTTATTTTGTCTACGCACATATTGAGTGTCTATGAGGTCTATAGATAGATTTGTCGTTTGGTTTCTCCTTATTCCTGCTAGTTTTCTCCTCTCACCTTGTCATTTATGAAATTCAGATGATTGCTCTTTTGAAGTAATATTGATTCAATATTAACTTATCCTGCCAAAGGACTGATCCTTAAGTAGAGTTGAAAGATTCTCTTCATTTATGTTTTCAACCTTTGTCTGTGTATAGTATGTAAATGTATGAATCTAAAATGACACCATATCTGAACTCTCCATTGAACTAATTCTGAAATTTAGCTGTTAGTCATTTCTTTTTATGAACTCGTCATCATTATTGCATGTAAGTAGCTATGCATGTTGTTGCGCTCTTGCTTATCTTTTCTTATTCTCTTTCAGTGTTGTATATTATGGATGTTATTTTGCAGGCAATACATGGTGAAGAGAAAGGGGAGACAGCAGCCATTCTTCTTTCACCAGCTCTTGGTCATCCGAGTTTGTATTCTGCTACTGATCCTTCATGGAGCCAAAATGGAAGTTATTTCACTATATTTCTTACTGCTCCAGTCCAAGCTTTCTGCCTTTTGCTCAGAATTTCTTCTGATACTATGGATAAGGTTTATAGTTTTACCCTCCTTGCACAGCTGGATATACCCTTCTCTATTGCTACCTTCTGTTGTTTGGTGCTGACTTGTGCTGTTTAAATTAGGATAAATATGATAAATCAGAGGAATTACTTTCATTGTCATTGAACGAGTTGGCAGCATGTTTGATGGCATCAGATTCACTTCAGCCTGTCTGGCTTGAGGTCTTGGATGACCCATTCTTGAGGCGGCTTCTTCTCAGGTTCCCTTGTTGCGTGCAATTATGTATATTTTGCTAAGTTTTTATACATTTCTTTATTACTTATCGCTCTAATACTAATGAGATTATACTACCAGTAAAACAAGCCCCTCTGCCCCAACCAACACTCCTTTTTCAATATCCCTTATCTTTCGATCTTGCTAGTACTGGACTCAGATTTACAATACAAGCTACTTGAACTATAAATATGAACTTTTTTGTTTATATATATTCTTCAGATGTTGTATTGTAGGATATAACCCTAACTGTGACTGTAATTCTTCTTTAATATGAGACAAATAGACCTCTGTCGAACCTAGGATATGAGGTAGTAGAGGGTTTTTGTGCTTGTACTTATGCTGTCATGTACTTGCCTTTGTCACCACCTGCTTAATGAACAACTATCAGAAATTTGTTACGAGCATGGACTCCAATGTTAGTAATCTTGTATTTAGTAGTGGCTTATTTATATGTTTTCTGCAGTTATTATTTAGTTGAGATGAAACTATGAATTTACCACATAATATCAAAGTTTTTACTTTGTATAGGATAACTCAACTACTGGGACTGACATTTTGCAATCTGCAGATTTATATTCTGTCGTGCTATCCTTGGACTCTTTGCCCCAACTTCCATTTGTGCAGAATTTCGTCCAATCTGCTTGCCTTACCTCCCTGGATCTGTAGATCCAGATAGCCCTACATGTCAAACTGCAGTCATGAGACTCGCAAGCTTCTTTAATGTCCCTAACCAGTTTCTGATCACTGACAGTGCTGCTCTTC
The DNA here is from genome assembly GCA_019914995.1 of Acanthochlamys bracteata. Taxonomy (NCBI): domain Eukaryota; kingdom Viridiplantae; phylum Streptophyta; class Magnoliopsida; order Pandanales; family Velloziaceae; genus Acanthochlamys; species Acanthochlamys bracteata. Next base: position 10,420,386 of record CM034130.1, on the reverse strand, counting down.
AGTTGAAGGATTGACATTTCAGCTAGCCAAAGTATATGTGGTTGATGGCTGTCGAACAATTATCAGAAAAACGTCTTGCAGATTTGAGTTAGTATGTTATGCAATTCACTCGAGTCTGAACTCTGCCTGTGGCAATTCTCCATATCTTCAATAGTAAGTCCTACTGAAACTGAGTCAAGGCAGCAAAATGATGTGTGCATCAGTTAAGAAGTAAATAGATAGACCTGTCTACATATCATGCGAAGATGTGTTGTTCCTGCGCCACAGCTTTATGGAGATGGATAAGATTCAGAATCTTGTTTTGAAACTGGCAATGACAAATGTTAAATAGCTTTCTCTGACCTGATACCTTTTTTGCCCATACTAATGTTAGCCTTAAATTGAGTCAACTATTGTAGTTTAATTGTGGTAAGAGTCTGAAAATAATGGCTGGATATTGGTAGCTCTGTAAAAAACTGTCTGCAGTATGTATTACTCGACAATGTTTTTATTCTGAAAGAAATTGTTCTTTCTATAAGAGGTCTTGAATGCCAGCAAGATCTATAACGGTTGGAGAGTAAACTGGATGAATTTAATCTAGTTGGTTGGAAGAAGTAGAAAACCCAATATTAGAAAGCAAGTCTATAAATGTTACGTTGCCAACCAGGATTGCTCCTGCAATCTCCTACAAATCTTTCCAATCACTAATTTGTCCAACAACCTGTATAAAACTCTCGAAACAACCGTTTCTTCCTTTCCATTCTAAAATTTTCAAACCATCCTCTTCAAATTTCTCTGTTTCTTTCTTTTGAGTAGAAAACAGGACTAAAACCCCAAACGCTTCGGACAAGCTAGGATGAGTCTCTCATGCCTTATGTGCCAGCCAACCGGACGTAGCGACTCCGACTTCGAGCACAGCCCATCGGCTAATTGCAGGTGCTGCGTAGGCCTTTGCCGGAGCTTGTCAGGCGGACTCACTCCGCCACCATACTACACTCAGCTACAGCGTAGTGGGACTTTAACAAGGAATGAACGGCGCAATGCTCACCGAAAAACCAACCGTAGGACGACTGTTGAAGTTTTAAGTATCCCGAAAATGAAGAGGAAGGCTGCGGCTGCAGGGACAATGAAAGCAATAGCGAAGCTGGAGCGTGATGGCGAGCCGAGGCTGATGCGGAGCGGAGGAATGAGAAGGGATTGGAGCTTCGAAGACTTTAAAGCAGCAGAGTGTTGAGGGATAAAAGCAGGGCGTATGATTAATGTTTTTGAAGCTGCTTTACAGCATATATTATATATTACTCGTGCTGTAAATTTCATTCGAAGAGACAAGAGGTATATAGATTATTTGGTGTTCAAATGTACATGCCATAGCTATTGCACCGAGCACGCTTTGATAAAGGGGTATTTGGTTCAGCTTTTTACCGACATTTTTTTTTAATTTTTAATTATATATTTTTTAGTATATATTTTATAAATATTTTTTTAAATTTAAAAAATATAAAAAAATTTTACGTAATAAAATATTTTTATTTTTTAAAAATAACAAAAATAATTTTATTTTTAAAAAATATATATATTTTTTATTTTAAAAAAACTTTTAAATAGCTGTTATTCTAAATACCTTCGATTTTTATTGCATACGTAATGAGATCGTTGTTGTTGTCAGTTATGGTGTTTGATCACTGTTATTAAAAGTGGTTATTGATAATTGCTTAGACGTTAACACCAGGGGTGGTGGCGCAGTTGGCTAGCGCGTAGGTCTCATAGCTGTTGAGTTATCCTGAGGTCGAGAGTTCGAGCCTCTCTCACCCCATACGTTTTTCTATTTTTTGTGTTCAATCTTTTTTTCATTTTGAATCTGTGATAGTAACATTTAATCATAGGCATAACTAGATAATCATATGAACGGAACAATTTTATTTGTCTTTGACATAAGTCCAATTTATGGGTTTTTTGAAGAACTCTTTGACCATTTGTATTGAACTTATCCGACACTCCAAGGCATTACGTGTTGAAGATGTTGACAAATGCCCGAATCTCAATCCTATATGCGTAGTCTTCTCCCCGCAACAAAATAACAAAAAACAAAGTAATCATTTTAATTTAGAATTAAAATAAATTCTAGAGTGGTATAGCCTAGCGGCGATGGTGAGACTTTCTTGCTCTCACAAATTTTGGATTTAAATCTCCATCTTATTTGATTATTAGTATATTATCATTTGGTAAACAAATAAAAAGAGAGCAGTTGTAAGATAGCATCTGATAAACGTCTCGCGCTTAAATCTAGATACCGTTTGATATTAATTATATATTTTAATAAATATTATAAATATTTAATATTTTTTAATTTTAAAAAATATATAATATTAATAATATTAATTATTATTTTTAATAAAAAATAAAATTCATTTAAAAATTTAAAATAATTTTTTTTTTAAAAAGTCACTTACACCGCTGCCACTTTCCAACTTGTTAAAACGGAAAATAATAAACAACTGTCAGTTCTTTTTTGTTCTTTCTTCTCTGGAGAAGCTGTGAAGTTGCCAAGGAAGAAGAAAGAACCCACAAGCAACCAAGCAGCCTCCTCAATTTTGCTTTGCTTTGACTCCCTTCAATTTTTCTCCCTAGTAATCTAAACTTGATCCAATTCATCTTTCTTTCCTTCTTTCTGTGTGTTCCTCTTCATCAATCAAAGACGACTCCAAAAACACCCAATTCAATCTTTTCTTTGTTTATCAAAGCAACGGAATTATTGAATTTATTTCTGTGTTTCTTGATTTCTGACAGAAGAAGAAGACCAAAGAAATGGAAAGAAACAACCTTGGAGTTAGCAAGACAAGCAAGAACATAAGAAAGAGCCCTCTTCACCAACCAAACTTCAATCCAACTCAAACTCAAACTACTACTTCTCTCTCTCAATCACAGCAGCATCAATCTTCTTCTTCATCATCTGCTTCTCCACAAGTTTACAACATCAGCAAGAACGATTTCAGAACTCTTGTTCAACAGTTAACCTCTCATAACCCTCCTATCACTACTAACTCCTCTAACTTCCCTAACCCTAAACCTAACTACCGCCATTCACACCCTCCACCGCCTGCACCACCAAACCCTAATTACGCTAATTTTCCTCCGGCAAGGCCGCCGCAGCTGAAACCACCGAGCCAACGGTTGCAGAAGATTCGCCCACCACCGCTTGCTCCAATCCCTCGAGCTCCACCACCACCAACAAATCCCAATCCAATCCCTACCAGTAATTTTAAGCTCAATTTGAAACCCGATTTTAATCCGAACCTTAATTTCAGTCCCCATTTGAATCCTAGGGCACCGGCGGAGTCACCGGTTTCGGCTTACATGAGGTATCTGGAGAGTTCGTTTATTAGTTCTGATGGTGGCGGGGCCGGAGGAGGTGGAGGAGCTGGTGTTGGTCCACGTACTCCGGCGGGATTGCTTCCTTCACCTATGGTGATGTCACCGAGCGCATTCTTGAACCTGGCTTCGCCGAGGTCGCCTTACCCGCCCCTGCTTTCGCCGAGAGGATTTAACTACCCGCCGCCACCACCATTGTCGCCGTTAACTCCAAACTTTGCTTTTTCTCCTGGAATAATGGGGCCTGCACCAGGGCTGCCCCCTCTTTCACCAACACTAATGTTCCCACAGTCTCCTCCGGCCTTTTTACTGAGCCCCAGGTGGAGGGAAATGTAGGTCTTTTTTGCAATGGAGACTGTTCTCGTGGAGAAACACTCGATTGTTGTGGCATATAAGAGAACAGTTTGGGCTGCGAAAAAGGATCACTTACACAGATTGTAGAAAGGTTCAAACTTGCTATTGGGCAAAAAGGAGCATTAAGCAAGGGGCAACTTGGATACGAAAATGTTGAAGGAGTTGCTCGTTGTGTGCAAGGCTTGGAACCTCACTATTTGCATGGAGATATTTTCAAAAGAAGAAAAGTGCAATTTGCGGATGTGAATTTGGTTAGAAAGGATAACAGAATTTTGCAGAAAGAACGGAAATTTGAGACGGAAGATATGTACAAATTGTAATCTTGGTAGTTCCCATTCAAGGTGCTTAGTGACACCCAACTAGGTGGAAAACTGGATGAGGTAGGCAGTTTAATGTTTATTAGATAAATTGTTTATCTTGTAGTTTTAGTGAAATAGAAGCTTCTTTTTTACTCAAATGTATTGTTGAAAGTAAAGCTTTATAAGTTGTATAATGTGCATTACATTTGTTTTCAATTTTTTGATAACATCCACTTAATGTTTACCAAGTTGTATCGCCATTCTTGTTGTGGATGTAATTCCAAGATTACTGTTTTTCCGTATGTTGATGAAGAGCCATATTCTGACTCCATACTCATCGTTTACTGGATTATGGTTTAATGAGTGTGCTACATCTACTGTGTGAAAATCTTGAATGACAAAGAACTCAAGTTATATGTTTAGCTTTTTTAGCAGTTCTCTTGATGTTTTTTCTTGTGCTATTTGAATTTTTTGTATGATGGTGATGTAATTACGAATGCCTCAGGTTGCTCTGTATGCCATAAATGGAGACGTTGATGTGTGGATTCCTTTGTGTTGTAGCTGATTATCCACTTGGTTTGATTGAACCCGGCATATTAAAGGATGTGAATTATGTAGTGCCACTTGCTGTAACTGGCACTGCCAAAGTTCTCTATCTTGCAATTAATCTTAAGTTTAGCTGTATGCAGCATATTGTAATTCCTATCATGATGAAACCTATATTCTGTTCATTTGCATATGTTGCCTGATGCTTTACTTCACTTAAAGTGCATGTGCATTTCATATATATAATGGGAGACAAAGATGAATGGAGACGGTACTGGAATTAATATTTGAATTCAGAAACTGATTGGTCGATGATGTTCAAGTAGGTCTAAATTGTTTTTCATAGTGGACAAAAGGCCGACTGGAAAACTGTGTGGCAATAGACATTTTGGTTTCCAAAGTATTTTCGTGTTGATCTTACCATAGATCTAGACTCTACATGTTAACGGAAACAAAGTTGACTGAAGAGCTGCTAAAGATTTAAGGTTGAGTCTAAAAAACCTGATTGAAAATTGAAGGTTCAAGAAGATGATATGTTCAAATCTAGTAGTGCTTTCTGAGTTTGTTGTTTCATTTCAAACCGTATAACCCTTGTAATGCAGTTTTCTTCATGTTTGTTAACTATGTCCTCTTGTTAGTGCTTTTCAAGTGACTGAAAAAGGTGTTACTGTAGTATGCATTTTCATTGAAGCCTGAGGTAATGGTTTATCTGTTTGTGGATGCTGGAGAGCTTATTTATTGTTATGCTGTCTTTTGTAAGGTCCTCTAATTTTTCTTGCTGTTCATGTGAAATCTCCTCTTTTTGGTTGCGAATCCTACGGAGTATTGTTTTATGGGCGATTATGCCATCTTCATGTTGTTGTTTCCATGGAAAAGTGTAAATTCTTCTACTGAAGATGATCTTTTTTAAAGAAAGAACCTTTGTTTCCTTATTATCCACTTAACGAAGCTGCAAAGCTTTTTCCTTTGCAACTGGTGCTTTTATGTCCATGTATGAAAGTGTTGCAATGTTATATTACGCATCTAGTAGTTGCAATATATCTTTGTCACTACAGGTTTTTAGTTATAGAAGTGAAACATAAAAGGCAAAAAGTCTTGCTGCAAACCAAATCCATTAGAAAACGAAAGAGAGACATAAGTTAAATAGATCATAACACCAATCTCTGAAACCCGAAGTTCCGCACAACAGAAAAAACACAAACACTTAAAATATCACTACAGAGTAGCTCCTACTTCATACTAGCTCAAAACAACAAGCAAACACACGACAAGCATAAACGTCACCGTAGATTCTACTTCTATTAAGGTGCATTAGCATTACCACCATTTCCTCCGCCACCTCCGTAGTTTCCACTACTGCAACTGCCTCCACTGCCATTACCTCCATTGTATCGACCACCATAGCCATAGCCGCCACCCCCATAGTAGCGTCCACCATAGTACCCACCACCGCCGCCACCATATGCATAGGAACTGCCACGATTCCCTCCGCTTCCATGCCCATCAGTGCTAGAACCACTGCCTCCATAACTACCACCGTAACCATAGGCAGCATTAGCAGCATACTTCCCTGTAACGCCACTATTACTGTTAGCAGAACTAGTGCCAGTGGTAGCAACATGGCCAGAGTTGTCGACACCAGAATTTTCAAGAGTTAAGCGGTTTCTAGCTGCATTGCAAGCGGTTGCCATCATGATCATGGCAACGCTCAAGACAAGTGCAAGAGCAACTATATTGCAAGGGTTAGCCATGGAAATAGTGTAGCGATGAAGTGAAGGATGTTGGACTTAAGGGTCAGAGTGAGAGACTTATATATGGAAAAACTGAAGTGGATGTAACGCGGATGAACCTGGGAAGGTGGAGGACGACGGTGAAACCACAATGCAAGGGGAATGCTGAACATGTGCATGGGTTCAGAAACAGCATATTCATTGTTCAATCAAACACTTGCAAGCTCATGTTGCTTATTGCGGTTGAAAGGATCACGAATGGTGCGTAGCAGCTTTCACTTCTAAGACCAGTATCAGCACTAAACAAACAAAAAAAAAGAAATCTAGGTATTTACAGATGGTAAACTTCGTTCAAACCAAATCGAGCTACTAAGTAAGTTGGTCAACATTCTAATCAAGAAGAAGACTATCAGGTCCAAATTTACCTGTATATGCACTGCGTCTGCTCTGCACCTTCTCAGCAACCTTTCAGAAAGCTAAAAGACATCAATGGCTTGTTGCCTCCGTCAAAACATAGATGCATAATACGTAACAGTAACCTTCAAGCAATCAAAACATATCAGAATTCACATAAAAGCAAATCAGAAATAGGCAATAACAGAACAACCAAGCAGCATTTGCCCTTTTATTTTCTTCATTTTCTTTTTTCACTTCCAAGCAAGCATTCTTCAGAAGCACATGTAAGGTTAGAGATCTAATTTTTACCATACCGTTTTTCTTCAGGTCCAGTTTGAAGAAATAATGGTGGCAATAATTGTAACAGGGAGAGATACAATCAGATAACATCCTCGATCCCAATACAGTTTCAAATAGTTCAATGTATCCTAAACAGTTCCACTAAAATCTGATAAAGCTGTTTCAGGAAGAATCAATGGTTAGGCATTGTCCCATTAATTGCTGGCACACCCCTTATTGCTGGGGCTACACCCCTAGTCGTCTTGACATATTCCACATAGTTGCCAAACTTCATAGTGTACAATGTGGCTCTGATAGCGCGTGAGATGGATCTTTTTGTGGAGAGTGTCTGTGATTTGCCCATTATAACCAGCTTTCCTACTCAGGAAATCAATTGTCTCCACCTTCGTCCAGGCTGTCACATGTAAACTCGATTACCCACGTTAGAACATTACATACTAAACCAGGTCAAAGAATGCGAATCTGGTGAGAACACAAAAGCACATTTAAGTATCCATTAACCTATTACAGTGCAAGTTGTAGAGGTAAGCACGAAGAATTCACAGTTTCGGTTTCCATAACTTCTCTATCAAAAGTAAATTGCAGATATAGGAGAAGATATAAAAGAACAAGAAGGAAACATGAGATTCACCTTCATGAGCAGTCACCTCAGGCAGGTAAGTGCCACTCCGTCTAGTGTGTTGTAATCAGGGTCGGTAAATTCGATAATTGAACCATGCTTCCCAATCTGTATAGAAGTCACACGCATTTTATCACATTCAACTTTAAAATAAGTAGAATGCTAAATAAAAAACAGCTGCAGGGAAAATCACCATTTAGTTGTTTTACGAAAAATCTAATTTTCTCGCTCTTTAAGAAAAGCCTTGCAAAAGTTTGACTATTGTTTTCAGGAACATGCTGGAACAGCAGACTTCAAGATGCCTAAAGATTTGACCAGCTATGACGACAAAAACAAGGACACGGAGGGGGAACGAAGAAATTCCTGGTGTAAATAGAACATCAAAGTCTTCTGGATTAAGCTAATTTACGAGAAGAGAAAACAAAAAACTCATTGAATACAAATAAATAACTAACAGATAGTGTGTTACACTATGGACCTTGAGCTATCCAAGTCCCGTATTTTATCTGGAAGGGTTAGGAATTTGAATTTTATTATAAGTGTTTGAGTTTTATTAAAAAACTAGTATTTGCTTATGTAATTAAGAATTGTATGTAGAGATGAATTCTTATAGAAAAAAACTCTACCTTGCATGGTAAGAGATTAATGTTAGTGTTCAGGTTAGGTTAACATCCTAACCTTAGTAGAGTTATAGTAGAGTTAAAACTTTCTATAAGTTTTAGCTATAAATAAAGGTGCTTAGCACCTTATTTAATCATGGAAAAAGAATTGAATTAGTTATTTTATTCATAATTTTATCTTTAGTTCTTTAGTTTATCTAGCATTAGAATAGTTTCGCGGTTCGTGTGATCACGAATCGTAACTTAGTGACCTTCACTTCACCGACTATAGCCTGCATTTTTGTGGGGCTCAAGACATCTGCAATAGAATATAAGTTAAATATTCTACTACACTCTCTAAGAATGATTAAGTACATAGCTTGATTTCAATGACATCAATATTGAGGCTCTATAATAACTCATGCCAGAATCTATAGATGTCCAAATTGCAAAACAAGAAAGAATCAGATAATGGAAAATTCTTAGTTGTAGTAAGCAGTACTGCAGATAGAAGATGCTATATGAAGTGCCTTCCAAGTATCCAAAGATAGAATTTGCTTAACCAAGACTTACATAGCACAGATACTAAAGCCCCATTAGACATATAACTACAGCAGAGACCCAATACAACAAAGACACGCACTGCATCTCAGAATTTGATCATCATACTCGTTTTCACTTTTGCTAAAAGACTGCTGATATTACAGAAACAAGCTCGTTACTTGCCAAAATGTGAGAACAAGCAAGCAAGAAAAACTAACAGAGAAGGCAGCTCTGAGACCAAAGGAATCTGCATGCTGTATGAAAATCATGCCATTAACTATCATAACCAGACACGTACATGATATTACCCCGTGATTCACTAACACAGACATTAATTTGTTTCAACACTAACACTCCATGAAATGATAAAATAAAATCACTCTCACTTTTCCATCCTTCATCATATGCACTCCTTAAAAGTACCAGTAATTTCTACTCTTCATATATAACATTGTTCACTAAAGCAGTCGGTGAACAGCATATTCAATTGCTTTTCAAGCATATGCTTGAAATTGCTAAGTTAATGGGGAGTCATTTGAGACAAACCTCCCAATCATGATAGTGCAGAGCAGTTTCATAGTCAGTTAAAAGAGAAACTGTACATTCTATAAGGCAGCTCCTTGGTCTGTATGGGACGAAAGCGGCGATCTCTGATTATCATAAACCCAAAGCCTTAAACCACAACAATTTAACAATGCACTAATGGGATTAATAGTGATTATCATCTATTGAGAGTAGTTCAAACAAACAAACAAGAAGCCTTGAACCACAACAATTAACAATGCACTATTGGGATTAATAGTGATTATCATCTATAAAATTGAGAGTAGTTCAAACAAAAAAACGAGAAGCTTTTCATGCACGCTTAAAGCATAAACGTACAATACTGCCAATCCAAACTCCTAGGAACCTCTCACCACAGTATAATATCAATTATCAACCAACATTTCATGCATTCCCTTTAAGAAAGCTCTATTTCATTTTCTCTACGACATTGAAACAATAATGGTCTAAGGACAGAGGCAGACCTAGAAACTCAGGATGCAGTCATAACTTACAATGAAGTATATCTAACAGCAATGTTTAACTTTATCCATGTATAAGATTATCAGCAAATCCTGCAACCATTGATATAAGAGGCACAAATATCAAATATGAAGAACTATACTTTGTCATTGAAAGTGAAATTCTGACATAGAAAACAAAATCAAGTCTCACAAAAAGGAATATCTATACTGTCATGCGTGCAATTCTTCAATCACACAAAAGAACTTTTAGTTCTTAACTTTTTACTAGTATTGAAGATAAAAGCAAGCGAGATTACCTAATTAATGCATAGTCCTTAAACCCATTGACTATGTGATGAGCTTCTAGAATTCCAATACACCCACAACCGTGGCTCTGCACCATTGATTAGATGTGACAATATATGACCCGACCCGTGAATCCAATCCGAAACAAATTTATTTAAATCGGGTTCGGATTAATTTTAATCAGATTCGGATAAGCTTTGGATCAACCCGAAATTGCCCTGATGAATTAAATAGATTCTGATCAAACTCAGACTGAAACTTTATCCATTTAACTCCTATAATTACTTCAGTAGCATATATTACATAACAATTAAAAAATATTAAAAATAATGACATTAAATTTTAATTTAACTTATAGTTTTTTATATTTTGATTAATGTTTTACTTAATTTATAAATTTTATTGAAATTAATATTTTTTTGATACATAATAATTTTCACCTATTACTGCTAGAAATGAATTTTCATAATTTTTTTTAAAATTATGATTATTAAATGAGTCAATCCGAATTTGACTTGATTATTAAATTTGTTAAGTTAAAGTTGATAATTTTGACACATATAAATATATGGTTGGGTTAAGGTTGAACGCTTTTAACACGATTATTGTATGAGTCAATCCAAACCCGATATATGTTAACCCATATGGCCGTATTGCCACCCCTACAATCCATAGCTTTCTTCCAAGTAACAAACAATGGCTGCCAACTATAGGTGCAAAAACGGACGGGCCGGGCTGACCCGGTCCGGCCCATTTATCAGATTTATATTTTAATTTTATATAAAAAATAGAAATTAAAAATTATTTTTAAGATAAAATTAAAAAATAAATATTTTTTATTTTTAAAATTTATTTTTTATTGAAATTTGATCTGGTCAACGGTCAGTTTTGACCAGATCAACAGTCCATATCGACCGGTCAATATGAACAGTACCCGGACGGGCGAGCCGTTCGGCAGGCCAACTTAGCTGACCCGTCATGCCGTTGGATCGGACCGGGCAAACCGATAACCGAGCCAACTGTCCGGGCCGCGGGCCGGCCTATTTTTACACCTCTACTGCCAACAAGAAAGACAAACAAAAAAGAGAAGATCAAGTCAATAGACCTCACTCTTTCCAGCACTCCATCACCCATACAAGCTATTCTAGAATGAAAAGAGCAGAGAGCACTACTCAAGCAGCTGAAATTCATAAGCTCCATGCAAAATTCTCACCATAATTCGCATAAACATTATTCAACCAGCTGAAACTCAAACGTTCCGTGTAAAATCCTCACTAAATTCACACAAACATAATCAACAATCATGTCTCCAAAGTCCCACTGAGAATAACTTAAATCACTTAATACTCAATCAAATTGAAACAAACACAATCAAATTGAATGCGAGAGAAAAGAGAAGAAAAATCTACTGGTGTCCGTCATCGAAAGCAGCAGTAGGGGTTCCTCGCTGTTGTAGTAAGCAACGAGGGTGTCGAAGCAGTAAACCGCCATCTCGATTACAAAATGGAAGTATTGAAACAAAATATTTATTACAAAGAATTGATTTGCATTGTAGGACTAGTATAAAACATTTAACTAACAGGTAGGTAGGTTAAAATATGTTTAGAAGCAGAACGATTGTGCAAAACACTTGTCTTGTATATTTTTCTTTCTTTGCTCTGCTCTGGCTTGAGATCTAAGTTTCGATCACTGTTTCCTCTTCCTCTTCTCTACTCGAGTTCTACTTGATTTGGTTTTTGAAAAAATTACTGGAGATTTTGTAGAGAGAGATTTGTAGATATGGCACCGGAGCCGATGGAAGATGAGATCAACGGCGACAACAAGAACCCTCGTCCCCTCGATGAGGACGATATTGCTCTGCTCAAGACCTACGTGAGCGATAGATATGGTCTTTTTTGTTTTATTCTTATTTTTGTTAGGATTTTATCCAGGTTTAGGATTGATTTGTGGATTAGGGTTTTATTTTTTTTCACCGTGCTTCTGTTGGACTGGATGATTGGTTCAAATTTGTTCAAATTTAGGATTAATTGATAAACAAGGGTTTAGTGTGCTTTTGTTCGAGTGATTGGTTGGTCTTATAGATGTTAGCTACTGCATTCGTTTATCAGCAACTGTTTTACTGGTTATTTTAACTTAATGTCATCTTATTGGTATTATATGATGAATTGAAGTAGTAAATATGTTACTCTGTGAATTCAGTGATATATGTACTCATTAAATTTCATAGTGTAATATTAAACCGAGCACAAGCTAAGTATACTTGACTTTTTTTGTGGAATAATATTAAAAACCTAGTCTTTTCCTTATTTCATTTGCTTTTACTTTGTTCTAACAGGGTATGGGTCCTTATTCCACTAGCATCAAGAAAGCTGAGAAGGAGATCAAGGACTTGGCCAAGAGAATTAATGATCTATGTGGTAAGCAGTCCTCTATACCATCTCAAGATGTAGCGCCTAGCTGTTCTAAAGAATTTTCTATTAGAGATACCTTTGCAGCGATCACCTATTGGTGAGAATTTTGTGCTTATCACAAGTTTTCTTGTAACGGTGAGAGGAAGATGAGGCTGCAAACTAGGTGGAAAAACTCCTTTCGTGAACCCGATTGCTTGAAACTAGCTTAAGTGAGTATTCTATTTATTGTGCTTCATATGGCATGAATAAAATTTCTGGTAGCAAATTGGTCAGACTGTCTTCAAAATGACCTGTATACTAGGGATGTGCGCTAGTTTAACTTCATGCTATGAGATATGACTTATTTAAGTCTCGATTAGAAATCTCGAAAGCCAGCCATTCTTCTCTGTAATATGTGGTTAAAAAAGTCAAATTGTTCTTTGGTTCGAATGCCGAAGAATGCCGAAGAGGACCATTTGAGCTCTTTTGAGCCAAGTTGTTTTCTTACGAGTTATTTTTAGAATTCAAAATGTATGATGATATAGATTAATGAACTACATAATCCCGTGCATTGATCCATGGCGAAAGCCAGCATATTGATAAAGCTTGCTTATCTTTTTAGTTGTTGTTTTTCTGAGCTTATTTTTTCATTATATATGGAGAGGTCATATGCTTCCAGCTGTAATGTTCCTTTGTACAAGTAGTCTATTGTTACTTATGAAGTCGTACTTTCTAATGAGAGTATCTGTTTTGCTTTTATTTGAGTTTGTAATCGACATTGTATTTTACTCAGGCATAAAGGAGTCTGATACCGGGCTAGCAGCTCCAAGCCAGTGGGATCTGGTTTCTGATAAGCAAATGATGCAAGAGGAACAGCCTCTTCAGGTACAAGCAAAACTGGTCTAGCATGCTATAAAACATGACAATATGACATTATGTTTGTAGATCTCTTCAGCTGCTGGTTTTCCTTTTACCTTCATTCACAAAGAATTGAATATTTTGAAAGGTGGCAAGATGCACCAAAATAATTAATCCCAATACTGAAGATGCCAAATATGTCATCAATGTCAAGCAAATTGCAAAGGTATATCCATTCTTCCAGTGCAATGAATACATTTTACTGATTTGGAACTTTGAATGATTTTTGTGTAAAAAATTGTTCTTTTATCTTCGTATAGTTTGTGGTTGGCTTGGGGGACAAGGTCTCACCCACGGACATTGAAGAAGGCATGCGTGTTGGGTACGTTTTGATCACACCATCTGAGTATGATATAATATTTATACTATCGAGCCATGTTTGGTTTATTGATATGATGGAGTCTTGTGTTATTCCAATTCATGCAACTTTTAGCTTTTTTCACCAGCCTTTATATTAATTTATCCTTATACGTTAAAAATTTAAACTGACATTTCAAAATTTATATTTCAGGGTTGATAGAACAAAATATCAAATCCAAATTCCCTTGCCACCAAAGATTGACCCAAGTGTAACAATGATGACGGTGGAAGAAAAGCCTGATGTTACATATAATGATGTTGGTGGATGCAGGGAGCAGATTGAGAAAATGAGAGAGGTAAGCGAAACTTTTTGCTGTTGAAATGTTTTGATTATTTTGCTGAAGTGTTAGAACTATTATGGCTTGCAATACTGAATGTTTGACAGAAGAGAGAATGACCATGTGAAATTTTTTGGATGTAATTCTGAGGAGATCAATTGTTGCAAGATTGCAGTTTATCATTGAATTCCATGTGTGTAGAGATATTTTCCAGACATTTTTTTTTTTTTTTACTGGTGTCAAGTTGGATAACAAAACCGACTGCACGGTAATATGGAAGTTGAAAGTGCAGTTATGCCTGTTTACATTTATTTGTAGCTTTTAGGTAGACCTTTGATGCATGCTAACTCAATAAAAGCTGCTATATCCTCAAATGGCTGTCTGTAATATGACTTAAGTGTACTGTCTGCAACTACTTTCTACATGTCATTATTTCTAACTGAAGAGGTGCATAGATATGAGAAATTGTCATTTCGTGGCTGGTTTTCAGCAACATTGCTTATGGGTTTGGATGACGTGGTACATCGCTAATCTTTAGTTTCATCTCTATGACTCTATATGCAGGTCGTGGAGCTTCCTATGCTTCATCCAGAGAAATTTGTTAAACTGGGTATTGATCCTCCAAAAGGTGTTCTATGCTATGGCCCACCTGGGACAGGCAAAACCCTATTGGCAAGAGCTGTGGCAAACAGAACTGATGCCTGCTTTATTCGTGTTATTGGAAGCGAGCTTGTTCAGAAGTATGTCGGGGAAGGGGCCAGGATGGTTCGTGAACTTTTCCAGGTTGTTAAATTTGTAAAGATGTCAAATTCATACTAGCTTGTATCTTTAGCATTTCATGTTTGCAACATGTATGCTGATGCCTTGAATGGGTTTCTCAATTCTATTTGGTAATCATGTTATCCATGTAGATGGCTCGGTCCAAAAAAGCTTGCATATTATTCTTCGATGAAGTGGATGCGATTGGTGGTGCTCGTTTTGATGATGGTGTTGGGGGAGATAATGAAGTTCAACGCACAATGCTTGAAATTGTTAACCAACTTGATGGTTTTGATGCTAGGGGAAACATTAAAGTTCTGATGGCAACTAACAGGTTACGTGTCAGCTATTTTACTTTCGTAGTCTGTCTACTTCACATTTTGCCTTTCTCCAGTAATAACATCTGCACTTTTAGAGCGCCAAGGAATTGGTCTTTTTGTTTTTATCATGAATAGCTAAATTTGGCCAAGAGGGTGGGTAATCAATCTGTATGGGGAGAGACTGGCAAATGAAGTTAACTTTTGTTCAAGGCTAAGGAAATTTCTGGCTTGGATGCAGCTGCTATAACTTTGTTAATGCAAGTTACAAGACTTTGAAGAATGCTGAGACCACTGAGTAGTTCACATTAAGGGCATCTGCTTGTTAATGATCACATATTAGAGCGTCTTTTTGACTTTTTGTTCACATATTAAGGATGAAAATGTTATTGCAGATCAGTTCCTATCACCGTCACCGTTCTTACTGCTTGTTCAGGGGTATCCCAATATTCAACTTTTGTTATGTTCGTTGCTGTTTCTTACCAAATTAGGTGTTCATTTTATATTATTGTTTATTTTGCTTTCTGAATATGCTTGAAAATGTAATACTAGCTTCACATTTTGATTTTATGTACCATAATTATCACTCTACTTTTGCTTTGATAAGTAGTATCTTCTTTTACTTTCAAAAGTTCTCTATTTCATCATCACTTTTTTTTTCCAGACCTGACACGTTGGACCCAGCACTCTTGCGTCCTGGACGGTTGGATCGCAAGGTTGAATTCGGTCTGCCGGATCTGGAAGGTAGGACACAGATATTTAAAATCCACACAAAGACTATGAACTGTGAGAGGGATATTCGTTTTGAACTCCTTGCTCGCCTCTGCCCGAATTCTACTGGTATGTAACATTTACTGGAATTTGTTATTGCTTATAATAAATTGTTAAGCTGAGTATGGTACCACTTATCAAGTTTTAACATTATGGTGATGATACATGCATGAACTGTACATTATTGTTATGTATATGCGTAGTTTGTGCATTGTGATATGCAGTATCAAAACAAGAGCGAAGACAATCTACAATTATTTTTATACATTTGAGTCTGTGAAATCATAGCATTTCATGCTGCTCACTGTATCTATAAGGTCTTTGATCGGATGTGTGCTTTCTTCCAGGGGCTGACATAAGGAGTGTATGCACGGAGGCAGGGATGTTTGCCATCAGAGCAAGGAGGAAGACAGTAACTGAGAAGGATTTTCTTGATGCCGTGAACAAAGTCATCAAAGGCTACCAGAAGTTCAGTGCTACACCGAAATATATGGTCTACAATTAATTAAAGACAGCGTCCTTCTCTCGGAGATGATGAGAAAAAAGAAGCTTTGTAACATTGATCAGAGTCTTATGAGTAACTTCAAATCTAGTATATCTACGGCTATAGCATCTTGAACTGAATCAACTATTTATTTAGTTATAGCAGCCAGAAGACTGAAGTTAAAAGATTTGGTTGGTTTATACTTTATTCAACCACTTGCTTACACAGCCTTATTTTGTAAGCTTAATAATAGTCTTTATACGCAAAATGAACCTGATATGATGGAAATAAGAGTATGTGCTAACTCCAGTTTACCCTCTGTATTTGGCTTTGCGTACTTTTCTACCTCCAGATGTTAGCTTACGCAGCTTTTTCTGCTGAAGTGCGGTAGCATGGATATAACAATGGTTTTAGATTCTCGATGACAAAATGAAGAAACAAACCAAGCTTCAGTTTCCGTGTATGTAACAGCTCGCAACCCCAACCCTACGTACCTTTTAGCAGCATCAACAACTAAACTGACTTTGTTACAACAAGTAAACCTTCGATTGATGTCAACACAAAAACAAACAGAAGGACTCTAAAAAACTTTCTTCCAATTCCGTTTCTAAACGGTAAAATGGTACCATAATAACAACAACAGAATAACCAAAGATCAATTTATCAAAACACTCTCCCAACACAAAACCGAAGGACGAGAGCAAACACAGAAAAAGAAAGAAAGGCAGTAATACTAATGCATTCATGGAGAAGATCTCTTCTTCACAACTCCACCACCACTACCAACAACAACAAACCATCCCCACTCCCATCTCCGGCATTGCTTACGCAATCATCACCGCCGTATCCGGCAGCGATGACGTCACCATCACAGAACCGTTGGTCCGATAATCCGTCGGTGGTCTTCCTCCCTTTCGCGACGTTACTAATCTTCCTCCTCGCGACGAGCTCCATGCTCCTCCTCCGCTTCCTCTTCGACAAAATCTCTGCCGCATGGCCGGAAACCCACGGCACAGCTGGCGATCGACGGCGTCATCGACGACGACGGTGGACAGGTTGCGGTCTCCACCCGATTGTGTTAGAGAGTTTCCCGGTTATCACCGGTCACCCTCGCGGTGCTGACGTGGTGGAAGCAGAGGAGTGCGCGGTCTGTCTCGCGGCGTTCGGAGAGAAGGAAGAAGTCAGGCTTCTGCCGGTGTGTGGGCACCCTTTCCACCGTGCATGTATCGATCAGTGGGTGATAGATCATGCAACGTGTCCACTCTGCCGGTATAATCTTTGGAAAACTCCACCTGTACCCATCACCGTTGAACAGCCAGGCGACGGCGAACGGATTCAGATTCAACTACCGTCCCGGGTTTGAATTTTATTGAAAGAAAAAAGGTTGTGTAAATTAATAAACCTATTTATGTTATTAAGAATTAATTTGTGAATAGCAGATTGTGTAACTGTACATATACATAACTGTTAATTAGCAATAGAGAAAACTTATAGAAAATTTCTTTCGGCAATGGAAAAGAAAAAGAAAATTTCATGAGTAGTATTAATTTAAACATCAATTTTATTATGATTTTTGTTTATAGAAGCAATTTTGTCAATGCAATACAAGGAGAGATCAAGGCATATAATACGCTGAATAATACGATTTCAATAATTCATTCATTCATTCGTTCATCGATACAAACGCGTATTTTGCTCTGCCTTCCCCTATAAAGTATAAACTCTACCACTAGCTACCATGCAGCTCCAAAGTCCAAAATAATTATCTTGCAACAATTTACTATCCAGGATTCCATTCTTCCTTCCATAAATGAGGGGATTTAAAAGTGTTTTTTGAAATAATTTTCTTTTAAATAAAAAACATTTTTATTTTTTTTTAAATGAATTTTATTTTTATATTTTTAAATGTAATAAAAATATGTAAAATATTTAGACGTAGATAAATGTTCCATGAGTATAGGCAAACAGATGGATGACTAAATGCAGCAACATCGAAATATTTGTCTCTCTAATAATCCATGACTTCCCACAGAATAGAGCTTTGGAGTTGTTTGGTTGTCATGGAAGTGAACTTCTTAAATCAAAATATTATTTTCGTTAAACTTCTGTGTTGGTTAGAGTTGGAAGTCACTTCCATTCGGTTAGAGTTTTCCGTTGGTAATGTGCGAGATATGATTTATTTAACCCACCTACTTATTAAAGTAAATGCTATAAACCTTTGATATAAAAAGAAAGGATCTCTTCAAAATACTAGCATGATGATCTCTTTAATTATCACTTACTCTAATCTTTTGATTAACTTAATTTAAGTAAAGTAAAAGATCACAAAAGCATCAATATCAATCACATGACGAGGGAATCTTTGTTTATCAGTTAGCTAAACGCGTTAATTTTCTACTGTTCATGTTCAAGGAAAGAAGACGCACTGCTAGTTTGGTTTCTGGTCATATTTTAATTAATCGTTTAAAATTTAAATTTGATAATTTATTATATTTTTTAATTATCGGTTTAAATTTTTATTCCTGATTTTAAATCGTAACATTTTGCTTCGCGTATCTTAAATGAATGAAGTTAATTAGCTAATTGTAGGTAAACCATGGTTTAAATAAGCATAGCGAACCAAAGTGAAACAAAACCATGGTTAAATAATTCTCGGAACAAAAAAGAACAACACAACTGTAACCAACCAAAGAAGAATAGGAAGCTGTTGCTTGCCTCGACTTCGACCGTTTGGAAATTGTGCACAAATTCACGTGGGCGCGAAACTTAACGGGCCTCCACATGCTGACCATCTTCGCTGCTGACATGGGCCCTCGTGCACCGCACGTGCTTCTCTCTCTTTATCGCACAAATAGAAAAGCTGCCTTCTAATTGTTTTGCAATCGTGGGCTCTCTCTTCTGGGCCCCATCTCAGCCTTCCTTTTATCTGCTAGCTATAATAGACCCCTCCCTTGAAGTATTTTGCATAATCATACCTGACTTCTTCTGTTTAGAAAACGCGAGCCCCTTCAATCCTGGGACTGAGAAAAATATAAGGCTACTTAAAATTAGCTTTCGACGAACACCCCATTAATCTTAATAGCTCCTGTCCTGTGCTTATCTCTAATTTCATTAATCAATTTAATAATGAAATCCCAAGTTGGATGATGGGGATTTTTTAAAAAATATTTATTAAAAACATTAAATAGATTTAAAAATAAAATAAAATAATAAAGAGATAATAAACGCTCTCACATATGATCTTAATAGAGCGTAGGATTATGTATAAGATTGTGACAAATTTAAAATTATATTTAAAACTAATTAATTTTGAAAAAAATAAATTCAGTCTCTACAAATACTATTTTATAATTATTAATAAATAATAAAAAATTAAATATTTCTTTTATAATTAACGTGTTTTAAATGCTCATAATTTTATTTTTTTGATTAAATTTTGAGTTTCGAAATGATCTATATATAAAATTTTAATTTTAATTTTTTATTTATATATTTTTTAATGTAATTATATTTTTTAAATTTTAATATATTTTTAAAAACTAT
This sequence comes from Acanthochlamys bracteata, assembly GCA_019914995.1. NCBI lineage: Eukaryota > Viridiplantae > Streptophyta > Magnoliopsida > Pandanales > Velloziaceae > Acanthochlamys > Acanthochlamys bracteata. The sequence continues at coordinate 10,400,519 of CM034130.1, read as the reverse complement.
TGAAACGTAAAAATTAAATTTCAATTTTATTTTATTTTTTAAATATTTTTATTTTTATTTTTATTTTTTATTTTATAAAAATTAATTACGAATATTTTAAAAACGTACAGAAGTTGCGTTCCTTTTTGGGATAAGGATTCCTTATGAATGAATATATGCATGATCACCTTACCGTTTGTGTGAGCTACTCGAAATAACTAAAGATTGGAGATTAAATTTTTAATGCGCCAAAACTATTACTACAACATGTCATAGCAAGTCAATATATATTTAATTTGGAATCATCTTAATAAAAATAAATTTCATTTGCAAAGAATTGTCCTAGTGTTTAAATAAATAATTTCTTTTATCGTCTACTTATTTATATATATGACGTCTTTCAACAATGATTTTATTTTATAAAATGTTCCACCAAACCTACAATAATTAAACTTATATTTGGCAATAAAATATTAGCATCTTTCTAAAATCAATTATTTAATTTTGTAATAACTTTTCCTAGTTAGTTGCTGCGTGCACTTATTTTAAATATGCACAATTATCTTTACGAAGTTTATTCTAACGTTCATTATTTTTATAATTTCATAAAATAATGATCTTCTTGGTGGGTATTCAAAATTATAATTAAATAAAGTAGATGATTACTTTAATATCTTCTTAAACATTTCTGTTTATAATTTTAATATCTGAGATTTCCATTAGCTTGAATTATTTATTATTATTGATATTATTATTTTATTGGTGTAACCTAAAAGTTAATTTTAAAGATTATTACTTTTTCTCTAGTGAATATAATTATGTATATCATAAACCTCGATCGAATGACATTAATTATCTAATATTTGACTTGAAAAAACTAACAGTAAAATTAATTCAATTATATTAAAGACATCGATCTCTTTCGATGAATTGATAATGTTATTAATCGGCTAATCATGATCTTGTAACTATATATTTATTCTTTTTATTATTCAAAACATTTTATCAAGACTAATATATTTTTAATATTTTATATAATTATATATAATGTCTTTTTAAGTTTAATTAATTAATTTCCTCATCATTGGAAATTTTAATTAGTGGAATCTTCCCATGTTTTAGGTATTTAATAATTTACTTCGCGTTAACAAAAGAATGATCACGAGTAACTAACAATTTTCTCAATTAATTTAAAGTTTCTTTATTATTTATGTAAAATTTTTCAAACTAAACTACTACTTTATATGTAAAGTTAGCCAAAGTTTATGTTAATATAGAGAAATGCTTCTTAGTTAATTTTTTTATAGATCCAATAAAGCTTAAACATATATTATATTACTTTCTAATAAGGTTTTTTAATAAGGACAATTAACTAGCTAGATTCTGATTTTTGTTTATTTAATTATCTTTTTATAAAGACAATTGACTAAGCTAGATTGTGTATATTAATTTAATGATTTCTTCTCTACAACTGGGTTTAAAATAAATGACTTAATTATTAATATTAAACTAATAAAAGAATTAATTAATATATAGCATTATATAGATAAGTAGCTTTGTATAATTTTTATATATTTTAAAAGAATTTAAATATAGATAAATTATATGTTATATATTTTATTATTATAAGCTTTTATGGAAAAAATTTTAAAAAGTTTGTTTTATATTTTGAAGTACTCAAACGTACCCTGAGTCATATATAGTTGTATAAAGAAAATGACACAAGTTAATTATATATAAGAAAAGTCAAGTTCCTCTCATTTAATTAGCTGCAAGTTAAATGATGCAATCATACAAGAGTAGAGTATTCAAAATTAAATTAAAAAAGATCAGCTAAAAACTTAAAAAACTATTTAGGAATGCTTTTCTAAAAAACATTATTTTAAAAATATTTTTAAAATAATTCTATTTTTATTAAATAATAATAATAATTAATATAAAAATTTAATAACATAAATTTTTTGTATTTTTTAAATTAAAAAATTAATAAAATATTTAAACATTTTATTAAAAAATATATAATTAAAAATAAAATAAAAAAGAAAATACAAGTGTTTTTCAAACATCTACTTAGAAAGAGAGGGAGAAGCTATGCTAGCTGTGCCTATGATTGAACAGCAAGCAAATGATATATGATAATAATCGCATTTGGTGTTTTTTTTTTTATAATTTCGATCTCTCCCGGGTTTCTCGGGCGGTCAGCGGACTAGCTAGCTACTCCTGCTACAGTGGTGCTGCTCTAGAGCGATTCTTCTCTTCTCGTTCCCGATGAAAGCGAAGCCCGCGCCACCGCTGCAGACAGCTCACCCTCACGTGCCTTCCTCCTCTAGTTAATCCCTTACGTCGATCGACCGAGTCACTCACGCTGAGCTGAGCCGACGAAAGAAGAGATCCGGTTTTCCCGCCGGGCTGTTCCTTCCTTCTATTATTATAATTATAGAATCTCTTTTAATACGTGGGAGTTCGCGTGAGCGTGCGGTTCCTCCTGTAGATGGAATTAACAGTGCTGCAACTACGAGAACTGCATCAAACACTAGATAGTACTGTTTTTATTGCTGCCGCTGCTGTTGTTGCTAGCTAGCTACAGGATAGTATGATATCAACTAATTCCGTCTCTTCTATATATTCGATTTATTGGCGAAACAAACAAACAGGAATCTGCATGCATGCTGTGCTGCGTCGATGATCTTCATCACTCTTCTGTCTTTGTTTTGACATATATATAAAGCACCAGGAAAAGGTGTACGTGAAGCAACAACATTGATTCACTGATATCATAATTTTGTTAATTGAGAACTGCTGATGATGTCTGAACCAGTCCTCAGTCTCCCCAAACATATATGCATCATATCCTGATTGGCATCCTCTAATTAAGTAACCCAATCTTGAAATTAAGTCTACATCTTTGGTTCATCTACCTAGCTGGCTAGATATTAATTGAATATCTAGCCATCTCTTCTAAAGATCATCTCAGTCCGTAAGTCAGTTTCCAGCTCGTCATTGCCGATTAAATACTGACTATTATATTTTCAGTCGATAATTATATTTATTGACTGAATTTTGTCTTGTATCGATTGCTTACTCATTCAGTAAAGAATTGATTTGTAGTAGTATTTCTATTACAAGTTTAATTAATTATGCAAGTATTCTCAAGTTCTCGTTAATTGTGTGGCAAAGCTATATGTATATAAAATACGTGTGCAAAACTGTATAGATGTATATATGCAATATTCAGTCTTCTTATTGAAGAAAAACATGCATCTGTCTCTTTGCGTGATTATGCTGCAATATCTAAACAAAGCACCAGAGCTGGTTAAGTACAAATTAATTTATTAAATAAAACTAAAGAAAAAAGTGTGTTACCTTATCTTTAGAAAATTGGGTAAAGTAGTTACTTATATACTAATTAATAATATATAGTAACATTCTATTATATGCTTTAATTAAGAAATAAAAATCTTTCTCAGTCTCCAGGTCATACATATGGTTCTAATTTTAGGTTTAATTAACTTTTTAATTAAACAATTCTAAGGACTAAGGAGTGATTCAAATCATGGGATTGACTGCTGTACAGAAAAATATATATATACATATTTATGTGTGTAAAGTAGTTCTATATATTTTTATCATTTGAAGAAGAAATATTTTTTTAAAAAAAAAACTACAATCCAAAGATCTAGGATGATGATTAGACAAATGTTTTAGAAAATTATTAGTCTATATATAATGAATCTCTAGTATTGCTAGGTTTTGTTGTTATCACTATCTATGGTTTTTCTTCTTGATATAGATTATAAATATTTTTCCAACAAAAACGGTTTTAAATAAACAATCTTATCCCATTAATATATGTTCTTTTTAAGACTTCTACCTTTTTAGAGTGATCTCTCCAATCAAACATTGTTCTTTAATTATATAATTCTCCCCAAATGCATGTGTTTGTAAATTATTTATAACCTATATTATATCTTTGATAATTAATCAATTCCATATTTAAAGTATTACTCATTATATATTAATCATGTGTTTCCTATCTAGATTCCAAAAAAAGATAGATAAAATAGCATACATATATTTATATATTTTAGATATATTGTAAAATAAATCATGCTTCATGTATGCGTGTGTAAAAGTTCCCACATGTAATTAATTAAACTACATATGTAAACATATGTTCCACACCTTAAACATGTAATTATATAGTCTTACTCACATCTAATCAATAGATTTATATACATATATAACACGATATTATCTATAAATTAAAATCTTTATATTAAAATTTTAGCATAAATTAAAAACTACATATATTTACATATGTTCCCGTTGTGTCTAAATTTATATAACTTCGCTTTTTCTTCCCAAATTTGAAATTCTGAACAATTTATATATTTTATTTGCCTAATAAATTCAGAATTCAACTTTTATAAATAAAATTTTAATTCAAACTTTATTACTTGCATATCTTCTAATATAATTATATTTTTTAATTTTTAATTCTTTTTAAAAGCTATTGAAAAACAAATGCAGAATTTTACTTTCAACTTATTTTTTAAAAACTTTATTTTTCTATTTTTTCACTTTTAAAAAATTTAATTATAGATATTTAAAACAGACACTTAGTCTTAAATTTAATTAACTAATCCAAAAGTCCACAACTAGACAGGAAGTATTCTCTCTCTTTCTTCTATAACAACAAACGCGGGTCCCACCCGCCGCTCCTATCTATAACTCTCCTCCACTTTCAATTTTCTAACATTTGTTCTTAACCTTGGATGATGATCAAACACTTAACCCTAATTTAACGCTAACCATAGTTTAAGAAAAAATAATTAAACCACTAACCTTCCTTCTCTCTCTCTCTCTCCTCTCAAATTCAATATCTCAAACCCTTATCATCACCATCAAAGTTAACATCACACATCTCATCATTCCATCTCTCTCTCTCTAAGGTCATGATTTCTGGACAAAAATTTCCATAGATTTTTTCTTCCGATCAAAACTCATTAGCCACCTCTGCGAATCGAAGAGAAGAGTGTTGTTCTTTGCTCTGGTTACTTGTTGCTCATTCTTTTTCTTTCCATGTATGAGTTTCTGTTCTTGAGTTGAACCAGCTCAGCTAGCTTCTCTCTCTCTCTCTCTCTCTCCCCCGTTCTCTTCATTCCATCTCTTCGATAACTCTTCCTTTTATTTCAATCCGAAACTCATAAGCAACTCGATCCTTTCTTTAATCTATTAATTCTATTTATTTCTGTTCTTTACCTTTTTTTAAATTAGATCTTTATTAAAAAACAATAGCTAGGGTTGTCTTTGTTTCCTGTTATTCCACTGTTTTTAATCCACAAAAAGAACATAAAAAATCTTCCTTAATTTAAGCAATTTTTTCTCTTTTTTTTTCGTTAAGAAAAAAGAAAAAACTACTTCTCTTGTTGTTGTAGGTGTTGTTATTATTAATCTTTGATAGCTCCCCTATGTGTGATTCACCTGTCGTAGCTATTATATAATTTTTCCTCCATCTTTTTACTACTATAAGCTTACTTCTTCTCTCTCTGCCTTTCATTCTCCGGCTGCAGTTTCATACATAGATTTCTTCAATTCCTACAAAAGAAACGAAATCAAATCTCTTATTCAATCTGTTTAAGTTCTCTTTTCTAGTTTTCACAACAAAAAAAAAGATAATCCAGCTCTTCTTCTTCTTTAATCTCCAGTTCCAGCAGTGCGCTTGCGCACTTTTTTTATTAGGTTTCTTTTCAATTTCCTGATTTCATCAAACACACTTGCATCAGTGTTTAATTAGTTTGATTCTAATATTCAATAACATTTTCAACTATTATATATATAATATAATTTGATTGATTGATTTGATGCTGTGTTATTGATATATATCATGGCGGGTTTAGATCTCGGCACGACGCGTTTCGTCCACCATCAGCTGCACCACCACCGTCCAGATCTTCATCTCCAGCAAGCCCACCACTCTTCCGCCGCCGCAGACTCCGACGATGGCCCAGAAAACAACGATACCTCTTCCGCAGGCGGCATCGGACCAGGTAACACAGGTTCCGGAGCTGGATCCGGCGATATCATTGCCCGCCGTCCGCGTGGCCGTCCAGCGGGCTCTAAAAACAAGCCAAAACCTCCGGTCATCATTACACGAGAAAGCGCAAACACTCTTCGGGCACATATTCTTGAAGTCGGCAGCGGCTGCGACGTCTTCGAGTGCATAGCGACTTACGCGCGCAGGAGACAACGCGGAGTTTGCATACTCAGCGGTAGCGGAACAGTCACCAATGTAAGCCTTCGTCAACCAACATCCGCCGGAGCTATTGTTACACTACACGGAAGGTTTGAGATTCTTTCGCTTTCTGGTTCATTCCTTCCGCCACCGGCTCCGCCGGGTGCGACGAGCTTGACTATCTTTCTCGCCGGAGGACAAGGGCAAGTTGTCGGAGGAAGCGTTGTAGGAGCACTGATTGCTTCTGGTCCGGTTATTGTAATTGCTGCATCGTTCACTAACGTTGCATATGAGAGGCTTCCGTTGGAAGAAGAAGAACCTCCGGCGGGAGCGATGCAAGGATCGAATGGAAATGGGAACGGAAGCGGAGGAGGTGGGCCGACCAGTAGCGGCGGGAACGGTGGTGGTGGTGGAGGGAATCTGTTTCCGGACCCTTCATCAGGGTTACCGTTCTTTAATCAACTGACGATGAATATGCCGCAGATGCCCGTAGACGGACACGGGTGGCCAGGTGGAGCTGGAGGACGACCACCGCCGTTCTGATCGATCGATCTTGATCTTTGTTGTGATTCGGTCCGAACTGATCGATGGGTATCAATTGCCTGCTATGTATATGCAGCTGCTACATATCCGAGGTTAGAAATCTTGAAAGACCTGGCTAGACTAATTAAGAATCCCATGTAAAACTTATCAGCTCCAATCTTCTTCTTGCATGCATGCCCTTGATCTTCTGATCTTCTTGAGCTAGGTTGTTCTTCTTCTGTTGCTGTTGGTTTTTGTTGAATCATATGTGGTTTTTCCCAATTTGAATCAAATGATGTGTTGTGATTTATAAGTAGATCAATGTAAAATCAGCTACTTTAAACTATTCCATGATCTTCAATTTAAACTTTATTCTTTTTCTTTGTTTTGATAATTTTTAAAGCAAGCATTCATGTTCTCCAATTTCTCAACTTGTATGCAAGACTGTATGAATATGAAACAGAGTAGACCGTTTTAATTTCTAGTTAAATTTATAGCTATGAGTAATGACAAAATTAATAAACTACTAGCAATAAGATATGTATACTTTCTTGTTTTAATTTTGTTAACTTCGAAAGATTGGAATTAAATAATTTTAAATTTTTAATTGCCACTGGTTTTCATATTGAAAGCTAGCTAGCCGCTGATGCTGTTGTAGTAATACCAGTATTTTAGTGGTCTTAATTAGTTGTGGATGGATTTCGATCGATGGGTGGAGGTCTGAGCTAATTAAGCAAGTTGAAATGAAATCCGACAAGAGTAGTGTTTCCGGGAGAGACAAAAGACATTGTTCGTCATGGGAATTAGGGTTTTGCCTCTTCTTTCCTTTAAACTGTTAATGTCTGTGTTTGGGAATTGGTGATCATGGGGATGAAAAACCATGTTCATTAATGAATTTGAAGCAATATTAAAAAAATAATGGAAGCTCAGTAGTGGATGATCTTGTGAATTATTAATTAATAATGTTTCCTGTACATATTTATACATTCATGAAATTAAGAAGAAGTGACAACAAAGGTTTTTTGTTGAGTACTAATTAACTCTATTTTTTTAAAAATTTCTTTTGGCTGAAATATGGATTTCGTTAAGAACATGTATAAATTTGCTGTTAGCAAATTGATTTGAAGTGTCTTTATCTACAAATTGAAAATTAACCTTGTATCACTTTTTTAAACCATTATTAACTATTCTGATAAATATAACATGTTAATTTACATATTTTTTTAATACTTAATTCTTTAATAAGTAAGAGAACTCTAGGTAATTAATTTCTTTTTTTTTTTTAACTTCATGTGTTTATTTTATTACACTAATATTGTTATAAGAGTCTTGATTCATGATCGCAGAATTTCTACTTTTCGTTGAAGGCTGCGTTTGGCACTGGTTATCAAAAACAGCTTTTTAATTTTTTTTTTATTTCATATTTTTTAATACATATTTTATAAGTATTTAGAAAATTTATTTAAAAATTTTGATAGTGTAAAAAAATTCTACGAAGTGAGATTTTTTTATTACATATTTTTATTATTTTTTTAAAAGTAAAAAAAATAGAGCTCGTCTTTCAAAAAAGATAAAAATATTCTCTATTTCAGAAAAGTTCTATTTCATAAGCACTACCAAACGCTCCCGAAAACATATAGGAGTAGTTTATTTTTACTATTAATAATATAATATAAGAATTCTAAATTAGTCAGCTGGAAAATGTTTACTATTTTAAAACGTTCAGTTGTAGCACTAAAAAATTATGAAGTATAAAAATGTTATTTATACCAAGAATTTAATATTTTAAAGAATTTAATAAATAATATATATATAGTGGATATTTGAGTGAGCTTATTTAGATGAAATTATTATTTTTAAAAAAAATTGTAACAAATTCTGTGTATGGTTTAAGAAATTTTATTAAAATAGATATTTGAAATTAAATATGCTAAAAAATATATTAAGTTAAAAACTAAAAATTTTAATTTTAATATATATCATTAAATTTACTTAAAAATAATTTCTTAATTTTTGTTTTTCTTCATGTGCTAAGTACTTTTTCATCCTCTTTATTTTCAAATAAGTTTTTAATACAAATAGAATTAAAATTAAATTATTTATTTTAAAAATAAGTCTAACATTTTTATTTGGAAAATATTTTTTTAATTTAGAAATAAACTTCTTATTTCAAACAATATGTTTTTTCAAACGGCCTCATAGATGTATATATTGACATGTTCGTTATCTATTGATGCTACATTTCATCGGATGCACTCATGATAACTTCACAAGATAAAGAGAAGAGTTTCGATTTAGTTTCTAAAAATTTTTTTAAAAAGTTTTAAACAATCACTAAAGGACACATAAATAAATCTTTATTTTATAATTGTTAAAAACGAATTTATTATTTTAAGATTAAAATAATTTACAATTATAGTTTATTTATATTTTTCAATTTAATATAAAAAATTTCTAAAATATACACAAGTTTATTAAGAAACAAAAATTTGAAAATAAAATACAATTAAGTTATTAAAATTAATGGCTAATATCTCGTTAGGTTAGTCTTGCACGATTAATGATACGTTTATTTACACCCAAATTTATTTTATATAGATATATAAATAATTTAAGATAATTTTTTATCAAAATTTTTTGTAAAATTTAATTTACTATTAATATAAAATTAATATATAAAATTATTTTTATTAAATATTTTTAATTTTTATTTAATTTTTTAAATTTACTTTTAAAAATGTGAGTTTATCTAAAAAAAGAGTTTATTTTTACTTATGTGTGCAAGAATTGTGCTTTTAACTCTTATTCTCGTACAAAATAAATTATTACTATTTTTATATTTTGCAAGTTCCTTGAAGTAAAAGAGAACGATTTGTCTAAGGATTATAGAAATTAAGTAGCTATGCACGTATGGTCAAAATAAGAGCAAAAATTTTGGTATGTCAAAATTAGATAAAAAAAAACAAATTAACTTTGGGAGTGCTTTGCCAATGCTTATGCATTACTTTTCACTCCAAAAAAAAAGCTCTTATGTTTTAATAAATTTTTATAATATTTTATTTTTAAAAAATAAAATTTACTTTTAAATAAATTTTATTTAAAGAAGCACTTTCAAACGTCCACTTTTATGTAATCCAAAAACAAGCTAGACAACTTGCAATTTATCATCCATTTAACCATGTTTCAGCGAACAATTAGAAAAGTTTAAAATAAACTTTTTTTTAAAAAATAGGACTTATTAAAAATTTACAAAATTTAGCTTAATTTTAACAAATAATATAAATTATATAAATAAATATTAGTCTAATTTATTTATATATTTTAAATAAAAAATTGAAGTATTATATAAAATTTATTAAAAATTGGAATGATACGGAACGCATTGTCAAAAACCCCCCCTCAAGCTCTATAAGAATGATTGACAACTAGAGGACCTAAGAAACCTAAACCAGTAAATTATGGACCAAATATGGTTACTAAAATAACCTCAGGGTTAATTTTGCAATCGATAGGTCTTCTCAAACTAAACAGCTAGAGTAAACTAAACAATTATTACTATTTCAAGAACAAAAAAACCACTTAAATCAATAGCGGACGTCCATTACAAAACCAACAGCTGAGATCTCACAAAATAATTTTGTTAATATTAAAAGTTTATTTCTAATTAAGAGATATTTTTAATTTTCATCTCACACTCAATTCTTCTCTTTTGGTGGGTGAGAAGCACAAAAAGAGAGCTTTTTTGTTGTTTTTTAGGGTTCTCCCCAAAAACCCTAGAGATCTTTCACAAACTCTCCCTTAATTTTCTCTCCGAATTCAGCTTGGTAAGAACTTTTCTCCAAATCTTCTGTTACATTGTATGATTTTGCATACGGCATTGCAATATGTGCTCACTTGAGGTTTTTCTTCCTCGATTTTCTCTAACTTTTGAGGTGAACTTTTCTTTTTTCCTTTCCTTTTTTTGTATGGCGAGTAATTTTGTAGTTTATCAGTGGGGTGGTTTACTAAAGTTTCAGTCTTTAACTTGATATTTGATGAATTACTGAGTCTTATTTAATTTTTGGTTTTCTGATCTCTGCTTAAGTGAAAATTTGCTCAAATTTGTTCCCATCTCTTCAACATGCGTCAGATTTCTTCTTTAAAGAAAATAGGTAGCCGATAATTGTACTTGAAAGCCTCATTCACATTTTTGTATCTGAAAACTTTACTTAGGAAGATCTGTATTTCTGAAATTACTGGTTTCAAGTGTTTCTTGCTGGTTTCACTTTTTACTTATGAAACTATTTGAGCAGAAGCAGATCTAAAACAATTTCAGTACCTTTTTAGTGGGCAGTGAGATGATCTTTTCTGGTTGAGTTGTCGGATCAATTGTTTTGAGCTGAATTACCCTTGGAATTTATTTGATGAATGGTAGCAGAGACTCGTCAAGAATGGGAAGCACGGATCCTCCTGGTGGGGATGTTGTCGTTAGTCCCAATGCCTTTGGCACTCCCCAACTCCCTAGCAACTCTGTGCTGATGCCGTCGACCTCCTCGACAATGATGCAGGGAATGCGGCTTTCCTTCAATCAAATTCCTGCTTCTGTGCCGCAGCAGAAGCCCACTGGATCTCCTGGTTCTGTCTTTCAGGGAGATGGAATGTCAGGATTGCTTAATATTGGTGACCCAGCTAAGAAGAAGAGAGGAAGACCAAGGAAATATGGGCCTGATGGAAGCATGGCCCTTGCTTTATCCCCTTTGTCATCGGCTCCTGGTTATGCAAATAATTGCGGCCCTTTGTCAGACCCCGGTTCAAAGAAGCGAGGACGTCCTCCGGGGTCTAGTAGTAGAAAACAGCAGCTCGAGGCTTTAGGTACTCAACTTCACGAGCCTACCTCTCCGTAGATTTTAACTAAAGGGATCTACATGCATTCTCCTTCAATTGTGCAAAGTTTTCTTGTTATACACTCTCAATGCAATGCTATATAAGCTTAACTAATGGGCATTATGGTGTGCCATTTATGTGCTGGTTGAAGTTGCATTACCTGTTTTTTATGTTGTTCTGCAAGATTGTGATATACTTCAGTGCATGTTCGAGTCCAAGCTAAACTAAAAATGCCATTATCTGGTTTTGGTTGGTTGTTTGTGCGTGAGTTCTGTTTTTGACACATTTTTAATTTTCGTTGTGGTCTACTAGATTTTGTGCTGCTATGGTATGATTTTATATACTAATTGGTAGATTCTTTTATATGATTTTATAGGTGAATTTGTTAGAAGCTGGACAATTAGAGTTGGTTGTAGGAGGAAACTAAGGCATTTTTTAGCAAATATTTTCAGTGAGGAGCATGGATTTGAAAATTGAGGCTTTAGACATCCTTTTTGGAGGGACTAGGAATTTCTTACGCCAAAGTCCTTTACCTTCTTGCTTTTCCAATACGTACTTTCTCCTACATGAGCATTATGTACTTGACTTGTCATTCATCGTATGTGAGTGTTTTTATTTATTTAATTTGACAAATATGCTTTTTTTTTTCTTTTTGTACCCTGCTGTATTTTTCTTAGTATGAATAGTATACTTTCTTACTCAAGGATTTGCTAATTTGCTGTCATTCAACAGGCTCTGCAGGTACTGCATTTACTCCACATATCATTACCGTGAAAGCTGGAGAGGTAATTGATAGTGCTCTGCATATCTGTTTTGTGTTCGATTCTTGTGTGTTGTTATTTGTACCACAGAGTTTTACCTGCAACTTTTGTGATCTCATAAGATAAATCTCCAAATATTGTTTCTTTATAATTTGGACATATTATGATGCATTAGTTTACATATATTGATTAAGCTCATTTTTCTTTTGTCCTATAATGTTATAAGCATGCATTGATTCGTTCTTGTGGCTTTGGACATCATGTGCCGCTTCCTGTATAAGTTCATGAATTGGCACTGATTTATGTCATATACAATTCAAAACTTACTTTTACAGGATGTAGCTTCCAAAATTATGGCCTTCTCACAACAAGGTTCACGCACTGTTTGTATATTGTCGGCAAATGGAGCTATATCCAATGTTACACTTCGTCAACCAGCAACGTCTGGTGGAACTGTGACTTATGAGGTACTTTTCTTTGATCTCAACTCAAAGATAATTTATGGTTTCTGAATAAGTTAAAGGTGTATAGGATTTGAAAGTGTAGGAAAAGCTTTGTTTTCTTTTTTAAACCTAGCAAGTAGTGATTGTTAATCAGCACTTAACTTGAGTTTATACTTAGTTGTCTTGAGATTGTGAGTTCACTGTAAATTAAAAGGGTTTAGGCTGAGCAGATCAGTCTCATTCTATCAGTGGGCCTATTAAAAGAGGATTAAATAGCAAAATGTTGGTCTTAAAATAACTTAAGGAGATAAAAAAAGTGATCCTTCTGATATGTTGAATTTTAAGGGTCAATGATGGATGCTTTGATGGGCTGTTATTCATGATACCACTATGTGGCTACGATGATTATGTGCATCTAGGTATATAGTATGATTTTGCTCTATTACTTTTTAATGTAGTTTGCAAATTGATCAATTTATGATGTCTTTGGTGGTTGGGTATATCTAGATGGAGCACAAATATTATAATAGGTAAATAACAAATGTGATATGTAAATGCTTTTCTGAAAAATGTTTCTTTATCCTGTAAATCTGTATCTTCTGAGGTCTTTCTTCTTTAAACCCAGAAGTCGATGGTGCATGATGTATCTGGCATTGATCTCATCTTCTGTTCCTAATTCTGTTTCTATAAACCTGGATATTATCTATGTAGTCACGATGGTTCTCTTGGGTATATTTTGACTTTTCTGTGCACAAAAAGAAAGTGCTAGCTACATTAGGAAAATTAATGGAGTTTTCGAATTAGGAGAAATTTACTCTCAAGCATTCAACGTAGAGCTTAAGGATTCTATATGAAAACTAAATGCAGGGTCGTTTTGAGATAATTTCTTTATCTGGATCATACTTGCTCACGGAGAATGGGGGAACACGCAGCAGAACTGGTGGGCTGAGCGTTGCACTTGCAGGATCAGATGGTCGTGTTCTTGGGGGAGGGGTGGCTGGAATGCTGATGGCAGCAGCACCTGTGCAGGTTCCCCGTCATTCACCAGTCTTCCATAATTGCTACACGTTCTATAATTCTGAGCAGTTAATCTTTATTCTCAGGTTATTCTTGGAAGTTTTATAGCTGAAGGAAAGAAGCCGAAGCCTGAAACCATGAAACCTGTTTCATCTTCAGCTCCATCGCAGGTAGCTGGTTTTGGAGCAGGCTTAGTAGCTAGCAGCCCTCCTTCCAGGGGCAGCTTGAGCGAATCATCTGATGATGCTGGGAGTCCGTTAAATCACAGTGGTGGACTTTCGAACAACTCCAACCCACATATTCATAATATGCCCCCTTATAACCCTATGGGCTGGACGCAGTCTCTAAATCACCAGCACAGGCATGACTCAGACATGAAGTTGATGCCTTGACTAACTGAAGCTCTCGTCTAGGTCAGTTACGTTTTAACTTTTCTAGGGTAGAATAGTTGTCACGGCTGTTGCCACTAGTGAAAGCCTTCTTATCAAAAGTTGACCGCTTCAAGAAGTCGACACTGTTCAGTGTTCTGTTGTATTACTAAGCAATCATGGAAGGAGCAGTTGCCTTTCAGAATTACAACTGGAAAGTACCCGATGCTTTGTTCTTGTTTGTGTAATCTAACTTAATGTAACAATAGTTAATTTATTCAGTGCAGTTTATTTTTCAAGATGTCGTAGTGGGGGCTTACTTTTGCTGCATGAATTACTTGCTAAATGTTAAAAAATCAGCTAAACTTATTTTACCAGATAAACGCCGTGTTTTAAATACCCGAACCTTTTTCTTGCCAAATTAAAGTTCTGGACATTTCAAACGTAAATTATATTTAGAACTATACTCTAAAAATATAATATTTATTTTTAAGTCATTTTAAAAAATAAAAATAAAATTTTACTTCCAATCTATTTTAATAATAATTAAAATTAAAAACTGAAAATTATTTTCAAACTATTTTTAAGAAAATTTTATTTTTTAATTTTTGCATGGTGGACCCTACTAAAGAGCACAAATCAGATGAGTCTGATATTGCAGAAATAGACATATTCAAGGCATATTTTAATTGTAAGCATTTCTTTTTTTCCTCAGAATTAGTCACTTTATGTATTCTATCACTCCAATTTTATTTTTATTTCCACATTAAAATTTATTTTTATTAAAATTTAATTTTATATTTATTTCACAAATATTTTTATTATCACTTTTAAATCTAATTCTTATCAAATTTTATTTAAACAAAATTCACATTTCCCAAAATTTAATTTTTTGTAATTAAAACACGTCCTTGCCCCTTCCTGCATAACTTGTTTCCTAGAATAATAGCCCCCTCAAAACCAAAAAGCAGTCCTATTAATTACAAATTTAAACTCCTATTAATCCAAATTTGGAATTTGTGAAATCATTAGTAAAAATGGTCTTTTGTAATTTTCAAATTACCAGGTCAACAAAACAAAAATGGACAATCCTATTAATGATAGGCCGAATTTGGAGATAGCGTTTATAAATTGGTTTGTTAGACCAGTCAATAGTAATTTGTTTTAACAGTTTTAGGACCTTGAACAGAAATGTATAATTGGGGTAATTATAGCGACCTGTAAAAATACAGTTGTATAGCCAGTCGTATACAATTTCTTTAGCTGTATTAGGCCCTCAAAGCGGAAAAGCCATTGTTATAAGAGTCCTAGTCTGAAAAAGGTTTACGTAAATCTATTTGCATACCATTCCTCTAAGATACGGTTTCTAAAGTTAGGACCTAAGAAACAGAAAAGCTTAAAACGGATAATATCACTCCGATGTTGCAAATACATGTTCGTAAATTGTTTCGCAAAAGTGCTATTTTAAATTTATTTGCACGATCAGTCCCTTATATTTGTTTAACAGTAGTAAGCCCTCAGAACATAAAAGTACAATCTTGACAATAATAGTCTTATTTTGCAATAATGTTGAAACTAGTTTTCAGGACTAGCCCTAAAAAATTTGGTTAATGGTATTATGCCCTCAGAACGTAAAAAGTACAAACCGATTATAGGAGTTTGAATTTGTAACGTGATAATAGACCCTATGTGAAACATAATTTCACGATTTGCCCGATTATGAAAATAGATTTTGTAATTTCATTGCTTTGCCGGTGCTCTACATTTTGGTTAAGAGTATTCGGGCCTCAGATTGGAAAGCACGATGGAGTATATTATAGACCGATTCTGCAAGGGGCACGTATATGTAAATTGATTTGCATTTACGGATATGGATAAGCCTCTATGATTTAATTAAGGACGTGTTTATCTAAAAAATAAACTTATAAATTTAAATATTAGAAAGTCAACTTAAAAAATTAAATTAAGAATTAAAATATTTAATAAAAAATAAATTTATATATTAATTTTATATTAATAGGAAATTTTAAAATTAAATTAAAAGAAAATTTTTATTTTAAATTATTTATTTATTTTATATTAAAAATAAATTTAGAAAAATGAAAATTTGAATAATAGTAAACACGCATTAAGAATATCACCTCTCAAGAAGGAAAAGCCGAATATGGATATATTTATATTAGTTCTGATTTGCAAATAGGTTGTTTTACATGATTTGCATGACCAGTCCCCTATTATTTCTTAACTGTATTGGGCCGTGAAAGTTGAAGAGTACAATCTTGATAGCAATAGTTTTTCATAAAAACGCCCTGCTTGAAATTGGTTTGGCAGTTCAATTTTGTAAGAATGGTTATCATTTGAAATTATTTTCACAATCAGTTCTAGTTGTTTAACAAATATTACTCCCTAAGAAGGGGAAAACACAATCTGGATTCGATTATGCGAATGCTGCTTGTAAAGTTATTTGCACTACCTGTCCTATAAAACTTATTTAAACGTATTGCGCCCTCAGAACGAAAAAGTAGAATCCGTATAACAATAGTCTGATTTCGCGAAAATATTTTAGCATGTTCCTATAATATGTTTGGCAATATTGAGACCTCAGGACCAAAATTAGATGCTGATTTTACAAAAGTATATGTGCAGAATAGGTCTCTTATTAACTAGTTCAATATTTTAACCGCCTTATGTTACAAAATCTCAACACTCGGGAAAAAAAGGGGAAAGGTTGCGAGTCCAAACGTCAACAGGCCACCAACACAAACAGCAAACGAAAAAAAAAAAAAATTTCTTGAAATCGAAAATTAAAACTACAGCAACGAAACAGTGAAATCTCTGTGTCTCTCGTTGTTTTCTTTGGAAAATTTTTTATCTTTATTGTAATGGGATTGTTACGGAGAATCGCGGGCATTCTTGGAATTTCACACGGTGGCGCCGGTGGTGGCGCCGGTGGAGGAGCAGAAGGTGATGATTCTGCTGCGGCTGTTGGTGAGAAGAAAAGCAGCAGGCAAGGAGATGGAAGAAAGGGGGGGTTTAGTGTTCAGGTTCCAGTTCCTGTTGAACGACCAGTTTCAATTGGATCCGTTATTGTTCCCTGCGAAACCGGCGACGGTGGTGTGCAGGTAATTATATTTAACGATCAAAATCGTTGAGTACGAATTGGCTTTTGATGATTTGGATCTGGGTTCTCACTTATTTCAACTAAAATTTTAGTTCTGTAGATGTTTGGTTAGCGCTTTAACACCAATACTAGCATCAATTCCAGAATTTTGGGTTTTTGAGTATTGGATTGGATTAGTTTATGTATTGCTAATTTGAGGGGTTGTTCTGTGCTAGCAAAAATTTCAGCTTTGTGAATAACGAAGGGTGGTGTTCTATCGTTTGTCACCATTTTTGCTAGTTAAAATTTGACTATGGAAAATAACATATGCGCCATTGATATTGCAAGTAAAAATGTCAGTTTAGTAGATAATGTAGTGCTGTTGCTTTTAGTTCAGTTTCCTGTTTGGTAGATTTTCTATTTGTTGCTGATGCTATTGGCAGTATTTTAGCTGCTGTTTCTTGTTAGTATTTTCAATATTCTCTTTGCACCTAATATCATTGATAGTGGATACTAGTTCAGGTGTCTAGTTTAAGACTGGAGCACCACTAATAGGTTGCTTTCTCTGAGGCTAGATTCACTCTGCTATTATTAATTGAGTAATTGCTTTCTTCTGACACTTTAGTTAATACAATATAAGCATTAACTTGTACAAGTTTAAACTTATCTTTTTTCTGTACGAGTCATCTAAACTTCTAATGGTTTTTTTTCCATTTAACTAGCAAATATTGTTATTGTAGACAAAAAGAAGCAACTTTTTCCTTATGGTTGCTCTATGGTTTCAATTTGCTCTAATGTTGAAAGTTGCTTGCAACCAAATTGATTTTTTTCTTTTTAATAATCTGGCATTGGCATTAAGTTTAACTGCTGTTCACCTGAGGTGGTGCGAGGATAAGGATGCACTAGCTTCACTACTTATTACTTGCGCTTTTAACACTGAATCTGGATCCTGCAATATAAGCATGTATTCTTTCTGATCTTGATCCTAGGTTAGGAATTAGGGTTGGGCATCGATGCTATCTATTTATTTGAGACAAGTGTATCATACCTGTCTTACAATAATTGTCCTCCAAGTCCTGTTCACTTGTTAGCAAAACTGATGGACGATCGTCTTCTTTTTTGGTTTCGCTTGCTGGTTTATTCATCTGACTACTACTTTTCTTATTACAGCTTAAGTTGTACTATATAATTTGTCTTTATAGCTGTTTCACTTGTATTGACAGGTTCCTTTTCTATTGCTAGTATATTACTTATTCTCTTAATAGATACGTTAAGATGCCTCAGTCGTAATCACTGAGATTTTGTTCAAGCATTTCGGTTTGCTTTGCCAAGTTATGCTCTCAACTGTTGTTTTTTCCCATTTCTTCCATGGTTTTTGTTGTTTGGGAGAGGTATGCATTTGGGCCTAGTGCAGGGAACCCTGTTTCTATTACAGGGATCCCGTTCATGTTTCTATTGCCAAGATATGCCTCGGTAGCTGTTGGCACAACGGCTAGTGTGAGCAGCCACCTTGATCTGGTCTGACCTTGGTGTGCTCAGCACTTTACTTAGGGTCTGTTGGAAGCATCTGAGCTGGAAGTGCTGAAGAATTCCATTCGGTTCTATGTTGGGAGTAGATGCTGTGGGGTGTCACCATGGGACCATTCTGTTGCCACTACCCTGGTGACCTGGGTGAAGTACCCAGGTGTGTTAGGGTACCATGCTCAGGATCCGGGGTGCAGTCGGCATATGGGTATGTGTTGCGCAATGCTGCTGAATAGTCTCCTGGTGCAGCGGAATGGTCCCTTGCTGTAACAAAATCATAAGCAGCAATTCCATTGATGTTATTAAAAGGTCAGGTCCCTGCAATCTTGTAGAAAACCAAGTAAGATGAGATATACTTGGATGGTGGCATTCAAGCTTCTTTCATATGATTGGCCAAGATGGTCAATCCATTCATGAAGCAAATGTGCGGACTTGCATGGTCACTTGCAAGCTTGTTCAAAAACTGAGCTAAAGAAGAAGGGTTTTGACTGCGTATTAGCGAATAGAGAAGTGATTACAATTTGATTTGAAGTTTGGTTGATGGGAGAATTGTCCATGTTAGACTCTTTAGCTGGCGAACAGTTTTCTGAACTAGTTAATCATTGGGTCATTCTTCAGGTTCCTACAGTCCTATAAAAGTAGCCTGATCATAGGTATGGCTGAAATAGTAATAACAAATGAAAAAGGTCTAATGTTTGATGCTATCTGGCGTCTGATTGATTGTAGATAATATTTACCCTTATCTATCAAATAGCTGCTGTACTACTTGTTTCCTGTTTTTGATTGTTGGTTCCAAATGCTTGTTCTGAGTGAGGCACCATGCAAAGCACAGAGACGCGACTTTGTTCTAAAATATGGTTCTTTAATTGGTAGAATTTTGAATGAGACCGACTTGCTTTCTGTAATTTAAACATTCTTTCGCAGGGTCTCGGCTGGTATGCAAGAAGGCTACGAATTGACGAGGACGGTGATGTTGCCGACGAGTTTTTAGAGGAAGCTAGTCCTTCAGAAGCATCCATATCTATGAACAACCAACAGTTTCAACAGCCGCAGCTGCCAATGTTCCAAGCAAGATATGCCAACGTCCGGCCAGTCATCAGGCAGCAGACAATTGCCCCCGAGGGCACCGTTCGTCACAGCATTTTGCACCAAGGGAAGCTACTTTATGTATAATACCGTGACATGATAATTCCCAGTATCTGTTTTGTTCTAGGTAATGCATCTAATGTAGAATTCGTACTCAAATTTAAATAGCAAGCAAAAGTTTTACAATGCAAAACCAAGCCCAAATACAATATACATTATTTACATCACACCGGCACCACTATTTGGTATTGGAATAAGTACGTCTCTCAGTAGACAGCAGCGGGGCGTGCTGTAGCCGTCTTGTGGCGATTGCCAATGAACGGCAGCCAGCTGCGGCGGCTATGACGAGTTGTGGGCACTGTTGTGGTGCCTGGAGCAGCAGCAGTGGTTCTGTGGCGTTTGCCAAAGAAGGGGAGGTAGCTATGGCGTGCGGCAGCTTGGGCACGGTTCTCAGCCTTGTTCTTGTGCAGCTCCACCTTTGCCTGCGCCTCATGGGTCTTGCCTAGCTCAGCAGCAGTACGCCTCTCTCCTGGAGTCCTGGATGCAGCCATTGTTGTGCCAGACTCCGCCTTGGCCTTCCCGATCTTGGCCTTGGCTTTGGCACTGGCCATCATGTCCTTCACCTTCATCATCTTCACAGAATACTTTTTAAATTCTTTCTCTGTAGTCGTTTCTTCTCCTGCTTGAAATATCTGAGACGATTTTCTTAATATGTTTTGATCAATACTCCGCTCCTGGGTGTTTATATAGTAGAAATAACGAAAACTTCGAGATGGGTTTACCATGTAGGTGCTGGCATCTTGATTTCTGTAGAGATTTGTGGGATGGATTTTATTCGATGCGTCATCGATTCTTAGATTAAAAAAATATGAATGTTATCGTTGTCATATTTTGTTTCGAAGCCTTATCTACCCGTTGAAGGTATTGATTCAAAGGCGGCAAATAAGGAAGAAAAGCCACGCGGCACCGTGAGCTGTACATATAGAGAAAAAAAAAGAGATAGTGCAAGAGAGTCTTTGATGAGATTTTGTGCACTGCGTGAGCGAGTGCATCGATCGAGGTGTTGTGTTTCTTTAAAAGAATGTTTTGATTGTTTCTTCTGGAAGATGGTGAGCTGTTATTGCTGCTATCGAGTTTGATTCTTTTATACTTGAATTCTGAGAACTATCAGTCACGAATGCGTACGCCCATGGAAGCCTGACAAGTAAAAGCCTCTTTGCGGCCAAGAATTTGACGAAATACCGTAAAGGGGACGTTGAGGCACTTCTCTTTTAAAAAAACCTTATTTTTTTGTAATAAATGTTTTATAAATTTTTGTCGTATAATTTTCTTTTTAAACAAAAGATAAACTCAAGTTTGAAAAAATTTTGAATATTTTATATTTCAAAAAGAACTTTATTAGAAATTTTGAATATTTTATATTCCAAGTTCTAAAGATCCATTCTTGTTAGATGATTAGAGACGGAAAGAGTATAAAATTTAGCAGTAGATTTCAACCGGCAACCATTTAACCAAGTGAGGAATGTTCTAACTATTAAAGAACTTCTGATTTCGCTTATATTTTTAGAGTTCCGTAAACAAAGTCTTGAACAACGAAAGAAGAAATTATAAATGCTTTACATGCAGCCGTAGAGGCTAATACTATTTCAAACCCAGAGGCTTAATTACATGTAGAAATACACATATTTCTTTTACACCATGCTACCTCCTGATACTACTGGAAGTCCATCACTCAGTACACAGCAGCTGGACGTGATGCAGTTGTTCCAGTAGCCGTCTTGCGACGGTTACCGAAGAAAGGAAAGTAGCTCTTCCGGTTATGGGGAGTAGCAGCATACCCTGTTCCTGCAGCTGTGGCACCAGTTGTCTTGCGACGGTTACCTCCGAAGAAAGGGAAGTATCCTCTACGTGCAGCGGTCCGTGCTCGGTTCTCGGCTTTTTCTTGGTGGAGCTCCATTTTTGCTTGAGCTTCTTTTGCCTTTGCTCGTTCGACGATAATCTCCCTCTCTAGCGGAGTTCTAGCCGTCTTTGCAGTCGCACTTCGCTCCGCCTTCGCGTTGCTCACTTTCATCTTCGTCTTCGCAGCAGCCATCATATCCTTCATTTTCATCATGGTGAAATATTAATTCGCTGTGTTTCTTTTCTTTTGTTCTTCTCACTTTCTGCTTCGAGATGTTATAGCTCTGTATCTGGTTCTTGAGATCTTTGTTGTATCGATTTTGTGGGTTTTGGATATGTATATATTAGCGCTGGTGATGCAGAGTGTAGAAGTTTCCCTTCGTTTCCAATTGCAAATGTGGCAAGTTGACTCATTGGACTCGCGAAATTCTTCTGCTGTTAATATTCGCCACGCGTTTCCAATTTCAGCAAAGAAGTGTTTGATTAAATTTTTCATAAAAATAATATTTATATTTAATTCGCTATTTTAATTTAAATAAATTAAAAATATATATATAACTTTTACATAATAAATTTTTTATACTTATTTTTTATGAAATTAAATAAATAAATTTTTTTTAAAAAAATAAAGATATTTTCTATTTTAAAAATTTTCATTTTCAAATAACTTCGAAAAAATTGTAATGGTCTTTCACACATGTGTTATTTTAAAAGTGACAATAAATTAATTTTTTAATATTTTCAAATAAATTTAATTATCTTTAAAATAATAAAATAGTAATAAAAATAATTTATTAAATATATTTTTCTATAATATTTTTTAAATTTTAATAATATTATACTTATAAATTAAAATATTTATTTGAATTAAATATTTAATTCACCTTTAATATTTTATAAATGTTAAAGTATAAATATTTTTTATACTTAATTTCTTTCAACTATAAAAAAAGACATATTAATTCAACTCATTTGAGTCATTTCTATTTATAAAAAAATAAATATTTAATTCACCTTTAATAAATATTATTAAAATAAGTTATGTTTGATAATTTACTTTTTAAAAGTAAGTTTCAATTCACACCATAATCCGTTCCCAGTAAAGAGACCCTCAAATATAAATCCAAAAACTTATTTGATATCGAGATATGCATATGTTTAGTTGAAATAAATTGTTTGTTTTGCTAAAAAAAGGAAATGTTTAATATCGCGTTTTGGACTTTTCACCAAAGTAAAAATAAAAATAGCTTTTAAAAATTTTAAATTAATTTAAAAATATAGATATATTGTGAATGATATAATAATTATTATATATATAGAAAAAGAATAGAGATTTTTTTTAAAAAAAATATTTTTGTATATTTTATAATTATTTTTTATCGTGGAGATTTTTAAATACATTTTTTATCGTTGGATATAAAAAATTATTAATCCGTAATATGCTGACAAATATTTAGATCAATCGAACCACAAATCATTCTCAATTTAATCATTTGATTAAAATAGCACAAATAAAAAATATATATTTTATTAAATTTTATTATTTATATTTTTTTTATTAAGTGAACAGATGTTGATCGATTCGTGTTTTGATTGAATCATAATTTTGTTAGCATATTACCGACAGTTAATTATTTATATTCAATGATAAAGATTTTATTTAGATGTCTCTATAGTCAAAAGTATATATGAAATAACGAGAGTGCTTTTAAAAAAGTGATTACTTCTATTTATATATATAATTTTTTAAATCTATAAAAAATTCAAGTTTATTTTTTCAAAAAACATATGCGTATTGATGCAAGTTTATTTTGTAGGTTTTTTATTGAGACCTCATGTATTTATGTTCATCCATGAGTTTGCCGGAAATTAATACACACAACATATGTTTATTTCCACATGAACATATCTCATACATACATATATTTCAACAACACTTTCTTATTACATTCTTGGTCATATATAATAATACCAAAAGCTATATATATTTCAGATGTTGTTACGCCTGCGTTGCTGCGTTGCCGTTGCGATTGCCGAAGAACGGAAGAAATCCCCGGCGATTATTGATCTCGTTATCTTCTGCAGCAGCAGCAGTAGTATTAGTACTAGTTCTAGTAGAAGTATGTGTATAAGAACGGCGTTCGGCTTTCTCTTGATTCAGTTCCATTCTAGCTTGTGCTTCTTTAGCTCTAGCACGTTGAACGGCGATCTCTTCTTCGACGGGAGTCCTTGCAGCGGCAATCTCAGCTTTCTCTTCTGCTTTTGCTTTGTTAATTTTTGATTTCGCCTTCGCGGCGCTCACCATGTCCATGACCTTCTCCTTTGCTGCCTGCATGGTTTGCTGAATCTTTTGTTCTTCTGTAATGTTCTGTTTTTTTTGTTTGTTTGCTTGATCTCTGTTTCTAAGTTATCTAATGCAGACGAACGAACTCACGTATGGGGATTTTATAGGCAAATGTGTTTTCGGAACTTCAGAAATTTCTAGCTAGGTAGGTGTTACTTTCCACATACATCACATTGATTTCCTTTTTTCTTTTTAATTTGGTTATTCTGTATTAAGAATCTTGCTTGAGGTTTTACAGAATTTGATGATGGACTTCTTAAAAGTAGAATTTGATGAGGTGTTTGATGAAGTGTTC
Source organism: Acanthochlamys bracteata (assembly GCA_019914995.1). Taxonomy (NCBI): domain Eukaryota; kingdom Viridiplantae; phylum Streptophyta; class Magnoliopsida; order Pandanales; family Velloziaceae; genus Acanthochlamys; species Acanthochlamys bracteata. The sequence goes on along the minus strand of CM034130.1, from coordinate 10,376,083 downwards.
ATGCGAATATATCCTTTCTCATTATATTAATGTTCTTCATAAAGGGATTTTGATTCTTTGTATTGGTATCACCTTCTACAATTGTAACAATGCAAAGAGCATCCATGTAGATTTTGATCGGCAAAAAAAAGTTAATTCTACTCAAAATCCAATTAAGTAATAATGCACATGGCTAGATGCTACTTCTAAAACAGGACAACAATCTATAATCTGCAGAAAGCTGATTCTGAAATCCTTCAGCAATTCAGTTGAATTGCCTTCGCTCATACACTATCAACAACAATCCAATGTAGCCAAATTAAGCCGATTCATATACTCAAAAGGGATAGATATTTCCTACACCGATAAACTGACCAAAACTGCTTAGTTGCTGATCTAACGAACGAAAGAAACGGATTCCTGAAAGAAAACAACTCTATACAGTCTGATATTGTAATCAAATCACAGTTGAAGATTCGGCAAGTTTTCAGCTACTACTGAGCAAACGTTTGATGGCATCGATCTTTTGGTATCAGCTGCTCAGTTTCTGCTCAGAGATTGGTGATGCCTGCAGAATGAGAAGTTCCAGATTAGTATAAGCTTGTATTGAAAGAAATTCATGATCGTCGAAGTTCTTACTAGAACTCACCCCTACAGATGTTACGAAATTGCAGACAGCGCACTTCACAGATCTTGCTCCGTACTGGTACATTAGCAGCATGCGGCAGTTTCCGCAGTTAACATGTGCTACCTGATTTGCTGCAACATACACCAATAGTTTACTGAATTTCGCTTCATAGTCAAGCAGTAGTCTTCGAACAACAAAAGCCAAAATTTTTAAGGGGAAAAAGTGAGAAGATCACACAGTAGTTTACTGACCCTCGAGGGCAAGATTAACTGTGTGACAACAAGAACATTGCACGCTTGTAGCACCGCGAATGTACATTAAAAGAGTGTGACAGCCTCCACAAACTAATTGAGCCATTTCTGTTCCTGCTCAATAACATTATTAGACAAGCAAATCAACACAAGCTCTTCAACGCTAACACTTGAAAAAGCTGAAGCCAGGAAGAAAAGAGTGTTCTTCTGATGTTGCTAGTGAAGTCCGAAACAGGTTTTACCCAACAAACATGTGACATGTAACGCCTTCTCAGATGCATAAAGTTGAATCTTCTATTTTGCACAGAGTTGCATCTTTATTTGTTGACAGGATTAATCTTTCCAGACAACAACATATATATTGCAGTCCATAGAATCTAGTTAAATTCTTTGCTAAGAGGTTATGAACCAATACTCTTTTCTTTCAAAAACTTGAGTTGCATATATAGTATTCCCAGATTTTAAAGTCTCGTTCCTTAAGATCTCAAATTAGGCAAACAAATGCTTTAGCTATACTTTGCTGCAGTATGACCTTTACCATTTCTCTTGCGCTTAATCGAGCAGTTGGAAGCATATGGAAAATCAAGAACTGGGAAATATTGTGATTTGACAATATTTGGAACATACCAGGAGGCGGCACAGGCGTTACTGCATTGCAAACAGCACAGCATACTGAAGACGCGCCTAATGGGTAGAGAAGCAGATTTCTACAACCAGAGCACACAAGCTGGCTCTGCCCACCTGAAAAGCATGCGGAATGCTTTAGCATTCTTTCAATCGAGGCATTCATATCTTCAACTGAGTAATTTGGTTGCCTATATCCATATTTATTTTAAGTGCTCCGTCTACTCTAATCTTCCTAATGGCAATTCAGATAAATTCCCTTTGAAAACATGCCATTCTTGTAACAGTCAATCATCTATTGGGGAAAAAATGTTGGAGATCTTTGGAAGAAACAACAAGTTTTACGATTTTAAGGATGAGTAAGGAAAGGTTTACCGTTTTGTGAAGTGATTGGAGCAGGAGGAGGAGGTGGTGGAGTTGGATATGGGGCAAGCGGAACAGGCATTGCTCTACTATTGCGATCTTCTCCTTTTCAAAAATTCTGTAATAAACTTGCCTGCAGTCTCAAGCAATGGATTTCACTCTCCAGAGCACTTCATGCGCACCTACCGTCAGCAAAAGAAGTTCAGCGAAACACATTCACAACAAAACAATGTAATTTTAGAGATTTTAAAAAAAAAAAATTCACTAGAAAGGAACAAAAGAGGAAAAGAAAATCTCAGGAAGACAAACTATTAGATCAAAGCCACAGAACCAAATGGAACGGCTCATATTACGAGCCATTCATGTTAATAAGAGCACTGTCACAACGAAATCAATATTCTTAACAAGATAAAATGCCCAAAAACGTCAGAGAGCAAATATAAAATCTCTAACAGTGACAAAACAGGTTAAAAGAGATCAAAGGATGCCAGAGTATTAGATCCAAACCACACAAGCATATTAACAAACACTTAGAGCTTAAAGAAACTATTTTCAGGAATCACTTAGAGCGTGCACATCGACAACTCCTAATTCTTCCATAGGCCATTATCAACATTATCAAATTTTTCTAGTATGGCCAATAACACAGATGACCATGAAGGAAAGACAAAATTTTCAATCCACACAAGAACATACAATATTCAGAAGTTGAACCCAAATTACAAGACTAAAGAAGAGTCCATGAAAAATCCCGTGATGACACACTAAATCAAAATCACACTAATACTCAGAGAACTCCTAAAGCATTACCAGAAAATCAAGCATCTGTTCATTATCTTAAACAAATTGTTCAAGAATAACAAGAACGAGAAGTTCTAAAGAAAATTTTTTTCTCGAAAAGAAAACAAAAAGTTCAAAAATACAATTTCTATTTACATTGAGTGAAAACTGCTATAATACTCAGAAATCGCAACTTTTATAAAAGCAATTAAATTATAAAAATAAAAAATAAAAAATCTCAACTTTCATAAAGCAAGTCGTTCACCTTCTTATGAACGGACAAGGTTAATAACTAAGCTAGTACATGCTTGCAAATTCCTTCCTTCAACTAAAAACTTCATCATATTCTCTCTTTCTTCATCAAACAGTCAATCAATTCACTTGAACAACAAAAACAAACACTAAGAAAATCGAAGGAAGAGAAATACTTGAAGAGAGTGAATGCATGTATGTTTATTATATATACAAATAATAACATGGGGTGAGATAGATTTCAATGTCATGGTCTCTTGCTGTATTGCATCAATATATTGAACTTACTCACGTCCTGATTGGCTGAGAAAAAGCCACGCAGGCAAAGACAGAACCGTACAGAGCCGTCAATCTTGTTTCATGTTCATGTACTTTTGATTCTTTTACTAAAAACTAAAGTTTTTCTCTTCTTTTTTTTCTTTCTGTGTATAACAAATGAAATGAAAATAACAGTCTGCTCTTATTACTAAAACAAATTTCAAAAAAATGGTTGAATATAAATAAGGATAATACTTCATTGTTAGAGTACTAAAATAAAAATAAATCACCTTATTAACTTCTAAGTTATTTATAAAATATATTTTGTTTTTAATTGTGGCTGTTGAGGTAACTTGCTATGGGACATGAAAGCGATTACCTTGAAATTGAATAATATGCTCGTTGTCGACGTCGTTGATGCCGATAAGAATTTCTCCTTTTCTTTCTTTTATTTGATGTTTTTTTCATTTGTTGCTGTTAGAAGTTGGAAAGAATATATCATAATTGAATTATTCATGTTACTTTAAATGCAAAGAAATGTCTAAACAATTTTGGATATTATCCAAGATTGAATTACTATAATGTTCAAGATTTGCTCTGATAGAAAATTCTGATAAAAGATTTGCTTTTTAAAATAAAAAAATCTTGGAACAACTACAAATACAAGCTCCATAGAATTATACAGCTATTCAACATGAGATAATTCTCTAAGATCGATGAAGCAAAATTGTCAAAATTAAAAGACAAAGATGCAATTTATGGATGGTTATGAAATGCCCATGTCTTCAAAAAATCAAAATAAGAAAGAGATTGTCTGTTTTTATGAAATCTATCTATATTTTATTCTTTTGGGATACTAATAATAAGAACAGAAACAAACTAAAAGGAAGCTGCAACTCATTCAATTACCACCACAAGAAACCTTATCCTTTTTCTGATTTTGGTGGCAATGCACAAAGCCACAATGCTCATTTTCTTCAATCATTGAGTCTTTTTTTTTTTTTTCTATGTTCGATTACAAAATTATCCGAATACGAAAAGATTAAAATTTTATAAATTTATTTCAGTACGTAAAAAGTGCATACATACATCGTGTCATTTTCTGAACCATAATCGCGGTAGAGGAGTTGAGAAAGATTTTAGTTTTAAAGTTCATCATATGAAAATTTCAACATTTTTTGCCTCAATTTTCAAACTCCTGAATTTGATAAAAAGATAATTTTCCGAAGATAAACGCACGTTACCTGTATCCGTTTGGATAAACATAGAAGAAAAACTAATGCAATGACAAAATATAGAATTTTTATGTTCTGAAAGTTCAAAATGCAAACAGTCATATACCATATAGCTCAACAAGGGTTGGCGCAAATTCTTAGAGGAACATTTAGAGAGTATTTATAAAATAATATTTTTTAATATAAAATATTTTTAAAAATAAATTTGATTTTTTAATATACAAAAATATTTTATAAAATATTATAATTTTATTAAAAAATAAGAAGCACTTATTTAAAATAACAAGTATTTAAAAAGTTCTTCCAAACGTTTTCTAAGCGGATAAAAAGAATGACACTATGATTATTTTTTCTTTTGAAAATTGTTTCGGTTTTTTCAGAATCGGGAATGAATATTCGAGCCCGATCATGGAGGAGGAAAATCTGCATCTCTTTCAAGTAACATCATAATTCACAAGTTGTTCTTCTTCTTACTCTTCTCAGCGTGGTGTGGTCCTTCATGTTCTTATCACAGATCCAGCAAAACTGTTTCTTTCATGAAATGAAAATGTTTCATGAACAATTCACCAAAATTAATTTCTCAAGAGACTGTTAGGATATAATAAACTTGATATAATAACAAATTCTTTTCTATCAGATTTAAGTTTTTTAATCAACTGATTTATTAACATAGTATCAAAACCAAAAAAATCTGCATTATTCAAACCGCACGTATTATAGTTATTAAAATTAATTTTAACTATGAAAGAAAAATACTCGAATATATATATCCACACTTCAAGCCAAAACATTTATACATATTGAAATGTAATATTTAATATAGTAATAAATGTTTTTATCAGCTTAAGCTTTTGGAGGTTTGTTAACAGAGATAACTGTGAACAACATTCAGAAATAATTCAGTAACATAACAGCGACATGAATAAGCAGATGAGTTTTTCCGCATTCTGTTTTCACTGCTGAACTTGAATGCACGCATACTACTGTTATGTTTGGAGTGCGTTCGTTTTTGCTTTTTTTCAACAAAATTTTTCAATTTTTTATTTTATATTTTTTAATATATATTTTATAAATATTTAAAAATTTAAAAATTGTAGAAAATTTTTATGTAATGAGATCTTTTTATTGTATATTTTTATTATTTTTTTGAAAGTAAAAAAAATAGAACTCGTTTTTCAAAAAGAATAAAAATATTTTCTATTTCAAAAAAGTTCTATTTCATAAGCAATCCCAAACGCATCCTCGGAGTCCTGGCAACCATATTTAAGGCCTGTGCGATCTTGGACGATCATGTTTGGGTCTGTACGATATTGTGCGATCTTTTCGTGCGACCACGTCTCTAAAAAAAGAGTTAAAAATTTGTTATCGACTAAATACATATATTTACTGTTTTTATATTTTAGCTCTCAAAGTAAATATCTCCTGCTATCTTTGATAATAATAATGAGAAGTATTCATAGCATTCCATAATTGATTAATTCAAAGATGCACCCTATCATGATGACAAAGTGACCGATAATAACTAAATCTCACTACCAGTCTCTATTTCCTTCCTCCAAAATTTGAATTCGGATCATCTCATATGTTTTAGTAGCACTCCGAATTCCACTTCCACACCAAACTTTATTTTTCACCAAAACTCCACTTTACATGTTTTATTTACCATTTAGAACTCCACTTCTATCAAACTCTACTATTGGAAAATTTATTTTTGCAAACTCACTTTGAAAAAACTAAAGCTAGCCTAAAGCCAAGTGCGAGTTCATAATATGTATGGCTGAGTAAGCCATAAAGCTTCCCAAAATTGTTTGATTAGCTGACGAAGACATCCTCTTCAATACTGAGTTAGATCTAATGAACATGGAGGCGATCAATATAAAAGTTACCCAAAGGTTTATCGTCACTAGATAATTATTTCGTCCATATGAAAAAGGACCACGAGAATCACCAGAAGAGCTAGCAACAGGCTAAGTGAAAGAGTTACACTTGACAATCTGGATACTATTGGATGTGATCAAGTATGTCAAAACTACCCAGGAAAAGAAAGAACAATATATATTCGATATACTTCTATACTAGTCAGAGTCTACAACTCTACATCATAAACAGTTTAGAACTATGCAATTTTCTCTAGGAAACGATACTGGTTGACAGCATTCGATGTATTATTTAACTAACATAAGAATATCAAGATTGACAGAAGCATATAAATAATTTATCCTTGAAATTGTATTTGAATTTCAACTGACAAATGAGATAAAAGGATTCAAAATTTTGAAGTTAAAGCTGTGTACTTCAAGAAGAGTTACTTTTTATCAGCAAACATATTAATCAGCTATGGAAATACCGAACTAATATCTTGCATCCAATAAAGGTAAAATTTTCAGGAATCTGAACAGATAGCCAACAAAAGAGAAGTTTCACTACAATGATAAGTAAACATCTCTTCTTCCTAGAACGTAAGCAAGAACTGTCAGAACATTCCTTAAAGTTTTACCCTAGCTATCCAAAGTTCAGCTCCCTCAGCAACACTAGTTTTCTGACTTTTCTCCTTTCTGGAATAACATCAACCTTAGATGCAATAGATCTCATGAAACACAAAAGAGAATAAATATAAAATAAAATAAATAAATATAAAAAAAAAGAATCTTATGACAAGATAAGATGAATCAAGCCTTAATGGGCCCTCCACTAATATAGTCATGGAAAGGCGACACAGAAGGAAACTTTCCTCTAGTTTGCATAAAGATCATCAAATGCATACTGTATCTGTCTATCCATTGGCTCGAAGTAGCCAGAATGTCGCCATCCATACCTAACAAGTGAAAGCTACTCCCGGATAACTTTTAAGTGTCTTAAAAATCAAATCCACCTATAGAAACAGAAGCATAGAGTAGGGAAAAAAAAGTGGATAGGCAACTGCTAATAATTAAGATATCAAGCATACTACATATATACAAATGCAATTGTGCAGCACATAGTTTAGGAACTTTGTACTAAAAGGAAGCATCAAGACTTTGTTTACAAGATCAAGCTTAGACCTAACAGATTACACAATACGATGTTTCTTGAACACGCTTCATCTAATCCTGGATGAAAGAGGACAAGAAACACCAACAAAGAAATAGTAATTCTTGAAATATATGGTACAAAAAGTCCACAGGCACAAACATGAAAGAAACTGAAACAAGAAAGCTGAAATAAAGACATACTATTTACATGCTCACTCAACATAGGGTAACCCAAGCTCTTTCTAGAACTTGTGTCTGTCAATGGCTCTTACCCAAGCGACCACACAGTCTGGAAAACCAAAGCCAGAAACTCTCCTTCTCCTTTTTAATAGGTAGATGGCTCACATCCCTTCCAGTGACCAGATCAGACATGTAGTTTACAACTGCCTGTAATAATACTAAAATTTAGGATTGTTTCAACTTTCAAAAGTAGACGGTGTTAAGAAGGATTATATGTTCATCATAGGAACTAGAGAGGCAAGCCTACCTGGCCGCCCTGCTTGATCACATGCCTAGGTGGAACTTCCAAAGGAGTCTCATCTGCACAAAACACTTTAAGTTTTGACAACAATCGGAAAGAGTCAGGAAGAACTCTTATCTGATCATTGCTTATATCTAATATCTCTAGCATCTCGAGGTTTCCTATGGATTTTGGAAGTGCCCTCAAGTCTGCAAAATTGTTGCTAACATTTAGTTTAACAAGACCAGTGGCAAAACACAGGTTTTCAGGAATCGACTCGAGCTCATTGAAGCTGACATCAAGTTCCCTCAGATGGGACAGCAATCCCATTGTTGAAGGAAACCCTTTTATTCTATTGTAATGTAGTGTCAGAACTTCTAGACATTCAAGCTTCCCGACTGCTTCTGGCAATGCTTTCAACTGGTTAAAGTCTAGCCTGAGCTCAGTAAGTGCTGAGCAGGATCCAATTGTGTATGGGAGCTCCTCAAGTTCATTTGTCTCAACATTCAACCTTCTCAGCTTCGTCAGATTTCCCAAGGACTCAGGTAGTGCTGACAACCGATTAGAACTCAGGTCGAGATTTACTAGATTTGACAGATTCCCAAACGAGGCAGGTAGTGACTGAAGTCTATTTGCATGCACATCAAGGTCTGTAAGATTCGACAGCTCTCCAAGTGATACAGGGAGATTTATCAGCTGGTTTGAATGGATATCCAACTTCGTCAGTAATCTGAGGCTAGCAATGTTTGAGGGAAGCGCCATTAGTCTATTCTCGGAAAGATTTAATTCGGAGACATCTACTAGTTTCCCCAGGCTTAGTGGGAGCCACTCAATCTGATCTTTCAGTTTCCCCTGAAGATCAAGAAATGCAATTTTATTTTTTGCTGATGTTTCAATCAAGCTTGCTACCTGGATGAGACTGAGCTTTTCAGTCTTGCCACCTGTTTACATTTTATCAGAAGAACGCTCATCAATGCCATGAAAGAGAAAACTAAGCAGTTGCAGAAAGATTTCTATTGGAAGACATCCTTTTCAGAAGATAGACAACAACTGAACGCAAATATACAAAGACAGGCTTTTGAAGAAAGGATGCAAATATAGGAGGTGCACAAGACTAATTTGTTGTAGGAACTAAAAGATGTACTTTTGTTAAAAGCAATTTACTCTGCAAATGCCACTATAACAGAATCCTGTCATAACAAGTATATAGTCAACTTAAAGACTGTTGACAGCATTTTAGTTTATAAAAGAGAGATGAGCAAAGTCCATAAAACCAAACAACATCCAATATCACTGAGAAATAACAAAAAACCACAATTCTTAGACTACTATTCAAAGGAACTACTTGACTTTGCTTCTATTTAGAAATTTCTACACTTAAATAATAAAACGACATTGATTGCATGATGCCTGTTCTGGGAAACCAAAACTCAGTCCAACTAAATGACTTAGGAGTATGAACATAAGCAAATAAACAAATACATGCATCTGGGAAATCCTTAAAAGCAGCCAGAAGATCAACTCGTTTAAACACAATCTTATAGCATACACCAACTTCATAACAATATCACAGAAATTCATAATAAGCATCCATATAATGCAACATTCTATCATCAAACTGACCAGTACCGGCTTGAGCAACCTTCAATGGAATCTCAATAGCTGCTGCCTCATCCTTCAAATCATCTAACTGTTCATCATTCTCCTTCAAACTAATCTCACCTACTACTTTCTGACCTGCATCTCTTTCATCCTGATCTTCACCTTTTTCAACAGACACAATCCTTGAAGCTCTTTGAATCAATTCATCAAGCACCTGATACTTCTTATCAAGCTCAATGACAAACTGGGCTTCCCTCCTCTGTTCAAAGCTCCGCAACAAAACTGAATTCTTCTTCACCTGCTTGTGGATGATAAACAGACAGAAGATTAGTTGCTATCATATGCAAAAAACTGCACAAATACATGACAAAAATGTTATCTCCAATGATAAATGACAAACAAAGGAGAGTTTGAAATAATAACACACAAAAGTCCATGCAAATTCAAGCACAACATCCACAAAACTATCTCCGAATATGTGAAATTGCTAAACACGAATGATGATTACAACATAATGTGATAATTCAGAAAAAAATAAAATCTTACAGATGGGAAAAGAAATAGCCTTAGCATTCATCTCCACATGCTTGTGAAGGGAACTACTAAGAAAAAATCCTTTAAATCTACATCTCAAAAACTGTAAAAAACCACAAGTTACCTACGACTCTTGCAGAACATAAAATTTCTATTCTTACCATATCCGTCTTCATTCTCTTTAAACAAAAAAAGGAAACATTTCAGTTTAAAAAAATTCACTATATGGCAATTGTAAAGTCCATAAATAAAATAAATTTCTTGGTGATAAAAAAATTCTATAAAATTCAATACAAAAGTTAACATCAAAGATAAACCACCATTACGTCCTGACAACTCAAACTAGTAAAAAATTAAGAAACACTTCAATTCTTCTCCAACCAGTTCAAAATGGTGAATCTATAAGAATAAATGAAACTACCAAAACCAAACAAACAATTGCAAGAACTTCCAAGTTTTCTCAACCAAATCAAAATGGGATAAAAAAAACTGCCCAAATTCACGACAAAAGCTTGTCAAGATAAAAACTTTAACTGAACTTCCTCGTTGTTCACCTGTTTGAGAACAGAGAAGAGTTCTTCAGGAAGGTCTGGTGGTTTAACTGGCTTGTCGATCTCAGAGAGCTTGGCTACTTCTTCTTGACCCGTAGATTTGATCACAGTTAGAGCACCAACAACTTCATCAACAGTCGGGCGCGGGGGAAGAGACCTGATTGTTGCAGTAATCTCTTCTACAGCAGCAGAGATCGATGAATTCGTCATTTCTTGATTGATTAGATACAAGAAGCAAGAATCAAAAAATGTTCAGACAATAAAATCTAACTTTGGATTTTTCAAGAATTTATATTAGAAAGTTGGAAAAGATTGAATTTTTTGGGGATTGTTTGTATTGTTGGGGATCAGTTGAATATATAAAAAAAGATTCGATTTTCTTTTTTGGTTTAAATTTTCAATTATTGGTTTTTGTTTAATATAATTTCGCCATAGTTGACTTCAGAGAAATGGGAAAGAGAATAACACAGTAATAGAATATAGATAACTGCTAGAAGAGTAAACACTTGCAATTTTAGTCCTCTTAACACTATATTTGTTAAAATTTTAGTCCCTTATTATTTCTTTTAACAGCTTCACCCCTTGAGGAGTTAGAGATTAGTGTAATAACATGGTTTAGTTAACATAATTGTTAATGGTCACAAGTTTACCACTAGACTAGAATTAATTAAAACTTTTTTCCTTGAACATGTTAGGGCTTGTTTATCTACACTGTAAATTCACTTTTTATTTTTTTATTTTTTAACTTTTAATTATAATAAATACAATTTTTGAATTATTTTTTTCGTCAAAATTTATTTCAAAATTTAAATATTAAAATTAAAATTTCACTTTTTAATATCAAATAAATATATTTATTTTTATCAAACTTACTTTTAATTTTAAATTTATTTTTTATAAACTCATTTTTAGAAGTTGAATTTAATATTAAGTTAAACACGTCCTTAGTGTGGGATATGATGATACCCTGGCATTCAAATTTATATGGTTTCTTTTTAGATGTTTTGCTTGCTTGTTATAGTAATAATGATATAGAAGGAATGATGTAGCTAGAGAATGATAAGTTTTGAATGAAGCAGCCAACCAGGCTCTAAAAAGCTTTAAAAAGAACCCTTTTCCATGATCACCAGCTTTAGCTTATCTAGCTACTTGAACTTTGTTCAGGTGTACATTCTAAGTACATGATCGTCGCTTCCATTACTTTCAAAACAACAAAAGAAAAAAGAAATTGCATACGCTTACCTGTATTATCCTCAATCCTTGACTTGTTTACATGAGAAGATTATCAGACAAGCTCTGTCAACAACTTGTACAAGTCAGTATCAAAATATTGCGGGAAGAAAAATTGCACTGCACACGGTTTTGATTGTCAATTGAAAATATATATCAAAAACCAAAATGCCACTGGGCTAGCTAAGCACCCAGTAGTTAATATCTGTAGAAGTGGTCAATATCTGTTAAGTGATAATTTGGAGATAATTCATCTTGCATGTAATGGTCTATGTGAAACTTGGAAGTGACTAATAAGATTCTCTACTTCAGCATAATGCCTTGATTGTAGTCTACATGCAGGAGTTAGTCAAGAAATACTTTCTAGAAAGAATGAAAGACGGAACTATTTAACCAGTTTAACATGTCACCTTTGTGTCTTCAATTCAGGATCTGCTATGAAGGCCAAAACCAAATTAGCTTAATAAAGAATACGAAAGGGAGTTCTGAAAACAATGCACGCAATCTACAATATCACCATGACATCAAAAGAACAAGATGTAAAGACCTTGATGATCAAAATGAGCCCCAAATCACGCCTGACTTGTGGTCCTTAGGTTAAAGCTCGTCCCAAACTTCTACCAATCACTGGAAGATTGAGCTGTAGCAAGAGGCCCCAGACATCCTAACTACTCTGAACAGTGGCTCCTGAACAAGTGAAATTACGACTCCGAATGGTTTCTCTTCAAGTTGCAGAGATAAAGATGTCATGCAGAAAAAATGTATACCTTCTTCTCTGTGCAGATCTTAGCTCTGAGTTTGTGGAGACAGACTCTAGGTCTGCATAACATTGAGAAGTTAACAAGGAAAGATTAAAAAAAAAGAATTTTGTTATGCAACCCCAAATTACAATGCCAATCTTTTTTGCTTTATCTATGGACTAAGTCGTCTCAACATTCCATTTACTTAATATATATCAGGCATGACAGGCATTAACATAGCGCATGCCAAGAGCTTCTGCGATTTATTACATCAATATAATGGCACCAAGATGAATGAAAATCTAAAGAAGCTCTATTCAGCCTTTGGAACTACGAGCTCACGCCATATACACGGATCCTCTGACTTATACGAGTATTGCAGCATGGGCAGCTAGACTTAACCATCTTTACATGCTGCTCGTTGCAACTGGCACACAAAACCTGATGGGCACATGGCAGGAAGACCACTGAAACCTCATCTTTCATGCATAGCACACATTCCCTTGTGCGGTTTCCTTTCCTCGACACCTCTTGGGATTTATTTAAACCTTGAGGCATTTTGGGAATTGTTTTCTTCTGCATCTTGGTTGCTTCTGTATATTCAGAGCTTAAATCTTCAGTTGATGTCTGAGTGCTCAACTGTGCTGATGCTCTTAGACGTGAAAGTTCATCCTCAAGCCTCTGAATGTCATCCTTATGCCGCTGAAAGTCCAGTTCAATCTTTTGTCTCAGTGCCTCATGCTTCCTCTTGACACTGGCCTCAACTGCTTCCTTCGCTGTCCGTTCTTCCTCAACCTTTGAAATGGCAAGCTCTTTGGCCTTCAGCTCTTGTTTCCAATTCAGCTTTATGCAAAAAGTAGCAGGTCAACTTAGTATAACTACAAAGAGTTGGTCATTAATCCAAGTTATACAAATAGCTGTCTTCACTTCAGAGCAAAGTTCTTTTTCAAGAAAAGAAAACAAGCTGTATATGTCATGTGTATATTTTGTAATATGTACAGCTCACACTTAAATAGAGCCAAACAAGGTTCCATCTTGCAACAAAAACACAAGCAATACAATGTGTAAACAATGAAATTGCCTTTAAGATACTTGAACATTGTGCGAATTTGTTACACAATTGTGATATCTATATATTTCAACCTGCAAATGAAGTTAAGATGCAAACAGATTCACACCTGTCAGTCCATAGAGAAAACAAAGTCATGGTTTTTAATAGTTTAATCAATCAAGCATAAGAGCACTTCGTTATGGACCAACTCAATTTAGAGGAAGTGGAGAGTAAAGAGACTACCTAAGTCAATAAACCATTCATGACTCAGAAGTTTTATGAGATAAATACAGAAATACAAACACATATAGAAGCCGAGGCCGCTACCAAGGTTAATCAAACAAATTTTACTAAATGCATAAGACCTGTGCTTAATAGTAGAAGCATGCAATTTGATCTCAGGTTTTCTAAAACTTTGTACTTACTATCTCACAAGAACTTCATAGATAGAGCTACTCGTACTTCGACAAGCATGTCATGCACAGACATTTAAGGCAAGGTGGACTGCTTACATCTGTGCAAAAGAAATTTAAACTTGCCAAACTAGAGCGGTTTCTGAACAAGAGCACAAACTAAAATTATAGAGATCTAAAATCAAAGTTCACTGTAAATGTGATACTGCAAAAACACAATTACAGCTATACAAGACAAAAATGTCATATATATGGTCAGCTATATAACTCATAAGGCATGCTAAAAGCAACCTTTAATTGCTTAGGATGTGTATCAGTATACTTGTATGTGCATATACATAAACATGTATGAACAAATATTCTTGTGCCTTACGAGATAAAACTAAAGAAATCTCCACCACCCACAGCTAGTTAGTATTTCATATGATCAGCTATTATGACTGAACAACCAAAACTTTAAGATAAGAAAAACAGTTTTGCTTGTTTAATCTTATTTTCAGCTCACCTCAGCTTGCCTCTGGGCCTCCTTGACCTCATCCAGTTGCTGCTGAGTCTGCACAATCTTATTTCTCTCCTCGGCAGTCTCAGCCTCCATCTTTTCCTGTTGCTTCTCCCAAGCAAGAAGCCGCTTCTGGACCCTTTTTTCTCGCTTAGCGGCCTCAAGGCATGCTGCTACAGACTCTGCAGCACTCAGCTTGGACGCCTCCATCTCAGCCCGTATCTCTGCGTTCTCTGTCTCTAGCCTTCTCACCTCTGCATTTGCTCTATCGACTTCTCCGCTTGCCTTCCTCAGTGCAGCCTCCATCTCCGCTAACCTCTTCATGGTTGCATCCTCCACAGTCGCCTTCCCCTTCTTCTCCTTCTGGTTCTCCTGCTTCTCCATCCTCAAGGTCTTCAACTCTGCCAAATCACCACTCAATTTCTTTGCTGCCTGAACCGCCTTCTCCCTTGCCCATTTCTTCCTCTCCTCCAATTGCCTCTCTAATTCCCTTATCTCGTTGACAAGCTCCATTACCATCTCCTTCTTCTTCTCATTCCCTTCCAAATTCATCTCTCCTAAACTCTTCATCACTTCCACCACTACATCCCTGCCATTTTTAGCCGTTGCCATCTCATCCTGCTCATCTTCTTCTCCATCTTTAACACTATCTCCTTCGGAACTCTTCACCACTTCTTCTGCCAGTAAACTACTTACTCCATTGCAGCCAACACTACTCGCAATCTTCTCATCTTCTGTATTCCCTCCTCCTCCTCTTTCCATAACTCTCATAAATTCTAAGCTCTTCGTAACTTCCTCAACCGCATTATGGTCACCAATTTGATTATCCCCATAAAGTTGAACAGGAGCCGAATCAGCCGCTGCTTTCTGATCGCCGCCTATGTAAGGAATCTCAATCGAAGAAGCTCGACCGATATGTAAATCACTCATCAAAAGACACCAGAGAGCCTCAAGTCGAGAAATTGACGGTCGAAGCTGCCGGAGCAAGCACAGCATGCCAGCAATTGAGTACTCTTCCAAATTCCTCAGATCTGAAAACTTTCCAGCATCACCTTGATCATTGTTGCTGCTGCTGTCGTTATCGTTGTTTTCGAGAACGTTGTGGAGAATGATTTGAAGCGGTGGAGACGAGATAGAGATCGAAGAAGAGAACGGTAATCCACGGCGGAGGAGTAGATCTAGAGATTTATCCGCTGAGAAACCAAGGTGTTCGACAAGGTGGGACAGCGATTGCGTGTAGAGATTGCGGAGGCTTGTTAGAAGTAGGTTGTGGAGTTGTGCCTCGGTGTAGAACGATGGCGGCGGTAGAATAATCGAAGATTCTGGATTATTTTGGAGCTGTTGGATCAATTCCTGATGATCGATTACTTGTTGTCGATCAATCTTTTGCTCTTGCTGTTTGATTTGTTTCGGAGAGAGTTTTTGGAGAGCTTTGTTTCGAGGATTGCAACCCATCGCCGGAAAGCTCGCCAGAAAATGGCGCAGGGTACCAGTGTGGTGAGGTGATGAGCTACAGATGTTAGCGTGCGCCGCACAATACATAGACGAAGGTTATCGTGCGCCAGCGAGAGGGAAGGATAAGTTTACACAAAAAAGATCAAGTCAATTGTAATATATTCTTATAAGGTAAGTTACCAATTTAGCAATTAGGAAGAGTTAACTTCAATTTTGAAAACTATTGGATTGTTTAGAAATATTTATGAAATAAATTTTTCTGAAATATAAAATATTTTTATAAAGAAGTTCTACTATTTAATATAAAAATAATAATAATATCGTTCTATATATAATATTTTATATTTTCTAAATTTTAAATAAATTTTGTATACTATTGTAAAAAAGTTCATTAGAAAACGTAACATAAAAAATTTGATAAGAAATTTTGTAAAATGCCAAACAGCCCCTCAGCCATTTATGATAAATATTTACGGTATGCTATGCTAACTGAAGCATTTAGCAATCAGGCAGTGGATTTATTACATTTAAGTAGCACTTGTGAGTGTTTTTGAAATGTTTTTGAAATAGAAAATATTTTATTCTTTTTTAAAAATAAGTTCTATTTTTTATACATCAAAAAGATAATAAACATAAGTAATAAAAAGATCTTACTATGTAAAATTTTTAATAAATATTTTAGATACTTATAAAAGGTGTACCGAAAAACGTAAATTGAAAAATTAAAAAACTACTTCTCTGAATAGCTTAGCCAAACAACCCCTAGCAATTTGCAAGATGAAACATTTTATAGTAAATTTTGTGATATGAGATTCTAGTTTACTTAACCAGCAATCAAGAAACATGTGAAAGAGGGGTTTTTTAATTTCAAATAAGATCAGTTATTAAAACTATTGAAAAATGAGATGCAAATTATGACATTTAGCAATAACGCGATTGAATATGCAAGCACATACTTAGGTTGGAATTGGAGGGCAATGGTTGTAAAAAAATAAAATAATATTCATAATTGTCAGAACCGAACCGGACATTAACCTGAAAAACTATACAAATCGATAGTTATCGGATTAACCAAGGAGGTCTATAGGTCGACCCGTCGGCTCAGCAGTTCCACTGATTTCATTCTATACATATATATGAAAATAATTATCACAGATCCACAAATGATCCACACAAATCAATAGTTCAATACTTCGCTAAAATTCAATCAATCACAACATAGTTGATTTAGCTGATGTTTGGCGTTGCTTATTCGCTCCTTATCTTCTCCTTTTTACTCCAAACTTTTATTTCATTTTTCCTAATAAATTTTCAAAATATTCTATAATTTTTTAATTTAAAAAGTATAAAAAAAATCTATATCGTGAGCTTTTATTATTTTTTTATAAATAGAAAAATAGAACTCGTCTTTCTAAAATTTTTAAATAATATTTGTTTGTTTCAGAAAAACTCTTTTTCAATAAGCATTTCTAAACATCCCCTTACAAAACAAAACCAAAACAAATTGAACATTATCTATCATTTATAGCGAAATCTCATTTGTTTTACCTTGATCAGCAACAGGAAAAATAACATAGTTCTTAACATCAATGGCGGCCTAGGATTTGGCTTCTGCACGAGCGATGGGCACCATAGATAAGCACCGCTGTCATCATCATCATCACAATGGGAGCAAAGAGTTGTCCTATCTCACCATTTCATGCGATCTCGAGACCCTATCTCCATAACTAATATGGGAATGTGTTTTGGATCAGGAAACGCTAAACTTGAAATTGTGGAGTATGTAGCCGAAAAAAAATTGTGTTTATCATACTCAGTTCTCTGTAAAATAAAATATCATTAATAACTGAACACAGAAAGTTAGTGCTAAGTATGAATTTGTGATGAACCATACATGATTTTTTGAGGCTTATGTACACCAGTTCGGAGATAGAGACGACGACGGAGAAGATGATCGACGGCAGAGGTGATGGCGTTAGTTGAATCTAGAAGAGAGATATTTGAATTAAGATAGCAATTGAGGACACCGATGTTATCGTTAGAAACGAAATCGAGATCGAAGATCAGCTTCTTGAAATCTGATAGCATGCTAACGAGCACGGCGGTAAAGTTCAAGAAAAGAAGAAAGAAATGCGCAGCTGAAGATGACAGAAGCAACGATTGAGCTCGTCGGCCAGAGATGCCAGAAGATGGATCGGACTATCAGAAGAGAAACCCTAGAGCTCAAGACAGTCGGCTCGAGCATTTGCTTCTGTCCAGCTTAAACAATTTAAAAAAAAAATTTAATGGCACGATCGATTCAAACGGACAAATCACTAAGTCAACCTGCATCGTACCGGCTCAACGGTAATCGATTTATTTGCAGACCCGGATCGATTTATCTTCGATTTGCTAACTATGCTAATACTCTAGTGTCGGTTCTTGATCCTTGAATTGAGATCTAAATACGACCTATTAAATAAAACATATTAGTTACTAAAGGTGGTCTACTTTGTCTTTGGATGTGTTTAATTCGAAATATCCTTAATTTTTAAAAAATAAATTTTAAAAAATAAATTTTAAAAAATAAATTTTAAATTTAAATTATTAATAAAAATAAAATTTTATTTTTACATAAAAGTAAGTTTTAAATTTAAATTTTAATAAAATTTTAATTAAAAAATTATTTAAATTATATATATATTTTATATTAAAAATAAATTTGAAAAAAAAAAAAATTTAGGTGGAAGATAAACCACGCGCTTCTCTTTTAAAAAAATAACTTGGAACGACTTTCGACAGCCGTTATCACTACCGGACTGAAGTGACTGCCAACAGATAAAAACTATTTCACTTCCACCGCTTCCCCCTCGTTTCTCTGCTTCAATTCTCTCTCTCGCGTCGCGATCTCCTTTTCCCTCTCGCGACGCCCTGCCAAGATTCTGCTGGACGTCGGAACTTTCCTTCTCTCTGGTTTTGCTGGGGTCGAGGACGAATTGAGCCGCGATCGTGTTCTTGTGAAACCCTAGTTTCGCCGACGACCATTTTCGCCGGAAGACCGCGCACAATAAACAACAAATTCGGTTCTTTCAAAGCTTCCTCTACTTGCGTGCCTTCACCTTCACATAATAAACAACAATTACCTTCCCTGTCGCCGTCTTTCTTATCCCCAGCACGCGCGATCCCCATATCTCCCTTCCGCTTTCGCGAGCAACATCCACTGCAGGAATTCGAGGACGTCGCAGCTTTCTCCGGGGCGAATTGGATCGGATCTGATTACCCGACCCATTGACATCCATCGGGTTATAGTTTTCTTCTTCTTCTTATTTCCCCTCAGTTTATATCTTCCCCCTTGCTTCCTCTCTTCTCTCTCTATGGCAATGGGGTTGACCAATGGGTAAGTTATCTGTTTAATTTTGAATCTGAATATTTGTTTCCAGTACCTAATTTTTGTGATGATTTATGGAAAATCTTCGATTTGTTAGATCGGAGATATTATCAAACTCACTCGCCGCGCCGGTGAAGCGTGCGGTGGATAAGTACCCTCTTCTCCCTGCTTTTCTCAAGGTGAGAAACAAACTTTGGTTTTATTCTTTTTGTTTATTTTCGTGTAATTACTTTTTCTACTGTTGTTGGTGTTGGAGGATGGCAACTCAATCTTGGTGAGAGGAGCTGTTTCTTTACTGTTAAGCAATAAGTTTAGTTGTTTATTGAGTTCCTTGCTTCCAAAAAAGAGAAGATCTCAATTTCGTCAGTCTTCTAGGAAAAATGGTTTTCTTTTTATTTATCGTTGTAATTAATGGATAAATGATACACTAGTTTCTGAACACTGAAAAGAAGTAAATCTGGAAGTGCTAACAGAACTAAGATGAGCCGAAGAAGATAGAAAAAGTGTTATGAAGAAGACTTGAAAGAAGGATCTAGATTAACTCTTTGAGTGGTGAAATAGGTATTGTGATATGGAAAAGTCTAGACTGAGGGAATTGCAAGAGAAGGAAGAAAGGGAGCTCAAGAACAAAACACTGCACCCAATCCAGGCAACAAGGTATGAAGTCCAAAGATGCTGACTGCTGCAGTTTGGTTCATGCCCATTTTGGGCATACATCAAGTTGCAGAAAATAGGGGACTTCTCTTTTATTATTTGAAATGCCACATTTTGGTGAAATAATCCAAACAAATAGTTGTCACCTGCTAATTTTCAGCAACTGGGTTAAGGTTTTTATAACTCAATTGAGACAAACAACCCCTTAATTAGTACCATGCATAGAAGATAGGGCATATGTGCATATTAACTCTCAGGTATACTCATAGTTAAACTGAAAATTTACTTCTAACTTGTTCGAAAATCATGGAAGAAACATCTATTAAAGAATTTTCGTCTTTATTAATTGGTATCCGTGTTTTTGATCTTTTACAAAACTGGAATGATGATGTTTGGTTTTGCTCACATTTGTAGCTTACAGTTTTTGAGAGGAGTCCAGTGGTAACATCGTATGCCTTGTGCTTGGGAAGCATATTAATAATAGTAAAATAAATGTTGACAATATCATGTTAAAAATAGTAAAATAAATTCATTATTTAGCATGGGTTGACAAATATTTTGATATGTGGCGTCTTGTTAAAATGATGGCAGTGGCTTGTGTTGAATCTTTACCTAGTGTGTTTTTCTCTAAAATTTTATGCTGAGCATCAATGAACGAATGGAACTTGTTGTCCCAGGTGCGAGGGCTCGTGAAGCAGCACATAGACTCCTTCAACCACTTCATTGAGCTGGACATCAAGAAGATCATGAAGGCTAATGAACGTATTGTCTTTCCCCGCAACCCCAATATTTGGCTAAGGCAACACAATAAGACCTCCCTCTTTTCATTGTTGTTATATAGTTTAAAAATATTCTTGATTTTGAAGCAAGAGAGCAATCTCTTAATCATTTGCAATGTAATGCCTCAGGTACACAAATATTTATGTTGGTCCTCCAGAGATTGAGATCAATAAAAGTATAGAGAAGCTCTCCCCTCAATTCTGTCGTTTGGCAGATCGCACGTAAGTTTTTCCAGCTATGTTTTCCTTTCTTCCTTTGCTTCTTTGATCATACACATTCATTAGAAATTAATAATGGGATTGTGGAACATAGAGTCAGTGGTAAGAACCACTTTAATGGTTCATCTTGCTATAAATGTAGAAATGTTTAGTGCTTGATGAATTTATATAACATATCAATGTTACCTTATGGATGGTTCAACTGGATTTTATTACATTTTTTAAGGTCATAATACTCTTGTTCTTTTCAGCTCGAGTTACACAATATGCAAGCACTATTGCTCTACTTTGTAACTTGGTATATGTGTTAGATGTTTGTGTTCACAAGTGTTGGATTAGTCAATTGTCCAGTATTGTGAACTTTTGTTGTGCTTTCTTTCAAAGCTGCCATTGATGGCTTTATTTTTTGTTGATGTTGCTGCTGCTCCAGTAAATGCATGGAAGTTTTCTCTTCCAAGTGGTGTCATTTGAATCTTTCTATCATTATTCCTATTAATTGTTTTTTGTGAAGTGTTTTTTGTGAATAATATATGACATACTGGGCAGACGCATCTCTGTGGATCTTTCTATCATCATTCCTATTAATTATTTTTTATGAAATATTATATATGACATACTGACACTGAACTGTGATGCATCTCTATGAGAAAATACTTGGTTTAGTTATCACTTTGTTGCCAGCAGAATGTAGAATAGCTGCATTCATGAGGAACTATCCCATCTGATTCTGATAACCTCTCTGGAGTATGAATTAGGCAAAGATGAGCTAGTTGGATTTGTTTGCTGAAGAATAAATTGGGTTGATTGGGTCTTGCTAACCTGTATCTAGTACTTTTTTTTTTTTTTTTTTGGCCCTTTGGTTTATCTTTTCCTTTATTTGTAGCATGCTATATTCTTGGAGGTGAGAACAGCTCAAAGTTTGGTGACGCTGCAGTCATTCTCTTGTCTCCTTGGTATGGCTGTTCTCTAATAAACCGTAAAGAGATCGTTTTGTTGCAAGTCAGGATTGGTGGACATGTTGATCAAAGCTTCTGTTAGGGTAGAGGCCTGAAGTTTTATAGCAACTTCTCACTTAGGAGCTTTCTAGTGAATATTAACTTAAGGAAGCGGTTTCAAAAGTTTGGATCAACAGATGTACTAGCATTGCCAAGCACTAAGGGCGCATTTGGCAACACTTTCCAGAAAAGCATTTTTTCAATTTTTTATTTCACGTTTTTCAATAAACTTTCTATAATGTTCTACAAAATTTATTTAAAATTTATGAAGTATAGAAAAATTCTACATAGTGAGACTTTCTTATTGCTTATTTTTATTATTTTTTTGAGGTCAAAATAGTTTAGCTTGTTTATCGAAATACTCTCCATTCTAGAAAAGCACTCCCAAACACACCTTAAAATTGCTATTGGCTTTATTGTGCTTTATTTGCTAAAACAGTTGTATCGACTACTATCATTTTAATTTATTGGGATGGTAGTACTAGTATATGACTTCGGCAATGCCGGTATTTGATTTACTAGGATACTTGAGGATATTGGAAACCTTAAATAGTGTTAAAGGGCATGGAAGTTAATGGTTAGGGTTTAAAGCTGTTCGGTATTTTAAGTTAGATCTCCTCCTTAACCCTTTCTTGATAATCAAACTGAATGTCGCTCAAACTAATAAAATTTAATTGCATAAGGTGATGCATGAAATGTTTTTGTGCAGGGCCTTATAGTCACCAGAGGCAGACCCTCCTTACATTATCTGGTGATGTCGTGCCTTACATTTATGTGGTGATGTCGTGTAATTTATAAAGAAAAATCCAATTTACATCAACATGTTCATTCTCCATGGTATGCGACCTGATATATTTTGCATTTACAGATACTGATTGAAGGAGAGCATATAAATCATGACGAACTTATAATTATGTCTAGATACTGATCTTTAGATTTTGTTTGTCTAATTTTTCATTTCCATTTCTATACTTGAATTTCTGTTGTCTTTTTCACTGTACTTGTTTTTCTTTCGTTCATGTTGCTGTGAACTGCATGTTTTATACTAAGGACTACTTAATTGTGGTATTATGTCATGTTTGCAGTTACTCAGCTCCAATAAAGGTTGACATAGAGTACACAACTGGAAATCTAACACATCCTCAGCGCGAGGTTCGAGTAAGTAACAGTCATTAACAAGACTATGTTATACTCATGAAATTCGTTAGTCCTAGTACTAATGTTTCTCTCTTTTCATTCTCGTATGGATTCAGAAAGACTTTATTATTGGGTATATGCCAATTATGCTTCGCAGTCGCAAGTGCGTATTGTATAAAAAAGATGAAGCTGAATTAGCAAGACTCGGTCAGTGCTTTGCTAAAATTTATTTTATATACTTTTTCCACTATGTCATATTGATTTTATTTCACAATTACCTGTAGGTGAATGTCCTCTTGACCCTGGAGGTTACTTCGTAGTCAAAGGGACTGAAAAGGTTATGCCCTAAGCTTTTACATTTGTCATTCTTGATTCAAGTATCTTCGTCTAAGTTCTTGCTATTGAGGTGTGTCTAGTGATGTTTCCACCTGGTTCTAATATCTCCTTGAAGAAACTTTCTTAGATATTGACCTAGAGTCCTAAAAATAGTAGCATGCTTTTTCTTGTGTGCTTCCCATAGAAGATATTCTAAGTAAAATGCATGTTCTTACAAATTTTAAAGAAGTATGAGTATTCCTTTTTATCCACGAAAATATGGTGCCCCTCTTGTTTTTTAAGCATGCCATGATCTTTATTCAGAATCTTTCTGGTAAGGACGTTTCCATATCATGATAGTCGGCTTACAGACTTAAGTGAGCGACAAGAAAAGTCCACATTATCTTCAAAAAACAGTTGTATCAAAGTTTGTAAAGAGATATGATCTGTCATCTTATGCGCACTCAGTTAGTTTATTGTAGGCAATTTATATATTCCCTGCAAGACAGTGATGAAGGACTTGGACTGCTGTTTGTTGCGGCAAATCAGAAACCAATAAGTTCAGCCTTCTGTTACTTTTTCAAATAAATTTCAGTTTCATGTACTGATACAAAGAACTCTGGCACACTTGGCAACCTGAGCTCTGCATATTTCAGTTTTCAGTCATTTAGGAAAGAGGAACTTATGATAAAATGGAAAACTGCCTTCTTCTTAGGGTGTAGTTTTCTTGTTTATAATTAAAAGAATAAGCAATACTCAGCATCACTTGTAGCTTGTACGTCATTATCATTTGCATTTGTTTAAACTTTACATTTAATTTCAACACTATGTTTGGTATTCTCATAAGTTGATAGAAGCTTGTAAACCATAGTTATGTAGAGTTCGTTCATTTTAGTTCTTATAATGTGCTTGTTACCTCATCAACTGTGGGGGAGTGTAGTTTCTAAATTGCTGGTTTAACATAGTTTTCCCTGATATGTGCTTTAGTGGCTAGGGTCTCACTTCTTGGAGTCGTTTTGTTTTTTGTCAAATAATGACATAATATTGTTTCCGTAGGTGATATTAATACAAGAACAGCTTTCTAAGAATCGCATAATTATCGACAACGACAGCAAAGGCAGGTATGTATTCATTCTTAGTGTTCTAATATCTTTTTACATGTTATGTTCCATGTTATTTAAGCCATCTGATTGACCATGAATATGTAGAAATCTGAGGTCTTTGTAATAAGTCTTGTGTTACTCTATCGCGGATAATGATGGCACTTTGCTTACAACTTGTCCAGGGTAATAGCATCGGTTACAAGCAGCACACATGAAACTAAAAGCAAGACTGTTCTCGTTATGGATAAAGAGAAGATATATCTTCAGCTTAATCAGTTCTCTAAGCTGGTATTACTTTAGAAATCTCATAATACTTGTTAACTGCATGCATCTTGAAGTTATGTAAACAGTCGTAGAAATCTTTCAGGTTCCAATTGTCGTAGTAATGAAAGCCATGGGAATGGAGAGTGATCAAGAGATTGTGCAAATGGTTGGAAGAGACCCAAGATATGGTTCTCTCCTTCTTCCTTCTATTCAGGTAGCTTTGTCTACTTGACAAGAGTTTGTCCTTTCTATATGCATTTCAAAGTTACTGAAGGTTGTTTCTTTAAACATCCAAGCTGAAGTTAGTAATTAGTAATTATTGAATTTGGGAATAGCGTCTACACTTTGTGCTAGAGATGCAAACTGCTTGCTGTGAAATTCCTAGGTACAATTACTTGTATGCAATATTCGATATTGTGATATAATTAAGTGATGCAACTGCTCCTATAATATTAAAAATTGGATGTGCAATTTTGGCTAGTGAGTGGGATTACTAAAACAAGCCGACCAAGCTTTATTTCAACACTCTTGAAGATTAATGAAATTTGTCAGTGAGTTTGTGGTGTTGAATTGTTGATCCTTCTCTTTTTCTCTAAACGCTCTCTTTCTTCCTCTTAAACTTGATTAACTTCTAACTTGTAAGCATTCCTATTTTGGCTGCTTTCTTGCTTAACTTCGTAGTTTATCTTCCCACCCTAATGCGTCAGCCAGTCAAAGCCCAAATCCAATGCTGGTTGACATGGACTATGAATTTGAGACTCTTGTTGGCTTCGTAATTTTCTTACTTCACTCTGAGTACTTTGCCCCACTTATCCTTTGGACCCAAGGCTAATGTTTTGTGCTAGTTCATGTACTTCATCCTGCTTGTTTATCTAGTACTTCTTTATCCAATTTTGAGAATTAAAACAGCTGAAATTCACAGTGAACTGTTTCATTGCAACAACTAAGCCTGGTAGTCTCATCGCAGTATTGGTAGTCTATGATCTGGTTCCATGACTAGTATGCGCTGTTACCAGGCACACTCCCTTGATCGTCACTGTTGGACAATTTTGTCTTTCTTTTATTGTTATTAAGATTTTTGGTAGTGTGAATCAACATGCATAAGTAATATTGAAATATGTTATTAAGAATGTTTTCTAAAAGCATCCTCTACGTGTTTAAGACGTGCCCGAAACAAGGTATATTTCTCCCAAATCATATAGGTTCTTAGTAAAGAGAGGTAGAAGTATGAGCATTATTTAACTCAGTTAACCCTTTACTTTCATGCTTCCACTTTGTCCACTTACCTTTTAATGGGTTCCAGCTCTCTGTTTGTTGCTCTTAATCATCATGTTGTGCTTTTTAGAGTAATTGTTCATCTGGTGGTACTGCTTATGATAACGCAGATTTAAGATCATGTAAATATTTGCTGTTTTAGGAATGTGCATCGGCAAACATTTATTCACGACGCCAGGCTTTAGCATTCCTCGATGGAAAGGTGAGACCTATTAGTCATACTTTATTCAGTTTCATTAACTTATTAAAATAGTCATATGTGATATATAATGAAGGGGGCGGGGCAGCGTGGTGGGTATATATTCCTTTGTTGTTATTCGTTTACTTAGGTGGTAGTTGTGATTAGTGTATTATCAAGATCTTTCCCTAAGTAACATGCATCACCATATACAAAGATGTTTGCCAAGTTGCATATTTGTAAAGCATTGCATTTGAAATTATAGCTTAAGGATGTCTTAAAACCAGGCAAATAATTTTTGAGCAGAAGCCTATCAATGGAACAGATAGCAAAGATTTGATTGTGCCATTAAATATGTTAATTCTGTTCCTCATTTGTGACTCTATTGCTCAATCAAGAGTTCTTATGTCCAGACTACCAAGCAGAAATTTCTTAATAGAAGATTTAATTTGTATAGCAGCACTTTTTGAATAATAAACGTAAATTTGTATGAAGCCATGTGGCTTGTCTTTTCTCAATGGTTTGTCCTTTCAGGTGGGCAATGCCAGTGCTACATCAGTTAAAAGTGGAAAAGTGAGTTTTTCATGAATGCAAGACCTATATTGTTGCAAAGTTTGCATTCATTCCCTCTGCTTGTCATAATCGTTAAAATCTCATATCATTTACTCTTTTTTTGTTTTGTATTTGATCATTTGAAGCAGGAAGGGAGAGCAAGGGAGATTCTTCATGATGTATTTCTTGCTAATGTTCCGGTCAGACTTATTCTAAGATCTTCTTCTTACATTTATTTTGCTGCTGCTACACTATCTAATTTACTTTTATTACAGGTCATCGACGGCAACTTCCGGTCGAAATGTATCTATGTAGCTGTTATGTTAAGACGCATGCTTGATGCAATTTTGAATGCCGATACGTTTGATGACAAGGTACACATCACATTGTAATTCTTGTGAACGAATTGAACCAGTCCTATCTTTTGAAGGAACATGGTGTAAAGACCATGTTTGCAATAAGAGTGACAACTATGTCTAGAATTCTGTGGTTTTGTAAATGTGACCTTTTTTTTGTATGATGATTCCAAACATGCAATTTGATAAGGCTCACCAGTTCGTTAATCAAACATTGTAGAAATAATAATGCAAACCTTAAGCTGGATGTTTTCTTACTGATGCAATGATTCAATTAGGTGAAACTTTTATTTTATTTTTTCTTGAATCAAGAAAGGGTTCAGACATCATTATTTGAACCGTATATGAGTCCTTACAGGATAATTTAAAGAGGAAAAACAAGCTCTAAGTTGAGGTTTGAATGTTTGTGGTTCTGTAGCATAGTGAAATTGAACAATGGTATAAGAATAATTTCTCCACTTTTGGTTTACTTCTGTTTCACTGTTCAACTTATTAGAAGGTGTTAATTCTTTTGGGGCGTTCAAGTGCATTAAAACAGAAAGATGCCTGAAGATGCTTTTCTGAATTCTGAGCATATAAATATAACAAATTGATTTTTTTGTTTAAACTTTATTTTTCGGGGAATTTAGTCTGACATGTTTTACTGCCCATATATGTCTGAATCTACTTACATTGGCAGAATCTATGACCTGAACTCTTGAAGTGCTCTGGTTTGCCAAAGTTATCTCTATGTCGACACAACAAATGACAAATTATCCATGCTGTTGGGGTTAGATAGTAAAGTGACGCAACCTCAAAATTCTAGGAAAAAATAGATCTTCTGGAAATTCATAGATTTGGACATTCGTTGGAAGTCTAAGAATTGTTTTAACACTTACTCTAGCTTCAAAATTTAGATTGTAGGTCTTTATGCACTCCAATTTGTCATTTCCATACTAGTAAGAAGTGTGTTTTGCCTTGAGAACACCTTTGTGAAAGAAGGTGTAAACTTTCTGAGTTAATTCTTATGTGTGTTTCATAATGGTTCTAATTGTCTTTTAAACTGTCAGGATTATGTTGGCAATAAACGGTTGGAATTATCAGGCCAACTAATATCTTTGCTCTTTGAGGTGATTTTCTAATGATTTAGGTTTTATTATCTGCTGTGGCATCTCGGTGTATTGATATTTCTTACTTTTTTTTTACTTTCTTTTTTTCAGGATTTATTCAAATCGATGAACGAAGAAGCAATTAAAAGCTTGGAAACTGTATATGAAAAGCGGAGTGTTTCCGGTCCATTGAATCTTGTTAAGGTACTATGTATATCTGTATAGCGTAAAGTTTTTTAAAACTGGTTTGTCTTATTTGCACTCAAATTGGTCAAGTAATTAGTTATTGTTGTTCTTGAAGTGTAGCAAGGGAAGAATTCAATAGATGTTATTGGACTGCAGAGTTTTGTACATAGCATTATGTAGACCGAGCTATCTATAGCTTGTAAAGAAATACGAGGACTGCCTTGGACTAGTTCAACTGCTCTATGCATGTGTTAGTAATGAAGAAGAGAACTATACTGAATTGTCCAGGATGTCTTACATTCTGAGCTAATCCTGTTGGGAAAATCTGCGATGCATGCCTGATCCTAGTTATTGTTAGTACGCCTGCAAGCTTAAACAACTAGTCATTGTGCTTGGAATAGTTGAGAACCTGTTCCAGCATTTGTGACTCTAGTATTAATTCTCGTTGTACTGCTAGACAACACCGAAGCCATTGTTGTTGATTATGTTGTTGAGTTCCATTAAATTGTACGTTGGAACATGTCAATATGCATGGTGCGGTGCATGCCATAGAATTGAAGTAGTATTTCTTGGTGCATTGCAAGTCACTATTTACAACTTTTCCCTCATATGAGTTGGACCTATTCCCATGATCCTACTTTAAAAATATTTTGCAGCATTTAAAGCAAGACAAGATTACTTTTGGGTTGGAGAGAGCGATATCCACTGGCAATTGGGATGTCAAACGCTTCAAAATGAACCGAAAGGGTGTGGCGCAGGTTTGTAAATCTCATTTTTCTGAAGATTTATTTTCCTGGATCTAGAGAGTATTCTAAGTATGTTTCTGTAATTTTGTAGCTTCTTTGTAGGCAGTCTTTCATTGCCACACTAGGCCACATGACTCGTGTTTCTCCTCAATTTGAGAAGTCAAGGAAAGTCAGTGGACCTAGGGCTCTTCAACCTAGCCAAGTAATATCTGTTTCTTAATGTGCTTTTATATGTTGTGTTATCAAGATGTAGCTTGTCTTTTTGAAATTAAGCTGTTCTTTAAGTACAGTGGGGAATGCTTTGCCCATGCGACACTCCAGAAGGGGAAGCTTGTGGGTTAACAAAAAATCTAGCTTTGACAACTCACGTCACAACCGACGAGGATGAGTGTCCGTTGATTACTTTGGTATGCTTATTTCTATCTCTGTATGTTTGCAGGTCTATTATAAATAAGACTACAAAGGGTGCATCTCTGACCATGTTTTGAAATGCTCAGCTTTTACATGTACAATTGCATAGCAAACTCAAGATCATGGTATTTGAGATTAAAAACTCAACATCATGTTACCTACAAGTAATTTGACGTAATCAGAACTGTTCTTGTGGCAATTTTGTTTTATGACTTGTAGATGACATCATAGGAAAAAGGAAATAACTGTGCATTGAATTAATAGGACTTCAAAAGTGAGCACTCCAGTATGCTTTGCTTTTTTTAGTAAAATGTATGCACTGCTACTGAAGATTCCACCTAGGAGATATCGTGTTTATATTACAGACCTTTGGAGCCTGCTTTCTTGGTTGAATATGGACAACCAGTTCCTCTTGGCATTTTGGATACTCCAAAGTTTGTAAGAGGGCAAACGTAATTGTCTTAGTCCAATACAATACAAGAAAATAAAAGTAAAGCATTTGACGTAATCATTCAATCTATCATGTATGCATGTAAAATTTTATATTTCATTTGTAAGAATTCAAACTTAAGCTACTTCAGAAAGATATTTAAATCCGTTAAAAATTGTTAATTGAATGGTACTTGCCATTATCTGGAAAAAGAAATCAATACACGAACATGCTAGTTACTAATTGTATCTCTTGTGTCCCCTTGACTCTATATAAGATTTTGTTGAACATGAAATTAGCTTCATGGCAGCAACTACTGACTTCTTCTGTAACAGTGTTATAATTTGGGGGTTGAAGATATGGCAATTTTATCTGGTGAAGAGTTGCATGCACCGTCTTCTTACTTAGTTTTCTTCAATGGGTTGATTCTGGGCAAGCATCGACATCCACAGGTAAGTTAATGCATAACAGCTCCTTTTCTAATTAGATGTTTTAATGTTGTTTACTGTTTTGCAGCGTTTTGCTACGTCTATGAGGAAGTTGCGTAGAGCAGGAAAAATTAGTGAATTTGTTAGCATTTTTGTAAATGATAAGCAGGTTCGTTGCTTTCTACTCAACTCCATTTTCTAAGGCATAGTTTAATTGCCTGTAAAGGGCATTTTGGCAGTTTGCTTGAGGTACATTAGACTTGTCTCTGGGAATTGTAGAAGGGTGGCAGGTGGAGATAGAATTTTTGTTGCACTTACTGGTGACTTGTAACTGGTCAAGTTATTAATCATAATAGATGAGAAAATCTTGAAAATGTTTATAATAGTTAATCAAGTTAGTTATGTGGTAACCTTGATTCTGTAAAGCTATACCTGTATCGAAAAATGCAAATGTAAATCGATTAGGTGCTTACTGTTTTTGTAATGTTGAAATGATTATCTTCAATAAATTTATTTTTGCATATAGGAAGAAGTCTAATTCATCTAATATGTAGGTCATCATATATGCTGGGTAAGTATGCTTCTTCTCCTTCATGTTCCTCATCTTTCTGGTGCATATATATCTATATCAGTCTACCCAATTTTAGTGAATCTTCTTTCTGTAAAACTTTCGCTTGCAATGTAGAGCTGTTTCATACACTCCACCCAAACGTTAAGGCTTTTTAGATTTTTCTAACACTTTTGACATATTCAACTAATTGCTATACCAGTGATGGGTATCATTCTCTTTCTTTATCTAGAACCCCTTCTTATATTAGTTTCATTTGTTAATCTGATAAGTTTGTATATTAGTGTGTACAAACCTGCAATCAGAATACGTATTTGTATACTAGTGTGTGCGCAGGCAATCAGATGGCTAAGCATTTGTTTTTCCTGACTCTCTTGTAGGAAAGTCGAAACTGCGTTATGAACTTTGACAATTTCCTCTTTATACTCATCTCAATTCATCACATCATTCACCACCTATTGCTTTATTCTCCTCTTTTCTGCTTCTTATTTTAGTTATCTTGCAGTCATGTTGAGACAACTGATGTTTCTGTATACCATGTTAAAGAACTAGGCCATACACAATATGACTAAACTTCCTTTTGATGTCAGCGTTGTGTTTATATAGCATCTGATGGTGGACGTGTTTGTCGCCCACTTGTTATTGCTGATAAGGGAGTCTCCAGGATCAAGGAGCATCACATAAAAGAGTTGAGGGTATGCTTTCCCACAAAATTTTACTTTTGTAGAACATTTTTCCTGAATTACAAGCTGATTTGATAATTTAATTTCATTTGAAGGATGGAGTTCGATCATTTGATGATTGTGTGCGTGATGGTCTGATTGAATATCTTGATGTCAATGAAGAAAATAATGCACTGGTCAGTAAATATTTGAACAATCAGTTCTCCTTGGTATCTTGATTAAGTTAAAGTATTCTGAGTCACTTCTTATTTCTCTTTCAGATCGCTTTGTATGAACACGATACAGATGAAGCTGCTCCAGCCAGTGGCAACGACACAGTAATGAGGAACTCCATCACACATATAGAGATTGAACCATTCACTATCTTAGGGGTTGTGGCTGGACTAATTCCTTATCCTCATCACAACCAGTCTCCAAGAAATACATACCAAGTATGATTTTACCATTGGGACAACTCAGTGTTTATTTGGTAGTTTCAATCTAACCATTTCTAAGTCTAACTTGTTATGATGTAGTGCGCAATGGGAAAGCAAGCTATGGGGAATATTGCTTACAACCAGGTAGCTAGCTTTCATCATGATCTTTTAGTACGAGTACTGATTTTGGTGATGTTTTAACCAAAACCAAGACTTTTAGTGCACGCTCCAAACATTATAAAGAGTTTGAAAGTGCAAGTTTCAAATGTCCTGGGAGTCCGTGTGTTCAAAGACAAAAGCATAAGTTTAGGATTGGATTTGGTGAAGTTCCCAGTATTCTGTTAGTATTAGTTTTTAGTGGAGAATTTCTACTTGTATTGCTTCATTTATTTGTGTTCTTCTCCACGCCCATTGGAGGATTTAAGTTTTACATTTGCCCTTAACAGCTTTTCAGGACAGATACAATTCTTTACCTGCTTGTTTATCCTCAACGGCCACTACTTACAACAAAGTCAATTGAACTGGTTTGTATTGTTCTTGTCACCAAGAATGTATCCATTTGAAGAAAGAAAGTGACATAAGAAAATTTTGCATATCACGTGTTTAGGTTGGATTTGATAAACTCGGTGCTGGACAAAATGCAACTGTTGCTGTGATGAGTTACAGTGGCTATGATATTGAGGATGCCATTGTGATGAACAAGGCTTCTCTTGACCGTGGTTTCGGCCGATGCGCAGTCATCAAGAAGTATGCATCAGGCAATACTTAGGATTTGCAAAATAAAAATGAAGGCCATGTTTTGTTATAGTGGCCTCCATTTATGCTCATAGATTGTAAAATAATTTTCATGTTGGCTTGCTATGTTAGGTATACAACAACCACAGACAAATATAAGAATGAGACAACTGACATTATATACAAGCCTGAAGTCGACTTAAGTAAAGGTGTCCCTTCTCGGAAATCAAATATGCAGGTAACCAGATGATGCACTTATTAGGAGCTACAACGTTTTTTTTAGGGCAGGTGAATTCTATCTAATAGCTGCATATTCATCAACTTAATAGCTTTTGTTTGTTCATTTTTATTAAGTGATGCATTGTGACTGTGGTAGTGACTTACAACATTTATGAAAATACCGCAATATTAGATTTTACAATTGCTAAGAATTAAGACATTCAGCTAAGTAAGAAGTTAAGTTTTTCCCTGAATTAGCAAATCAGCACTTTGTTCTGAAGAAATCCTGAATCTTTGTTAGAATAGACTTTTATTAGTGTCTTGCTCATTGGAAGAGTCAATATTTTAGTGATGACCAGCTGGGATATCTAATTTCACATCAAAGTAGGTATACAATTGCCCCCAAAAATAGAAAATAAAAAAATAAGTCATAAGAGGTCCATATATTTCACAGTAGAGTACAAAGGCTTGTAACAAAATCCATGCAATTCGGGTCTCCTAGAGGGAAAAAGACTTCGCCATCATTGGTTGTATAACTTCTGTTCAAGTGAGATTTTGTGTAGTGTATTCCTGCAGCCTAACAACCATTGGCAACTTTGAATGGGAAATTGGGCTTGTCAGTTTGATTGCTTATCAATTTCAAGATTTTAAGAAATCCAATGAAAATGCATCATTTAAAACAAAAATATATCACTTGGTTTCTTAATTGTTTCCTCATAGAATTCATATACAGGCATTGGATAATGATGGAATTGCTGCACCTGGTGAAGTAATTCGAAATCACGATGTACTTGTGAACAAGTATAGCCCTAGAGATACAGTGGGTAAAGTTGATCGATCACAAATGAAAGATGAGTAAGCTCTTTCTCCCTTAGTGGCCCAAGAGTTTCATTTATTTATTTAATGTTAATTTTGCTCTATCCTTTTGGATATATAGAGATTACAGGCCAAATAATTTTTCTTATAAAGGCCCTGAAGGTGAAACCACGGTCATTGATCGTGTCATACTCCGTTCAGAATCTTTGGATACTAATTCAAGAATGTCTATCAAATTTTTAATCCGTCAGACACGTAGACCTGAGGTAGAAATTCTGTCTTTCTTAGCTGCTATATTTTTGGCAATCACCAATCTTTTATTGTTTATTCCTTGCTTGTTTAGCTTGGTGATAAGTTTAGTAGCAGACATGGCCAAAAAGGTGTGTGTGGTATCATTGTTCGACAGGAAGATTTTCCATTTTCTGAGCGTGGCATATGTCCTGATCTAATCATGAATCCTCATGGCTATCCAAGGTACTTGATTCAAACTTAAGTGGCCCTTGCTATCTTATCTGAGAAATTACATGCAGTGCTCAAGTTTGTTTCTGCTGATGCTCGTATCTATCCAACTTGTCCAGTACTAATACGCTCAACAATCTAGACTTGAGCACACACATCCTTCATAGGAAACTGTTGAATTTCCACACATCTTGTTAACATGGGCAAAACCTTCTCCGAAAGTATTTACAACTTTTGTATTAGACTTGCTTGGGTTATGTACGTTGCAGCTCAAAAGTTGTGCTGACCTCTCTCTCTTTCCCCACTTTGCGGCAGTCGCATGACAATAGGAAAAATGATAGAGCTCCTTGGTGGAAAGGCTGGGGTATCGTGTGGCAGATTTCATTATGGGAGTGCTTTTGGAGAACCCAGTGGTCATGCTGATAAGGTTGAAGCCATAAGGTACATTTTAACCTTTATGAAATTGAATTTGCAGACTGATTGCATATTCTTACTTCAATGACTGATAAACAGTGAAACACTTGTGAAGCATGGATTTAGCTACAGCGGAAAGGACTTCCTCTATTCAGGTAGTAAAGTAATTCTTGTCTACTATATTCAACTGTAGTAAAACAATTGTGTTCTTTAATTTGAATTATTTAGCTATGATGTAACTAGTGTGATAGTCAAGATGGAAGATTACTTATCGAACAAGAAAATGACACTAGGCAGATTTATCCTTGGACTTGCAATTACAAAAAGATACTAATCTCGTGGAGTCTCAAAAGCTGTTAATTTGAATTGTTTGTAGGCTTATAGGGAGCAAGAAGAAGAATGAATCCTTGTTCATTGAAAGTTCATTGAGGCTTTCCTTTAAGGAAAGTCTTTCGTGAAGTTTGGCTAAAATTGCGGATTTGTCACTATTGTTCTTTTGATTACTGGGAATGCCAAAACCTAAACTGTTATGGACTTATTTATGTTTCTTGAAGTGCCAATGTTGCTAGGGAAATCCATTAAGAATGTTGTGGCCAAGTTTTCCTGCATCTTTTGTCAGTTTTGGGTATGATGTTTTTTTCTTTGTACACTTTGATCATATATTAGATAATTATCTTCCGCTTGTGGTATGCAAATATTCAAATGAAAATTTTGCTGTTCTCAGAGTGAAGACAAAACCAATATGAGGACTTCCTCACATTAGTTGGCTAGATAAAATGATTTGAAGTCGATATGTAAAATGGATTTCTAGTACTTCATCTGATATAAATCTCTTTACTGCAAACTCTATTTTAAGGAGTAATCTATATACTCTTTACAGCTTTTAAGCTCATTGTGTCCTTTTTCCCCCCTTTTTTTCAATTTTGCTTTCAACATTTGGTTGGACAGGTATCACAGGATTTCCTCTTCAAGCATATATATTTATGGGACCAATTTACTATCAGAAGTTGAAACACATGGTAAAATTATCCTTTTGCTTCTTTAATTTGTATAAGCAAAGGTGTTTCATAAACGGAGTTTTCTAGGTTACTTTTCAATGATATTGAGTTAGTTCACTGACATCACAAAAATCAGGCCTGCTTGTGTTGCTTCAAACGTTTGAATGCTGTGCAATTTTTGTTGCTTGTCATGGCTGTAGTTTTACTGTAGGCTTCAATCACTTTCAGCTTGCAAAATTTTTGATTATTGCTGATTGGGTATAGTCAGAACAATTGCCAAGCAGACTAGTGTAAGTTGCTAGAAAGTGTAATACAAAGCTCAAAGTTTCAGATTTTCAGTAGAGTGGCTTGAGGAAAGATGCTTTAGATGCTCTTTTGTTATGCACTGAAGCAAATAGATTTAGCTTTCATCGACCAAACGAGCTACTTGAGCTGTAACCTATTGCAAGTTTGTAAGATAGAACAAACTGGTCAGAACAAACAGCACACCCCATCAAGTACGCTGCATTATTTGCAAAGGGTTCTGGTTGCAATTTTTTAAATAATTGTATTTTTGGTATGTGCAGGTTATGGATAAGATGCATGCTCGAGCTCAAGGACCTCGTGTTACCCTCACCAGGCAACCTACTGAAGGAAGAAGTCGAGATGGGGGTGGAGTCTTGAGCTTCACTTCTTAAATCCTTTGCAATTCTCTTCCTGTTACTTATCACTTGTTATATCTGTTTTGTCTCATCATTAGGATTGCGTCTTGGGGAAATGGAGAGGGATTGTCTGATTGCCTATGGCGCTAGCATGCTATTGTATGAACGGCTAATGTTATCTAGTGATCCGTACCAAGTTCAGGTACTATCAGTTAACTCGTAGCTTTTTACAGTCCCATGGCATAAAATATTACATAGATCATATAGATATACATAAGGATAAAGTAATAATGGCAAGTTTGCTGAGCGAAAGTAAGCATTTCTTATTCTATTGACTGCTTACTTGAAAGATCAAAAAATTTTATTTCTTGTCACTGCTGCTTTCAGGTTTGCGGAAAATGTGGTCTAATGGGATACTACAACTACAAGACAAAGACTTCTTTCTGTTCAATGTGCAAAACTGGAGACAATATGTCATCCTTGAAACTACCATACGCTTGCAAGCTTCTCTTCCAGGTAGTAAAAGATCCAATCACATGACATAGTATGACTTTTTTTCAATAATCACAGAAGTTCAAGTGCTGCAGTTAAAAATATAGGCTTTTAACCTTCTTTTTCCTTTCAGGAACTACAAGCGATGAATGTCGTTCCACGCTTGAAATTAACAGAGGGTTGAAATGGCTAGCACAAGAGCTTCTTGGTTTGTCAATGCCATGTAAATATTGTTAACTGAGCCTGAGTTGAACTCATTCCAGAACTCTAGCGCAATGGTGAGGGTGTCAACACGTATCAAGTTTGCGAGCAGGCAATGTAGGAGTAATCTAACACTCCATTAAGGGTAGCATACATGGCTGGGCTAGACGTACAAGCGCCTTTGCAAATGCTATTGGTGTCAAAATTTTATGTGCGGCTCGCTCTAATATCATATTAACTGAGTCTGAATAGAATTCATTACAAAATTTTGAAGCAATATGGGAGGGTGTGTAAGTTTTATAATATCTATTTAGTTTGGCAAACAGCCAATGTGGAATTAATTTAACAAAACATTTATGTTTGGTCTAAACTAGATTTGCAGAATGGTATCAACATTTCGGTTACAGAATATCAATTTATATATTTGCTTAGAATGCATTTGCTTCTATAATAATCAACAAACTTTAGTACAACGGAAAAAGAGACTAATATGCTTCATTTGGGTAATACCATCGTCTCTCCACAGTCAGGACGATGTGTGTCGGACAATACGCTATGGGCTTGTTATCGGGAGTGAGCAATGTCATCCTCTCTCTTAATTCAAGACAATGCCTGCTAGATAATGTGCTATTGGTTTGTTTATAAGTTAGTTACTAAAACTGAATGAGTATGTACTGATAACGGTATCAATATAGTAACTCTGAATTTGATGCGGCCATTCGATCATCATCATCATCATCATCGACCGGTGCTGCTGCTGCTACTGATTCCAAGCATATTAAATTGGGGGACACTCTGGCGCTCCCCTAATCTAATTGTCGGATGGCTATCCAATGAAGCTATTGTGGACACGAAAGGGATACGTGTTATTTTTCTTTTCAAAAACACGAGTTGAATTGTGGAATAGAGTGCTGCGATAGTGTGTATAAGGTGGGAAGGAGTGATCGCGCCAACAAAGCCTGTGGTGCACCATGCTGGACTTCACCATCACCGTGATCGTGTTGCGCTAGCTCCTGCGCCTCTTCCCAAAGACAACTACAAGATCATGGCGACGGCAAAAGTTCCTTCAACTGGAGTTGCACCTCCTGCTCCAAGCCATGAGGAATCTGCACCGCAAGGTGATAGACATCGTCATCACCATCAAAATAACAAGGTCACCATCAGCACAAGAACAACAAAGGAAGGAAAAACGGGCAACATATCGACCATTAGAGATTATGCACAGGAACAACATTTCAGAAACAGGAGTAGAAATTTTCAGAAGCACCATCACAGTAGTCAGATTTTGATGATCATAGGCAGAAACTACTTTCAAATAATTAATGCGAACGTCGTAGGGCTCAAGATTTGTCAAGGTACCTGCTAGTTTCCCCTGGTCAGGTAAATATTGAAATGGATGAATTCTCAAGTTCAACAAACTGCTCTCCGTTTGGCAATTCCAGTGTGCCAGAATTTTGGCCATTGATGATGAGATATATAAACTTGCATTCATTCAAGAAGTCAGCTACACTACAATCACAACAACTTCGATTACGCAATGTAACGTGGGCGTATTCACAAACAAGATATAAAACATAATAACAGTATTCAAATTAACATTAAACCTCCAACATTTTGTCAGAATATACTTGCTTTTACTTTTATTATACATCACACGCTACACAAACATCCTGTAACTTGCTTGGTTGGATGTACTCTACGGAAACAGGGAACTTTAAAAGATAAAATACTCAAAAGAAATTTATGCTCAAAAGCTTTCATCATATACGTCGTAGTGTACATAAAGCAAACCAACCAGAAGTTACGCCCCCTAATAAAAATTGTGGAATCCATAAAGCAAAGATGAAGGAATGCACTAGTGAAGAAGGAAAAGGTGGTAAACTACTGGAATTTGCTCATGCTCTTGTTTTCATGTGACAATTGTCATGTTCTGTCAGATAATGTGATCCATGCCAACCGTAACATCCTAATAACTTGTCATTTTGGTGGATAGATTTTACTATTAACATGTTAACAAAATAGCTAAAGATTCTCCCAACTACAGAAATTGTAGTTGCACACAAACCCATTGAGTTAATAGTCACGGAATATTTTTGAATAACTGGATGCATTTCACATAACTTATGAGCTGTACAAATCTCTAGACTTCAAGTCAGAAAACACAAATCTGGTCGATCTAGCAGAAGTTTGTCTTAAGAATAATATGACTCACAATAATATGGTAAATATCCCAAAGGAAGTAAATACATGCAATTTTCTGAACGACACCAATGCAGTTCTCCAACCAGAAGGATCAGCAAATGAAGAGAGGAAACTTAGCGGCGGCGATAGCCTTTCCACATGGTAGCGACGAGAGTATTGTTCCTCCGGAATATTACAAAAAAAAAAAAAAAAAAAAAAACATAGAGGAGTTATCTAACCATAATATCTAACGTGGCTCTATATTGCGAACAATAAAAACACTTAGGCACCTTTTATTAGTAAATATTAATTCAATGGCTCTCCTTTGAAATACCAATCCATGGGTGCATTTGGCTTTCCATTTTTTCTATAAAATTTTTTAATTTTCAATTTCATATTTTTTAATATATATTTTATAAATATTTAAAAAATTTATTTAAAAATTTAGAAAATTTAAAAATTTTTATATAATAAAATTTTTATTATATATTATTATTTTTTTTAAAAATAAAAAATAAAAACTCATTTTTTTAAAAAATAAAAATATTTTTTAATTTTAAAAAAAATAAAAATATTTTTTAATTTTAAAAAAAATATTTTATAAGTAATTCTAAATGCACCCTATATGAGCCTTAGTCTCTTCTTTAGCCCACTAAAGGCCTGTTTAAGATGTATACTAATTGCATGATCATCCTCTTAAAAAATGTATTAAACCCTAGGTCTCTTAAAAATTAATTTGGATAAAGATAAATTCGTCCCAAACAAAACACGTGGTTTTTAAGGACTCGTGCTTCTGCAATTATACTCGCTCCAAACCCACAGGTGCTAGAAATAGCTGATTTATATATTACTTGTGGGCCCGTTCATGTAAACTATTAATTAAGAAGAAAAAAGCAAGAGAAACAAAGTCCCGCTCGCTTGTGTTGCCCTCAGTCTTCAAGCGCCATCTCTCTCTCAAAATTTTGTATTTAATTAATTTTCTGTGAATATTTCTCTCCTATTTCTTTGGTTGGATTGAATTCAATGGGTTAGAATTGATTTGCGATTTTCTGGCAATTTTGTCGGATCTCTATTCTCTCTAATTTTAGAATTCAGCACTAGAATCAAAGAAAGAAATCTCTTCTCTCCATTTCCAAAAGTTTGAGAAATCTTTTGAACTCTTTGAGAAATTTTTTCTAACCAACCTCTGTAATCGCGATGGCAATGGAGGCATCTGGTTTAGCTACACGGATCACTGCTCCCTTTATCGGCTTCACTAGCCACGTCGGTAATCGCCGGAGTTCTCTGTGCGCCCCACTGTCGCCGGCTCCAGGATCGACACCGTCAACAGCTGTGAGATTATCCGTCAAGGCGACAGCTAATGGTCCCGCTGTTATGGTTAGCTAGATCCTTTTTCGTATCTAAGTTTTATTTATCCTGGAGAAATAAAAAATCGTAAATCTTGTTTATGCAATATCTTCTTGTTCTTTAGTAAAGTTTGTTTCTTAGGTTTATGGTTGAATAGCTACAACAAAAGATATCTGTCTGATTATTTTCACACATTGTTTCACTATGTAATTTCGTTGAACAACCTTATTGGAGGAAACATTTTAAAGATATTTTCAGAGTAGTAATTTGCTAGTGGTTTTCGTCTTAGTAAGTTTTTAATACCTCCTTGGCTATGCCAGGAAAAGCCTTATGTTGGACTACTATCAGAGGAGGAAGTGATGGAACCAAAGGTTATGCCAGATGTGCGAAGGAAAACAAAAATAGTTTGTACAATTGGTCCATCCACATGTACTCACAAAATGATATGGAGACTTGCTGAGACTGGAATGAATGTAGCACGTCTTAATATGTCACATGGAGACCATACATCTCACCAGAAAACTATTGATTTGATCAAGGAATATAATGCTCAAGCTAAAGACAATGTGATTGCAATAATGCTGGATACAAAGGTATTCTTCTTAGTAAAAGTACTCATTAATCATCTCGCATATTTCCCTTAATATACTTCTAATAGCTGTGTTGTGTCAACTATTTGCTATATCAGCACTAATTATTTAATTGCTTTCAAGCCTTTGCAGGTACAGATGTTTTGAATAGCCTTATTGCATGTTTTTATTTGTCACAAAGTGAAGTTTGCAGCTTTTTTATAGTTACTTGTGTGCCAAAATTATGGAAGTGTAAATGATAGAGGATTTTTATGTAATTTTCAGTTTAACTGCACGATATAGTAATGACATTAAC
The DNA here is from genome assembly GCA_019914995.1 of Acanthochlamys bracteata. Taxonomy (NCBI): domain Eukaryota; kingdom Viridiplantae; phylum Streptophyta; class Magnoliopsida; order Pandanales; family Velloziaceae; genus Acanthochlamys; species Acanthochlamys bracteata. Next base: position 10,334,629 of record CM034130.1, on the reverse strand, counting down.
TGGTTAATAAGTGGATACCATTTAGATTCATATAAATGGTGGAAGTAAAATCTTGAAAATGATGGAGTGAATTTTTACTTAGGAGATTGGATCTAATGGTCAATCTAAATTGGACCTTCCCTGGCAGGATACAGAACATTTGGTAATGGGCCCCTTAACTCTTGAATTTCAACAATATTTGTTTGTATGTAGAAATAGGATCTAACACCTTGCCTGTCTATGAAACATTAGAGTAGAACATGTAAGCCTTATATCTCGTAGGTTTAGGCCCCTTCCTTGAAGGAAGAAGAATTATTCACTATGGTAGTAGTTTCAGTGCAAATTAAGTCCTTCAAAAGTGATAGCATCTGATAGCAATAGAAGCCATTGATCTGAGAATGGAGTCACGTTCTCTTTTCAGAAACCAAAATGAAGTTCTTTAGTTGGCCTTGAAGTCTGTTGTTGTGTGGATTATTCCCACCTATCGTGGATTAGTTATCATTCATTTCAGCAAAGCTGCAGGAATGCCTGGGCCTTCCATGCTTGTATTTACTTTAACTAAACTATATTGTCACAATCATTAAACAGGGCCCTGAAGTGAGAAGCGGGGATGTCCCTCAGCCTATCCACCTTAAGGAGGGTCAGGAGTTCAATTTTACAATAAAGAGAGGAGTCAGCACAGAGGATACTGTTAGTGTAAATTATGATGATTTTGTCAATGATGTGGCAGTTGGTGATACTCTTTTGGTTGATGGTAAGTGAACTACTTTTATGGCACCGTTGATGCTCTTAAGCAGTTTTTATTGCTTAAGAAACCTTGGAAATGAATCTATGGCATTAGATTTACCTCCAATGTGTACCCTCTTCAAGAAACCTAGTCTAACTGTCTTAAATATTATGAGTTTGAAGCTAGTCCTTTTTCTTATTTAAGAGTAATTTATTCATCTTGCAGGAGGAATGATGTCACTTGCTGTGCAATCAAAAACCTCTGATACAGTAAAATGTCTGGTAGTTGATGGTGGGGAACTTAACTCAAGGCGCCATCTCAATGTACGTGGCAAAAGTGCCACACTTCCTTCCATAACAGGTTGGTTGATCACCATATGTCTCTTCTAAGAATTAGTTATTACTTTTATGTAAAATATCTCTTTCTTTCCACAATTCCTAATTCATTCTGCAATTTTTATGACAGAGAAAGACTGGGAAGATATAAACTTTGGAGTGGATAATCAAGTTGATTTCTATGCTGTTTCATTTGTGAAGGATGCTAACATTGTTCATGAACTTAAAGACTATCTCAAAAGTAAATATATGAAGTTACATCATTCCAGAATATATTCTAGTCTCTTCTTTTTATGAAAGATTTTCATCACTGTTTATGTCCACTTGTTTCTTTCTAAAGGTTGCAATGCGGATATTCATGTAATTGTGAAGATAGAGAGTGCTGATGCAATACCTAATCTTCACTCAATTTTATCTGCATCGGATGGGGTAAGTTACTCTTATTGGTCTAAGTAAGTCGACCTACTCTGTTAGATCATATTCTAGAGCGGATTCTGTTACAAAGTTCCTCTCTGAGCACATTTTGTTTGTTATGCTGAGCTTTGATTTATTTTGTAGGCTATGGTTGCTCGTGGTGATCTTGGAGCTGAACTTCCAATTGAGGAAGTTCCTTTGTTACAGGTATTTGTTCTAGTTTTGCCTGTCATAATGGTCTTTATTCTCTAGATTCATATAACCCAAAATATGCTTTTAGTTTTGAACCTTATCCTTGCAATTTTTTAGGTTGTGCTACATTTTTTCTTGCTTATAGGTGCTCATTTATGCTAGTTCTTTTCTTTTTCCAGAGTTATAAACTGTATGCATATTTAGTATGTTTGGAGTTCGCTAGCATAGTTTTTGCATGTCTTCATGCATGCATTTCCTCCTTGGAATCTATGGAGCCTTAAAAGCCCCAGTATATCTCAAGTGAACCATATGTGGACAGATTTTTGACCTTCAAGAGAAATCTTGAAGAGGAATTCCATTATACTAATTTCACTGAACACCTTCCCCAATCAATTGAGTAGGAGGATATAATCAGAAGGTGTCGCAGCATGCAAAAACCAGTAATAGTTGCAACTAATATGTTGGAGAGTATGATAGACCATCCTACTCCAACGAGAGCAGAGGTTTCTGACATAGCAATTGCAGTCCGGGAAGGTGCTGATGCTGTTATGCTATCTGGCGAAACTGCTCATGGGAAGTAAGTCTCTTACGTTCTATGTTTTTCCCTTTTATTCATTTTGTTACTTCAAGTCATGAAATCATTATCCTTTTCGTTTTCTTGATTGATTTTGACGGGAAACTTGAAGAATATTTTTCCTTTCCCTATATAAAGAAAATTGACATATGACCTATGCTGTTTGAAAGCATATTTATTTATATTGTCTTTTAGAAACCTGAAGTTGATAATTATCATACTGTTACTTCCTGTCCTTAGAATTTTCGTTGCAAAACCAGTATACTATTTGTCTCCTTTACTGTAGGTATCCCTTAAAAGCTGTTAAAGTGATGCACACTGTTGCTGTGAGGACTGAATCCACTCTATCTAGCAGCTTCACTAACCCGCGCATATCTATGACAGCTCAGGTATATACTTCATTCATTTAAGCCTTAACTATTGGTTACTTAGTATTCTTCTTTTGTGTGTGTGTGTTGCCACGCACGCATGTGTGCGTGCTATGCCACAACCACAATTATAGAGCCAATATAGCTGATGCTTCCTGTTACTGCAAGTACTGACATATGCTAATAATTGATCTAAAGGCTGTGAACCGGGGTGATTACTATAAGATGCACATGAGTACAATGTTTGCCTCCCATGCTTCCACTATGGCGAACACTATCGGCACACCAATTATAGTTTTCACCAGGACTGGTTCTATGGCTGTGCTTTTAAGCCATTATCGTCCTTCCTATACCGTGTTTGCTTTCACAGATGAGTAAGTTCTTATTTTACACTTTTGGTTAAGATGATCATTTGTCATTTTGTGCATTTCAGCTAATCAATTTAGGACATAAATGTTAGTCAATTTAAGTGCAGCTGTAGTCTCCGAATCGAAGCCATTTGAGATTTCCAACAATATGGTCATAGAGTTTGATGTATGAAAAGTTCATAAGAAACCTTCTTAGGATAGTGCCCTGGTCATTGTTATGTCATGTATGCACAAGCCCAGAATTGTGTTAACTCTAAAATGTTTAGTTAGTGTGTTTGCTCACTTATGATCAGATCTCATCCTACTACTTTGTGATCTCTATGAGACCTAAAGAATAATAAAGCTCAGAACTTTATAATACTAAACATGCATGAAATTCGTAAGAGTTGTAGTCCTTGTACTCAACCCTGTAGCTGCTACCTTATTTATGTTTCAAACTCTGTTAAGGTTTTACTAACTTGATCCTTGAGGTCAAAGCAACTCTAAGTTGTTAGTTCCACCGTCCTTAGCCTCAGTGGCAGCAGAAACTGTGTACTTCTTCAGTCTGCAATAGCATATGAGTAACTTAAATGGTTTGACCACACTTGAAACGCCTACATCTCTGTTGTCTTTCCTTCTGACTGTGATCTTCGTTATAAAGGATTTTTAAAAATTGTTAATTGACTTTGGGTTCCGACAAGTTTTAGTGGAATTTGATTAAGTGCTGGAGACAATGTCTAAGTGAATATTATACTTCCAGTTGGATATTGACTTTTTGTTTTCAAACTTTAAGTTCTAGCTGTACAATAGAGCTTAGAGCATGTTAACAAGCAACTGTGCGCATTACAGGGAAAGGGTCAAACAGCGGTTGGCTCTTTATCAAGGGGTGGTGCCTATTTATATGAATTTTTCTGATGATGCTGAAGAAACTTTTTCTCGAGCTATAAGCCTTCTGCTGGTAGTTACCTACTGCAACATTTTTCTTATGGTTTTAGACAAAATTTCTTCAGAACTTCCAATTTCAGACCTAACTTTATTAACTTGTAAACAGAAGGGAAAGCTTCTGAAGGATGGAGAGTATGTCACTCTTGTACAGAGCGGAATACATTCAATATGGAGGAGTGAGTCCACACACCATATCCAAGTCCGCAAAGTCCAATCTTGACTTGTACGCTTTGGTTAAAGTTTTTCTTGTTCTTTTAAATCAACATATGTTTTATTAAATTCATAAGTTAGCTTTTTCGCTGTATCAAGTTTTGTGGCGTAATGTAAACAGCTCATGTTTAGCTGCTTCTTCTGAACAAAAAAAGGAAAATGTAGGTTTCCAATTCTAAGTTATAGCTATAAGTCATAGCATGGTTTTCTTTCTGCAGAAAGAATGTCTTGTGTGTTGTTTTCTTCACCATTTGAGCTAGTTGTCTTGGTAATTTTACGAGTTACAACAAACTAGTATGTCAATTTTGATTATTACTGTAGTTGCAATCTTTATAATTTTATAACTCTAAATATTTATCGTTTGTTGATTTAGTCAGACGTCAGATTACAAATCGAGTGGACCCCATAATTTTAGGTCAAGAAAAGAATTGGAGAATTAATATACAAATTTCTCAAGTCTCTTCTTACATAAGCAGATAACATTAACACTTTTAACAACCTCACGAATATAACATCAGCCATTAATATAGAGTATCTAAACCTTAGAAATTTCATGATCATCATTATCTTGCTCCTCTACATCTCCGTCCTGTACTTTGATGCTTTGGAACCACTTAGCACAACCCACATACACAACGAAGTCTACGACTGTGAGTGCTGCAAGCAAATAGAAGAACCTATCCATATGACCCTTGTTAAGATTCGAAGGAATCCATCCCGGCCGTCCATTATCGGCGGTGATCTTCATAACGATGGTGACGATCATGTCGCTTACGTAGTTACCAAAGGATATCGACGTCATACATAACGCGCTACCGAAGCTCTTCAGCCCTTCTGGTGCCTGGCTGTTGAAGAACTCGAGCTGCCCTACATACATGAAAACCTCAGAGGCACCGATGATCGCATACTGTATCACTTGCCACATGATGCTAAGTGAACTCCCGCCGCCTTTAATGTGTGCTTTCAATCGGAAATGTTCGACTGCAGCCGCAGATACCATGGCTGCGGCTGCCAGGATTAATCCGATTCCCATCCGCTGTAGTTCAGTAAGACCACGGGGTCTTAGAAGACGACGGTAGAGGAAGATGCAGAGAGCGACGCTTAAGATGTCGAACGCTGACATGCTTGCAGCCGGAACATGGAATCCGAACACAGAGGTGTTCATGGCAGCGCCTTGTACGACAAAGAGGGACGCCATCTGAGTGAAGACAACTGAGTAGAGGATGGTGCAAAGCCAGATAGGGAGGAGTCTTAGGACACACTTGAGTTCTTCTACTTGAGTGATTGTGCATAGGCGCCAAGGGTTTCGGACCAAGACTGTTTGGTCGCGAGTCGTTGTAAAGTCCATATTGTTTGGATCGATGAGCGCCGCACGGTCCAAAAACCTGGTGCATCCATTGTGTTTGCCACAATTAGTGAGCTGCTTGAATGTTGGCATGAAAAATTTGTTCAAAGTGTTTTATAGAGAAAGGGCAACTTACTCGAAACCATTGGTATGGGGCATTTTCTTAGCACCATTAGATGAGGCAATCTCCTTGCCATTCACTTCATACAGATTGCCGCCTCCAGGCGGCACCTCAGTTCGCCACTTCAAAACCGCGGCAATGATTACTTGGCACACCCTCGATAAAGGGTTCCCGCATGGCTTGAAATGCCTGTACCTCGTAGTGCCCGCAAAGAACAGAATAAGTGCCACGAATGCTGAACCGGTAGACGCCCAGAACCCTAGTGCCCACAATCCTTTATCTTCAAAATAGCTCAAGAAGGTGTTGGAAAAGAGTTGGCCTAGGTTCAAGGCAAGGTAGAAGTAGCTAAAGAAGGCAATCTTTGAGTGTGCTTCACCGGAATCTTCCTCGTCGAATTGATCGGCACCGAAGGTGGCAATGTTAGGTTGGTACCCACCATTGCCAAAGGCAACTAGGTAGATCGAGATGTAGAACAACGCAATCTCCATGCCTGAGTGAGACGAGCATGGTGTGTGCTCATCTCCACATCCTGCGGGCTTTAGCAGGAAGAGGTATGAGGACAGTGATAACAACACCATTCCCTGTTAAAGGCAAGCAAACAAACAACAAAATTACCATACTGAAGAAAGGACCGTATCATTAATTCTTCGCACGAAGAACTAGTTCAAATTGATGATAAGATGATTGGATTGACTTACAATTACAAAGATGAGTTGGAAAATAGCACAAGTTTTGAACCTGCCCCAGTAGGAATCACTAAGGAAAGCACCAACTAAAGAGAAGATGTAGACAGTTCCTGTCCATTTGCTAACACTGTTTGCTGCGTCTGCATTGCTCTGCTGCAGTACTCTTGTCAGGAACAGCACAAGGTTCACTCCTACTCCAAAGAATGCCAGTGTCGCCAACCCCTGATTCACTACGTAATACAAAAAACAACAAAAGATTATGCCTGAAACTATTCCAGAAACTATGCCTGAAACTATTCTATGAAGTTAACGTCCATGTTTGAAACTCCTCCTTTTCTGGGTTACGTTATAGATGAGTTTACTTCTATGACTCAACACAGCGCTTGGAAATAATTTTGGTGCGTCTTTTAATTTACTGTATTTGTGAAGAACTGAACTATATATGTAAAACTTATTTTTTCCCACACTTGTAGAAACAAATCTGTCAGTCATGAAACTTTATAGTTATATGCAACCATGTATCTTTAACCAATTTCTGGATGACATATCTTTTTCATTACTACTAACAGATATAGATTTATTATACAAGTAAATTAATGGAAAACTCTCTACCCTAATTAGCTAGAATTGACGACCAAAACAAAATGGAACGGAAAAGAAAAAAAAAATTAGAAATTCTGTTATATATTTACCAAGAATCAGAGTGCCTGCAAACCATCTGCCAGTCTTTGCCTTTGTTGCAGGGTTGCCTCTGAAATCTACTGAACCATCTTGTGTGTAATACTCTGTTTCATTTCCTTCTTGTTCTTCTTCTTCCTCTTCAAAACCTTGGAAATATTTCCGTTCAAGTTTCTTCATATCAACAACATCTTCTCTTGATGAAGTACACCTTTGATCTTGTTCATCTTCTCCTTTCTGTATACACATGTGGATAGGTTAACAACAAATTAAGTCAGTGCAAACTAAGAAAATACTATATATATGTACGTATCAAGTGTTTCATGCATGATACGTATACAGGTGAAGAAGATGCAAGCTCACCATCTTGTGAAGTTCAAAAGTTGCCATTTTGATCAAAAGACTTCTCAAGCAAAATAAACGCTCTAAATGATGTTACAACTTTTATGAGGAAGAAGAAGAAGATATAGAGATAGAGAGAGAGCCGTGTGGTGTGTGAGGAAGAACAGAGCAAGGGGTGTGTGAGAATTTATAGATGTTAAGGTAATGGAATGGATGGTGGTGATTTTGCAATACGTTAAACAATTGAGTGTGATGGGATATATATGTTCTTGTAACTAATATATAATAATTGGCTAAATCATCGTATAATAATTTAAATTAGTAGGAGAAGAAATTAAAGCAAATAAAAAGTTTTGAGTGAGGCTTCTTAATTACCTGTGGTTTATATAGCTGGATCCATATATATATTTTATATGTACACCCTAGCTATCGTTTGATATTAATTTAATTGCTTTTGTAGCTAGCAAGAGTTATAAATAATAGCTAAAACTTACATCAACGATCATGCATGACGCGTGCGTATATATATTGACCGCATACCATTTCTATATATATATATATATATATATGTCGAACCAAAAATGAGTACGAGATATCTAAATTTAATTTTTATCATATGTATGAAAAATTAAATTGATAAAAGTTTTCTTTAAACGTAATATGGTCGATTTATAAACTTTTTTATTAAAATAATACAAAATTAAAAAATATATATTTTTATTAATTTTTATTTTTGGTGTTATTTGTTCAAAAATTTTGATAAAAATTAATTTTTATTCAGATTGAATTAAAATTTTATTAATATATTTTGAACTCATAAATTTTTTATTTAATAATAAAAATTGAAATTAAAAATCTCACTGGTACATCATTTTTTATCGATATGTATATCAATATATCTTTAAGTTTATATATATTATTAATTAAAACTCGTGTTATAAAAAATATATTTTTAACATAAACACAGTGACTTTAGATTTAAGGTACTTAATTTGCACATTACTTGCACATTTTTTTGAGAGGTTTCTTTAAATAAATAAATATGCTGAGGAATTGACAAACAGTTATATAACTGCTGCTAGCGCAATAATAATATGATCTTGAGAAGAATTAAATTCCATGCATATTCCTTCCAATAATGTTAAGAACCTGATACTTTTAACCTACTCACGCACGCAGCAAAATATTCATTCATTAATGCGAGGAAATCACAACAAAATAATATACAAATAAAACACAAATAAAATTAACCTAATTAATTGACGAACGTATATACTCTCGATCGTTGAAATTTAAACACGATAAAGTAGTCTTTGCTCATGTTTTTCGAAATTTTATTATTCAACAACGTTGTAAAAAAATTTCGTAAATATTTTTAAGAACTTCATAAAAGCTCTAAAATAAAATTTTTAAAAAATAAAAACACTACACGCGATCCACTTTGAGAAATCCTCTATGGACATGAGAAAAAGCAACGTGGCCTACATGCAACTTTGCCTAATTTAGCCACTACTTCTTCAATATATATATATATATATATTATTATTATTTCATTTTATTTAACAAAATATATATACCAAAATACTAAATTAACGTAAATAATAAAGCATAGTAATTAAAAAAACATTAATTATACCAACACTAATAGATATATAGTAGATAAATGTCATGTTTATCATATTTAAAGTTCTAGTACGTACGTAGAAATCTGTCATTTATTTGTAATAAAATAATACAATAAATTATTTTTTTGTTTATTTAATTCAATTTACATTAATTATATTAATTGCTACAAAGAAAAGAAATTTATAGTACAAATTTACTTACGCATGAACTGTGTATATGTTTGGTAAACATCAATTTTTGTACAGATTTTCTTCAGATTATTAGGTTATGACTACGACATAATAAATAGAGAATTTTTTTTTTAATTCATTCATGATTAATTTTTTTATTTTAATATTATGATATTTACTTTTTTGATAAGCTCTGTATATTAAGTGCAAAAGTGCTTATTTCCACAATCAAAAGAAAGCTCTTTGATTTCAATCTTACGAAATTTGGAAAAGAAAACAAGGTGCTTTTATTGCTCTGGTCAAGATATTTGGTTGAAATATTTCAATATTAATTATTCTAATTAATATTTCGATTAATTTGAACTTTTTAAATATTCTATTTTCTTTTTTTAAATTTGTTTAAAGTTAATTAGCTCTTTTTACTTAACTAATATTTTTATGTAGTAATAGAGCCAAAATTACGAGGCTTACAAAAGCACTTATTTGGTAATTACTTTTCTCGTAAGCCGAAAAGTTGAATTTAGTGCTTAATCTTTCCAGAACATGTTCAGAAAGAATGCACTATTTATTTATAAATAATGCTAAAAAAAATTATTTAGCTAAAATATAGTGTACGCATGCATATATAATCTATAGTGTTATTTTCAAGCAATTTTTTTTTTAATTTAATTTTTCTTAAAGCAAGTTCGTTTTTTGTTCGATAGTGCATATTTTATTTTATATTAATAAAATTAACAAAATCACCTGAAATGGTTTCTTGACGTGAAACCCATTTAGAACAAATTTTTTTATTGAATTTTTTTAATTTTAAATTACCGGACATTCGCGACAAAATTTCAAAAACATATGGCGCGAGATATTGGTATAAAAAAAGCTTTTGTCTTTTTGGGTAAAAAAATTGTTTCTGTTTCTAACTTTTGCTTATTAACAAAAGAATAAGTCAAGATCCGATTCCACTTTTGAAGAGATTTCTTACGATAAAAGTTAAAATGGGACAAGAAAAGATTTTATTTTTTATGTTTTTACTTACATAAAAAGCAATAAGTAATCATAGTCAATATGTCGCATATATATGAAGTGATTATTAGTATTGTATATTATTATTATAATAATTTTAAAATAAAAAAATAAAATTTATTTTAAAAAAAAACCTAAAAATTATTTTTATTTTATATATTTTTCAAAAACACTTCAAATAATTTTCAAGATTGTGAAGGCAAGGGTACATATGATCAGTTAATTAGTCAATGTAACTTCCTAACATCGATCAATACCAACTTGTTTAAGTCAATAAATCGATAATGACTTCTAATCTTCATCTCATAAAATAGAATACTGTATACAGTAAATAGTAATTATATTGTTCCTAATTAATGCCCCAAAAATGTTAATTAGCTGTTAATTTCCTTATGAAATTAAGAAGCATGCTTTGAAGGGAAGCAACGATAAAATATTTTTGTTTTGATTTTATCTATAATATGGTGTTAATTTGTGTTGGTGGTTTATATGAGAAGCAATTGCTCGTATACAAACCTAACACGACTTATCGAAATTTATCATCAGAAGATAGCGATGTATTAATTGCTTTTAAAATAATTTTTTTCGTTTAAAAAGAAAAAAATTTTGTTTCATCGTCAGCAGGCACCGATTCCATGGCAGGGAGAAGGAAGGCGGTGTGAACGAACGGTCGCCGTCGAACACGTCAAACAACCACCAAACTTCTCCGACCAAGCACAGGCACTGCACTGTCAATCCAACAACCCCTCGATCGTTAAATAAATTGTTTTTGTTTTCTTTTCTCAAATGATCGCGACTGATCTAGCTAGCTAGAATTCAAAAAAGAAAATTTAATTATCATTCCATTCCATTTCCTAAAGTGATATTTTCTTGGACCACACTGCATGTGTTTGACCTGCGCTGTCCTTCAGTACTGCCGCTGTTGTTTTCGCACTGTTCTAATTACTTGCTTACATTTTCTGTCAATTCGTTTTTAATCGTGCTGATCCTGCTATTCTTGAAGCTCCAACAGTTTGCTCGATCCTCTTTTATGATGATGCCGTCTGTAAAATTTAAATCCTTGCAAAATCTTCACGTTGAAAATCTTTTTCTTAGAATTTTAACTGGAAATTAATTGGTCCGTACCTAAATTTGACCCATTATTAATTGGTGAAGTCTCTTTCATAGAGAAAAGGTTTGTTCCTATCTTTTGGAAACACCACTATCTGTTATCTCTCGCTTTTTAGTAAAAAAAAAATTAAAATAAAACAAATCCAAATAGGTTACCGAAATGAAAAAAAGAAATTTAATTTCAAATTTTCTCTACCATTTAATTTGGATGACAGGTGGATGTATAGCGTTCTGCTGGAGAAAAGATGAACAAATTTCGATTTGACGCCACGCAAAAATTAACAAAATATGAACACGATTAATCTACGAATTTTGAGATAAATAAATTGATTAGTGTTTTGATCAGTGACTCGAATAACGACTTACTAATCTGAATTGAAACTGACGCACAAATAAGTTATAACCAAGATATTTGGATTCGAGATTCATTTATTTCTTTTTTCTTTTAGAATTGAGTTATTTTTTTGGTTATTACTAATATTATGAACATGAAGTTTAGGTGCGGGTCAATCTGAAAGATGTGATTCGCCGATAAGACGCATTCAGTTGCTCGCATATGTTACTCATATTCTTATCTGTTCCTTCTTAAGGGCAAGAACAAACAAATATTCATTTATTTCATTCACGATTTAGTTGTCTGTGCATTGATTTGGTTTTGGTTCCTTTTCTGTTTCGAGGGAACATCAAGGAATAAAAATTTCAATACAAAACTATAAACAAAAAGAAGATTTTATTAAGAGTAAAGGAAAATTGGAAATAAGAAATTGAAATTTAATTGGCCCAAGGACTTTGAAATAATGGGCTTTATTTGTGAAGAAACACGGACTTTGATCATCCATCGGGCTCGAGTTGATCTACATATCATGAATGTATTCCGACATTGTTTGGCTTCGTTTCAATTATAAATTTTTTATAATATCTGATAGAGTTTTTTTACTGACAGGTCAAAACAAGAACTGTTTGTAAGGGTGGAAGATGCAATGTTGCACGATCAAATTGCATTGCTAGTTAGAACCGGTTACGTGAATCTTTTTTACGTAGTTAAAGTTCTGCTATTAACCACGTCCACACTAGTTACTACACTGGCATCACGAGTGGAGCCAAAAAGAAAATTCCGTTCACTAACTTACAAATTGCTTTTTTGGCTAAAAGAAACTATGAGAGCTATATTGGAAAATAGTACTTAAGAAGGCTGATCTTGCAAACAGACTCGACTCTGAAAACTGATTATTCAACTTACTTAAGAAAAGTAACAAGAAAAATTCCCAAAACAAAATTTTTATAACGCTCCGATCAAGATCGATGGCGGCGTCGTTGGCGGTGGAAGATGTGCTACGGCGAAGCAACGGCCAGCGGGAGGCGGAGATAGTTCTCCGCACAGTGGGACCCACTCGACCTGCAGTGCTTCGCGTTCCAACTCCTATTAAGGTCAAATTTTGAAACAAATTAAATTTTGGTCAATTTTTTGAGTTCATGATCATTCAATTCTATTATATGATATGCTTATAGGTTAGATCTCTCTGATTTTGAAACAGATCTAATCTTACAATTTAAGCCATGTGTGAAAAGCTACATATATCTGCAATTTATTTATCATGATAAGAGGCGTCTCGGGTCTGTGAAGAATTTTATTTGAAGTGAATATAATTGAATTACTGAGATTCTGGCATTTCAAAATGAGGTGCTATTTACTATTGCATTGAGCTTAATTTAGAAGTATGGTGTTATAGTAGGCATTATATTGTAGGTTGGAACACTCAATTGTAAGTATGTTTTGTAACGTAGAGATAGAATGTGGTGGTGAAAATTTTATGTTGGTTTTAAGGTTGGTAATATCCTGCGTGTTTGATTGAATTTTGAGACTTGCGTGGAGTATGAGTTGTTACAATTTTCTCCAGGTTTTGGAGTTGAGGAGGTTGGTGGCAATGGAACGGAAGTTGCCAGCAGATAGGCTTAAGCTTGTGCTTAAAGGGAAGACATTGCGGGATGCTGATGATGTGCCCATGCACATGCAAGATGGTGGTATGACTTCTTGGTTTTTCTTCTTTGCTTGCTTCTTTCCTTCTTGGATTTTTTACTTCTATTAATGCGCTGGTTGTATTAGTATTGACTACTGCAGTAGTTCTTGCAGTAAAAGGGTTAGGCTGTCGGTCATGTAAATTGAATGACACGAAAACATATCCTGCAAAAAAGAGGTTTTGAGGTTTTAAGCTTGCTCTTAAGATATTTTCTTTCTTCTCTCAGATACACTTACAGTGGCTGTCATGCCTAAGCCACCAGCTAAACATCTCCGTGATGTTGATGATGATGAGGATGATGACTTGGTTAGTGACTGATCTTTGATCAAAACAGAATCAGTTGGCTTTCTTCAACAATTTGGAAACAATGTTTCATTTCCTTATATATCTGTTTTTTAGAGGTTTCAAATGCCTGATTCAGCAAGCTGGTCGAAGAAAAAGCTCTACTTTTTCCTTCATGACAAACTAAAATTACCTGGTATTGCTCCATTAATCTATTGTTATTAATCAAAGATTATGCACCTTGAGCAACAATTCTTACTACTAACTTGCATTAGATATATTTTTTATGGCAATTTTCTCTACCAGTCTGAAGGCATGGGCATGTATTATCCTATGGTTCATATTGGCACCTGTTGCCCACAGATGGGATGTGGGGCCTATATATGTAAGCCTTCTCTTACGTCCTTTTTATGTTTTCTAGCTTTTGAAAGCAACACTCCTTTATCCAGCAATTTGAGGTATTAAATTAAATAGTATATTTCTGTTTCAATTGATTTGGATGCAGATACTCATTACTGGGTTCTTGATTATTCTTGTAAATCTTGGAAAGAAAAAACAAGGTGATGTCAGGTATGGCTCTTTTTTTTTATAAACAAAGCCCTCAACAAACAAAAAATGTTCCCTTTGATCTGAAATGCCTTAAACATGTTCTTGTATGGCTAGCGATTTTCTTCTAAGTGACATCTGTGTTTATTTGGTGCTGCTTCTATAATCATGTCGATTCTAGCAGGCTCCTCTTTCTGATCAATATACCAAATGTATCTTTTTGCAGTGCATACTCCATATTTAATGAAGACTTTAGAGAGCTGCCTGGTACTCTAAACGCGGATCGCTTGGATAGGGATCTAAGAGCTGGACAGTTTTGAAAATTGGCAAGCTTCTTTAGTCATTGCTTCCCCATCCAACTATAAGTGGGTTCTGTATACAAAGTCAAACTGTAGACCTATTACTGTCTACATGTACTTGGTGTTTGTACAGTTTTCTTTTGTAGTAACGAATATGCATTTGTGACATACCAAGGGTTTCATGTGACTCACCTTCTGATGTCAATCCTTTAGTTATATACTTACGAGCTCAAAATTTTTAATTTGGTGAATGTTCCAGTTTGTTTAGAAGAAATTTAACTGATAAATATATGTTGTGAAGAGAACTGATTCCTTATCTCCTACATTCAAATTTTGTTAACATGGTTCTTCAATGCTACTGAAGTTCAATACTTGTCTCTCTGTGATCTCAAAAAGTCATTATGGTGCTTCTGTTTCCTTTTCTTGTGCTTTGTGCTGAAGGTGACAATGATGATGACCTCTCTGTTGTGCTTGTGATTCTGATTATGTTCATCATCTTGCTATGCAGACTCCTTAGGGCTTGGTGTGGGGGCTGCAACTTCAGTTGAAGGAGCTTTACAAATGCATTAGTCCTCAAGTTGTCCAGGGGATGTGGTGGGGGTTCAAAGGTCTAGGAGCAAGCGCAACACGATGATGGTTATGGCGGTGTCCAGCATGGTGCACCACAGGCCTCGTTGGCACGTGAGCGCCAACATTGCTGTGAGCATCAAAGCTGCATGGTGCTGGCGGATGAGTTGGAGGAGGGCTGGGCTTGCAGAACTTGCTGGAGAACGACCCTTTTTTCTGAAGCAATTTTTGCAACACTGTTGATCACCTTGCAGGAGCCAGGGCTGGGAATTTAAGCAGCAAAGAAACCAAGACGTAGATTGTGAAAAACTGCAGCGTGTTTTTGCTGCTCGTCATTGTTGTCGGATACTGCAACGAATGGATGAACTGCATTGAGCGAAAAACAATTTACAGGAATTCTTCTGGGAGTTACATTGGCATACGTGAATTGTTCAGGAAATTTATGTATACAAAAAACCGAGTGGACTTGATGGATGTTAGAGAAAGATGCCATTCTTATTAACATGAAACCATAAAATTAATTTCGACGGAAAAAAAACATAAAGGATTAATAGTCGAAACGCTTGATTAAATTCAGTCATGAATTCGTCTATAAACTATAAGAAACCTTTACTGAAGAAAAAAAAAGAAGAAGAACAACAACAATGAGAAGCATATCAGCAGCAAAGGGGTGGATGCTTCTGATTTATTTGGGAAGTATTGGCACCAGTTTCATGTTTTCTTATGGTAATGCGGCTTCTGGTTTTAACGATCGGAGTTTTGGAGGCACATGTTTGGAGCCAATAAGGAAAGTTGCTGGTTGTGAGAAAAGCATATTATGGTCCATCTTCAACATGAAGATCAACGTCAGTACTAAATGCTGCAAGGCTGTTAACGAAATGGGAAACATTTGTTACAAGAACTTTTTCGCCGTTTTTAAAGGGTATTCGCTTATTTTACAACTGTATTGTGCTGATATGTGACTTCCTTTTCTGTTTAAAATCATGTAAAATGGGATGGAAATTTTATTATTATCATTAAGACTGAATTTGACGGCACGTTTTTGTTTACTTCCTAAAAAATTTTACATTTTCTAATAATTTTTTATTATATATATATATATATATATATATTATAGCGCAAATTTCTTTTTGAAAAACTTCAAATAAAATTTATATTATTTCTTTTTAATTTTAAGCAGTTCTGAAAATCTCTATCTTTACAAGTCTTTCCTATGTTGGAGATTTACGCTTGTAGAAAGAAAAGAAATTATATAAAACTCAATACATGGAAACTGATCTCTCAAAAAAAAATGCACAAATTAATAATTAATCTATATGATGACTCAAATATGAAATCATCTAGGACATTTTATTATGGCGTATTTTTCTACAATACAAATTTATTTTTTTTAAACTCACAATTAAAATAAATACAAAATATAAAATTTTTATTTAATTAATTTTCTAAAATTCAAAGTTATTTCAAAATAAAAACACTCTATAAAGTCATATTATTGGGCCTAAACTGGATAAACTTACAAAAATGTTATAAATTATCTTTGAAGTGCCCCTCTGAAGTCTAAACTACTATTATTAATAATAGAGGGAGGGAGAACGAGGGAAATGGCATCCGTGGCGTTCTCTTTGGCTGCCACGTATTCATCTCCTGCGCGCCATTGTGCTTCTTCTCCGGGTACATCTAGCCATGGAAGCTTCTGCATCTCCGTTCGCAATCCTGCGGTTTGTAGAAATATTCGCAACAGTTCTCGTTTTCGTTTCTTTTTTTTGTTGTAAAATTTACAAATTTGTTAGAGTTTTTCTTCTCTTTTCCGAAAAAGCAAATGTTACAAATTTGTGAGTGTTTTTTTCTGTTCTTTTCCAAAAAAAAGCAAATCGGTAAACATTACGATCGAATGTGTTCGAATTGAATTGAATAACTTCTTCTTTTAAGGATGCGTTCGAATGTGTAGTGGAGAAAATGTTTCTTATTTTTAGCTGATAAGGGTTTAGTTCTTGTAGGTTCTGGGTTTTTCGTGTTTCGGACTATCAGTTCTCGTGGGTCTAGGGTTTTTCGGAGTATTGAAGATTCAAGTCTAGGATGAATAACACTAGACTGCCAACTTGAGCTGATGATAATTTGGTTGTCGACTTGTGTATTAGGCCTTGGTAATCAACTTCTTGCTAGTCCTTATAATTTGAGTGCCAATTCGAGGCTAAAGGCGGTACTGTGAAGTGCCGGTTTTTGTTTTGGGGAAATGAATCTTTCTAAAGTTAACTTCTTATCTAACTTTTCAATCAATTTAGGTGCAGAGATGCAATCTAGCAGAACCGCTCAAGTATATCAACGGGGTGCCACCATGTATACCAGATATTGGCAAACAGTCTTTGTTTCGTTCCTTGACAGTGCCGAGCCTTGAAGATAGAAGCAGAGGGTGTAATACAAGGTTGCGCATCTTCTCAGGAACTGCTAATCCTGCTCTTTCTCAGGTTACTTCCCTACTCTCAGAGCTTGTTATAGGAACAAAGAGATAGCTAGCATTCTGCCTCTGATTTTTGTTGTTGTTGTTGTTGTAACAAGGCTGTAGGAGAGGAATTGATTTATCCTGCCCAATCTTGATGAGTGTTAGTAGTTGCAATGATCAGAGGAGAAGTTTTTACTTGCACATCATATGAATATATATGTTATTTGGGTAAAAAGAACATTAAAGAGCAAAGTCAATGATGTCATGTAACCTGTAGAGTCCAACAAATTTTATCTCAAGGTTTTGTTAGGTAGAAAATGTAAATTCATGATTTGAGTTTCTGAATGAGGAGTTTCGTCGATTTGCTTTTATAGCAATCCTAAGCACTTCAGTATTTCCTTGTGGCAGCTTAGATAGCCCAAAGAGGTTAAGTTTGCTTTTTCCATGCTTCTTTATCTCTCTAGCCTTCAGGTGCTTATTTGTGTATCTTTTCAGATTCTGCAAAATGGTGTATACTAATTTGTAGCGATTTGATTCCATGTTTTTTGAATAGGAAATTGCAAGCTATTTAGGACTGGAGCTAGGAAAGATAAAGATAAAGCGCTTTGCAGATGGAGAAATATATGTCCAGTTGCAGGAGAGTGTAAGAGGATGCGATGTTTTTCTTGTCCAACCAACTTGTCCTCCTGCAAATGAGAATCTCATGGAGTTGCTCGTCATGATTGATGCTTGCCGAAGAGCATCTGCAAAGAATATCACTGCTGTGGTTCCTTACTTTGGTTATGCTAGGGCTGACAGAAAGGTAGCTGTTTCTTCCACCTGATGCCTTCCTTTTGGATTTGTAGATTTGGGGATCTAAGTTAATTATCTGTTAGGGCCCTACTATATCTCCTTTGTTGGTTGCTGTTTTGTTCTCCGAACAATTTGTTCTTGATCCATTCTTCTCTTGTCTTAATAGATGGTTGCTTGCCAAGCAACAATAACCTGAATGTGCGCAATTATCTAGCTTTCCAATCTGCAGGAAACCTTTGGCTTAACTCATTGTCGTCACATTCTTTTCAGACTCAAGGGCGTGAGTCAATTGCTGCCAAACTAGTTGCAAACTTGATTACAGAAGCAGGTGCTAATCGAGTACTTGCATGCGATCTTCATTCGGGGCAGTCTATGGGTTACTTCGATATACCCGTGGATCATGTCTATGGCCAAGTATGATTTTGTAATTCATCATGTTAGTTTGGCTATCCATACATCAGCATCATATGTTAGTTTTCTTGGAGTCACTGATGGAATTTTTGAATTTCTGTCCAGCCTGTGATCCTTGACTATCTAGCTAGCAAGACCATCAGTTCAAAGGATCTGGTAGTGGTCTCACCAGATGTTGGAGGTGTTGCCAGAGCTCGTGCATTTGCCAAAAAGTTGTCAGATGCTCCGCTTGCTATTGTTGACAAAAGACGCCATGCACATAATGTTGCTGAGGTAATATTCTCTAGGTAGGGTGATTTTAATTTATGTTTTCGGACAAAGTTAACATTTCTTGTTTTCAAGAAACTTAGTATTGGATGCCTCCACCAAATAGTTCCAACCGGTACTTCTAATTAGTACAGTTAAACCTTTGTTTGAAAGTTAGTTTGCCTTGTCTTCCAGTATTACCTGGGTTTTAGAGGCTTTTGCAATGCTTTATTTAACTACTTAGTGAAACATGTATTTGACCTTTGGGGGTTGCAAAATCTTGCTTCCTTTGCTTGTCAGAGTTGCCTTCGCTGCAACTGTTCACCTAAGCTTGGCCTGGACTTCTATTTTGAATCTATGCTGGTAGCAGGATTTTTTTCTCTTGGGTTTAATCTGGACAAACATTTGGAGTGAGTCTTTAAAGCAGACTGAATATGCACATCTATGGTCTGTCAGAATTAATATATGTATATTCCAGTGTGTTGCCCTCACCTATAGAGCCAAAGTTATGGCATCTTCAAGCATCTCATCAAGATTGGCTTCTTTAACGCGTCTTTAGGTGATGAACCTTATAGGGGATGTCAAAGGGAAGGTAGCAGTGATGGTGGACGATATGATTGACACTGCTGGTAAGTTTGTGATTGTTTTGTGGAAGAAATTGTTCCCCCCATTTAGGTTGTTAAACTTTGTCTGTTATTCTTCATCATCTGATATGTTAGCTTTTTTGTTAAGTCTTGATTTTAGTCATGAGAGTTTCCTTGTTGGATATGCAGGGACTATTGCAAAAGGTGCTGAACTGTTGCACCAAGAAGGTGCAAGAGAAGTTTATGCTTGTACTACACATGCAGTGTTTAGGTAATCTGTTGTCAATTTGTTGTCAATTGACTTTTAAAAAGCTGAGTCATTGAGTTCTAGCAAATTATGTGGCAAGGTGGCATTTGCAGTGATCTAAGAAATCTATTCTGTTACGATCTTAATGGCAATAACCTTTTCCTATATTTAGCACTTTGACCTGTTTGACTTTACTGGTGGACTTATGGCCTGTGAAAGTCTGTTGTTCACATCTCCTATTATTTTTCTTAACTTACCTTAAAGCAACTAGTTTAAGATGTAAGTTAGCAAGGCAATTTTCAAGAAGAGGGGACTAGCAGTTGTTTGCAAACTGTTTATTCCAGTTACCGGTGGGTCAGTGAACTGCAGTGAGAGGGATCAATCTAGAGATTTTCTTAGAACATCATAAACACATAGAACTTACGTTTCTTTCTCTGCAGTTATTTGAACGTATCACGTTTTACCTTCTTAAGTTACTTATGGTTTCATATAAAGATTTTTTGCTTGTGGATATTCTATCAGGATTTCATGGTTCAACAATCCGTGATTGAAATCAGTTCTTCTTTTGATCTCCTTTGCTGCTAGGCTATGCTATTGTAATGACATTGGACATAGATTTTTAGATCACATATATAATCAATGATACTTATACTGGTTTGTGTACACTTGTATGTGCAGCCCTCCTGCAATAGAGAGATTATCAAGTGGTCTTTTCCAAGAAGTTATCATCACAAACACTATCCCAATTTTGGAGGAGAAAAGCTTCCCCCAGTTGACAGTCTTGTCTGTGGCAAACCTTTTAGGAGAGACTATCTGGCGAGTTTATGATGATGGCTCAGTGAGTAGCATCTTTGAGTGAGGGGATTTTGTTACAATTGAGTTTTATGCGGCTATTGACCTGCATATATATTTTTTCCTTCCCTTTATTGTCTTCTCTCTTTTAACTTGTTTCCTTCACCATTTTAACTTTGCTCATAGTTCTGCTCCTTTCGGCCTTCCCCCCACTATAGGAACAACTTCCCAGACAACTCTGTCCATGGCCCATTTCTACCTAGAGTAGCTTGCTTCCTTATTTTTAGCAATTCAGTTTAGATGAAAGGTTTTACTCCTTCCATACCCCTCAACTTTTTTTTGTTTTGTTTCTATGGTGGTATCCTTAATCTTAAAAGATAGGGTTTTACTCTAAGAGTGAATTCCTGTTGATTTAGTTAACTTACTGTCAGGTTCGAGATGAGCCGTACTCCAGTTTGGACATTGACTGATCATAGTACCATACTGGAGCATATTTGCAGCTGAACCTCTTCTACTGAAGACTACATAGCTTTTTTCTTGTGGTTGGAGCCTCGCTTGACTCAGTGCAACAGTTGCATTTGTTATCAGCCATAAGAAAACATTTTGTTTCTCTTTTAGGGAGTATAGTTCATTGCATGTAGTAGAGCAAAATTTTCTCTTGAACAAGTTGAGGAACCTTATAGTTGATTTAATGTAGTCTTGGAATTTTCTTGTGATCATCTCTTCTGCAGCCAAATATGTACATAATGAGAATTTTGGTCTGTTTGGTACTTGTGGCAAGGGCGCGTTTCTTTGGGCAAAAAATTGGGAGTGAAAATCGAAAGTGAATCTCATTTTTGTACTATTTTGTTTTGAAAATGGTTTAGAAGTAAAACTAGTTAGTTGTAAATTTAAAATTTTAGAAGTAGAATTTTTAGCCCAAAAAAATTGAATTAAGTATTTTATTACTTTAAGTGAATTAAAAGTAAATTTTTGACCGAAAAAATTGAGTTTAAATATTGGTAAATATGTTTATTAAGTGATTTGTGTTAATGTTATTGGTAATGACAGTGTTTGTACCTTTTGATGTTGACCTACAGTTGATCGTTGATATGTTTATGGGCTGGGCCAAAATGGGCTCACTTGAAATGAGGCTTAAAGTTGCTGAAAATCAAGCCATCTCCGAAACTAGGGTTGTCCAACTATATGAAACACCTCCATCTCTCTCTCTCTCTCTCTCTCTCGCTCCCTATCCGTGTTATATTGTTGATTTATTCTATTACTGAATTGAATAGATAAGAAAATCTGTTCTTCTGCTTTTCTTGCTCTGATCTGTATCTCCGTGTTGTGTTTCTTGTTGATCGATCGATAAAGAAAATTCGTTTTTCTTCTTTGTTTTTCGATGATTTTGTTGATGTGATTTTGCTCATCAAATTGTTTATTGCTTTGCTGTGATGAATGAATAGATCTGTGTTTCCGGAGAAATCGATGATGGTAGCACAACCCTCTAAGAAGTTCTGAGCAATCTATCTAGCGTTAAAGTTTTGTTTCTTCTTTTATTTATTTCTTCTTCTTCAATTGGATTCGATTTACATGATTGATGATGATGGCGAAGTGACGAGGAACAAATCGAAAGTCTGTCAATCCACTGATACTCGTAGTTGTGATGACTCTTGATTATCCCGACAGGTTCTGATCGCCATCAATTTCATTATATAATTTTCTTTCCACTATTATGGTAATCATTGTTTTTCTTGATTTGATTATTTTTAACTAAATTCCTGATTAGTGATTTCAAAAAGAACTGTTCTTACTGATTGTAGTTTTAGAATTTTGCGTCGTTCCTGAGATGAAAAACTCCAGAAATGCTAAAAATTTCAGAAACTATACTCTTGCAGTTATGATTTTCTCGTGCTTTTCTAATTTTTGATCACATAAAAATTTGGAACATTTTTGTTCTGTGTACTTCAATTTTAATCTCTCTAGGTAGTTTATTTTATTAAGAAAAACACGCACTGAATTTAATTTCATTTAAAGGAGAAAGAGAATAGGCAAAATCCGGCATGCAATCTTCATACATGCATTCACTCACTACCTTAATTTCTAGACAATATCAACCGGTCAACAACAATTTCAGATGTAAATCTTCTTAAGAACCGTTCTGATTTGGTACGGAACCATGATGTATCTGCAATTATGTAGGAACCTCGCCTTGGCTTCCGGCAAGCACATTGAAGCTTGTGCATTTTAAAACCTCTCTATAGTGTTGCTTGCCGGAAGATATCGGGTTAATTATTTATTAGTTTGATCAAGGTTATGGAGCGAAAACATTTTTAGGTACCTGAAAGAGCTGCCAAATCCTGAATGTCAAGGCCTTTGAGTTTGGAAGCTTGAGACCACTTGGATCTCTGAATTTGATAGGAGTCATCTTTTCCGTCTACCAGGAACATCTTCAGCCGACAGTCCAGCATTGGTGAAATTTAAAACTCTTTCCAGTTTCCTCTGATCAAACACTTCAACTTCAACTTGAAAAACTGAACTAACAGGACGATGATCTGAAAGATCTAGCTCAGACCTCCTGTAAGAGAGCTGCCTAATGCCTTTGCCCAACCACAGAATACGGTCGCACCTATAAATTTGAATGAAACAATGAACGGAGAATGGAAATTTTACTAGCAAGAACTAAGAAGGTCCGAGAAATTTACCATGCTGGTGATCTCCTTTTTTCGCATTCTCTGCCACTCTCTCCGACGTATCTATCGGAGTTCATCTGGTATTTATATGTAGGTGGAAAATCAATCACGCCATCTCTCCAACCATCAAATATTCCTCCACTTCTGAGCTCCCTCGTAAGCTGTCAAATCCATGCAAATAGCTTCAGTAGATTGCTCTGCACATTTTTCTCGTCAAAGAAAATAATGGAACTCAGAGTCGCACCTGATCGCAATCCATGAGCGTTTCCCAGCTTTGCTTGCCAATAAGCTCCCTTATGTCACTGTCAGACATATTTAGACGATAATTCAAATCCCCGAACCAGAATATACGACTGTTTCAGTTAGAAAGATTCAGTAAAAAAACAGCTTTTGATGGTTATATTTAATATAAATGAAGTAAAATGTAACCACCAAACAAATACTATAAAAGAATAAATTTGGAGATGGTTCCATATAAATTTTTATCTTAACAAGCCGATCAGCGTTGACTGAAGTGATGTTTGATAGTGATTTTAAAAAGAAAATCTGAAAAATATTTTATAAATTTTTAAAAATAAGCTTTATTTTTTATTTTAAAAAATTAAAATAATTTGAATTAACGTTGAGGTTACTAAATGATCATTCCATGAGTGCAAAAGAAACATACGAAAGCATAAATCTCAGCAATTTGTGGATGCAAGAGATGAACACGCCAGATCGCGAGACGTAAATTAAGTCATCAGTATGGAAAAAGAGTATTCATTCTTACTCATGCGACGGTATTGTCAGTTGTTGGTGGGCATCCAAAGCTGAAGCAAATCTGGTTCTCCGTAGGATATCGTACACATCTGAGTTGCGCCTGTGTTGATCCCCATCCTTGCTGCCAGACGAGAGATGAGAGCACACGAAACAAAACCTTGTTTGGAAAAGAGACATGCTCACAGAAATGGATCCCTGCAATAGAGATCATGTTATAGGAAGAAGTGATGATGGACCTAATTTGTACAAAGTTCTCCCCTAGGAAGAAATAGAAACTGAAAATAAGTACCTTATTTCCCATATATCCCATTAGTCCCACACCTACAGGTGAAACCTTCAGGTTGTTTATATGCCTCCTCAGCCTTCGACATACCCAAACAGATATGTAGATACCGACCATCTGTTTACTAACTATGCGAACGTATTTTCGATGAGGTTTGGCTTGTTGTACGTTGGCTCTATCTTCATTTGGACTTATTCCTGAAGAAGAATCTTCCTCGTCAGAGGATTTGTCCAGAACACAATCAAGTGAACTCAGAGTTTCGGGCACGTCTTGCATTTCCAGGAAAAGCATTCCAAGGTTTCCAGAACTACGGTACTCTCGTTTCAGTCCAGAAGATTGTGGTAAGTAATCTGATGGATCCTCAGGATCGAGCAGCCAATCAATTCTAATTCGTGGAGCACTCAAAGTTCTTTGCAGTTTTGTGCCCCAATTCAGACCTTGTGTTGGCATGTCTAGTGAATATTCAGGCCAGTCGAGCTTGCGTCTACAGTTAATACTCGAAGTTCTTCCATGTTGGGATTTGTTTCCAATGTTAATACATTCACTTCTGGTTTCTGCATGGACGCTGCCATCGATTGCAGAATCCTCTCTTACCACTTCTACGTGTTCACATTTCTTCTCTATCCCTGCATCTCTCGAAGTTAGTATCTCAGCTATTGGTGAAGGAGGAGCACTGTAACTTTTAAAAGATGTCTTTGGTTCCGCAGACTTGTTTAGTGATTTCCGTATAATGGCTTCCCACTTTGGAATTGGCCTATTGTCTTCCGCTCCCAATATGTTCCCAGCATTCAAAGGCACTACCTCCTGAAAACTGCAAGATATATGCAATGTCAGTTCCCTTGCTGTAAGCGAAAATGTTTTAACTTTCTGAGCCAAACTTCTAGAATTCATTCTACCAGATTCTAACATCTTTGAGCTGCAAATAGGCAGCCCTGCTCATTTAAAGTTCTTTATCCCAAACAAATATAGCTAATTTCATGTGCACTCTACGCTGGTTTTCAAACTCACTTTTAAACTAAAGTAAACATAAATTTTAAACTCATTTTAATACAAAATAAACAAATAGATGCACTTTTTACCAAACTCATTTTTTAAAAAATCAGTGAGTTTAATACCAAAGTAAACGCGCCAAAAGCTGAAATTAAGATTATTACACATTCACTAGGGCTTTGATGAAGAATCTATAGAAATTGTCATCACGTTCAAGACCTGTAAAATGAAGATTTTCAAGTGGCAAGAAAGCATATTCTAAGTTCAACTGACCCTAGGATGTATATATCAGCTGGATCACTTGCACATAACCAGTCATCAACTTTGGCATCCTCAGAAGGGGCTACCCCTGCGACATTCCATGATCCTACCATCACCCTGTTGATGAGCAGTACAAGTTTGATAATCCAAACAGAAAGAATTCATTTCCAACATGCGCCACCATCTTGAAATCTAAAACATATAGCAAAATGGAGGTCTTGCCAAGAGACAGAAGCTCTAACCTTACATCCTTTTTATTGATGTATTGTATTCGCAATGTTTCAGATCTTCTTCTCCGTAAACTTGGTATGTGATTCTTCCTTCGTTTTTCTGAATGACCATTACCAGCACAACATGCATCATAATGTCACGACATGCTGAAGAAAGACTTTAATGAATGATAAGACCTGTTTAAAATTCTTTTAGCATTATAGTTGAGATTTTAACTACATGTTTCAGTGTCGTGCTTCAATCAATTAAAAAGTTGAAGTAGAACTGCAAAGAATATACATATAAAGCTCTTGTGCAACAGCAAGATGCCCAGCATATAAGGAAACATCAGTAGAAGACAAAGTAATACCTTTAGTACTAAGAGAAACATTCTGAAAAACTAAGAGATTAAAACAAGCGTTAACCATAGCACAAAAAAGCAAGGCAGTTTTCTTGTACATATCACATAACCAACCTTGCTAGTTTTGCACTTGTTGTATATCATCAGTTGTATAATCAAGTCCTTCACTGTATACATGATGGCAAAAAAATACACACATCTTCTAAAGATCGGTTCGAACAATGATCCTATTACTTCCTTATGGACCCTATGATGTAGGACCTTTTGAACCTTGCTACTACAAGATAAAGATCCTTAAAAAATATCAAGCAAGCATGACTAATTTCTCAGAAGGAAAAAAAGTTTTTAATTTGCCTTACCTGGATCTTGCCTTAAGGGTGTAACTTCGCCATCTCTGGCACTAAAGACCCGCTCTATTCTGGTGGCTTTTGCATCTTGAAGTAGCAATTCAAGTACTTTAAACTCAGTACAAAGATTTGCAATACTTTGGCCAATGCATTAGAAGACCATATCAAATAAAGTTAAAGGAAACATGAATCTGCTACATACCATCATCCTCACTCTCAGTTTCTAGCTCATCCTCGCTAAAATCATGCACCTCTGGCTTGATATTGAGACACTTCCTCATCACAATTGAAGGCCAAAATGACTGCCCACAAGCAGCAAGAATTCAAACATCAGTACCTATGAATGCTTGTAATGGGCAATGTCACTAGTTTCAAACACATAAATTTTCATAAATAACAAACGTGAAGATAGTTCCGTTACCGCAGCACGTTTTGCTCTCCTGGTTCTCATGGTTTCGAAGATAGGGATTAGGTTGTTCAGATACACAATTTAAATACCGTGGTCAAGATGCTCACATTACTAGGAAGAACACTCGATTGCCTTAAACTGCAAAGAGGGAAGGTATGAAACCAAAGGAAAGATGCATTATAGGGGAATAAAGGAAGTAAGCATGTGGTATAGTAGATCTACAAGCACACTTGAAAAGTTTTGGTTTGCACACCACAAACTATGTCCTTTGATCATCTGTCCTTGTGCCAAGAAGACGAAATTAATAATGCTCAACGATTCTCCAATTAATTTTAGAGTTTGCAATCCCTATCAAGAAGAAAAATCTGGAGCACCGCCATCCACTTGATCCAGTAAGGCATTTGCATGAACAACGACATTATAAAGTCAAGAATCTGCATCACTAAGATAAACCAAGGAGAGACATAGCTGGAGATGGACAAAGCAGATTTTGACTTCCCAAGTACAGTAGACCAGATGTGTTGGTGGAGATAGTGATGCATGATCCATGACGACATCGGCGGTAGGAATTCAGATCGTTAAAGAATCAATCTTCCTCTAGAGGGAGAAACCTTTTAATTCAAGGCGGTGACAGATGTGGAATTGTCATGCTCTCTATTTACTTTTCCTCCTCCTTCACAGCAAAGGAAAGAGCTTGTGGATGTAACAACAGAGAATGGAAAGGATCCAGAAAGATATTGAGAGAAGACAGGAAGAAGATGTTGAGAAATCACGAGATTGTGGGGTCTGTATGAAAAAAGATACCAGATTTTTGAAGTCTTTCTTAGCGCCAAAAAATAGAGTTAGAGAGCGTGAGAGAATAGTTCAAGTGGGTATCGTGGGCTCCTCCACGCACTGGGTGCTTGCCTGATTCTTGCACTTTTTAGGTTCTCTGATTTCAATTCTCTGACTTTTACTTAGATGAAGAGACAGACGCAAACAACAACAGTTTTACAAGAAGATTATGGAAGGAGAATAAAATCATTCATAAAGAAACTAATAATAACAGAACAAGCAGATATGATTACCCTACGGCTATGAGAGATATATCTTCTATTTTTTGGCATGACATCTCAAAAGACAGGATCAGTAAAAAACAGAGCTTTTTTTTTTTTTTTCAACAGAAACAGGATTATGGAGAGATAAAATTACCAAATTGCAATACTGATTCTTCTTTCCTTCTGAGAAAATGAAAAAAGGATTTTTTTTTTGAGATCACGAAAGAGATTTTTGTTTCGACAGTGCAGAATTAGATACTCCCCTTGTAGTGATTGCAGCTCGACTGTGAAATGACAGATGACTATGGTTTCTGATGAACAAAAGTCTATGAAGAGTACAACTCCATCACTATTGCTGAAGAAAGTGGTGCCGGAATGTTTAAGCATTGTTTTATCTAGCGTTAAATTTATTTTACTAAAGTGTTTATAAAAATTTAGTTAGATTTTCAAATAAGTTTGATAAAAAAATAAATTTTTATATTTATTTTTTATTAAAAGTGAATAAAAAATAAAATATTTAGTTTTAGAATTTGAATTTGAATTTGAAGTTTTTGGTGAGAAAATTCAATTTAATTTTTGTAATTTCTTTCTCTAAAATGAATTGAAAGTGAAATTGTTTGATAAAGGACGCATCTCAAATGTATGTAATTGAATTTTGATAAATTGAACTTCATAAAATTAAAGTTCAATGAAAACAAAATTTGAAATAGTATTTAAAATAAATAAATTTAAAATTAATTTTGATAAAAGTAAAATTAGATATGAAAATAAAAATAAAATTTGGAATGATAATTAAAACACATAAAAAAATTGAACTCAAAATTTGAAAAAAAAATTAAAATTCCATATCTTTAAAATAAGCTAAAAAAAAGTGAGTTTATATAGTATGTAAACATACCCTTAAGTGTTTGAAATGAGCAGAACTTGATTTCCACGAGTGACAGGGTAGAGTAAGAAGTAGAAAATCTAGAGCCCTCTTTGTCTTCTTCATTCAACTCATGTTTTTGGATACTTTCTTGTTCTGGTTGTCTTCCAAATCCTAAACATAGTGTCAGATACTCTCTCTTGCTTATGATTGTTCCCAAATCACATTTTGTTCTCCTTTGAAGGTCAGCCAAGACATAGAGCTTAAGATACACGACTCCATACGACAGATTCTTTCTTCTAACCAATCTCATCCGCCGCCGACATCTACGAAAATTTCCAAATTCTGGTAGAATAGTCTCATACGTCTTTTAGCATGTGCAGCTCAGGTAAGTGGCTCCCTTTCTTTTTGAGGTTCTCAACAAAGAAAATTATGCAATATTTAAATTTAAACAAAATTTTGAGAGTGATTTTTATAAAAAAAATTAACGAAAATATTTAAAATTTTTAAATAATATTTATTTTTAAATAAAAAATAATAAATTCTGATAGTTGCATAGCATTGTAACTTGCTGCATATACCAAGTCTGAAACTGGGTCTCACCAGTAGTCCTTGCAAGAACAGGACCCATCACATAAATCGAATAAAATGAAATCATTCGAGTACCAATACGATCGAGCTTCCTTGTCTCAAACGAAGAACAAATAAAGATGACAGATCAAGAACAAACGTGTCAGGTCAGTAGCCACTGAGGTGATAATACTAGCAAGAAAAATGAATGTATTCCTTTTCAACCAAGACACTTTCATAAGCTGATGATAAGGTTTGAACAAAATCTATTCGGAACAAGTTCTTAGACAGCATCCCAAATTTAAGCAAAGTTCAAAGTTACAATGATCAAAGTTGAAGCACACCCTGCATTGCACACACCCGAATACATCAATTTGACGCGCCTAGGTCACCCGCATTTACAAAACTTTGTGGAACCAAGATTTCAATCATTACTCAGAATAATGATTTACAACCAATCTCGAGCAGAAAACCTAGTCATCTGCATCAGATGCTTGATCATTCCATAACCACTGACATAATTCCTTTTAGGTATTATATCTCGACCATTGTAGATCGCCTATGTTTGAATGCTACCGAGTTGAATTGGTTTCACTACCAACCCAGTACCGCTTGACAGCAACTAGAATTTTTTCGGATTCCAATGGGCCATCTTCATGGTCCAACAGTTTCGCATCCCATCTCATCCCTACTGCAAATCTTCTTACCCTAATCAGAATATCGACTGAATCTCTAAATATAACAGCTCCTTCAGGTCGTAAGATACGATCCATTTCCAGAAGGATATCTTCCATCTTACATCTGCTCTCAAAACAAAGATATTAGAAGACTCTACTATATTACACTTGTTTCATACGATAATATCTGCAAACTAGTTACAAAGTTCTTATAATATTGGAGCACCATAAAAAATACTCACTTGCTCCTGTACAAGCTGAGAACGCCGCTTGCATGTAAGAGATCATATGACCTTGGATATGTGGAGAAAGCCTCACACCTGAAAGAAAAAATGAAGGCCAATCTCAATTAAAAACAAAAGAAGTAGTATAATGAGCCATGGAAATTAAACTCTGAAGCTTTGCATACACAAAATCAAGTGTTTGATTATCAAGGATAAGCGAACAATATTACATGACAAAATGCAAACAATTTTTCCAATGTCCAGAAATGAAATTGAGAACTTTGAAGTTGAAGAGAAATTACTGAGCACAGCATACATGTTAAGCTGTGCTTTGATAAGAGGAGGTTATGCACACAGGCACGAGATACGAGTCAACACTGGACTATATTGGAATCGTGTAGAACATGCAACTTGTTTAGCAGTTTCATACCCATAGGAAAATGTAGGAAACCAAAGGGAAAAACTTTACCAGTCATGATAGATGCCAATTAGACCTCGTTCATATACAACACCCAAAGTATCAGTTTTGGCTATGGTAGGAACAACATTCATCACCCAAAGTTTTGGTGATTCAAGTGCTGCTGCAAAACTTCCAAGTCCTGCATTCATATCCATTATATTCCTGTATCTACCCGTAACAAGCAGTTTGTTTATCTTCTTGTAGGCATTAACATGCTTCTTCCACATCTTATTGTCCTCCTCGTAAGACTTTGCTGAGACACCAGGAACAAAGTTTCTGGATATTCTCGGAGGAACTGCAAATAGCCGAGATGGGAATTTACTTAATGGTCCACCAGCTACCTCATCTGGATTATTAACCTTCGGCAGAGGAGTGATGCAAGCTTCCATCTTCTTGTACCTTCATTGAAAACCAAATAGATTAAAACCCACAGTACAAACTGCTGAGAACCAATTGCAACATAGAAAGACGCAGTACGGACATCACAATAGCAACAACCTGGCATTAGACTCATTAGGTGGGATTCACTACACAAATCCTTCTAGGCCATTGTAATCGTAACAGTATGAATAATAACATAAATGTAAAATGAAAAGCATCCGAGAACAAGGAAAATGGATAAGGTTTGGAGAATTAGATAGTGAAAATTCAAGGTAGAAGACCTGAATCTACATACCACCAAATCATGCTAAAAAAACTGAAATATATAAGAACACAGATTAACTGCAGTACCAAACATCATCAGCCTTCGTGTTTTTGCACATCTTAACATTGGCATCTTCTCCTTTTCGACAAGAAAGAGAATTTGGCTTC
This sequence comes from Acanthochlamys bracteata, assembly GCA_019914995.1. Taxonomy (NCBI): domain Eukaryota; kingdom Viridiplantae; phylum Streptophyta; class Magnoliopsida; order Pandanales; family Velloziaceae; genus Acanthochlamys; species Acanthochlamys bracteata. The sequence goes on along the minus strand of CM034130.1, from coordinate 10,303,278 downwards.
TTCCTCCAAATGGCAATATCTCCTTTCTCATATTTTTTCTCCCAGCAAAGAAGTTTAGCCAACTCCTCTATCTTGCTCTGCTCTTTCTCCAGTTCCACCTTTGGCAGGTTCCATGACTTATAATGTGTCCTCCAATTAATAGGTGGACCAGATAATACCCAGAATCCGTCTGGTCTAAGGACTCTATCTACTTCCATCATGTACATACCGGCTGCATGAGGAAGCCATAAGGTTATCAATAATTTCAGTATATAGACCAAAAAAATTCAATGTTGAGGAAAAACATCAAACTGGTTATTTAATTTAAGAACTGGAATTTTCAGTTTTCTTATATTCCTTTACAAGGATGTTTAAATTACTTCAAAAAAGATACTAACCATTTGATGTCCAAGGAATTAAGCAGCGAGAACAATGAGCCATATCAAAAGCTCTAGATGGATAAGGAAGCTTTATGGTCCCAAGAACTCCAATAACTGCAGGTATGCCTCGCTCTAAAGCAAATTGCACTTGTGCTTCATGAGAATCCCGAGGAGCAAAGGACATAGCTAATACATTCTTTTTCAAAAGGTAAGCACCCCAGCTCGCGACCTACAGAAATACCATTGTAAAATCAATACTCAGTATGAATGCTGTATTAAAAAAATTGTCATCAGACAGAAGTGTCATTAAAATGGATGTAATGAGAATGCAGAACAGTAGTTATTATATAATATTTCTTTTTTTTAAGATCCCCTTCTGACTTGAGGCATGGATTTTCATTAAGAGAAGGTAACTAGAAAGAGAAGAAAACTTTTTAACTTATACAGAATCACAACTTCGGATCAGAAAAAGACTTGAACTTGAGAATATATTAAGAACAAAAACTTGCATACCCCACATCCCGTGTCGAGTGCAGTGCGAACAGTTCCATCTGCCATTGGTATGACAGAGGCCAGTGTGTTTATATAAGCATCTGCTCCTTGAGGAAACATTGTCCCACCCCCAGGGAATTTAAACACATTACCCTCAAACTGTACCCAGTTCTGTACTGCTTTTTCAACAGTCAAAGCCTTGTATGGTACATTTGCGTATGGCACATAGTCACGGCTCTTTGGCCAGCGAAAAGGAGTCACATAACCTTTAGGTGCTGGAATAAGGCACTGTAGTTTTTCATTCTCAGCTGGACAGTGCCTTTCCCTATATTCCATATTTTCTCTTGGAAATTTCATTGCTCGCATTTGGTCATGGCAAGGAGTGTAGTCCGTATAGCGATCATCACATGGCTTAAAAACTTTAACTTTGGAGTCAGATAACAGTGTGCTGCCCCCAATACCATGATGAGTCTCAAAATTAAGATTAGGTAAGATGCCGCATTCAGTGTCCTGTGTTACTCTCAATGCTATTCTATCACCCTTGCCATATTCTCTATTCAAGTAACCACTCTTCTGCCAGGCACCCAAAACATAGAAGAACCCACAAAGACCTAGGGCAATGATAATTGACATCAACTTCCGAGTCCCATTGGCAGTTGAAGCCATCTTCAATCACATAAGGACCTGCAAAAGTCCGAGAATTAACAGCATAGATAAACAGAGAGAATGCAAGGGAAATTTTTATGTCTATTTCATGATCTCTATATTAAACAGAAAGCACTCATCCAAAAGGATCTTTATATCAAATACTTGAAGCGTGTCAAAAAGAGAGATCCGTGCAAAACCTATACGAGCTTATTATGATTCAGAAAGTTTTTACAAAAGTAATTATCAAGCGAATTTGATAAATTTAACTGCTTTCCCAGCTCAAAGAACTAAGAAAAGCATGATTCCTACACATTAAATGTTTGTTGTTTTAGCTCTAATCATTGTTTCAAAACTAAAGTTAGAAATTTCAACAGGAAGTAATCCTTATGAGCTAGAACTAACAGACCAAGCAGTTCTTAGTGGCTAACGAAAATGTTAAAAAGGAAAAATACCAGAAAAATCAAATTTTAATTAGAAAAAAAGATCATCAGCCACGAATTAACGTTCCCAACAGCTCTATAAATTAAAATAAATTTAAAAAACTAGAAGGAAAACAAGATTTCAACCAAACCAAAACCAAAACAAAACAAAACAAAAAAAAAACCGAAAACATAGAGAAAAATTAAAAAGATTACCTCTTAATTGGTCTGTCGAAGCGGAAGTCCTGAGATAAATCAAACCATCGGCTATACAAGATTCAACTAAATCAAATTGGTCCCAAAAAATTTTCTTTTGTTTCTACAGAAAAGATCCAAGTTTCAGCTAGAAACTACAGAAGGTTCCTCCTAGCAATCACTAAGAAAATTTACAAAATCGACCTATAATGTTGGTCAATAGTACATGATCACCTATACTCCTGCACCGCCTGAAGCTGCGGAGGGCATTATTGTCTTTCTTTTATTTAAGACTCTCAATCTTCTAAAGTAGTTATGTAGAGGCCTGATATTGAAAAAACAGTAGTTATTTAAACAGGCATTTACTTTCTGTTGACTGATCGTGTGCAGTGCAGGGAATCCAACGAGCCCACACAACGTGCCATACCAGATGTTCACATCACAAACAAAATTTAAGCACTTAAAGATACACAAAATGCAATTTCTCAAAAGAAAACGTATGCAAGTACCCCAAGATAATTTATTGCATGCTATATAGAGAGATATTTCTTAGAAGCGTGGCTAAACTTTTCAAAAAAATAATTTTTTAATTTTTTAATTCGTATTTTTTAAATATTTAAAAATTAAAAATATATAAATTTTATATCATAAATTTTTTTATTACTTATTTTTATTTTTTAAATAAAAAATTAAAAAAATATTTTCTGTTCTAAAAAAATATATTTTTAAAAGTATTTCCAAACGACTCCAAATTCATACATCCAAGTTCCTCTCTGTTCCGGACCTAGAGTTATACACCACACATGTAGTATAATCACAGGTCCACACAAATATATCTTGGACAAACATCGGACATGTACATGTTGGAAATTGAATAGATACAACTTCCAGCTTCTAATAAATAGGAGAAACAATAACTTAATGATTGGCTAGAAGGCATGGGTGATTGCAAGTCCAGACTTTTACCTATTCCTTCTTCAATCCAAGCGAGTCATTTCTCAAAACATCCTAGTTGCATTGTGTAACGTTTGGATGGACTTGAGCAAGCTTTGTGCAGCAACGAAGGATGACATAGTAATCAGCATGTGCTATGTAAGATGTAAACCCCATCTACTATTTGCCGTCGTACTGAAGGCAACTCTCTGATTTTGGATGAGACCTAGGAGGAAGACAAAGGAAGCTGTTTTCCTCCATGTTGACCTTCAATGCTCCTGAAGTTGTGAGCAGTACTTCAACTCCGTACCAGATAGCCAACACCTTAGGATTTCTCCCTGACAAAACTGGCTGGTTCATGTCTCTGCTCAACATGTACAGTATAACAGTTGTTTTGTTCTCTTAACTTCTTGGGTGCATGTAACTTGGTAGAAGAGTCTTCATCTCCCAATCTCTTTCCATGTCACGTTATTAGTTTGGTTAATATCCTGAAGATACCACCAGATCAAGAACATTAGCAATCACCAGTTATGTAAAGCAGTATATCAGAGGTACAGGTTGGGTCTACCAAAGATGTAAAAGGATTAGCAAACATGTCTATGTAGAGCTTTGTATAACTCAAAACTAGAGCAAATGCAATTGTATAACATGAGAATCGAAGTCAGCATGATCAATTTGCAAAACCAAAAGACTTACCTCCTGTTTGCTTTATATATCTCATAACCTTTCAATCAGCCTCTTTTCATCATCTGAAGGTGTGTTAGTCCAGTAAAATCAACATTCTTGCAATAGTCTAGGAACCAGGTACAGTCCTCTGAATAATCTGCAAGTTGAAAGTAGAGATTCAAAAATAGTATTAAACTTCATTCTTCATCACATTTTTCTGTATGTATTCAGTGTATCTTTACCACTATAATAGCACTACCATCACTGGAACAGTTACTGATCACCTAATATTCAAAAACTTTCCAATAGAAAAGAAATGCGAGTTTTGACCTTGCTCAGTCCTCTCCCTTGGTCCCTTTTCCCACTTTAACCACGTTGATTGCTCAATCTTCCACAAACGCTGTACTCACAGCAACATACCTCAACCAAACACTCCCGGTTTTCCTCGCTTGCTCTCTCAAATTCAACTCCCCCAAAGATTCGTTATTTCTCCACCAAAATCCATCAACATAGGTTCTTCTTTTCAACTTTAGTAACATGGCGATGGTGCCTGCGGCTATTGAGAGGGTTGTCTCCGAGCGTGTCTTCGACGGGGATGGCAGTATCAATGTGGCTCTGAGGCATTACCTACATGATCTACAGTTGTAACCCTATCGCCCTGGGCTCGAGCGTCTGGCCCCTGCATTCTTCGCAGGTGGATTTTCGGGGAAGAAGTAGATCATGTTTCACGGCGGCGGAAGAAGAGTTACAGGGGCAGTGAGGACTAGGACTTCCTATAATTAAGAGTTTTTAAAGTAAATCCCCGGCCAATCGCCGCCGTTTATCTCCAAGAATGTTTTATTCGAGAAAGATTTAACTAATAACTAGAGATTATATTGAGTATAAACATTTTTTCTATTAGAACCTCAATAATTGTTTAATGGAAACATTACCCTTTTATGTGATATTTGAACATATGTTATATTATTATATCGACAGGAATATATTTGGTATTTAGGTATTTAGGTGTTGAGGATTTCATAAAACGAAATAGAGATCTTATGGGACTGATCGTGCAAATTCCGATAACCGATTGCTTAGAGGAAACAATTCAATCGAGCTTCAATCAACCGAACAACGACGCCACAAAAGATCCTCGAATGTTTCGAAGGTCGTAGGGCAATCGATCGGAGAACGAAAAGACTACGAAATTCGTAAGTTGTTCGTTTTCTTTTAAAGATCTGTACAATTTCGTGAATATTAAGCAGATATTTAACTATGAAAACTTTTGTTCTCAATTCGCGATAGGTTTCTTGTCTTTCAATGATACAATTGAATTCAGGAGCTGTGCTGTTTCAAATTCTTACTGTGATTTTGTATTTAGTATTTCATTCATTTCTCTAGATAGCGATCGAGATTGATCTATCTTGATTTTGATAATAAGACAAAGCCAGAATTGTGGGTATATGGATTCGGAAATTGCTTTAAGTTGAACAAATTTAGGGTTTTTTGGGGATGAATTGAGTAAGTTGTAGTACTTGATCAAGTGGAGTGGTTATTGCTACTAAATGCCTGTATACCTATGGTATTATTGTATTTGGATGTCTATGGATAAGTGAGTAACTTCGTTTGAACTGATGAGCTTGTCATTCTTGTAAAAGTACTCATGATACATGTAGAGATCTTGAATTTACCCGACAGTTATTCTCGTCAACAGTTGCTGCCGTAGTTTTGAAATGCTAGCTTGTTTTGCAATTGCAAAGTGAAATAAGGCCTTGTTGTTTAAACATTTTATGGATTGAGCAAGTGGTCTTGTTTGAGAAACTAATGGGAATGCATTATCCCTCGTAGTTGAGGGACTTTTAAATTTTACTAGTAATTAGTGAGATCCCATTAACAAAACTTTTGGGCTAGTGGGACATATTTGAAATTTAAATTTGGCTTGCCATGTTTTCATTCTCATTGGACAAACTAGCAGTATATGGATTACCATATGAAACTTCAATGCGTTCCTTACTTACTGGTTGTGAGCCAGGGACATGTTCTAACATATTCTAAGTTTCACAGAGAATAATGTTGATTTTCTCTTTTCGCAGGTCTCATGCCATGTGTTCATTCAATACATAACACTTGTTATATTGCTGAAATACTGAATCATTTATGATGGCGGGATTACCACGTCATGTGCTTGCTTGCCTGCAGACTGGAAAGTTAGCTTTTCTAGCTATTCTGGTTTCTGGTGGAATTACATTGCAAATTTTGGTTAGTGCTATATTTGAGCATAAATGGTAGTTTGTTACTCTTGTTTTTCTTACTTGATTTTTTCCAGGCATGTGCATTGTACAATAACTGGTGGCCGATGCTGACTGGTGAGACTTTGAGCAATTACTGTGTCTTAACATTATATGGATGCATACTGAGATGTATTCCTACTGTGCATCTTTCTTGTAACAGCAATTATGTATGTACTTCTTCCAATGCCCTTGTTGTTCTTCACCAGTTCAGACTACTCCATCTTGTCCAGTGAGGGGAACAGGTACTTGTTAAGATGCCTATCTTTTCAGTATTTAACTTCCTTTTAAGCTTCAATGCTGATCAATTATTAACTTGCATTTATGTTATGTCAGCTGGGAAAGCTTCACAAAATTTCTAACAGGATTTTCAGTAATCGGAAGCATAGCGATACCCTCAATTTTAAAGCACGCAGGTATTATTGGATGGGGTGCTCTATTGATGGAGCTCTTCTCGTTTATTGTTTTTGGAGTTTCCATAATATTATTTCTTCACATGAGCAATGAGGATGACCACAGCATGTTTTGATATTGCGTAGAAATATGGAAAAATGCACATTTATGTAGATAGTGTGGATCAGCTTGTGATTAAGAAACCATACTTTGGGCAGAGCACAGACTTTACGCGCTCATGCATTCTTTCTTGGCGGTAAACTTTTGTATGCAGCCAGTGAGAATTCTTCTATGATTTACTCATGTGAAGAGGGAAAAGGAAAAGTATTTCATTTATGAAGTGTTCTTTATGCTGCGTGGTTGAAAGCAATCAGAAATATGTATGGTCACTTGTACCAAATTCTATCTAATTGTCAAATGGAATATGTGATGTCCTACTACTCTCTATTTTATGTTATCTTGCAAATGTTCTGGGCAAATATCTCAGTACTGGTATGCTTATATATATACAATGAGTTCTACACATTCCATCTAGGGGTGTGAGATATTATCCACCATCTTCACCGAAAGGGAACACATTACTTTAACAAGCAATGGCCAAATACCCAATAACATGTAGGTGATGTTTGGCAGTGTGTATCACTATTTATCAAAATTTTATTTTAATTTTTTTATATTAAAGTTTTTTACAGTATTTTAATTTTAATTTGAAAAGGATAAAATTTTTCTATATATATAGGAAAAAAGTTAAATTAATTTAAAAAGTTTCAAAATAATTTTTGTTTAGAAAATTTTTAATGTAGGCATTTGCAAAAATCTTTAGTATTTCTTCACTTTTTTCCCTTTTAAATATTCTCCTTCGTAAAATTCTAAAACAAAATATATTTGAAATTAAACAATTTTACTCACTACAATAATTAAAAAATTGTTTTAAAAAATTTGTCAAAGTGAAACTTTTCAGCCATCACTGATCCCTTATTAGAGGAAAGGCACTAGCGAGTTCTCAATTCCCCACGCTCCAAGCAAAAGCGCACGCAGAGAAAAAGACAAGGGGGATAAAATGGATTACGTAGACTACGATGACTCACGGCCGCGCCTCTTGTTCTCCGCCCGTTCCACCACCTCCTCTTCCTCCGCCGCTGCCAACGCAACTAATCTTCACCTCAATCGTCCTTCCATCTTCCACGTGTCCCTCTGCTATCTCTCCGCCGCCGCTCTCTTCTTCTTTGCCTTCAACAACTATACCGCCGACTCTTCATTCCTCTCGTTCCTGCTATTCTGGGTTTCTCTCTCCCTCGTTCTCGGTCCTTTCTCTCCTCCCTCTCTCACTGGCGGTGATCCTACCGTTGGCCGAGGCACAACTATACCTGAAGTTCCTCTTGATCATCTCCCGAGAGACCCCACTCCTGACAGACACAGATCGTACGGCGGTGCACGTCGGAGAAAAGAGAGCGATCGATCGGCCCGTGACCGGCAGGTGGAGTCTGAAGTCCACCGCGATAACGGATCGACAACGGTAGATTCAACGGATCTGGTCAATGTAGATCCCACTACATCCACCGACTCGGATGGACCGCCGGGATTGCGCCACGTCGATTTTGAAGATCGAGATAAGCAGAACGGATCTGCGGGAGAGAAGGAATGGACGGAAGAGGAATTTGAGCTTCTTAAAAAGCAGATGTTAAAGAATCCAGCAGGGAAGGCACATCGGTGGGAATTGATTGCTGCGGCGTTTGAAGGACGGCATTCTGTAAGCAGCGTGATCATCGCGGCAAAGGGTTTAGCGGAGAAGAGAGCAGGTGATTCTTATGCACAATTCTTGAAGCAGCGGAAGCCAATTGATAGACGGGTCAATGAAGAATTATTGAATGGTAGTAAAAGTTCTGTGGGGAATAGTGTCGATGAGATCAAGAAAGAAGAGTGGAGTACAGGAGAGGATCTTGCATTGTTGAATGCATTGAAAGCGTACGCAAAGGATGTTGCAATGCGGTGGGAGAAAATTGCTGCTGCAGTTCCTGGGAAGTCCAAAGCTAGCTGCATGAAGAGGGTTGTGGAGCTCAAGAAGGATTTTAGGAGCTCGAAAGCATTGGAAGCTTAGAGGATTTGTTAGGGTGTTTGCGAATTTGTATTTACCTTTTTGGTAAGTACTGAGATCATGTTAGTAGTTGCTTGTTCTTTTAAGATGAGATAAAAACTACACATTGGTAGATTCGTGAGAAAGAAATTGTTTACTGTAACTTTTGTTTACAAGCTCTTATACAAACATGCCCATTGATATGCCTTTCTTATAGTAGTTGAAGATTAGTGACGGTCATTCATGGATGTTGAAGTTAATGCAAAAGGTTTTTCCTGCAGAAATGCGTCTTGGTTAGAAATCATACCTGCTGTAAAATGCTTTATATTTAATTTGTCTTACAATGAGACTAGCTTGTTGATGCGTTTATGAACACAGCATGATCTTACTAGTATACGGTCTAGGAAAAATAACTCAATAGTGTCACCTATTCTTGAAATATGCTTATAGATGCTGCTAAAGCGAAGTGAAACATGCCATGTTAATCATAGCAACGTTAAGCGGTCACTTTCTGAGCTCATCTTTGATTTATTTTTCTAGATTCGTCCGATGTAGTGAGACAGTGGCATATATGTTCAGAGAACTTATAATGAGCAAGGACAGATATTACGGGTGGGGATGTGTTGTGATGTCATTGACACATTTGGAGCCTGTAAGAATGTCTCTGATGAGGATGTAAAATGTTTTTGAGGGAAACTGTGTAGCTTGAGTTCTCAATTTAACTTGAATCTGAAGCACAGTTGTGATGGTACCAAAGATATTTTTGGTGCTACCAAAATGATCTGATTCTCCTATTGTTATAAAACATTCCTTGTTTTATTTGTGTTACAGTTTAAGTGCATCCTGCATAGAGCACATGAAAGGCATATCAACAACTCCACTACAGGCAACTTTTGCTGGAAGAACTTGTGCTTCTCTTTGCAGTTGAGAGTTCGCCTCAAAGAAATTGGTTCGGATATGGGTTTTCAGGAGCTGATGCTCGAATATCCATGCATATCCACGGCTGTTTATCATTAGTCATGATTTAGATATTAGTTTTACAGACTTCTGTAAATTAAATACCAATGTTTAATTTATTCTTGCTGACATACGATGAATGGTCTTGTTCTTACTTCTTGATCTTCTTACTGATTGCGACAATGATTTTCGGAAAGTATTTATCAACTTTTTAAATTCACATTTTCTATATATTTTATATTTTGTTTAGTTTTATAAATATAAAAACTTGTATGAAATAAGATTTTATTATTATTTATTATTATTTTTAAAATAAAAAATATAATTTATTTTAAAATACTTTTTTAACAAAAAAATATTTTTTATAAATATTTTCAAACGATCCTTATTTCACCGTGATACGGTGTTAGTTAAGAAACTGTTCTCATAAGCTCTTATTTGGTAATCTACCCAATATTATTCACGGTCCATATATTAGTTGCCGGCTTATTCTGGCCCAATTAGCCATCCTTACTTCCTTTACAATTCCATCGTGTTCTTTCTTCTCGAAACCCGACTGCTTGCAACTGGCTAAACCCCGTTGCAGCAATGCAGCAGCGATGCTAACGCGCGCAACATGCGGCACTTTCGCCATCTCCGGCACCGCCTTCTTCTTCCCCGTCGTCTTCTCTCTTCCGCCCCTGTAGCGGGTCCCACCGACACCATCAACCCTTCTCTCTCTTTCTTCCCTCTCGCCGGCTCCACTACTGCCGCCCCCGGGAAACTCAACCTGACTGAAATCGCTGATTCTTTCAAGTCTTGGTTTTCGAACCCTCCACCACCAGCAACAACAACCACAACGGCAAGCAGCAGTTCTCAATCTCTTCTCGATCAAATCTATTTCTATCTGTCGAACTCTCCTGACGATAGCTCGCTTAATCTCTCGTTATCTTCTCTCAATCTCACACTCTCTGAATCACTACTGCTTGAATTCCTTCGCTACACTCCACACCCTTTGGTCCTGTCGAAATCGAAGGTTTCGGGCAGCAGCAATTTCGAATCGGATGTTTTGTTTCTGAGATTGAAGTTTTTTGATTGGTCTGGAAGGCAGCCAGGACCTTACCGACACACACGTGTAGCTTACCATTCGATTTTTAAACTCCTTGCTCGAGCACGGCTTGCTTCGGTGGTTATTGATTGGCTCAATTTGTTTCAGTCGTCGTATCGTATGCACAATGGAATTACTCGGTTGCATGATACGCTTGTTATTGGGTATTCGGTCGCTGGAAGACCGGAACTTGCTATGCAGTTGTTTGCTAGAATGCGGTTTCAGGGACTTGATCTTGATTCGTTTGGGTACCATGTGCTGCTGAATTCGCTTGTAGAGGAATCTGTTTTTGATTCTGCTGATGCTTTGACGAATCAGATTCGAGCGAGAGGGATTGAGGGGCCGGTGACGGCTGCGATTGATTTGAAAAGCATGTGTCTTCGTGGAAGGATTGAAGAGGCAATGGAGTATTTTCAGAAGCTTCCAGAAAGTTCTCCTCTTGTGTCTGATCATATGGTTGGTAGTTTAGTTCATGCACTCTGTTCTCGGGCCCGGTTCGATGACGCTGCTCGAGTTGTTGACCGGATTGGGTCACCCTTCGCATACAGTGCATTCCTTGGTGGACTTCTCACCTCTGGCAAGCTGAATGAAGCCAGTCAATTCCTGCAATCAAAGCGGGTTTCAGACCATTATGTAGCAGATAGTTTCCATTACAACAATTTGATTTGCCGTCTTTTGCGAAAGAACAGGCTTGCAGAGGTTTATGATGCATTGGTTGAGATGCGGGAGCAAGGGGTGGCACCAAGTAGGGTCACCATGAATTATGCCCTTTGCTTCTTCTGCAAAGCTGGGATGGTTGATGTTGCCATCCAGCTCTACAACTCCCATGTTGAACTCGGCCTCACCCCTACAAGTTTGGTATACAGTTGTCTCATTACCTCATTATGCCGCATTGGTGCGGCAGATGATATTTCCAGGGTGCTCGAGGATTCTTTGCAGCAAGGGTACTTCCCGAAGAAGGAAATATTCACGGTGCTCGCTGGTTTGCTGCTTCGGGAGGGCAAGCTTGATAATGTCAAGAAGCTGCTTGATAATGCTTTCCATAAGAACATACGTCCTACAGGTTCACTTCTTACACGCTACATTGCAGCTTTGTGCAAGGCTGGGAAGGTGGAGGAAGCTTGGTTGGTACCGCAGATGGTGGGCAAGGAGAGCAATTTGGCCCGGTACAAGTCCACGTACACAAACTTGATCCGTGCTTTTGTTGTGCTCCAAAAGGTGGATTTTCTTCCCCAGATGATAATTGATATGCAGGAGCATGGCCATGTTCCTGGAAAGCGACTTTATGGAGAGGTTCTGTGCTGCTTGTGCGAGACGGGAATGTATGATGAGGTTCTGAGCCTTCTAGACAAGCAGTTGGAGCGGAAGGAGCTTGACAAGCTAACGTGCTACAACTATTTCATCAGAGGTGCTTCGCAAGCCAAGAAGCCTGAATTGGCAAGGGAAATTTATAACCGGATGGAGAAAGCAGGGATTGTGGCTACCAAGGATACCAACATTCTTATGCTTCAAAGCTACCTCAAGAGTAGACGCATCGGTGATGCACTTACCTTCTTTTACCTTTTAAAGGACAAGCAGCAGCCTAGCAACAAGTTGTATAATGTATTTATAACTGGTCTTTGTGAGGCTGGGAAGCCAGAGCAGGCAATGGTGTTCTGGAAGGAGGTTAGGGAGAAGGGGCTGATCCCGAGCCTTGAATGCTACGAGGAGCTCGTCCATGCATTATGCTCTTCAAATGATTATGATTTGGCTGTGAAAGTTCTTCAGGATTTCGAGGAAACCAAGCGGCCAGCATCTTCATTTTTGTGCAATGTTCTCTTATTGCACACGCTGAAAGGTCCGGATTTGTTTCATGCTTGGCTTCAATCTGATGGAGGAACTGCGCTGCAGTCGAAGTCCTGTGAAACAAGCAAAGAATCCTCGGAGTCTGGGGAGCTGTTGCTCGGTGAACTTATTGCTGCCTTTTCTGGTGGGATCAGGATGAAAGAGAATTTAGAGAGCTTGGATGAAATGGTGGAGAAGTTCTTTCCAGTTGATATTTTCACCTACAATATGTTGTTGAAAGGCTTTAGCATGACAGGGAGAATGGATTGTGCCTGCAGTTTGTTTCAAAAGTTGCCTAAGAAGGGTTATCAACCCAATCGTTGGACCTATGACATTATGGTACAAGGTTTTGTTAAACAGGGTAATAGAAAAGAGGCTGAAAATTGGATGGAGGAGATGTACCGAAATGGCTTCCAGCCCACCTGGTTTACGATGAGTATGTACAGTAATACACGTAGCCATTATCATACTGCATTCAGCAGCACTATGCCTAACAGCAGTTTTGGTCTTCAACATGGTACTTCTGCATCTGTGGCAGTTGAAGCAGGTATAAGACAACTCTTTTTATACCATGTTGCTTTTCTTTGGAGAGTCCATATTATCTAAATCATATCTGGAACTTCACTTTTCCTAGATTTTTAGAGTAGATTGACATTAATCAAAGGTGTTATGTAAGCAGCATGAGGAGTACTGATTTCTTAGTCTTAGAGAATCATCTTAGGTGGGACTAACTTAATTGAATATACTACTGTTTTTGATGATGTAGCTTGTCATATTTTAGATTAATGCACCAACAATTGATTGATTCGGAAAAAATAACCTTAAAAACAGTTTAGCTATGATTTAATATGAACAAGCTGCATTTAGAATCTTGCCAGGGATTCTTAGGTAACTGAGTATGGTGGGCTTGCTGCATTTGGAATCTTGTCAAGGATTCTTAGGTATCTGAACATGGTTGGCATGCTATCCCATTATTTAATTGAGTCCAAACTGCTGCTGTATTTACCTGAACTCTGTGCTTTTTCATGAGCCTTGTCCATGTTTCATGATTAGCACTTAAATTTATATTTTAAAACTAATATAAATTCATATTTGAAAACTATTTACAGCATTTTCTTGCTGATTAAGGTGGGAAAGTCACTGTTTCAGCTGTATATGTATACGTAAGCTAACTTGTAAGGGTTCATGATGTCCATCTGATTATAGTTGTGAAAAATGCACAAATCAAAGAATTAATGACCAATATGAACGACACTTTTCTGTATCTAATATGTAGGTGTTACTAGTTGGAATTCTTATGGTGTTATTAAAAGCAATGATGTGTAAAAGACACATACATACCTTTGATACTTGTTCATAAAATTGCCAGGATGTAAAAGACACATACATACCTCTATCTACTATAGTCTATAAGAACTTTATTATGCGAAGCTCATGTTGGTATGTAGGGAAGATATAGATGAAAAAACCAAGGATAATGGAACCTGGGTCATGGATTTGGTTGGCAGGAAAAATTGATGTTGCATAGTGGAACTAATGAGAAAGTTCGAACTAGTTTAAGGTCTCTAATGGTCATATCATATGTAGTGGTTATATTAGGACTAAATGGAAGTATTCAAAGGGCAATATATCCTCATCCAATATTTAAGTTTTATGCTCTATTTCAGAAATCTATGTCCTTGTGTTTTCGTTGTTTCGTTGCAGGAAGCTGCAAGTTCCATTGAGCTGTCATTTGAATATAGTACCAGAAAAAAGGTTCTTATGCAGACTTGTCTTTCCTTGCATGAAGTACATAGCTCTAAAATATTTCAGACCATCTTATAGGAGAAATTTTGGTTCTTGTTAAGGTCCATCTTACTAACTCTTTTAGCATGTATCTGGGAATATTGCATTGCTCTTTTTTATTTTGTCTTGTGCTCCCTGTGATATGTCAAAATAGGAATTGTTATGTGCTATCTGTGTTATATGGAATTTCTGCTTCACAAACTTTGATGCTTCGGGCATATTTCAAAGTCGAAGGCTTGTGGTTGTACTTTATAGATTCTCCACTTTAATGCTATTTTTGTGGAATTCATTTTCTAAATTTCTGTTTCCTGATTGCAGAGTGGTAATATATGTGGATGGCTGGCCTTGCTTATGAATATCCGCAGGTGCTGGGTTGGGGTATGTTTAGTAACTGACGTTAAGCTGACTTCAGCACATGTTTTAATTGAAAACGATGTTATAGAATTGACCACTTCATCATCTACAGCATAAAACTAGGTTGCATCCAGATTGTTTGAGATGTTAATATTCAGTTGTTGACAACTATTAGAGTATTTTGATGCGAAATTCTGGAAGGCACTGTACCATTAGATTTACATATTTTAGTTCCAAGACTAATTTCTTGGATGGCATATTGTGCTGTATATTCATTCAATTATTCCTGTAACAATAAGGTAGCAAATTTTATGGAAATGTTATATCAAAGTGACACTCAGGAATTCTGTTACAAATAATGTTCTTGATCAATGAGAAGAAAGCGGCTTCTTTTAAACTTACAGAAGGCTTCTTTGAGCAGTTCGTTTTCTCAAATTTCATGTAACATTTGCTGTAGAATCTGCGGTGTTGTTTGGTCTCGTCACTATTTTCTCTTAAATTTTTAAAATTATATATTATAATTTTTTGTATATAAAAAATAAATTTTATAAATTTTCTTTAAATTTTTTTATTTTAAGTATTCTTAAACGGTCTCCATCACTTCGATTGAGCTCTTAATAGAGAATGCTTGAGATTGATTATTAAAAAGAAAATTCTGAAAAAGAAATTTTTAAAATATTTTTAAACAAGTTTTTTTTATCCTAACAAAATAATAAAAATAATTAATAACATGATCTTATAACATTAACTTTTTTTATAGTTTATAAATTTAAAAATAGATTCTGTAAAATTTTTAAAAATTTATTAAAAAATATAAAATAAAAAAATAGGATAAAAATGAGATGATAAGGTCTTCAAAACTCCGCTAATACTTTGGCCACTATTGTTATTAAGGGTGACTTTCTTCATTAAAAGCGTATTTTAAATATCCATAATTTTATTTTTTTGGGCTAAATTTTAATTTCTGAATCGTTCATATATTTTAATTATATAAAACTGAACTCTAATTTTACATACGAAATTTTAGTTCTAATTTTTTTATTTGCACATTTTTCAGTACAATTATATTTTTTAATTTTGAACATATTTTTAGAAACGGTTGAAACATAAATATTAAACTCTACTTTTATTTTATTTTTTAAAAATTTTATTTTTTTATTTTTATTTTTACTAAAACTCAGTTATGAGTATTTGAAAATATGCTCTAATCTTCTGGGCAATACTCTAGCCTTACAAGTATTACATTTCTATTGCTTGATTTGTAAACTGTTTTATGTTAAAGACGAGGTCAGGTTGGATGCTGATTGACTTTAATAACTCTCTTTTAATACGGTTACTCCATGTCCCCACCTTATTCGTCCCAGGTTAAGAACAGAGTAACCGTTTATTTAATTTTAACCACCTGCTTCCTAACGTGGACCGCCAAAATCATTTCCATATTACATATCCACTTTTGCAAAACATTAAATAACATCAATGGGCCTTAATTCCATTAATTTTGGCCTTAATTTGACAAAGTAATTATGCTACGTTGCATTCTTAGACTACTAAGAGTCGTTTCAAAATATTTTTTGAAATAGAATTTTTCAAAAGTAGTTTTATTTTGTTTCAAAAAATGCAAATAAATAATTATAAAATTTTACTATATAAAATTATTTTATAATTTCTAAAATTTTATATAAAAAAGTTATTAAAAATATAATATAAAATAGTATTACTGGAATGGAATGAAACGAATTCCAAACGCACTCCAAGAATACGAGGACTATCATAACAATTTCCGTATTTGAAACGCCTGATTTGCACACCAAATTACACCTATATAAGGTTGTGAAATTAGATTAAATTAAAGGGAAATCAAATCATTCAAGCGTTTTCTCGAGCCAGGTGGCATTCGTTACTGTCCGTAGAGCAACGCCTATAATAAATTCCACGGATTCTTCTCGTTATTTTTTTCTGTTTCTTCTCAGGTCTCGAATCTCTCGCTCTCATTCTTTCCGCGCGCGAATCCGAATCAGGGACCAAAACCGAACCGAAAGCTTTCGATTCTTCTTTCAGGTTGTGAGATCACTCGTTTGTTGTTTCTTTTGTTTCTTCGGATCTGATTCGATTCGACTTGTGCTTGTGGTTCAATTCGTTATTATAAATTATATTGCTCGACTGCCTTCTTCACATTCATATTTTGAAACTTGTTCTGTGTTTTCTGGAGTTTGGCTTCTCTGTGCTTGAGCTTCTAACACTCAGGTGTTGAATTATGTCTTTATTTCTAGCAATTTTTATTTGGATTCTGTTTTTTTTATCTTTTTTAAATTTGGTAGCTCAGAGCTGTCCGTTTTTATCTGCACTATATCTGGTGAAACACCAACAACATGCGTTCTTAAATCGAGATTCTTCTCTGATTCTGTGTTATCTAAAGTATTACATGTTATTGTTAACTAGGACAAGCTTACTGTGCTCTGTGCTGGATCTAGTTTCATTAGGTCTGGTGAATATAGACTGTTTATGGCTGGATCAAATGACGTTTATCTGCTGTACATAACATGGGTGATTGACTTGTTATGTGATATTTTTGCCTTTTTGTAGAAGATGAGATCTGAAGTTTCATTTTGTATTTACCTTAAATTTATTAGTAGGACTATTAAATCCAATTGTTTGTACTTCTTGACTAACATGGAACTCCGAAAAAGTGTAAGAATGATTGTAGTCATAGCGCATGATGGTGTTGTGCACAAGTAGTGAACAGCTAGGTGCATATATCTCTTATCTTTATGGATTTCTGTCTTTTATATATTTTGCAGACATTTAATAGGCTTCCATGGGCAGTGTGGTTGATGCTCCTGTAGCAGCAGGTGTAGCTAAGGTGCTTCAGTCTGCACATCTGAATTATTATTATTATTTGTTTGGTTGAAAGCATTTAGAGAGCAGCTACTATTGGAACATATGCTTGAAGGAGTTAATTATTTTAAACTTGAAGTTCTACTATGAAAGCTGTTACAATGCTCAAGGGATATGTTTGTGGTTAGCTGTAATATGGCAGTGATATTTAGCTAGAAATTTCCTTATGCTTATGAATATGAATTCATTTTGTTTTGTGTTTGCTCTCTCACTTGACATTAAAAGTGATAATGTTATTGTCTTACTGCAGGATGCTAATGGAAGCTTGGAAAAAAGTAATAAGCCTGTAGTAGTATTTGTTTTGGGTGAGAATTGAACCACAAACGTCGAGTGAAATTGATTAAACTTGAATTCTTTTGTGTTTGTAATATTTTCCTTGTCTATTTTGTGCACTTGATAAACATGTCACAGCTTTATGCATCTAAAACTTGTATGTGGTTTCTAGTGGGGAAATATGATCTCGTGGATTGGAATTATGATATATCTGCTAAGTTTCTGATACTATTTCATGGTGCAATATCTATATTATATGGACAATGAGAAAGTAGCTTTTCTTTTTAAATGACTTGTTGAGATAATTAACTTTCTAGAAGTATTGCTATCAGAGTTGCAACCAAAAAAATCCAGAATGACAGTACCCCAAATAAAATTGTAGTGGTGCCACATGTTAGTCCTGCAACTAAAATTTATTTTTTTTATTACTTTTGTTTTAACTTTTCGCAATCTTATCAGAGAAAGCTTGGAGGACTTTTATAGCCTTTCTTATAATTTCAACACTCTGAAAGAATGTTTCATGACACAATGCTCTAGTCTATGCATGCTATGATATTTTTGCAACGCTCATTTATACCTATAATAATTCCTGCTTATGTTGAACCTTCTCATGATGAGTATCATCATTTTTCATCTTAGTGTATCCTTGCAAGTCCCAACATTAATTCTAAGATCATACTGGTTGTTGATCATAAATGGTACTTACAGGCGGGCCTGGAAGTGGAAAGGGTACCCAGTGTGCTAATGTTGTCGAGCATTTTGGGTTTACTCATCTCAGTGCTGGTGATCTTCTGCGCGCAGAAATCAATTCTGGTTCTGAGAATGGGTAATCAAATATTTCATTTGTATACTTTATCTAATATCAGCAACGATCATTATTTCAGTTGATAATCAAACAACTATGTAGTTGGGTTGTCATTTTTCATGAAGTGTTTTTTTTTGGTTCCTTTTCCTGTCTTCTGTATTTATTTGAAATTTGTTGTTGCTGATCCTTGTATTGTTTCATGTTTCGAACATTCAGTCTGATGATTCAAGGCATGATAAAGGAGGGGAAAATTGTTCCCTCAGAGGTTACAATCCAGCTCCTACAACAAGCTATGCGGAAAAGTGGGAACAATAAATTTCTTATCGATGGATTCCCTCGGAACGAAGAGAACCGTGCTGCATTTGAGAAACTTGTAAGGAATTGTACTGTTCTGTTTGGAACACATCTCAGTTGATATTCCATTTGTAACAGATAGAAATATTTCTAATTAACGTGTTATCATTTATTTTTCACTTCTCTCTGCAGACTCAAATTGAGCCTGAGTTTGTTCTCTTTTTTAATTGCCCTGAGGAAGAGATGGTGCGTCGCCTCCTGAGCCGTAACCAGGTGCCTGATTATTTACACATAATTCTTCCATTTTCCTTGCTAATTGTGCTGACAATTTTGAGTTGTAATCAGGGTAGAGTAGATGATAATATTGAGACCATAAGGAAGAGGTTCAAAGTTTTTCTGGAATCCACTCTTCCCGTAGTTCAGTACTATGATTCAAAGGGAAAAGTGCGCAAGGTAATTACTCTAAGTCCCTTAAAATGTGCAGAAGTGCTATCTAGTAATATTTCTTATAGTAAATCTGGTTTGATCCAGAAAAGGTTACTTTGGAGTTAAATGTGAAGTGGATTAGCTTGGCTATTTATCTCGTCTTTCATTCATCAAGATCCTTTGAGATCTATAGCTTGTCTAAAGGATACGACTAACATGCATTGTCGATTTCAGATTAATGCCGCAAAGCCAATCTACGAGGTCTTTGAAGATGTTAAGCAAATCTTTGCTCCATTTGCTGCTAATGTAAGATAACCATATGCATAGTTAGTGGTTGGATGTTTTCATCAATTTGACAAATCAATTTCTTCATTTTGACAGGTTGCTTAGAGGTGCAACAAGTATAATTACAATACTATTGTTAGAGGTAATATGCTTTATGCCAGATTGAATCTGCAATAGCACAAGTTTAAAAAGTGAACCCAAGCTAGTCGGATGGTCTAAGTTTACTGGAGCTGGAATATAGTTTCTTAAAGAAACTATTAAGTTTATTTGATCAATTTTGTCTAATGTGATGTTTTGGATTAGTCTTCGAACTCTTTTTCATTCTAAATTTTTATTTCATATTTTTAAATAAATTTTTTTAATATTTTATATAATTTTTATTTTTGTTTAAAATACCCAAAAAAAGATCTTATTATTATTATTTTGAGATAAACAATAATTTTTATTTTTTATTTTTTAATATTATTTGTTTTAGAAAAAAGATTTTTTGTAAGTTTTTAAAACATCCTCTTAGTGTTATAACTTCTGATATTTATTTGCGTCTTTGTGCGTGCTACAGGTTCTTTTGAGGTGCTCGTCCGCGTGTACGTGCTTTCGGTCATGGATTTTCGTCTTAGACATGTATACTAAAGAAGAAGACAATAAAATAGAGAAAAACTATTTATGATTTTTTTGTACCACCAGTATTATATCTGAACGCTACTCATATTAGGGGCGTTTGAGATTGCCTAACGCTCTATTTTTAATTTTATATTTTTTAATATATATTTTATAAATATTTAAAAAATTTTATTTAAATATTAAAAAAGTATAAAAAATTTATGTAATAAAATTTTTTTATTATATATTTTGATTGTTTTTTAAAAAATAAAAAATATAGTTTTAAAAAAACTTTTTTTATTTAAACAAAAATTTATTTTAATAAGTATTTACAAACGTACTCTATAATCTTTATATCGTCACGCTCGTTTGAAAATCCCAGGTGGCCCTGCACCAGTGTGTAAGTGGAATCTTCCTAGCTATAATCTTTATATTGTAATTAAATTTTTTAAAGGTATGGTATCATTTTTCAGAAAATTTTTTGAAATTTTTAGAAAAAAGTTTTAGTTTTTCGACTATTTGAAATATAATTTTAATTATTACAGAATTAGGAAAATAGCTCTCGACAAGTTGACAACCAGCTTGTTTAAGTGCATAAACTGGAATTCAATATTCCTATCCCATAATATTATGGGCTCTCACTTGAATAATAACCTCGTATCTCAATCAACGCGTTAACAAAAGAAATTTCAGTGAAACAGCGGATTACTCTTCGATCACAAACTCGAGAGAAGCGTGTTACTGCCTGTGATTATGTTGTTTTGTTAACTTATAGATTGAACTAAAAAGTGCTTTTTTTGAAAAGTCATGATTAAGTAGAGTTGACTATTTCAAAGTAATTCCTAGTTTAATACGTTAATTTTTTCTGAGAGCTTAGGTGGCATTTGATAGTATTTTTAAAATAGAATTTTTTTAAAATAAAATATATTTTTATTTTTTGATAAATGAATTTTATTTTTATCTAAAATAAAAATATACAAAATTTTTTATTGTATTTTCTAAATTTTTAAATAAAATTTTTAAGTATATATAAAAGATATATTAAAAAATTTTAAAAATTATTTTTGTCGTAAGTAATAATAAACGATCTCTAAAGAAGCCCCTGTAACTAGTGTAACCCGATTTCAGTTTAGATTTGACAGGTAGATTTTCAGTTAGAGGTAGATTTGAGAGTGAAGATTTTCTTCCTGGGCCAACTAATACAGGGACTTAAAGAACATCTAAAGTGATCAAGATTATTGGGCTAAGCCCAATTCAGCACATCACATCCGTTTTTTTTTCCTCCAACTTTTCCCATCTTCTAAATTTCTCTTTATTTTTCTTTTCCTTTCTTCTTTATATTTTTCTACTTTTCTCCTGCCGGCGGCTAACTCCGTTCCCATACCCGCGTGCGATTCCTTCTCCCGCCGGCCGCCGAGAAGCCGTTACCGACTTTCTTCTTGCTCCCCTTGTTACTGCTGTCCGCCTCGCTGCTGCTCGGGCCATCAATTGTATCGTTAGCATCGGCAGTGAAAAATCCAAAAAATTCGCTGGAGCTCTGCACCGGGGAATCGACCTCAGAGCCGCAACATCCTTCTGCCTGCCTTTCTATGGCCGTCTCCCCTGATATTGAGACGGAATTTCAGCTCGGAAGCGAGGACGCCGAGATTTTCCGCGCCGTTGCAAGATCGGGCATTTCCGGCTAACGGCGCCTCTTTCTGGCTTTGCCGTCCTCTCTGTTGTTCGTCGATGCTACTTCTTCTCCTTTCTTTTGCCTGATTTTTCCATCTGGCCGGAACCCTAGCTTCTGCCGGAATCCGGCGAGCTGCGGACCCCACATTTGTAGATGAGCAGTAATGCTCATTTGCGTCCTTGAACCTGTTTTTAAGCTATTGGGTAATCCTCTTTGACCTTAGGTGCTTCCTTGATCAGAAGTCGGAAGTTTGTAGTTGCGACAGAGGGCAATTGGGACGCCGATCACCTCCTTTAATCTGGTAAGCTTTCCTAACTTGCTAGGTCTAGTATTAGTCGAGTGTTGATTTATGAGTTATTGATCGTGAATTTAATGGTAAATAATTGGATCATGCGTTCGATTGTGTTTTAGCACCAGCTTGGATCAAGTATGGACTTGGTGTGTATTGGTAATTGTGATTTGGCTTTCACTTATCGAGTTAGGCGATAATAGTATTTCTCTGTTAGAATTTTGTCTAGCAATTAAGTCAAGGGCCGTGGCGTGGTTATAGCTTATGGATTTAGGCAATTGCATGGGTACCAGGTTAGGGTTATCGTGCCACTTTTCTTCCTATATTACCCTAGATCTTCGGCACATGTAACATTTGCTTGGACACCTTCATTGCATATATGATTCCTCCCTCATGATGGATGCTACAATGAACTTGGTAACATGCTTGATATTTTAATTATCGGATGTCATATTTGGTGTTATTACTTCAGCATAATAATTCTATTATGATTCAGAATGATTTTATTATCATAGTTTTTGCCTTCGATGGTGTATGATTTATGGATATTGAAGTTACGAGCTTGAGCAAAATTTTACAGGTATATGGATATATTATATGTGGACGTATGTATATGCGGAAGTATTTTTATAATGTTTAGATATTGACGCTGCACGGGGAAGGCGAGTAAGTCAGGGGCTGAGATCAGTTTTCCAGCGGGTGTGGGAAGGTTATCCACCTATGGCCATAGTTTAGGTAGGCCCGTGCACGTGGGGGCAGTTCCACGGCCCATCCGAACCAATCAACCAGGATGCTCGTAGCCTCGGTGGGGGGCAGAGGAAGTCTGAGCATTGAGTGATGGCAGAGGTATTCGATTGGAGATTAGATTTAGGTTTACGATATTCTGACTCCCTAACTGTTTGATTTTATTTCGTATTATGATTTGAACTATTATATTTGGCAAAGTATTTTGCTTACAAGTATATTGATTTGACGATCATTCCATTTTAGTATTTATTTGCTAAATATTTTATTCACACATTTTATTTACCTTTTTTGTAACATACAAAATTTATATATTTATATTTTAACTCTTTAAATAACTATTTGATTTATCTATTGAGTTATTTATTTAACTAAGTATTTGTTATAGTTTAGTTGTATGTTCACTATTCCTCCTATTAACTTTCTAATGCATATGTTATCTTTGAGAATAATTAGTGATGACTTATTATAATTGGGAAAGCATATAATTTTATTTATCATATAATTATTTATTGTTGCATGTTGCATTACGTATAATCGTATCTCCTATATTAAGGACTGATCGGTAGAGACGATTCAGGACTTGGTAGGATTGATCTGATTTATCATTGCAATTTTCTTCATGTAGAATGATAGGGATAAAATAATTAGATAATGCATTAGTGACTTTAACCGGCATATTCTGCTTTTCATGTCACAGACTCGTTTGTTTTCTTTTCTTTGCCCTCCTCAAATTTGCTAGAGTAGAGAAGACTCTCCGTAGCATAATTTTTGGCATGTGGGCGCGAAGAGTATATTATCCTTTTCCAATAATTTATTTGTATGTAGTTGGCTCTGTAACTTCGAGGGACTTGTATGTCTTTAGTTTGTTTTGTAATATAACAAGTTGTAACTTCTATTTTGGAGTCTTTGGGGTGATGTTAGCTACTGATGAATAGCTATTGTGTATGTCTTATTGAGGATTTTACTACGATGTTATTGTTGGATTCTTTCTTGAGTTTATAGGGGAGATTTTGTCAAAATTTTGAACAATCCGATATGTGTTGAATTTTGGGTTGGACTGGGTTGGTTTTAATCAGGCTTGTTGGGCTGAATTGAGTTTGGGCTTCGCTTGGACTTTGTTTAGCTCAGCGCAGGTCATGTCCTCTGGGTCGGGTTGTGAGTTATGCCCATGCCTTGCTCTGAAGGGGAAAAAAATCATCAAACTGGAGTTTTTTTTTTATATATACACCTTGTTTGCAATATGTTACTACCATGAATCTAGCATTCCAAATTATTCTCCGAGGGGTAACATCGCAAATTCAGACACTAACTCTTTTCGTTTTCTTTTCAATCACCGCTTTTGCAGCTTGTGATCCATACCAGAGTTGCCATGGCGTCGACAGCTTCTGCTTCCATCTCGATGAAAGAATATTTAAAGCGGTATCAATCCAACGCCGGAGAAGATCCAACGAAGAACAAGAAGAAGAAAAAGAAGAAGAATCAGGAGCAGTCGAAGCACATGGGCAGTGGTGTTCTTGTTGTTGATGAAGATCCTGATTTGGCAGAAACCTGTTAATCTCGACGAAGAAGAAGATTTGGAAGAGTCTGTTGGTATTTGTTTGTTTCTTGTTGTTGTTGATTGATTTTCTAGCTGTTGTAGAAGATAATGGTTGGTTTGTTATTGTTAGTGGTAATTTGCTATGATTGGTATATGTTTTAGTGCAGCTAGATTCTAATTAGTGTTAGTTATGAGAAATAATTGTTTTTTTCTGGGTAAATTTGTGAAGTCTAGTTCAGTGCAGCGAGATTCTAACCCAACAAATGATTGTTTTGTTTGGTTATATTATTTTGCCTTGATGGTATTTTATTTTGATAATGCTCAATTTACTGTATCTTGTTTCTGACATATGTCAGTTATGAATAATAAGTTTCATGGTAATTTGTTAGGGCCACTCTAACGTAGATAGGTTCTAATTCGTTTGAATTAGGAGAATGACTTTTTTCTCCATGGTAATTCAGAGGCATTCATACTGTAGTTAGATTTGAAATTGTATCGATGGGGAAAATGATGGTGTTTCATTCTAATCTGCTGCAATAAGTTTCAATTCTGGTGTAGCTAAATTCTCTGTTTGCATCAGTCCAGACAAATTCTTTCTGAAGCCTTGATGAGTCTGTTACTCCTGATTTCTGCTGTTATCTTTTCTGGTGGCAGTTGAAGACAAACCAATAGTGGATGAAGACATCGAGGTGAAGCGGATGAAGAGACTAGAAGCTATTCGAGCCAAGAGGGCGTACCATGAACTTTCTGAAGATGGGAGTGGATGGATTGCAATTTCTAATACAAGTAATCATTCTGAGTCCACCAATCAAGCAAATGATGATCTCCCCCCTCCAAGGCAGCAAAGCCCACTGCACGATTCTCCATCATCTGATCGAGAGATAACTACACCATTAGAACCTCAGGCTGGGGAACAAGACCTCTCTTCACCTCGTCGTGCAAAGGGTACAGCACAGGTTGACATTTCACCTCCAAGGAGAAGGCGCAAGGACTCGCCAGATGACTTATCTCCACCAAGGAAAGCTCAGTGTCGGTCAGTAGAGCCTGGTAAGACTCATGGTTCATCGATAGCTGATGATATATCTCCATTGAGAAGGAAACGCATTGGAGATGAAATCCCTTCCACAAGGAGGTTGCAGCTAAGTAGACCAGATGACCTTTGTCCTCCAAGAAGAAGAAGGAAGGATACACCGGATGACCTCTCACCTCCGAGAAGAACACGCAATGACACACCGGATAACCTCTCTCCTCCAAAAAGCAGACGGAAGGATACGCCGGATGGCCTCTCTCCTTCAAGAAGAACATGCAATGACACACTGGAAGACCTCTCTCCTCCTAGGAGGAGGCGTAATAGCACGGCAGATGACCTCTCACCTCCTAGGAAGAAGCGGAATGACATACTGGACAGCCTCTCTCCTCCAAGACGGAATCAGAAAGGCTCCAGGGATGATCTTTCACCACTCCGCAGAAAAAGACAGAACTCGCCAGACTTAGTTAAGGAGATTAGACATAAGAAAGAGGACCTGTCTCCTCCAAGGAAGAGCAGGAAGGAGTCTGCTTCAGCTAAGGAGGCACCCAGATCTGGTCTATTTAGTGCTCAGGAGATCAAAAAAGAACTGGAGATGAAGCGGAAGGAGGAAATTGCAAGGTGATTGCAAAACTTCAGTTATCTTTGCATTTGAGTGTGACAAGAAAAAGATTTAGGAGTCCTTTTCTGTAATATCAGCTCATTTAGATCTATTAGCTTAATTTGCTGTATAATGTGGCATGCTAAGTTAACTTTTTGCTTACAGGTTTGCTGCCATTGATCCATTGAAAAGTGGAAAAGGTGCAGAACCGGTTTTCCGTGATAAGGAAGGTGGGTTGATCCTTCCATCCTTTGCGAACATTTTAACTTCTAACATTTTGTTATTTTTTCTGAAGCACTAGTCTATGTTTTGATGTGCCTTCAGGTAAACGCATATCAAAGGAGGAGCTTCTTAAATCTAAAGAAGAAGAAAAACCAAAGGTTTGTGGCTAATACATAGTTTCTTAATCCTGTTTGAGATACCAACTTGGGATATTTTTGCATAGGTCCTTAGACGTTTAATACCCATTCCCTTTGTGTGTGCTACTTGTGGTATATTTGGGCTGGGCACCTCTGAAAACTTAATAGTTTAATGTCATATTGAGATTAGATATGTTGTGTTTTTTCCAGTTCCTGTTACAGTTCAATTGTAATAGTAGCCTTATTTAGACTTATGGATTAGATTTATAGATGTGTGGGTTCGACCTTGATTCATAGTTGTTAGTCCAATTTTTCTTCAGTTTAGGTGCTTCATGCATCAACTGCTGACTGTTATCCATCTGTTCAAACTTTAGGTGCTTCATGTTTTTTAAAATACATGTGTACTTTTATCTCATGTTTTATAAGGTCAATATTTGTTCTTATTAGGAAAAGAAGTTGGAATGGGGAAAAGGCCTAGCGCAAAAGCGAGAAGCTGAGGCAAAAGCACTTGAATTGGAACTTGAAAAGGAGAAACCCTTTGCACGGAGTAGGTTAGTGCCTTATATCTTCTCAATGGTAGCCAAAGCTGCTATCAGTAACATGCGCATTTACCCCATAATCATCAAAACCATGATCTTTTGTGAGCAGCTTATGCCTTTGGAACAAGCAAGACCAGTTTGTCCATTCAAATAAATAGCTATATTCAGATGGTAATTGCACTGAATTGATCATATTGCTCGACTTCAGTTATATCTCCTCAGTGATTGATTGGAGGAAAGAATCTAAAACTGTTTTAGTTTGTTACCCTTCTTTCTTCACTTCCACCCTTGCCCTCCATCACTTTTTATTCTTGCCTTGGTTAGCTCAAGAAAAGACGATCAATAACTATGATATCTGCTATTTAGTTGAAGCTCTTACATGTATAAACTACTAGCCTTATATGCTAAAAACAGCAGTTTAGCTTTTAGTTAGCAGAAGTTGCTGTGGGTGTTCAAGTCTTACTGATGTCTGGACCTTGTGCAGTTTGTGCATTACACTTGCTTATTTGGTAAGTGAAGGTTCTTTGGGTTCTCTGCTTGCGGCATATTATATAGTTATTCAGGCTGTCTTTGCAATGTTTTGATATTTGCTTTTATAAATTTGAAACTGTCCATTCATTATTTTGATGTATGCTTTTAAGTAGGAACTACTTGAGTGCTTTCTTACTAAGTTGCACTCATTGTTATATTTTACTGTGTATAGGGATGATCCGGAGGTGGATAATATTTTAAAGGAGAGGATTAGATGGGGTGATCCTATGGCCCATTTAGTAAAGGTATCTCAGTCAAATCCAGAAGTGTAATGTGATGTTACTGTGTTAGTTATCGTAGTGATTGTTGCTGTCCATGTGTTTAGCGCAAGCAATCAGATATCATGTTGGAAGATCTTGGAGCTGACGAGAAGATGAAAGAATCTGGATTTATTGTTCCTCAGACCATTCCCAATCACAGCTGGATAAAAAGGGGACTGGATTTCCCTCCAAACCGCTACGGAATTCGACCTGGACGACATTGGGATGGAGTAGATCGTAGTAATGGTATGTTTTTCCCCTAGTCGGTAACACACCTTTTTATGTTAACTTGTAGTTGAGTTGATATTTTGTTTCTATGGAACCTATCTGCGCAATCAACTGTGTTTATGTACATATCAATTAAGCTATTAAGTGTTTTCATTCCTGGACCCTGGATTTCTATTAGGTTGCTGGATGTTGTTTCAGCATGCAGTTGAGACATCAGCTTATTTAATTTTATTTGATTAATGTTTTTTTTTTAATATAGGTTATGAGAAGGAATTGTTTAAAAGACAGAATGAAAAGCGTGCCACAGAGACTGAGGCTTACCTATGGTCTGTGTCTGATATGTGACAGATGTAATAAACCTTCTTTCAGTGCTGTTCATGCAATGCGTCCAAGCTTACATACATTGTATCTGAATATACAGCACTCTGGAGCACTACTTTTGGCAGAAGGGTTAAGCAAATAACATTTGTATGTTATGTTGCTTTTGAAATGTTGCATGAAATTTTGGATGTTTCTATGGAAGTAGGCATATGCTCAGTACTCACTGTTCTAGATGACACAAATTTGAACCTTATCTGTAGATGGCAGGTCAAGTTTGGTCCTGTTTATTGATAGCTGAACTGTCAATCCCATTTGCAAATTTGGTCATCAGTTTGGAGAGAGTATTTCCCTGCACTGAGCACCGAGCCTGCAGTAAGGCTACATGACAGAATGATTTAGGGTGTGCTTGATGGCATCTGTTTAAACTTTCTGCGTAACAATTTAGCCCTTACAGTGTTGTTTACAATTGCCTCCGCGCTGTGTTCTTTGCAATTCTTCTCATGCTTTTACCACTTCTACTGCGGGATCAGCTAGTGATGAGTACAAAGTTTCATGGTGGGTAAGGTGAGAAATGAAGCTGGCAAGCCTAAGCAGGAGGAGAAGCAGCCTTGAACTGAAGGTTTTGGTGTACAATGAAAACATATGGATGGTTTGAAGTTTTCAGTGTGGAGAAGATGTACATAAAGTTGTGCATCAAGTAAATCCTTGAAATCCTTCTGTTTTTTTCCTAGGAAGTGAAACTGATAAGAAAAATTGTTTAATGGATTATGGAATGCTCTATATATCAGTTCTAAATACAAAAATCAATGTTTCCTTACACCTGCACAACCTGCGCGATGCAGCTGGTGAATGTATGAGCTGTTTGTAATTTATACCTGTAAATATGTTTCAAGGGGTGTCTATACGCTTCTGAATCGCGTTATTTGGCTATTTTGTATCATGTTTTCTTGATCGAGTTTTATGGAGGAACTTGCGAAGTTCATAGAACTTCATCGTTCATTGTTAGTATAAGTTGGGACTATTTGTTATGGTTACAAAGATAGTCGCAGTAGAATCCATGTCCTAGTTCGATCTTAGATGAGAACATTGAGGAGTTGATACCGCTAAAGGAAATTAGTAAGGATTTACTAAGACAAAGGTTATATTACTAGTCCGATATTGTAAACTCTCTCTCTCTCGATAACATGTTAAAAGCCCCAATTCTGAACTGAAACCTGAAAGCTCGAGCTCTTCTCTCCCACTCCCTCTCTTCTTACTGAATGGAAAAAATAATTCTTTTTTGGTTTTTCTTTTAGTGTCGAGAAGATTTTTTGTTCGACGTAGGGGAATTTCATTCCGAAGATTTTTGTGAGAATCTGTTTCTGCGAGAAGCTTGTTGACGGAGAATAATGAGCGGGGCGACAACCAGCAGCACCTGCCGAGCTTTCTCTGCTTTTCAGAAATGGAGAATTCCTTCATCTACAGTGAATAAGAATCGTCGAGGTAGTGCTTTTTCTGTTTCTTTCTTTTGTTCAGAAAGAACAAAATGAAAATTGAACTATACAATAGATGAAGTTTGTAATAAGTTGCAAACTCATAAAAAGACAAATGCTGATGGGGAATTGAACACAGGTCTCTACGGCCACAAGGTAGTATTCTAACCATAGATCCTGTAATTTACGTTTAAAAAGAATTTACAAAATCAATAAACCACTAGATAAGTTTGAAATCACAGGTTGAAAGGAGGTCATTCTTTTCTCTATTTTCACTTTGGAAATTTTTGTTTTCTCTCTCTTCATGTACTTGGGATAGAGATAGCAATATAGTACACACTGGATAAGTTTGGTCATTTAGTCGCATTATTCAATGAGACATTTTCCAAGTAAAGAAGAATCTCGCGTCTAACATTCTACCCACTTAGCTTGCCTCCACTTTTCTTGGCATTTTTCTGTGGACATATCATAGAACAACCAAAGATTCTTGGTTAGTGAGTCAATCTTCATTCCAAAACCCCCACAACAAAGGAAAACCTATTTCAGTATGGAGTTTTAATTAGTTATTGACTTTTCAATGCTTATTTGATTTTTCCAATATGTAGTTTGACTTTTTCTTTCCTTTTGAAAGTGAATCTTTTGGGTTTTAAGTCTTGAGTTTCTTTTGGCAGATTCTCTTTGTTTTTGCCGGCAGCAACACTTCGCCGCTAGTGTAGTTGCTGATAGAAGCAGCAATGGTGCATCTCATACTGAGCAATTTGGTGAATTGACGGTTGTTCTCTATCTATTTTGTTCTCAATTTTTAGTAAATATGATTATACGTTATGTCTTGTCAGATTTCCACTTTCTCATCGACAATGTCAAACCCGAATGAGGTAGAGAAGAAATTGTGTTTTTTCATTAGATATGAGAGATTGAACGTAATAGAAATCTAGAGTATAGGGCGTGCGATCTATTAATGGTACTAGTATGCTCATACATAAGAGCTTGAATGATATAAAATCCCAGCAATTTTCTGTAATGTTTTTTTTATAAAAATAATGATATGATGATCCCTTTTACACATATTTGATGTTAATTCCAGGTTCCCAGTGCCTTTTGAAGGTGAGTGACTCCTTTTGTAGCCCTGTATCTAGTGATCTCAGTTTCAAGGCTGTTGTCTCCACTTGTTTTCAAAATCTGAAGTCCACAAGAACTGTATTTCACAACTAAAAGGAATTAGTTACTTTTGCATGCTCTGTTTATAGATTTTGCATGTTGCATCCATCTTGACCTTATACTATATATCAGATGAGTTCCACTTGCGCTTCATCTTCTGTTTGTGTATTTTAATAAAAGGTTCCTGTTGACCTTTGACGTTTTCTATGTGCAGGAGAAAGCAAAACATGAAACTATCGGAGCTTTTCAGAAGCTACCTATGGTGATGCCTTCTGTCGATATTCTTTCTTCAGCACAACGAAAAGCAAGAAATGTGTCACCTACAAAGGGTAATTAATAAAGCGTTATTATATGCATGCTGAGTTGCAGTTTTTGGCTGATTAATCCAAAGAAACCTTCCCTTTTCTTTTAACAAGAGAATGTCAACAAGAGCTTGCAGATGAAGTGTGATGAAAATTCAATGTCATAGGTATTGCAAACATTGCTAAAAGAGAGAGAAATAGAGGTGCAAAACAGCTTGATGCATTAATGAAAGTAATGTATACACTTTTTATCTTTTATTATTTGAATAATAGATTCTTCATTCACTAATGTTTAACTTTGATTCAGGAGTTAGCTGTTCCTTTGAGAATGTACGTGGAAAATTTTCCTAATAAGAGATATCTTCATCCTTATGAGCGATCTCTGATTGAGTTGACATTTGGCAAGGGCAACTATGAAGAGGTGTTTTAGATTTGTTGATACTTCTCTTGTTTATGATTGCAGAAAGGCTAATTCATTTTGTGATGAAACTTGCTCATTCTGCTATTCATTCTTATTTACTCCTTAATTATGTTATGTTCAGTAATAATAGTTGTCCAATATTTGCTTTGCATGTTACATATCATAATTCCAGTTTTGGTCCTCTTACCTATTTCTTTACCTAATAGGTTTTGGGAAGGGTGGATAGTCTTAGGAAGAAGATCGTAACCGTTGGAAAGCAGCATGCATCACTGTGCGCCCAGGTTTGATACATTATACGAATGTAATTAGTAATAGATCTTTAGCTCTTTATTCAGGTTAGATATTTTACCTTCACAGTCCTCATCAAAGCGAGAGGCAGAAGAAAGACTTAATGAGGTCAGTCTTTGATTGCATGCAACTCTAGTTGCTTGACAGCTGATTAGATCTTCTTATTCAACTTATCATGTAGTTTCATTTGATTGTTGACTTGTCATTGATTCGGACTGAAAAATCGTTTTGGCTACCAGGGTTTAAAGAAGATTGAGGAAGTTTTCCAATTACAAAGAAAAGCTGTTGATGATTTGCTACACATTGCAAAGGTATGAACAAAGTATTTAGGACATTGACAAAACAAGATTAGGCTCAGATTCCTGGATTCTTATAGTAGTTTCTCTGCTCTTACAATGTTGGATATTGGGTGCTGCATCTTGATAGACAGGGAGCTTATTTCTATATCATTTTTAATGACAAGTGAAAACATTTGAATGTGCCATGTCAGGAAAAGGGCAATGTACGCCATTTTAATATTAACCAGGAATGATGAGGGCTTTGAATATGATATTGTCGAGCAACACTTAGAATAACTGTAGTTTCTTTTTTAAAGTAACTGCAGTTTCTTCTTTTTAAGGGCTATAACACATTTATGTTTGCAGACATTGCGTGCTATGCCAGTTGTTGATCCTGAAATGCCAACACTTTGTCTTGTTGGAGCCCCTAATGTTGGGAAATCATCTTTAGTACGTATTCTCTCATCTGGAAAGCCAGAGGTATCATCCTTTTGAGTCATATTTCTAATGCCTCTATCAGTCTCTGCAACCTCAGATTTCAAATGAAATTAAATCATAATCTCGTAATGGGTCACATAGTACTGGAAATTTTTTCTTCAGATTTGTAATTACCCATTTACAACAAGAGGAATACTGATGGGTCACATTGTACTGAATTATGAACGCTTCCAGGTCAATAATCATTCCCATCTATATGCCTCTCTCTCCCTGTCTTATTCTTTTCTTCTCATATACTAATGTTACAATTTGAATGCAGGTTACTGACACTCCTGGTCTTCTTAAAAGACATGAAGGTGAAACATTTTCCTGCACCTGTAAACTCATGAAGGTGTTTCTTATTAAATTGTTAATGCTATATACATATTATTATTTAACACGATTTAGATAAAAAAAGTGACTCTGGAAACATTCCCTACCAGGACATATAGCATGCATGTACACTAGGTACATTCAGTTTGCAAGAAAAACTGTGAGATATCCACTTAGTCCATTTTGGAACTTTGAATGGTTAATGAAGTGAATCATGTTATCTGGGCGCATAATTATCAAAGCAATGGTTCTAGGAAACTCTAACAGGCAAATTAGACATGTTTGCAGTGACTTCTCCAAGGGCATGAGTTAAAAAATTCACGGCTACTTTCCTTGTATCAATTTGATTCTGCTCGTCTTTCAATATCTGTACTTGCTATTAAGAAGTATATCTTAGGGTTTTAGCCTCCACACGGAAGAAGGAAATGCAAAATTAAGTAGGAGTATGATGGCTCACATAGTGTTATGTTCAAAGCCTAATTGCATGATAATGATAAGTTTGTAGCTTGAATTTTAGACGTTACATTTTTTCTACTTGTAATTGTGTATACCTGTTTTCGCTCTGATTGTTTGTCCTTAAATCATCAGCTGTATTTTTAACCAGATGACAGAAATAACTT
Source organism: Acanthochlamys bracteata (assembly GCA_019914995.1). Taxonomy (NCBI): domain Eukaryota; kingdom Viridiplantae; phylum Streptophyta; class Magnoliopsida; order Pandanales; family Velloziaceae; genus Acanthochlamys; species Acanthochlamys bracteata. The sequence continues at coordinate 10,269,784 of CM034130.1, read as the reverse complement.
GGAGAGGTTAACTCTTGCTGTTCTCGCTCATTTACCTACTGCAGTACTGTATGTTCATGACCTGACTGGTGAATGTGGCACGTCTCCTGATGATCAGGTTTCTGTTCCTCACCTTGCATGGTTTATAAAGAGTCTTCTTAGTTGACTGTCCTACTAACTTGTCAACCTGCACACTCATATACCACATTTCACTTTTGCATGGGAAACATCTTGTTTCTTAAATCTTTTTATCTTATTTTGAAGAAAATATGATGATTTCCTTGTAGTAGGTATGAAGAAAATTTCTACTTGATAATCTCATATGTGCTTTTCTGTTGTGCAGTTTGTTATATACAGACAAATAAAGGAAAATTTCAAGGCCCGCCTTTGGCTTGATGTTGTCTCCAAGTGTGATCTGTTGCCAGAGCCATCTTTCAATGGCTTAGGAGATGATGATGATGATGATGCAACAAGATACAAAGCTTTTGGTCCAGAAGGGGCTCTTCGAGTTTCAGTAAAGAGTGAAGTCGGTGTGGAAGAGGTCAGTTACTTTGATATTTTGAAATGTACTTGCAATCATTGAAATAGAAAACGGACCGAATCCCTCACGTGATATGAAATCTTAGATTAATAGTGGACAAAAATGAAGTCAGATAGAAGAAAGAATTCATGAGTACAGCTTGCATTCCCTTCTCATGTTGCATATAAGAGTTCTTCTGAGTTAAAAAAAATCTCCGTTGGGGGTACTTCATGTCATGTTGATGCTTTCTTAAACCTAACTGAGCAATTGAACTGATGCTAAAATCCTGATTTTGTGGTGTTTCAGCTGAAGCAGAGAGTACATGATCTATTGCTCCACCAGATGACTAAGATCATAAAGGAAGAATGTGGCGAAGGCTCTGCCAGTAACGAAGCCGTTGCTGGTGTTTCAACTCACGTTGTGTAACTATTGTTGAAAGTTTCTCTTTCAATTCAAATGCAAAGAAAATTATAATAATATTCTGTTCATAAGCAAATGAGTTAGTAGATAATTAAACCGCCTGTATTCTCCAAGTTTTGAGTATAAGAAAATACAATTTGTATGTAATAGCAAAATAAAATTTAAAAACTCTTTCGAAGTTGCTAGTTTAAAGCCGCCCGCTCGCCAGCTTTGTCAAAATAAGTAGCCTGCACATTAGACAAGATACGATCAAATTAAAAGTCGACACGTTGATTGAAAAAACCCCCTTCTTTTCCCCGTCCGGTGGCTTTGGAGATTCTCTGAATCTTGTTTTCCACTCTTCGATAGAAAAGTAGAAGCTTGTGACTTATGTATATAAGCAGTCGATTGAAGTAATTTAGGCTTGTTTTAATTGTATAAAATTAAGTTTTATGAAAATGAAATACATAAAATTAAAGTTTGCAATAAATGAATCGTAATAATAATTAAAATATGTGAATTAAATTTTGATTAAATTAGAGTTTAATGTTAGAGATAGAAGTAATTTTCCTTACATTCCGTAATGTTGTTTTACAAGTGGGTCGCAAGTCACAACGGCGGTGTACCTACACCGGAATCTTTTTTTCTTTTTTTCCCGAGGAACTTGCCGGCGAGGTGAATACCGTTATTGATACGAAATCTGATTGAGAGTTGGATGAAAGCATTTTGGAGGTATTTAGAAGGTCGAAATGATATCCACAAGCCAAACAACGATCTTACTTAAACTAAATAAAATATGGAATATTAACTACGTCATCTTGCCCATGAGACAGCATCTATTTCATCTCTTGCATTCTTGTACAACTCCAGCCTCTTAGCTGCTTGCAACCTCCGCTCCATCAATGCTGGATCCTCGTCCAACAGATGAGCAAGCTGCTTTCCCTGCAAGAGCACACCAGCAAGTTTAGTGTAATATAACATACATGAACTATTAGATGTTGATCTAGAGATGCAAATTATCCAAAAAAGCTGACCTCTTTCTTCCCAATTTGTGTATAGAAATAATTGAGTAGAGAGCGTTTGGCTTCCCGAACCTGGCAATAGACTGCTGACTTCGGAATAGAAAGTCTTAAAGTATCAGAAACCATATTGATATAAGATGACACGTTTGATGCTATCCTTCTGAAATGCCCATCAGAATATCGATCTGTATTTGGAGTTGCAGGGTTTCCCCCCTTATCTGAAATGTCCCTATCCTGTGGAAGCTTCCGAAAGAAATCAGCTGTTAGATATGCAGCTTCCATATCAACCAGCCGCAATGTGGTCTTCTTTCCATCATCACGAAACCTCTCCAAGGCTTCGTATGAAGCAGCCGCCAGTTCAGCTTGAAGTGTGGGGAATCTCCTAAGCTCCTGTTGCGCAGAGTGGCAAATCAGTTGTTGAACAGTTTCTTAGAGGTTAGAAAGAAAGAAGTTTACCCTAATAGGATCTCACCTGAGTTTCTCCAATGGATTTCCTAACCAGTTCCTTCAAAACAAAATGCACCTGCCACACATGCAAACAGTTATCAAAAAGTTATCAATGCACCTAAATAACAAAATTTAGAGTGCAATTAATAACAAATGACTTACAGCATCTACCGATGCTTCAGCTGGACCCCTAAAATACCCTAGGGCGCCTTCAATTAAACGGCGATAACCTTGCTCCGGTGCAATCAAGTGAGGTTGATAACCGTCAGCTTCAGAGACTACTTTTTTAACATTTTGCAGAGAAAGGTAACGATCAAATGGAAGCTTCTTCAATGCAGCAGGTAGCTGATTATCAAACACACCATATATGCGATCACCACCAGGTCTCCTGAAAATAGAAAAGAGCTATGAACAACTCATGCTGTCTAATTATTGTTGAAGTTTCAAGAACTCTTGACAACACAAATTAAACTAATTACATAGGGAGACAGAGCTTAGACAGCCAGTTATGAAGCTATAGAAGTACCAAAACAAAAGCTCACCCTCCATCCAGATGCTCTTTGAATATCCGATCAAATGCACGGCAGAGTTCTAAAATGGTGTACAATTGAGCCTGAAAAGAAAACATTTAAGGTTAAGATATACAATCTTAAAAAGACGATTGATGACAAAGTAAGAAATGCATACCCCTGCATCAACGCCAATAGGTCTACCAAGATGATCCAATTCAGCCTCAAGTTCCTCAATAGTTTTATTAATCAAAGACATGATGCTTGGTATACGTGCCCTGATCACAGACTCCAGATGCTGAAAGCACACTTGACTGTCACATTAATGGCACTCTGAAAATCTAAACGAACGTGAGACAATATATTAGAAAGGTACCCTTGAGAGAAGTTTAGCAAGATATTCTGAGCCCATTTTACTGGCTAGATGAGAATAGTCAGGACTGGTTGCAAAGTACTCCCTTTCCTTTCTTCTAGCAGCAATCATGTCAACATTCTTATTTATATCCGCTTGTGAACGATTAACAATTCCGACCCAAGGATGTTGCAGCCTGTAAGATCTTCCTTCAAGAACCTAGCATAGGAGTCGAACAAATTAAAACGTTTTGTCGTCTTTTGTAGCTATAACAGGAGATAAAAATGGTACTGATAGTCCTCTAAGGACAACAGCTTCCATTCTACGGGGTAATTAGGTTCTTGCAATATCATAAGGAAAATCTTCTTACATCAAGGGCATTCGTGCCTTTATCCATCAGGTCTAGTTTTGTCAGCACTCCAAATGTCCTTTCACCTAATAATAACAAAGAAAGCTACAAAGTTAGGCCACATTATCAAAAGTTGCCAATCCAAAAAGAACAAAGATTAGTTTTCAAGATCTTAATTGAGAGATATCTTCAGTCAATTTAAATTTTTAAAAAATTGCACATTCATGTGGACCCTGAACTGCATATTACCTGATGGATCAACTTCACGGGCAAGTTTTATAGCATCAGATGTTGCAATATCTTGATTTGCAGGAGAAATAGCCAAAATGATGCAGTTTGGCTGCAAAGACAGATGTAATGAGCTTCCAGATCACCTTTATTAAGATTTCAAAAACACTATCAGGCATGTTTCATGATCACAAAGGCCTTGCAGGCATTAAAATAATGATGGTATTCAGTAATCAATTCTACTGCATCTCATAAAGGCATTCAGTTAGCAAGCACTGATGCATGAAGCCATTCCTAGAGGAGTAAGTTGAATGCATTATCATCAAACTTTCAGCTTTGCAAGCAAAAAAGCCTATACAAGCCAATTAGAAACATGGGTCACAAACCAACAACGTGATGAAACAAACTGCCAATTTCGGGACATATACCTTCTCAACAAAGGATCGCACCATGTTTTCAATGTCTTGAACAATGCCGTCTGGCTGCCCCTCTAAGAAAGCATATGACACATAAGATTGTTAAAAGTGGAGCACTCTTCCAAAAGGAACACAAATGTAAAGATTGCATACAGCACCACAATAATACAGTGTCCATAACCCAAACATCTCTTGTGGCACGAAATTATGATAAGGCACGCTTCTTTACTATTAGCAGAAAACAACTACAATAGAGAAACAGATACTTACCAACAGCTACTTTGGTTAGGCCAGGTAGATCGATCAATGTCAAATTCACAACTGCAAAACCAAACAAAAGTATAAACGTGTCAAATGGATTAGGAGCTATTATATACACTGTGCAGCACAATCAAACATGGAAAAAGATCGCACTTCTGCTCTGTGATCTAAATCTATCTAAGCAATATCCATGAATCCTCAAAGTTCAAATCTTTGAAAATGTGGCAACAGTTATCTCAAGATGAGACTAAGTTCAATAAATAATAAAAAGCTACAACAAAATTGCTCAGCAGATCATTTAGGTGAAAAAAAACTTTGTAGGACGGTAGTGAAACTTGTATCTAGTTAATATCTGGGTGTCTTCATATTAGTTTTCTAAAACCAACTCCACACTCGCACTGAGCAAGTCCTTAACCAATTCATTCAGCACTTGTTTCGCAAGTATGGAAGTACGGGAATTTTAGACTATATTACCTGTGTCCTTCTAACGATCTGACAACACACACTTTACTAATGCCTATATAAAAAGTTTAGCCTATTTGTTGAAGAAAATCAAGTCTACAACTATTTATACGTTCGGAGAAGTCCCAAAAGTCAAAACCTAAATTTACAACTGGACCTAAGCTTGTGTTTCTAGGCTGAAGAATTACATACCATTTGGCGAGTATATGCTAAGATGAATTGGAACTGGAGAAATCTGCTTTGTTCTCCCAGTCAATCTATCAGTTTCATCTTGGATTTCCTTGCGCACAAGAGCTGTTAGAACAATAGCAATGCTAGTTAATCAATCAATAAATGTAACAGAAAATCACTTTGGTGTTAACAAGCTAGCACTAATCTCGATTAAGGGAGATTCTAAGCTAATTGAAGTGACATAACAAGATCAAGCTAAGTAACAAGCAACAATACCAATTTCAACCCCCAAAACAATAAGTGACCACACATTTGACGTATGAAGATTTTTAGAATAAATTTTCTTGTTTTTATATATGAATAGAACACCTAACCCGTCTTCTAGTAAATTCTCTGCCAAGGATGGTACTGAAAGGTTGGGAGACTAGTATTTCCTCTTGGAAAAGGAATTACCAAAGTCAGTGTATTTCCTCTTTGGCTGATGCAGGAACTCTGCATACTCTTGCTGGCCATCTTCTGTCTTGTGAAGCTGCAGCACCAAGGGTCTCCTCGTCACAATTCCTAAAGAAATGCCACAATTTAAATGTACCAAAATTCTTCCACAAAAGTGAAAGAGCTAGAGCTATAGAATAGAAAACAGAAAGATCCTTACCAGAACCACGGGGTAGAAAATCACGTCCGACTATGCTTTCCAGTACAGAGGACTTTCCGGAGCTCTGATCAACAGAAACTCAACGGATCATAAAATGAACTCACAAAGGGAAACCTCTTCAGCGAGCCAAAAACTTATAAACCAAATCAATAAGCATCAAGTAGGGGAACTAGATCTTGAATGTTAATCAAGCAAATACTTAAGTAGCAATGAATTAGCACACAGACTGTGAGACTAAGCTTTGGATCAACAAAGAGTCATCAAATTAAATAAACAAGAGATGTAGATAGATACATGTTATCAATCACCAAAAAAACCACCATTAAAACGTAGCGCTTAAGCATGAATCAAGGAATAAACGAACTAAAATAGCTACAATATCACACTAACCATAGAGAATTCATCAAACCAGAGCAACTACAGCAACAAATTTCAATTTCAATTCATCAACCAAACAAAACCTAGAGAAAGCGAGAGGTTGATGAAGTAAACCTGACCACCGACGACAGCGACAGAAGGCAGAGCTTCCCAGAGCGTCGGCAGAGCGTTATCGGCGCCGCCATAGTCTCCGAGAACCGTGCAAGCTCTCTGGATCCTATTCACCAATCCAATCAAGCTCTCCATAGTCGTCATCTCTCCTTCCCTTCCTCAACAACAACAAAAACCCTAAACCAATAATTCTACAACCTTCTTCTTATATATTCTTATTATTCCCAGAGAGAAATCTTCGCCGGAGAAAAGACACAGACAGAGAGAGGTTGGGGGTGATTTGAAATTTGGAATCTGCCCTGTCTGTTTCAGTTCTTTCAACTCTTTTTCTTCCACTACAACACCTTCTGCTTACGCTCTCTATAAACAGCAGCTGCTCTACAGCTTCAAAGCGAGTGCATGAAGTGGACCAATGATATATTGACACGTAATCAATTTAGAGTAGTAGATAGTCAGTGAGTGACGGCTGTTGGAGCAGTTCAGCAGAGGCGCTTGCTGCCACACCGTGTTATTCACCACGAGAAGAATAAAAAAAAAACTAAGTGATTATTCAGTAATTAATTTAGTTATTGTCAAAATTATCATAATTAAATATATTAAATAATCATTTAATTGATATAATTTGAAAAGGATAGAATTTTCAATGTAATGATTTATCTATGACAGAACAGCGAAGAATAGCAACCTGGAATCAAAATCTGGTGAAGATTTTTGGATGGTGTGAGTTTTTGGAAGTGTAACTAACGTATTTGGGCTCGCACAGCTGATGAGTATATCAAAGGCAAGGCTGCATTTTGTTGCATTCTCACTATCCTGGTGTGGAGTGGGGACCACAGGCATTGGAACAGACAGACGAGGAAGGAATCAAATCCATAAGTGGTCAGGTCTTTTTCAAACGATTTCAAATTTCAACCGTTATAGGCCCAACCCGAGAAGCATGACCAACGGCTGTATGTGAAGGTTTTTAATAATTCTTTTGAAACAGTAATATTTTTATTTTTTTAAAGATAAGTTTCAATTTATAAAATTATATTTAAAAATATGAATTAAAAATTTAAAAATCATTTTCTGAAATGAAATGTCAAAATCTCCAAAAATTATTTAGAAATACGTTTGAAAAATATTTTATTTTAATTAATTTTATATTTTATTTCATTTTCATAATATTTTATTAAATTAACTATCCTAAAATTTTATTACTATTTGCTATTATTTTTTAAAATATATTTCAAATATTTCCAGATATTTTATTTGTTAACTCTCTCTTTGAAGTTTTTCTAAAATTTTCTTAAGTAGCTAAATTATAGAATTATGCTTCAAGAGATAATAGATAAATATAATTAAGCAAAGTAAAAAAAATATAACATACTCACTTCTCATAAAGGATCTAAAAGTTTTCATGACCACACGTGCAACGGTCACGAAAAGAGCCGTACGGTACACTGAAAAAAAGATTATTTTTATTTTTTTAAATAAATTTTATTTTTAATTTTTAAAATATAATAAAAAATTTTATTATATAAAATTTTTTATTTTTGATAAAATTTTTTAATATTTATAAAATATGTATTAATAAATGTAAATAAAAAAAAATTAAAAAGTGAGTTTGAAATGTCCGTACAAACGCTCTTAGATTATTTATTTTTTTAAAAACTTTAACAAATATTTTATTCACATTGACTTTAATTTGGATTGCCTGGTGCGTGACATGATATTAAATCATTTAATTTCTTCATAACTATTGAATTGGATTTGTCTGAGAATGTCTTGAACAACAATTTTTTTTGAATAAAACATACTTAGAGTTTATCATAATTTATTTATTAGATAATAAAAAATAATAAAATTATAGATATAATAAATTATATAATATATAATTTATTTGACTTTTTCTTAAATTAAAAATATTTAAAAATTTTATTGTGTGAAAACTTTTTTGAGATAAAAAGTAATGCCATAAGTTTTGCAAATATTTCCTGAATCAATATAGAATAGTTAGCATTTGGTAAGATATAGAAGATTAGATATACAACATAGAAGATTAGACTAGTGAATTTTTTTAAGGTAAGTTCGGTGAAAAATATCGATCGGTGAAAATAGAATATGGAATAGTAACTGAAACATATGAAATTAAATTTGAATTTAAAATATGAAAGAGATAAAATATGGCGTGAAAGTTGAAATTAAGTTGTTTTAAATAATAATTAAAACACATAAAACTACTAAAACTTTCTTGAATATCGATGTTATTGATTCTTTGAAAAAGAAACCAGAAAAATACTAATCAATCTCTAGCCAGATAATAAAGATAATATAATAATAGTAGCTCATAGAAATACAAAAAAACTTTTAAATAAATTTATTAAAGAAAAAAGTATACACTTTTGATTACTCATTTCGTCATTCGTAACCTTATAAGTTTTAACATTTAAAATATTTATAGTGAAATGGGATCCAAACACATCATACTTTAACCACCTGCTAAAAAAATAGGAGTGATAATTTAGATTGATATATCATTTTTATCGATCTATTTAATAATTAGATCAAATTCGTTCAATTTTAATCTATTTATAAATTTATATGGATCAAAATTATCAACACTAATCCAATATATCCAAATCAAATTCGAATCGATTTATTTAATTATCAAAATTACTAATTTTTAATTCTACACTTTTATATTTGAGAAAAATTATAAGATCAGTTTGAATAAATATGCACATGAGCTTGTGAAGAGATATGGTGAGTGTTTGTCAAAATATACATTCTTTTTTATCTTCATCAATCATTAGAGTATTTATACAAAAAATTTATCTTTAAAAATATGTGGTGATAGTCAAAATTCTATAATTATAAATATATAGTAATAATTTTGATAAATATAGCTATTTGACAAAATTTGATAAAATATTTTACAAAATTTAAATTCGTTATTAAAAAAATACTTACATAGTACTACTTTCGATAATATTATAAATTTTATTTTACACAGTGTAAGATATAAAAATAAATAAATAGTTATACATATAATTTAATTTAATAATTTATAAATTATTATAATAGATATTTTTGTTATAAAAATTCTTTTATATCGTAAAAAGAAATTATAAAAGAATTGTTTCTTTAAATGTGATAATTCGAATTGATAGATCAATTTTAAATCGATCCAAATAAAACTATTTAATAATCGGATCAAATTCGTTCAACACTATTTTCAACTAATATATTTAAACAGATAACATTTTTTTAAATCTAACTCAAATAAAATAGATCAGTTTATGATTAAATTTTTGAATCGGATCATATATTGACATTTCTAGCCGAAAGATAATCCAACTTTTGTAGCGTTAATCTATGTTTTTATTTCATAGTTCTGTTTTTATATATTTGGAAATTAAAAACAATTCCCAATCTCTGTTAGTCCTTTGCTCATTCACTCGGCCGTCAAAACAAAAAACAACTACGTATCTAGAAAGAGAATGCTCGTCACGCCATTTCATTTCATTTTATTATTTTTTTTTTTTGTAATTTTAAATTATTTTTTATATTATTAAAAACTTTTTTACAAATTTAATAAGTATGAATAAATTATATGTTGAAATTTTTTACCTATATAATTTTTATTAATTCAATAAATAAATAAATAACTTACAAATTCTCTATTTGAAATTAATTTTTGTTATCTTAAAACATAAGTAAAATTTATAAAAAAAATTACTAAAAAAAAAATAAAAATTAATAAAAATACTTTAATAAGCTAAGCAAACATCTCTTATGCCAACATTGACTGAACACGATTGAACATTCGGTTAGTAACAGGAACCGGCAATAAATGAATTATAGAAACAGCTCACTATTATATAATATACACAATTTTTGGGCTGAAGTTGGAAATGTCAATAACGATAATTCGCAGAAGAAATTTATTATTATTTTTTTACTTTTTGTTTTTAGTCGAAGCATAAGATCATTTTGACGAATTGAGAACTCTAATGTCTCCCTCTTTCTTTCTCTTCCCGACCCATTCTTAATCGCTAGGATTTTTATTTTTTTTGAGATAATTTTCTGGATTGAATTTGTTGTTCTAGTTCAATGGATATCGATAGCATTTCCGTGCTCAAATTAATCTGTTTAATCTTTTTGATCCGTGTTGTCTTCGTTCTCTATAGAACTGCCAAACCTTTCCGATCGCCGCCATCGAAGAACCTGCGTACTTTGGTCATTCTAGGGTCAGGTAATCAGCTTAGATTCTTCTTTTTTCCCGTAATTTGGATGGTTCATTTTATGGTATTGATTATTGGAATGTGACTGAATCTCCTTCCATAATTAATCAGCGGATGATTCCGCAAATTTTGAGTGAAGTTATAAGTATTTTCGTTAATTTGATATGGTTAGTTTTGTGGTAATCGGTAATTGAATGTCACGCAATTTGCTACGGAAGTGTTATGTGCTGGGTTTTTGTGGGAATTTGTTAAAGTTGGCTTTTAATTTTCTTCGTTATGCTGATTATTTGCTGTTCATCGAACAATGTATGCTTCAATCGGGATGACTTATTGCTGCATATTGAGTGAAATGTTACTGGAACGTTTTGCATGCGAGTAACAATTTGCTTTTGATGAATATTATGAAGCTGGTGCTAGTGAAGTAAAATTGTGGTGAGTTTCAATGATTTAAGCTTAGGGAGAAGTTTGATTAATTAGCAATGGATAGTAAGATTGCGATTTTCCTACAACCGGGTTGCATATATGTTATTTTAATTGATACGATAATTGGTATTGACTCAGGGATGAAGTTAGGTAAGTTTAGTCTCTCACTGTTTTGATTCTTTTTATGGTTTTCTATCGTAGAAGTCTTCTGCTTGCTTTTGACAAAGCTATATGTGATTTTGACTAATATGTCTACCATGATTTCTAATTATGCATCTGTAGGAGGCCATACAGCAGAGATGTTAAGCATTTTGAGGGTTCTTCAGATGGATCGTTTTGTTCCTAGATTCTATGTTGCAGCCTTGACTGATGATATGAGTCTCCAGAAGGCTAGGACATTTGAGGAGTCCTTGATTCAACAAGGAGAGGTGTGCCTGTTGGTTTTTGTCTTTTGATAATTTTGAGCTCTCAATGTAGCTTTTCATCAATTGAATTAGTTTATAAGAATATCTATTATTAAAAGATCTAATGACAGTTTTCCTGTGGAAAGTTACTGCTCCTAAATGGGGTTATATGACTTATATCTACCAATTTCCAAATGTTATGCAAAGGTTAGAATGGAATGAGCAAAGAAATTTTCATGAGAAGATACATATGCATGTGGGGATATTGCTGGATTTTATTGCAGCCATTGTACTTTTTTACACATTGAAGCATTGTTAACTTTGTCATACGGAACTCACAAAGTTGTCTCACCACTGAGCTTTGAAGACAATTGTTATGTTTTGTGAAAGGAATATGGTTTGATTACTAAGAGCTGGCTCGGCAAATACCAATGTTTTTGCAGGTTGATACAAGACAAATCATGAAGTCTGCGCAATTTATGCAGATTTACAGAAGCCGAGAAGTTGGTCAGTCTTATTTGACCTCTGTCATAACAACTTTGATTGCGGTGGCCCATGCTTTCTGGCTAATGATAAATATCAGGCCACAAGTGGTGAGACAGCTATCGCCACTTCAGTTTATCAGAACTTCATGAATGTAATTCACTGTTGGTAAATGTTCCTTAGCATTTTCAGATAATTTGTAATGGTCCTGGAACCTGCATTCCTCTCTGTTTTGCTGCATTTGCTTTCAAGGTTGGTTTTCAAGGTTGATCTTTTTCCCCCCTTTTTATATTGGCAGTATTCAATATCCTATGAGTTTTCATTCAATTTCCTTTTCTGGTCCAAGCAGGTTATTGGCATTGAGTGGTGTTCTATCTTTTATGTTGAGAGCATTGCAAGGGTCAGGAAGCTTTCCCTAAGTGGTTTGCTTCTTTACAAGCTGCGGTTGGTGGATAAGTTGTTTGTACAATGGCCGCAGCTGCAAAGTAAGTACCCCAACGCTGACTACTTCGGGCGAATTATGTAATCCTCACTGCTGCAAGTAACAGTGCTTGGTAGGTCTACAAGTTTTAGCCTTCGACAGTTTTGGAAGTACTTAACAGAAAAAAGAGGTCCCAATGCTAAGAACGCTTTTGGAATGAAGAATGGAGCAGTGGTACACTCAGCTGAGCTCTTTCTGTTCATAACATAAGCTAGAGTACACATATCTTGCTAACTAGCATGCAAATTGAATTAAGTTGATGCAATTGTCGCAGTGTTGCTTTGGACCTTCATCTAATGTGAAGTTTTGCTTGTAGTACTAGCTGGTTTCAAACCTGTTTACTGATTAAAAAACATTGTAAAACACTGAAAAAAATGAGCACGGACGAAGAACTAAAATTTGGAAAGCTTGTTTCGTTCGTTCTGTTGTTTCTTGTCAAACCAAACCTTTACGAGGAAAATTTGATACAGAATATCACTGCTGTAAGAAGACGAGAAAATTGAATACTACATTGAAACTATTGAATTTTTCATGTATTATTACCAACAATACAACCACTCAGAACGAAAAATTATCCTTACATTTGCCTGGAATCCATCTCTGTATGTTCACTTCTTACGGCCTTCTTCTCTCGCCGTTCATCAAGGTAATTCTGGTACAAATACGAAACAAATCCCCATACAGCGATCACCATAGCCATCACTTTAACCCCATCCATCTTATCATGGAAAAAAATGACTGCAAATACTGGTATTATAGGCAAAGCTAAAGTGCTAATAACATTTGAGAAGAGGGAAGAGACCAGAAACACCAATCCCACGATCCCAATAGAAGCTGCCTGCCACGATATTGCTATCCATACAAGTATCATCACATAAGACACCTTCCCTTTAGTGAAACCTTCCATTTCCCCTTCCAAAGTTCTCCATTCGCCACTAACGAAAAGCCCAAGCACAGAAACACAAGCGGCAACGAAGGATGTAGAGATTTGCATCTCTATGACTATTGCAAACGTATGTCTGCTGAAAACTTTCTGAAAGCTGAGCTGCATGAGTGAAAGCATAAGTGAATAAACAGCGGATGCTGCTATTGTGAGGATGAATCCTAGACCGTACTTTCCTTTGGGAAGTTGAGGGGAATCTTCCGAGTGTGATTGAAATCCCAGTAGAGATGCGGAGAATGTGAGCAGCACTACTGAGTTAAGTATCAAAGGTGTGAATTTTTGGTTGTTCAGCAAGTACGAGAAGATCGAATTGAATGCCAACTGTGATGCGCAAATAAGCGAGTATGTTGAGACAGGTACATATAAAAGACCATAGGAGTACATCAAATTGTCTCCTGCCACTATCAGACCTATACTCATGTAAATTGCTATAATCTTGATCTTGTATGACATTGGAGACTTTGTTGCAAGGGGTAGATGGCTTGAAGGGAATAAAAAGAATGTAAGGAAGAGGACCGGAAAACCTGCGGATTGAACTATAGTTGCCATCCATTTGCTGTTGCCACCTTTGTCATAGTAAAGCCTTCCGAGTAAAGTTCCAACTGTTTGGCCGGCTAGAAGTAAGACGATGTTCATGGCAATGATGATCCAACTTAGGCGCTGCCGATTCCATCTTGGAGTTGTTCCATTGGAAAAAGAATTTGATTCTTGTTGTTGTTGCTGCTGCTGCTGCTGCTGGGATTCTTGATTTTGAAGCATAAGCAAACAGCATGTTATAAAAACATTAGATTACAAGAACGGTTTCATGTTATAAAAAATTAGTTCATTTATGTATAATATTACAATTTGCTGTCAGAGAATTTGCTTGTTCTTGTTCTTGACAGTGGTGTTAAGATTGTTGAAGTTGAAGCAAAAACGAAAAGAACAAAGCGTCGGTTAATAGATTTCTGTTTCATCATATACAACTCTAATTAGTCTGCTTAAAGTTCAAATAAATATATCTACTAAATCTCTCCAAGAACTAACAAATTAAGCTAAATTCAGAAGGATTTAATTCTTTCAGTTGTAAGAGTTGTGGATAAATAGAAAATATTTAACAAATAATTGAAATTTCAAGCACTCTCGACTTGTTTTTTCCCTGCTGTAGCTTGTTTCCTTTATTTATTTTATTTTTTTCCCATCATGACTATATAAAATATGGCAATATAAATCAGAACAACAGAAAAAAATAGCGAAGCTTATGACAAGAACTAAAAAAAAAAAAGAGAAGTAAGAGTAGTGAGATTGAATCACTGACCTCTAATATGAAGCTCAATTTCAGGAATCTCACCCATATTTAAAATTTTCTTTTAAAAAAAGGTTCTGGTTTCGAGAGTGAAGGGAGAGCTAGAGAGGGAGCGGCTGTGGAAGAGAAGCTTTAAAGATAAACAGCAACACCAACAAGGGTTCAAACACTGCAAAGAAAGATCTGTTGTCTTCTCTTATATATATATATAAATAATAAGACCATAGCGACGCTGTTAACCTTCGATTTCATATCTTCACGTCATCTAAAGAAATTGTTTTTACATTTTAATAAACATAGAATCTTTAGACTAAAAAATTCATTTTTTGCAAATCAGTGAAATGTGTGTCCGAACTTCGCTGAATGATAGAATATATTTCTTTCATTTTTATTTAAGTTTCATTTTGCTCAAATTTTTTTTGAAGAAAACACTCTACATGATAAAGCTTGACGACAAAGTTTGTTTCGCACAACTGAGCCCGTTCGTCAGCAGCAACAATAGTGATTCGGAGACGTTTGGCTTTACTTTTCAGTTATTTTTTATATTATATTTTTAATAAATTTTATATACTCATTAATTTATTAAAAAATTTAAATATATAAAATATTATGTTTATTTTTTTGATAAAAATAAAATTTATTAACGCAACGCAAATCAGGGTTCATTTCACATAAAAGAAATAAACAACACGATTTTCTTTTCTCAAACAGTTGAATTAGGCCAAAGCCGCCAAACCCGAGACCACTAAATTTTCGAAGTCTTTACATGAACCTATGGACATCAATCGCTTTCCACAAGTACACAGAAAATATCTTCTAGAGCATAAAATTGGGCCACTAAAAATGGTGGCAAGTCTCTATCAAATCTAATAAGAGAGAAACACGGAACCATATTACAATAAAAAACAACAAACAACTTAGTCCAGCTGCAGCGACAAACTCATGCCGGTATTCTCTCCTTGCAAACTTATATTTTCGGCAAGAACACAAGGTTATGCTATTTGATTAATTCGATATGAAGGTAACCTATACATTACAGCAAACAGATGGCGGAACAAGACTGTGTTTAGCAACTGCATCCCCCAGATTGTTGCTGCGATTGTGAAGCATTTGTATTGGTAGATTTCAGGTTGATATCAACCATGTCATCTTGCTTTGTTGTGGATATATTCTCCATCCCAGGCAGGGCGGCCGCAATTTTCCGGAAAAGTGCCTGAAAAGAAAGCTCATGTGCTGTTATCAAACAATAAACTTATAGTGCAAGTCCATAAAATTCGTGTTGACAAAGAAAGTCGAATCAAGCGTGCTTTGTGCACAATGCTACGGGTGCCTGGTATTCAACAAGGCAGTCTTCAGATATAGTTGACTTACATTTTAGCAATGAAATGTGCGAAGTCAGCTTAACAGACATAAAACCAAAAGCTATGCCATAATGCAAGGAAAATAGCAAAATACCTTTATGTTGAATCCTGCTTTTGCGCTAGTTTCAATAAACATCACACCAACATCACGAGCTTTAGCCTCTGCCTCTTCTATAGAGACTTGTCTATCATGAGTTAAAATCAATAAACAAACAATTAGGGGGAACTTTTGCAAATAGGTCATAAAGAGTTGATGACACAGACGATACTACAGAAATCACCAAACACCCTTAGTCCATCCAATAGATGCTATCTGTGAGTTCAAACATTATTATGAAATGAACAGCTACAATCAAATCCCTTTAATATGGATCACTATTTGGAGGAAAGTATATAAGTTTCTGAAGCAGATAAAGAATCACAAACCAGCTCAACAATTTTATTCTTTTATTATAACAGGCATAAAAGAAAGTAATCTCATTTGACGCATATAGTGCACATAGTAGCCAATACACAGAAATGGTAGTTATTTGACTCAAACAAATATAACAGTCATTCAATTATGATTCAACATGTTACACTGCGCTAAAATTTTGCATGGCCATTAATTTCTACTTAGAATCAGCAAAGAGAAAAAAAAAGTGTGCAAGCATGTATTTGACTTATCAGGTGACCATGAAGAGAACAGCACTATTACCTTTTGTCAACAAGATCAGTTTTGTTACCCACAAGCACAATAATAACATCTCCACCCCTTTCAGTGCGAACTTCCTCAATCCATTTTGAGGTGTTTAAGAAAGATTGTCGGCCTAAAAAGTAAACTAATTAGTGGATTCAAAGTACTCTACATGAATCTTTTTTTCTTTTTTAAAAGCCTCTACTAGCATACTTGCCACATCATAGACAATGACTGCAACAGAAGAATCTCGAATGTAGCTTGGAATAAGACTCCTGAATCTCTCCTGACCAGCTGTATCCCTGTGAATAATAAATGATAAGATCAATGACATAAACAAATAATGGACAGCATTGGCAAAACCAACTAAGCGTTTCTACAAAATTGCAGCTAAACCAACTACAGCTCACGAGGTTGTAACCTACTTACACATGCACCATGCTTTTCATAAAATAAAACTTAAAAGTAACATAAAAAGAAATCCTTGAATTATACTCTTAAAGTCCTAATAGCATCTTTAATCACGAGCCTACAAATATTTAACATATGATTCCTTTATGGTGGTTCCGAGAATTGAAAAAGTTGTTAGCTGAGAGAGAATGATATAACAAACATTGGTCTATTACAGCAATATAGTTCTTGAAAAAAGAAGATCCTACAGTAATATTTTTTAAGCAAGGAACCCAACAGCCAAAAGTATCATTGCTACCAAAGTGAAAACAAATTGGTCTGGAGAACAAGCAAAAGGCAACAGATTTTCTCCAAGGAGTGCTTGGAGTGTTTTACTACTAAAGAGGATAATCTATTGTACAGAAGGAACTTATAAATAATTTAGGATCCACACAAACTACAGCTCTACTACACAAGCAAAGGCTGAGTACACTGATGGCATCAAGACAAAATGGGTACCAAGGAAAATTTGAAGTCATACCACAGTTGTAGTCTCACAGTTCTGTCTTCGAGATACATGGTCTTCGACAAAAAATCAATGCCAATTGTAGCCTGTTTTGTAATAAAGAATCACAACTTCGCAAACCAATGAGTGATACTAGAATTAGAAAGTTATCAAATATAATAGAAAAAACTGCAACCTTATAGCAAAGTAATCAGATCTACCTTACGAATATATATACCATGTTCTAGAATTGAGAGTATTTACAACCATACAATGGTTTGCTCAACACTCAAACCTCTTCTGCTTTCTCAAACTTTACATAAACATAGTTGCATGCTTATGGTTAATTATGCATTAACAACTTAGTTTACATGAAATCAAGAGCTTATGGCTAATTATGCAGTAACTACTTAGTTCAAATGAAGTCAAGAGCTTTGTAAATACAGTTATAAGAGTCGAGTCAAAAACCTCCACCTATGGATTGTCAACATACACAATATAGGATTCAGCATGTAGAATCTTATATCAGATATACCAGCTTCAATTTTAACTTCAACCAAAGTTTTCATGATATATAATATTGGTTTGGGAGGAAAGTTTGCAAGATATGCTATGCCTTAGAACTTGTGACACGTGAATCAAGTGTCACAAATCGTCGAAACTGTCAAGCAAAGTACTCTTAACTCACCAAACTACTGCAGTAATATGATCATAAAATGGAAATTCAAGGAATCAGCACTGAGAAACCAAATCTAATTCTTAAGTTCTCTCAAAATCGATATTAACAATATCGCTGCATTAACCTGAACGTCAATATTAACGAGACATCAATGCAAAACATGGAACTATTTCCAAAAGAAATCCTCTCCAAATGCTTTCCAACATAAATTAGCATCACAATATATCTATCGAAACGGAGCAGAAACCGCAAAAGGTAATGACTGCTACAGACAAATCAAGATCCCAAAAGATCGAGAGGCAGATTCAATTCGTTCGCTTCTTCTTAAAATCAAGAAAACAACTTGAAACTTATCAAAAAATCAAGAGAGAGTAATCAGAAGACAAAACAAAACGAACCTGGTAAGTGTTGTCGAACTTGTCGTACATGAATCGAGTGATGATACTGGTTTTCCCAACCGATTGATCTCCGAGGAACACCAGTTTGTACTTCGCCAGCGCCGACACCGGTGCCATTTCCAATTACTTAACCTTCAGAATCTCTGCCGATCGCGGCCGTTAACAGCCGCCAATAGATCGACGGCTGAATCTCTCTCCCTCTCTCTCGACGAAATTATAGAGAGGAATTGCGTTTGTTTGTCGTCGATTTAATTATTTCTTTCTTTCTGTATAGAGAATAAAAAAGGGTTAAATTGGTTTCTAAATTAAATTTAGGTATAAATTGGTTGCTGATAGTTATAATTGGTTCCGTTAGTTTTTCCTAACAGTGTTAAATAAATTGTTTATTTAACAATTTATGTGATAAAATAATTAAAGCAAGGTTTTAATGGAATCCTGTGATATTGAAAACTGTTTACGCAGTGTCCTATTCACGCAAATAAAAATGAAACTCATAAAAGTGAAATAAGATTGAAGTTGGAAGTATTTTGAAGTGATTATAAAAATGTTTTTTAATAAAAAATATTTATCCATATTTTAAAAAATAAATATTATTTTTATCTAAAATTATAATAATAAATAATAAAATTTTATAATAATAAATAATTTTTTGAAACGCACAGCACAGGCAGTCTTACGGATAGCCAAAAACCTTGAGTAGGACCTAAATTGAAATTTTGGTGTCGGACTTGTTTGAATGTTTGGAATTATATGTAAAGACAGAATATTTTTAAATTTTAAATTCAGAAAATTCCTTTACTATATTAAAAAAGTTTTTAAATATTCAAAAAAATAATTACATTATAATTTGGCAAATTAGTAACCTTTTCTTTTTAGCACTTCCAAATAAAGCTTCTATTTTTTTTCATTTCTTTAAATAAACTTACATCCTTAAATTATCAATTTTGACCGTATCAGTTCCTGAATATTTCATTGTTTTTGTTTATTCGGTTGTTGGAAGGTAAAATTAGCCAGCACCGACAATCGCCGGCATTCAAACAAAATCTAATCAAATCAGATCGAGCTTAGCTCGCCTGCTGCCGTCGTCATCGTCGATCAAATTCTGAACAAGGTCTAATCGATCGCCGAAAATTTTTAAAATATATTTCAAATATTCATAATTGAATTTTATAAAATAAATAATAAAAAATAAAATAGAATTAGAATTTAATATTTATATTTTAATAGATTTTAAAAATATATCAAAAATTAAAAAATATAATTATATTAAAAAATGTACAAATAAAAAAATTAGAACTAAAATTCTGTATTTAAAAATAAAATTTTAAATTTTTTATATAATTAAAATATTTGAACTATTTTGAATTTAAAATATAAAAAAATAAAATTACGTATTTATTATAATTCTGAGTAATTTTTTTATTTTTTTATTTTTTTCTGTTTTGAGAAATCAAATTAATGTATTCAGACATCGCCGTCATGGGTAGGGATGGCAACGCGTCAGCAGCAGCTAGTTGTCTAATCTTCAAAAATCATCAAGATTATAAAATCGCAGAGGAAACAATTGGTGTGCATTTTCTTCGAAATAATTTCGTGATCTTTTCAAATATTTAAAAAGATAAAAGGGCTTAAAATTGATAAAATAAAGAGCATACTTATCTCTAGAGTAATTAACTTTGATAGTCCCACTTAAATCTTTAACCAATTTTAAAAACAAAGCGAAAAGTATATAATAAATCTTAAGGTGCTGCTAAATTTTTTAACTTTTTTTAATTCTATATTCATATTTTAAAAAATTTATAAAATATAAAAAGTTCTACATAATAATATTTTTATTATTTTTTTTGATATATTTTTTAATATAAAAAATTAAATTTATTTTTCAAAACTTTTAACATATCTTTCATTTTAAGAAAACTCCTAAACATTCTTATTGCAAAGAAAAACATTCTCTATCAACATCTACTACCTTAATTATAATAATTTAATTTCTAATATGTGAATGATAATTTTTTATTCAGAAATAAGAATTTAATATTTAATTAGTCCAGCTTCTAATCACACAATTAAACAACGAGGGCAATTCATCAGATAATTTCATGAGTTGTATACAACATTATATATATTTCAAATTTATTATCTTAGATCGATACCTAACTAAAACATTTCTACAAACAACGGTGTCGATCGATCTATCTAATCCTGTAACAACGCTGTCATACCGAGAGCGATCACAGCAATCTGATAAAACCGTTCATTCTCCTTACTCACCGGCGACACCTCGCCGCCATCTGAAAACCCGTCCTCGCAAGTTTCCGGCGCATCAACAGCACTACTAACGTACGCCTTCGCATCTTCATACCTCCCTTCCTTCACAGCTGTTATCGAATCCTTCAGCGATGAAATTGCATCCTCATAAATCTCCACACAGGATTTCACACACGATCTCGCGTATCTGCATGCAGTTAATTAGAAAATGTAATAAATTATATGATATGATATGAAATCCGGGTAGCTCCTTTAATTAATTTCCTTTCGTCTATATATCAGTTTAGGTTTTTAGAGATTTACAGACCGCTGGGTTGCCGGAGTTGATTTGAGGAGTTGTTGGAGCAAGTGTTTTGTGCGTGTTGCATTTGAGATGGCAAGCTTGAATGAGATGACAGTGAGGCCGCGGAGGTTTGTGCTCCGGCTGCGAGGGCGAGAGCTGAGAACACCGATGCAGGCGTCGTATTTCACGTTAGGACTTGTGTCTGCGCACCGGCGGCATATTTCTGGTAGTATATCTGAGTGTTTCGCTGTCGTCGGAGAGATAAGAAGAAGAAGAAAGGAAGCTGCTTGTAGGAAGACGAAGATGAAAGAGAGAGAATCTTGGAGAATGAGTTTCATGGCTTTCGATCTTGTTGTTTGATTATTTGATTCTTCTTTGGTTTGATGTGTGGAATTAATTTGGAAGAACGAAGGTGAAGCAAAGAATGTGTGTGAGAGAAGGAGAGAGGCAAAGTGTTTATATATATATAAAATGAGAGTGAAAATATTATTAAAATGGTTTGGTTTTTATGTTGATAATTTTGTATTAATTTCTTCTTGAAGAAGATTAATGATTTGTTAAATGGTTGGTCTGTTTCCATGACACCTGAGTATGGGTATGTGTATTAAGGAGATGTTTAGTACTGCTTTCAAAAAAAAATTTCTAAAAACAAATATATTTAAAAATGTTTTAAAAATATTACGATGTTTTTAGAAATTATTATATAAAAAATATTAAAGTATATATAAAATAACAATTATAATGAAAGGAATTAAAAAGTATTCTGAAATACTACCTTAATAACCTTCATACAATTTGATAAACAGCCAAACCACATTGAAATTTATAATATAACATACAATTTCTTCTTTATATAACAAAATTAATTAAAAATAAGTTCAAATAAATTAAAATAATAAAGATATAAAATTTTGATAGAAAAAATAAGTGTGTTGAGTAGCTTTTAAATAAAATGTGAAAGGGAGTGGAGGGAGAAGAAAGCTGGACATGCGGTAGATAGCTTGTTTTCTTGTCTGGCTCTAAAAATTAATGAAGTGATCCATCGCATTTGGAAAGGGGTAACAGGGGGCGTTGGGGGGTTGATAAGCATTTAGAATTTGGTACTTTTTTTGAACCGTCTCAAGATAAGGATATCCATATTTTTTCACGTTACAGGGCTTTTCTTTTCTACGTAATAAACAGGTTATTTAAAAATACTTATAAATTTTATTGTAAAAATAACTTTTATTTTTTATTAAAATTAATAATAATAAATAACATAATTTTTTTATATGTTAAAATTATAAAGTTAAAAATACATTTCAAAAAAACACCACCAAACGCACCCAGAATTTGTATATTAGAAAGTTCTATTGAAATAAATACTTACAAATAAATTTAATTTCAGACTGTTTTAAATACAAAAAATTAAGAACTTATTTTTTTAAAACTAATGTTTTGAGAAATCACTTTATTGCAACCAAATAAGTTTCAAGTCTGCATACCTTTGCTTTTGCTTGAAGGGAGTAAAGAGATAATTGAGTTTAACATTTGAACACATAAAGCCAAATTTACATGATTATTAAATGGTCTTAATCACCTTTAATCTTATTTTTTAAGCATAGAAAGTAAGGAGCATTCAAATTAAATATTTGCTACTAAGACATGTAATGTAATCTATGAGAAAAAAAAAGGAATACATAGAAAAGTAATGAAACATATTAATGGTGTATTCCTTTATTTTAACCAAAAAATTCACTTTTTTCTATTTTTAATATTTTATTTTGAAACACAAAATAATATAAGAAAATATAAAAATTTACTTCCAACTTACTTTTTACAAAAATAATATAAAATTTTAATTCATTTTTAATAATTTACTTTTAACAAACTCAATTTTAAAGTTAACAAAACGCATCCTAAGAAGTCCATGCATGACTTATCCATGACCCAAAAAAGCAACCTTCAACTTTTTTTTCTTTTTTTACATTGCTTTAAGACAAACAACATAAACATCACATGATTACTCTATGTATCACTGAGGAAACAATCCACGCATTCACTAATAATAATTACTTAGAAGTTATTTGGCAAAATTTTTTATTTTATTTCATCATTTTAATAAACTTTTTCAGTATTCAAATTTTTTTAATTTAAACAATATACATAAATTCTATTTATAATTTTATATATACTAGTTTTAACATTTTGAAAAGTAAAAGAATCAAATTTTAATTTTCCAAAAAATCTTAAAATAATTTATTTTAAAAAAGCTCATATAATCACTTCTCAAGGATCCCTTAATTTTAACAGAAATATTTAAAAGTGTTTTTAGAAAAGTAACTTTTTTAAATAAAATATTTTTTAAATTCTAAAACATAAAGTATACTTTTTTATATAAAAAATAATAATAATAAATATAATAAAATTTCATAGTATAAATTTTTTTTGCACTATCTAAATTTAAAATTCTATATAATATTTAAAAAAATTTATTAAAAAAATATAAAATAAAAAAATTAGAATAAATAAAAATAAATACCGCCAAACGATCTCTACAGTTCGAGAAAAGTGCAGCCGAAAAAGGGCCTATATACAACTTATTTATTGACTGTATATATTTTTCCAGCAATTGTATACAATATTTAGTTGAATAAAAAATTAAACAAACTCTCAGGTTATCTGAAGTTGCTTATACTAAGGTGCGTAAAAAAGCAAACTTTGATGGAACTTTTTAGAAATACTTGATTTTTTAATTTTAAAAATTAATATAAAAATAGCTATAATAATTTATTTATAATTTAAATTAAAAAACTGTTTTACTATAGAAGATTTTTGAGAAACTAAAAATTAAAAAAGAGCTGAAAATTAATCCAGAAGTAAATAAAAAATGACCCTTATCGTACGCATATTGCTGCCCAAATTTCCTGATTACATTTATTTAAACAATTCCGGACTATAATTGGGCCAGCCCAAATCGCCTCCACACACCAAACTAAATTGGCCCAAACACAAAAACAGAACAGAACTACATTCGAATCCTTCAAAATTTTAATTCATTTCTTAAAAAATGTTATTATAATAACTCACCTTTAATTGCAACCTGAAAACAAGGTGATGTTGGATTTGTCGTTCAAATGTTATTTATTTGCAGAATTCTTTTCACGAGGATTTCGAAGGTTGCGTTTAGAAGTATTTTTGAAATAAAAATTTTAATTTTAAGAATATTTTTTAAGTGTATTTTTATTCTACTTAAAAATGAGTTTTACATTTTTAATTTTTAAAAATAATAAAAATAAATTATAAAATAATTTTATTATATATTATAAATTTTAATTTTTTTAAAATATTTATAAAAAATATAGTGAAAAATAATGCGTTTGGCATTATTTTTTCAAAAAATAATTTTTTATTTTTTAATTTTTTAATTTTCACATTTTAAAATTATATATTTTTTATAAATATCTAAAAGTTTTATATAAAAAATTATACGTAGTAAACTTTTTTTATTATTTATTTAAAGTAAAAAACAGAACTTCTTTTTAAAAAAAATAAAAATATTTTTTATTTTATATTTTAAAAGCAATCCAAACCGTTTTGTCTATTTTTAAGATTAGTAAAAATTTTAGAAAGTATATAATTACTTCTTTTTTGTACATAAAACTTTTCAAATACATAATTTTGGATCAATATAAGATCCAGATCCGGTCCACTTGGTACGTGTTCGGTTAACATTCTAATCAACCCTTGAAAATCAGCTTGTGAAAAAATAGTAAGCTTTGGTTATAATTCGAGTCTACATCCAAATTGTAAATCAGACCCGAAACTTGGTCTTTATTCGGGTCCGGAATACAGATCGGGTTGGATCTGTCCTGACCAGTTTACGTCCCAAAAATTCAACTGGTCTTTGTTTGAAAGTTCTTGAGCTGTGGTTTGTTTTGTTTTTGGGGATCTATGGAGATACCAACTGCATCTTCTCAGCAAAATTTGCGGAAATTTCCAGTTAATCACAAGAATCTTTGCTTAGATATAAAGGTTAGTTGTTTAATCACAAGAATTTTTGCTTAGATATAAAGGTTTTGGTCTTCCCTCTTGTCTTTCTGCTACAATTTTGTTCTTTTATGAATTTTCCTTTATTTTTGCTAAGTTAGTTTGTTACATCTTGTTTACAATGATTGTTTTTTTTTTTTTTTGATTAAATTGATTCAGAAATGAAATTATAAGAAATTTCAGGTAGAGTGGGATTGCCTTAGTTCTTAAAGCAAGGAAATATCGATGTAGTTGGAATATTAAATGATTTAAGCAATTTTTGTCAGCATAGATTTTCTTTAAATAAGCAATTCCTTGCTCTTGTAACCAAGTACTAGTAGATCTTTTAAGTTCTGATAAAAGTTTTCTGTACAAGTGCTCGGTAAGCAAACAGCTTTAGAATTATGATCTCCGAGAAACCAATCTTTACCCTGCTTTTATCAGCTTGCAGTTGTTCTTTGGAGCTTAATTTGTTTAGATTACTAAAAAATGTAGTTTCTCATGAGCTAACTAAGAGTGTGTGAGGTGAAGAATGCTCAAGTTGTTCAATTAAGGTCTCCCATGTTAACTTACTTTTATGATTAATATCTAGGTTTGGTATAGTTGAACCTTAATAAGTACCCAAGAAACTTGAGCGGCTTTTATTAGCTGGTTGCGGTAGATGATTTGTTGCAGTGAACTAAAATGTTTTCGGCAGTGTAGTTTGACACAATAGCACCCGTTAATGTTGGCATATTTTCTGTGGTTTTGGTTAAAGAAATACCTTTGATACCAAAATTTGTGACTGAGATCTTAAGAGGTTAAATCTGTAGTGCTGACTTCTTGACTGGGCTTATACATAGTGATGCAGATGCATCTTTTTGTGATAGGTCATGTAAGTGGTAGGCTGTTCTTTATGTCATGACAGTCATGTTATAATTGATGACAGCATATTTTGCTGTTAACTTTTGGTGTACCTGCATTGTGCTTTGTTCTATACAAGAAAGTTGACACATGGTGAGTTCGATTATTACAATAGCCTATTTTCATGTGTTGTACATATATGTCATTTTTTTTTGTACACTATGAAGAAATCTCTCTTCTTTCCATCAGGGAAATAGAACAGATGTAGTACTTTGCAGCTATGAAGACAATTTTCTGGTCAGTTAGAACTAATACTGATGCATTCCAACATTTCGTCGAGAAGTTTTAAACTGAGGTAGTTTTCAGGTGATGGTGACCCAAATAGGATCAATGGGTACAATAGTGCATGCAAGGTGATGATCTAACCTAACCTGTCTCTTAAGAATTTTCCTCTGCTTTATTATATGACAAGAAGCTATTTTGGTTTATCATACTGTTATGAAGCAAATATATTTGCTGGTTCTGTACCACAAAGCTTTTGTGAAAGTTTCTGTTTGTGTTCTCAGGAAAGAGGAGGGTGTTTCTATGGAGCCAACCTACAATGTTTCTGTAGTATTCGGTAAGAGGGACGAGGTAAATCATCCGTTGCCGTGGACTTCAGTATTTATTTTTTTTTCATTTAAGAGGCCAAGATTATATTTAGACTTGGTTTTTGCAGCCTCTGATAATAGCTTGTGGACGTCAGCTAATTGAACACATAAGGTTTGTCTTCTTACTCACACTAAATCTTTCATAAGCTTGTCATGAACCTATAATAGTGAGATATTTCAATGCATTTCATAAGAAGTCATATTTCGTTCTTTTCTTTTGTGCAGTAGCTGCGGGTCATCCAAGGCATTGATATTATCTCTTGGTCTAAAGGATCATTCTCCGGTAATGTTTTTTAACAACTTTCTTGTTTACCTGAAATAATGTGAAAAAGCCATTTAAACATCACATTTATTGGCTTGTTATTCATGAAATGTGATAGTATAGCTTTTCCTTCTAAATGCAACTTCAAATTATTACATGGCTAGAAAGCTCTAGTTGGTATATGGAATTAAACTTTTCCCCCCTTTTTAAGGGAACTCTAAAAGATGTTGTATCTGCTGTGCTCAAGAACCGTCTTTGGTGAAAACGCTTTAGGTGCTTTTCAAGCAGCCTTTCTTCTGCAGAATTTGCTAGGTGATTAAAATTTTCTCTTCCACAAGAGAGATCAAAGCTTTCATGCAGTTTACATCTCGAAGCTGTCTGCTTCAAAACAAGCACCTGTGCAAGAGTTATTTTCATAGATCAAGAGATTTACATCTCTTCTACCCTGTATTATCTGACACCCTTGGAAGTCTACGATCAATTTGAGTCCAGAAAATGAGTAGAAAAATCATGCACTTAAATGACTCTGATGATTGAAATAAGTGGCATTGGGCAATCAGCCGTAACAGGCTCTTCGTTGCCTTGCTGATAATTGTATTCGTTTGATAAGCCTCGGTAATTTCCAGAGTAATAACAAGAAACAAGGAAAAACAGATGATGTTTTTGTCACTCAACAAAGTAACAAACTGGAAGGCTCTACTTGGTCCAATCCTGAAGAGCTGTATGTGTATAAGCACCAACAATTCACTAGTTACAAGCTGTTTCATCTCTATATCAATGGCCTGCAGGTGTTCCTAGCGGTGATGCTAGCAACCGATGCTAGCGATCCTGACATTGTTTCAGATTTGCCATTATTTTTGGAGTCTCCAGATGGGAGTTTTGTTCACCTTCGCAGATCTCAGACAAGCAGCTATGCAGCGTGCCCTAGTTATGGCACCTTCAAAGTCAATAAAACCACACAAGTGAAGTTCCGTGCATATACTGGGCACAATTTTTCGTATATGTTGCTGCAAAATGCACCAGTGCAGTTAATCGGCCACTCTGCGGAGTAGTTGTATTTACTATAACATGTCGCACAGGCACCATCTATCACCAGCAATCTCTACAAGAACACAGCCCGTACTTAAAGTGATGATAACAATTTGCATCCCTAACTATTATCTCCCGTTCTATAATCTTTGATATATATTTAGTTGCTGAATGGCACCTAAGACAAGTGCGCAGGCTCTTTGTAATTCTAAGGGTTGTTCCAGGAACTGTACTGATCATTCCAAAGGCAATTGCTAACCTCACACTATGATCACACAAAGATCCATCGTTTTCTTCTTCCGCTTTAAAGATTACTGCATCGTCGTGAGATACAAACCCAGCCTCTTTGAGCTTGTTTTCCAATTCCTCCAGCATAGCATAGACCTCGTTCGGCCTTGGGTGCGTCTTTTCCCATGCATGAAAAGAATGGAGCTTCCCGTTTATCTCCATGAAACTGCAGCCTATTGGCTTGGTCACTCCCTTGCCTCTCATCTTAAACCGAACCTTTGCAGCATCATTCCACATGTCAGCTGAGGCATAGATGTTCGAGAGCTGAACATAGTGTCCAGCATTATTAGAATCTATGGCAAAAACATGCTTAGCTGCACATTCCCCTAGCTCGACATGACCATACATGTTGCAAGCAGTAAGCAAAGCACCCCATACCGAAACTTCAGGTTTCATTGGCATGCCTTTTATGAATTCATATGCTTCTACAAGGTGTCCGGCACGAGCTAAAAGGTCCACCATACAAGCATAATGCTGATGCCGTGGCTCGATTCCATGATCTTTCATAGATTGGAAATACATTCTGCCTTCTTCTACTAGGCCTGCATGGTTGCATGTCGAAAGAAGGCTAAGAAAGGTGACATCATTGGGCTTTAACCCAGCACTTATCATCTCATCAAAGAGACAAATAGCTTCTTCTGCTTGACCATGCAACCCATATCCCGCAATCATGGCACTCCAAACAACTACATCTCTCTCAGCAATTAGATTGAATCTCTCCCGTGCATGACCCATTGTTCCGCACTTTGCATACATATCGATAAGAGCAGTATTCACAAAAATGTCATCCTTAAATTTACTTCTACTAACATAATCTTCTATCCATCTTCCAACCTTCAGCGATCCCACTTGTGCACATGCCAAGATTGCCGTTCGTATTGTGATTGAATCAGGAACCAAATTCCTTTTAATCAACTCCTGGAACAGGGAAACAGCCTCGCTTGCGTACCCATTTGCCTTTGCATACCCAGAAATCATAGCATTCCACAACAAAACATCAGAAGAAGGCACCTTGTTGAAAAGAGACCTAGCAATATGAACTTGTCTGCATTTTGCATACATGGCAGTAAGAGCAATAAGCAGGTCTTGTTCATCTTCAAACCCAAATTTGATCACCAATCCATGCACGGACTGCCCATGACTCAAGTCCTCGAGATCTGTGTATGCCTTAATAACACTGACGAGGAGTACAAAGTCAGGATCAATATCTAGGACTGAAGACCGCATTGTGGAAAAGATTCTAAGGGCTTCTAGTGGCATTTCATTCTGAACATACCCAGATATCATTGACGTCCAGGAGATTAAATTCCGGTTTTTTAGCTCATTGAAGATTGAACGGGCACCGACTATATCATGACACTTGGAGTACATGGCAATGAGCCCATTGAGGATAAAGAGATCGTCGGAGTACCCAAGGCGGATTATGTGGCAATGCACGCATCGGCCAAAGAAATGATTGGGGATCGCTGCACATGCTCTGACAACACTGGGCAGTGCGAGGTGATCCGGGGTAGATCCGAACTGGAGAAAGCGGGTATAGAGATTCAAAATCTCAGTGAAGGAATTTTGGCGCGAAAGAAGCTTGAATGCATTGCTGTTGCTGTAACTCACGTGTGATCTATTGGGAATTTCGTCGAACAGGTGGTGTGCGTGATAATGGGCTTTGAAGAACTGGGTTGTTTTGTGGAAATCCATCCTCAACTTGGACATCGTCCATAATGCTAGGCCTCTTCAAATACAGATTTAAAGTAACTAATCTTTGCAAATAAATCCAGTAAAATTCATATATGTGATCTAGTAGGTCAATAGTCTAGTTCTCAAAGATAACATTGTGGGTGGGTTTATTATGCTAAAATAGATAAAGCGGCTGACTTTGCTAAAACAAAGAAAGTGGCTTAATATTGCAAATAGTAACGGTCGGTCAGTTAGATCGCATTCCTGCAGACAAGAAGAAGATCGACGTGAGATGAGCGGCAAATAGTCGGGGCAGCAGCTGCTGCGGCCGACGAAAGACTTGCGGTGGTCTTACTCGCCGGAGGTCTGCAGCTACGGTTCCAACCCGAAGTCTCCACTTACGCTACCAACCTTCGTCGACGCCAGCAATCATCTCTCTCTCTCGCTCGCTCTGAATCTATAACTGCTTCAGGGGTCATTACTTGATAATTTGATTTAAATTATCTCTCTCTCTCTAGTGCAGTGGTGGGAAGGTATTAAGCTCGAGAAAAATCATCCCTGTCTCCTTACTCGGTTTAGATTTTCATTACTCTTTCGTTCGTATCATCGCAATCAGAGATATTGTTGTATTTGTATTTTGTGGAATTTGAGCTTCAACTCAAAAATTTGAAATTTAACAGTTTTTTGGCTCAATCATATCTGTTTAAATTGTCTATGCATATGCTCTAACGACGAATGTTAAGCTCCGTCGGCATAAGCTTAGGTCAACATGCCCTTTATTACATGCTTTGCGTGAGAGTTAAGTGTTAAAATAGTAGGTTTAATTCTACACGATATTTCTTTTAGGCCTTTATAAGTTCTGGCCGATTCATCTATTATTTTAAAGTTTTAACTTGGAGGCCCTAACTTCTAGCAATATGAAATGTTGAATTTTTGCGTTTGAGAAACGCTTTTTTTAAATTTTAAATTTTATATTTTAATATATATTTTATAAATATTTAAAAATTTTATTAAAAATATAAAAAAATTTTACTGAATTTTGTTTATTATATATTTTTATTATTTTTTTAAAAATAAAAAATAAAATTTATTTTTAAAAAAATCAAAATATTTTTTATTTCAGAAAAATTTTAGTTTATAAGTACTTCCAAATATTTTTATATCTTGAGGTGCTTTAAACGTCCGTTTAGCGTTATTTTTTTAGAAAATAAATTTTTATTTTTTATTTTATATTCTAATATATTTTTTATAAATATATAGATATTAAAAAAATTAAAATATAAAGAAAATTTACATAATAAATATTTTATTAATATTTTAATTTATTTTCTAACAAATAAAAGTATTTTTAATTTCAAAAAATTATTTAAAAACACTTTCAAACGTTATTAGCTGCTTGCCAACTAATTGTTTACCTTCTGTCAAAATAGGATGTATTCTTTTTGGTAAGTTTTAGAATGTGTTTGTGAGACATGTAGCCTTACGTGTCTCTGTCGAGAGGTCTGTGTATAATTATGTTTCACTCTCCAGCTTGAAAATTTCATCTTGGAGTGCAAATTGATTCCTACACTTGTTTTTGTGCAAAATCAACTAAAAAAACAATTTCATGGGAGTGCATATTGAATCCTACACTGTGTTGTAGATAAACTACCTGTCTTATAACTTTGCTGCAAAGAATTATGATCCTTCCATAAATTAATTTACGTATCGAATAAAAGTCTGATGAAATGCTTTATGACAATTTAGGATTGTTTCCTATGGAAGTAAGTAAATTTTTATAAAAAAAAAGTGTTTAAAAAAAAAAAAAAGAGAGACCGATAGAGTGAAGGGAAAGTTTTCTGAACATTATCAACAAGTAATTCTCTCCTTTTACAAAATTTAAGCTGACTGGCATCACCCGCCAGAATTTTGGAATACAAAATAGAGAAGAACTCAAATACGTAAATACATAAGCTTCTTTTGCACAAACTAACTTATTTTACCTT
This sequence comes from Acanthochlamys bracteata, assembly GCA_019914995.1. Lineage (NCBI taxonomy): Eukaryota > Viridiplantae > Streptophyta > Magnoliopsida > Pandanales > Velloziaceae > Acanthochlamys > Acanthochlamys bracteata. The sequence continues at coordinate 10,237,984 of CM034130.1, read as the reverse complement.
GACTACTAAAGAATAAGAGAATAAAACAACAACGGCAAGCTTTAATTCATCGAATGTGCGCCCTCATCCCAGATAAATCTCTGCAACTTTCTTCGTCGTGCTTTCTCCTATACATTGCTGGAGGTGGTTCAAACAGTTTCCAGAGTCGAATAGTTTCATCTCCAGCACCTGAAGCTACCTTCCTTCCATCTGGACTCTGCATAAAATTGAAACATCCTATGAATATCAAATCATCAACAATTATGATCAACCAAAATCACGCAACATTTTAGAACTTAATTCATTCCTCTTGTTTCTTTACTGACCTGGGCGAGGTAGAGAACTCTACTCGTGTGCCCTTTTAAATCTACAATCTTCGACATTGAAGGATATGACCATAAGCTGAGCTGATTCTGAGAGTAACCATGAGCACTCAATAGCTCCTTCTGATGCCTGCTCCATTCCAAGGCACAAACCTATAAAGGAACACATATACATGTGATAATTAATTTCCGTTCGTAATAAGAGCATCACTGCATAGAGATGAAAACTGTTTTCGGGCTTGCCTGGGAATCAGTATTGATACTTTGAGTACATCTTCCCGCCTGAACGTTCCAAAGCTTAATACATCTGTCCATAGACCCTCCACCAGAAGCTAGCAGATTTGAATTGAATGGAGACCAGGCGAGAGCTTTGACGGCTGCAGCGTGATCTGTTAACCTATGTAAGTACCTATATTTCGATGAACCCATTGTATAAGAATCCCATATATGAAGAATATTGTCATTGCCACCACTAGCCAAGAATCTCCCGCAGCTTGACCATTTTAGACCACAGACTCTTTCCGAGTGTGCTTTATGAAGAATTCTTGACCTTGCTGGTGATCTCACTACACAAAGGTATTCAGATCAATTGCAATGCAGACAATTCATAAATCTTTTAAGAGTTCGATCAACAAGAGTACACAATGGAAAAAATTGTTTGACACACTTACTAAACATACCGTCATGGTTAATAATGCATGTATCCTTGCTTCCCGATGACAAAACATTGGCATTCCAAGAAAGACACCCAACTTGTTTCTTGTGGCCCTCTAAGACTCTCATCTGAAAGACATAAACATTAATAAAGCATTTTTTACCAAACAGAAATGCTATAATTTCCAAAGCTCCAAGAAACATATGTAAATAAAAGAAATACTATAATTTCCAAAGCTTCAAACACAAGGACAGCAACTAAGACTTCACATGCAATGATATTTTTACCAAACAGAAGTTTCTCAAGCAGAACAAATGGAAATATAACAATAAATTTGTGTAACTTACCAATTTTTGAGATCCAACATCCCATATTTCAATCTTTGATTTCCTGAATCCAATTGAAATATGCTTCCCTGTCGGAGACCATGCTATGCTCGAAGGGTGATCCGTATGATCCTTACTTTTGAACAGCTGCGATACTTTTTTCGTTTTCATATCCAGGAGGTACAATGAAGGCCCCAGAGCTACTGCAAGAATGTTGCTAGCTCCCCAGTCCATGAGATTTGTGTAATAGTCGTGTTCTAGTCCAGGAGCATCCAAAATTTCTTCTGGAGACTGTTCAGAAAACTCAAGCATAAGCTAGTAGTCAGCATTTCTGCAAACGTCAAAAGCAATGTTTTCCCAAAAAAAAAAAAATGTAAATAAATAAAATAAATAAAGAAGAATCTCCACAAGGTCAGAGTAATAAGTCCACTAGATGAAAAGCGGAAGAACAAGAACATCAAGCCAGACAAGAAAGCTGAAAACACAAAGTATGCAATGTTTCCAAATTACATCAGAATATAGATCTCATTCCTTGAGTCCTTGGTCATATTTGAGCATTTATCTGCCAGCAGTTAATGACTCTGATGATATGCGCACCAAATTCTATCACATTGTTTTTCTATTTAAAAGTAAAACAAAATAGAAATATTGCAGCATGCTGTCAAAACTCAGTTAACAGAGCATCTAGTTATCAAGCATCTGTGCATAGAAACATCAAATGTAGTAGCTTGGAATTCCTAAGCTATGTGTTCTATTAGATCAACAGTAAGTACATAAGGGTCAAAAAGAAGCAACCGTTTGTATGTGTCGTCTCGGCTGGACAGGGGGGCCATCACCCTGCTGCCAGTCATATGAATTGCTCTTAAGATTCTTCGAACTCCCCCTAAAGACCATCATCTTGAATGGCCTCCCCTCTAGATCCACCATTAGAGTCTCCTCCAGTCTCTTTCTGTACTCTGCCTGAAGTAACAACAAAATTTAGACAAACAATGACTAAGAAAACAAATAGAACCAGAAAAACACAAATGAGCTAGAGTGATACATACCCTGGCAGGTGTCAAGGGTTCTTCTGGTTTCTTCTTGAATTTCTCACCCATGAGAAGAGATTGGGCCATGGGAATATCCATCAGGCTTCTGTTGGGAATGAACCGGTCTCCCTGAAATCCAAGAAAGCTAACAACAATTCAAAATGTCGCCAATGCAGATTATGAATTACTAAAATCACAAGAAAGCGAGGGAAAGACACTAAAACATGATCGAAGTAAAACAAACAAGTTCCTGTAGATTCAAAGTTTCTACTACCAAGAAAGCAAGTATCTGCTTCAGTATAACAAATTTAAGTAAAATCCAAAGGAAAATATATATATAATTGAACAAAAAAAAAAAAAAAAAGGCGCAGTGGCTTGATTGAAGAATCAAGAAACTTAGCTGCAGAATTTCTACTATAACATTAAAACCCACGGAAAAGAATCAGCTCTAGGAAATCCTACTGCTCAATTAACCCAGAGAATTAATCAGAGAAATTCAGAGGGTTAAAGATCATACGGGTGTGAGCAACGGAGAAGAATCCGGTAGAACCCAAATTTCATGTTCTTGCATTCGCATCGACATCTTCAAAACTCATCAGACTAATTATCGAGGAAATCAATCAATCGAGAGAAGGTCAACTTAAACTGAACCGAGAAAGGACAAATTCGAATCAAGAACAAAAGAGAAACAATCTTGAAAGTTGTTGTTGCTGCTGTTGTTATATAGAGAGAAGTTTCCCGCGCTTTTCTATATTTCGGTCTCATGGGTCGGTCACGGATTATTCGATTACTATAAAACAAACTAGTCGGACTCGGATTTACTTTTTACGTTTTGGTAATTTTGGGGACGACAATTTGTTTTGTCATTTTTAGGTCCTCATAAAAAGTATTGCAGTTTCTAAATTAGGCTTTGAGTTTTTAGTTAAGGCCCATTAAATTAATAAGTTGTTTTCAAGCCCAATAATATTGTAGCTTTTTGCAAATTGCACGAGAACTTATGGAACAAAAACAACACTGAACTTCACATGAATCATTGAAAACTAATAATTTTTCTTTCCTTTTCTTCTTCTCTTTAAACTCGAAGAACTTGTTTTTGTCATCTATAAAGTTCTCGCTCTTTTCTTCTTATGAGCGTGAATCTCTCATGATATTTTCAAAACTTTATACTACTTATTATTAGTGCTACTAAGTTCAACAGAACACTTTAATTCTTTTCCCCGAAGAAGAGGGCAAAAAAAAGTGCTTTTTCCAAGTTTTGCCTACAACAAAGGGTACCAACGTTCATGCAATCCTTAATAAATCAATCAATTCCCAAATATAAAAGGTATTGTTGCAATATACAGCAATTATTTTGAGGTAGTATCTTAAAGAAAAAAGATTTTGTTAAGATTGTTTTACTTCGAATGAGCCTCGTCATTGTTACATTTATTATAAGAAATTTTTGAAAATAATTGCAAAATAGAGTTTTTAAAATAATTTTTTAATATTTTAAAAAATAAATTGTATGTTTTATTTAAAATAATAATAAAATTTTATGACATAAATTTTTTTGTATTTTTAAATTACAAATTTTAAATATTATAAAAAAGTATTTAAAATAAAAAATTTAAAAAAATTTGCAAACACCACTATAAATATAAAGATAAAACTTAAATAATGTCACCGTCATCGGTGTTGGTGCCAAATAAAACAACATACATGAACTAATAATAAGATTAAAAATCCAGTAGCTCCTTCAAGATTTAAATAGTATAAGAACTGGAAGCATTGTAGCTGCATGACAACTTCCCTTGTGTTACTTTTAAAAATTGTCAATTTTTCTCAACAAACATTCCAAAACACTTAAAACAAATAAAAGAAGAAGAAACTTGGTCTTTATTGTTTGTCCACTTCCTTTCTATTGAAGTTGTCATGCGAAGTTGGTAGCTTAATTATGTGATTATTTATCCTTCAACAACATTCCCTAATGCTTTGTTTAATATTGTTGAAGTGGTCAGGTAGCTAAAGCTGCACTTGTTTGGAACATGGCTTTCTATATAAAATTTGAAGGTTATTGAAGTCAACATACTTTAGTTTTGTATATATTGACAATATTCTTATAATTTTTTATTATAGAAGAAAAAGATATGCTCACATATTTTAGTTTGTATATATTGACAACTAATGGAGGTTATAGTAATTAGCATAACTAATTGTATTATTATGTGACGTTGTTACTAAATTTCAGTTAATCAAAAGTTGACTTTCTAAATATTAATTTATAGTTTTCTTCTGGAGCTTAATGATTAGTGGCTTAATTTTCTTGGTAAAATTTGAAATCAATTAAGGGTTGTTTCTTCACATCACAAACTTAAAAGTCACAAGCTCTACAGAGCAAAATTCAATAAAATTTTGCATCCTTGCACACCTTATCTGCTTTATGCACTATGTTACTATTGGAAACTTGAAATGTAGCCTACATAAATTTTGAATTTGGGTAAGCAATTAAATTCAACTCTAAATAAATATTTTCCAGTTATTACTACCCAAAATATATCAATCGCTTAAAACTCATTAATTAACTTAATATCTACTCTTAGTTTAATCCCAAATTTTAGTTGATCATCATTCTCTCCCTCCTATAAATTCCCAAACTGAAACTGTAAGCTAGTTCAAACAACAAGAGAAACAGATTCACGTACCCCTCTGTCTCTCTCTCAATGCGATTGCTTCTAGACTCCGGTGGACCTCCGCCACCGTCACCGTATGTTCCGCATGCGGCGATGGTGATGTCATCATCATCTTCTTCTTTGTCGCACTCGTTCACTCCTAGCTTGATCATAATCGCTTCTATCATCGCTTTTGTGATAATCTCCTCCGCCTCCATTCACCTTCTCCTCCGCTGCCTCTCCAATCGCCGCCACAACAATGCCGCCACCACCACCGTCATAAACAACAACAACAACAGCTCACTGTCATCATCAATCACAAGAAGAAGAACGAATGAGATTGATGAACGCCGCCGGCGAAACAAGGACCGAGAGCGATCTCGATCGCGATCACTAGTAGATTCTCTCCCCATCTTCTCGTTACCTTCTGCTGCAGCGGCGGTTGGATCTAGACCGGCGCCGACGGAGTGCGCCGTTTGTTTATCTCGGTTCGCCGCCGGCGATAAGCTCCGGCTGTTGCCGGCTTGTGCCCATGCTTTTCACTCTGCTTGCGTCGACGAATGGCTCCGATCTACTCCGTCCTGCCCTCTTTGTAGGTCTCCTCTCCGCCTTCCTCGGCCAAATGATTTCGCAGCCGGCCGTGGTCGATCTACAGCGGTGGACTCTGTTTCTCTCAATAACCAACCACAACAACAACAGCAAACAACAGTTGCTACGAAAGAAGAAGAAGAAGAAGAAGAAGAAGAGCGATCAGTGCAGAATAACAACGGAATGCAATCAATCGAACAACAACAGCCGGTTCAATCGATATCAGAAGAACAGAGGAGAAACGAATTGACGGAATCATCAATATACTCAATTGAACAACTACAACAAAGAAACCGAATGCAATCGGTTGAGAATAACACAGTGCAGCCAACGGAAGAACAACAACAACAACAAGCAGTTGAAGTGAAAGTTGATGAAGAAGAAGAAGAGAGAAGGAACTGGTTGAGAGACTACCTGGACCGAATCGCCGCGTCTGCGTCATTGTCGTTCAATTCCGTACGTTGTTCGAGTCGGTGGAACTGCCACGTAGACATCGACGCCATCGTTGTCGGCGGAGCATTGGACCTCCCCGTTCGGAAGAGTACGGAAATATCCGATCATCATGCGACGGAGATACACAGATGGCTAACATCTGCCCCTCCAGAAATGGGCCCACCACCATCCATGTCAGCATCAGCTTCGTTCCGGTGCTGCAGGTTCGACTGCGGCGATGCGGTGGAGCCCACCAGTTCCGGAAAGAACGAAATTAGTGAGGTAGAGGAAGACGAACACGCTATAGCGATTAACAATTGGTTAGTGTCGATCCCACCTGAAGTGGGGTAGAAGGTCCATATCACCACCGCTCCAGTGCTACCGATTGGATTTCGCCGGCGTTGTTGAGCCGGAGAAGAGAGAGAGCTTTTGAAGTTGACGGAAGTGCTCTCTACCGGAGGCTGATGGGGACCCCTCGTAAATAACACAATACCATAGAGGGTGATATTGGAAAGAAAATACTTTTTATTCTATATCGATTTTGCATATTAGGACCTCCAGAATTGAGTGCTTTGGACGGAAGAAGGAAGAGGGAGAGGACAAAATTTTGAGGAATTCGTTTTTTCCTAAATTTAAAATCCACCCTCCATATTGGTTATCTCATTCTATAAGAATTAGGAGCACAAAAATAGTGGTCTAATGAGTACATACAGTTCTTCCAAGTTAAAAAGAGTACACATAATATTACTCTCACAAGTATTTGTCAAAAAAATTCGTTATGTATGGAGTGGTTTATGTGATTAAGTGATATTTTGAAGTACTTTTGAAATAATTTTTTTAAATAAAAATTAATTTTTTTTATAAATAAGCTCTATTATATGACCTAAAAAAAAACAAAAAATAAAAAATTTTATTACGTAATATTTTTTATTAAATTTTAAAATAATTTTTAAATATTATAAAAGATATGAAAAAATTAAAAATTAAAAATAATTTTTTTTAAATTTTAGTCAAACACTTTCCAAGCACAATGCTTATTGTAAATTTGCAATACATTACTAATGGATTTAAAGGCGAAGGGCCAAGGCCCTTCTAACGGCCTTTGATTCTCTCTAACCCTAACTAACAACCCCAGCCCACTCCAATTCTCTCCAGCCTTTGCTCGCTCTCGATTTCTAAGGTAAATAGAGATCGATTCGAACCCTAGATTCACTGATTCAGACTAGAGCAAGGTTACAATCGAATTAAGAGACCGAAGATGATCTACCGAAAATGGTCGCTGTTCTCATCGACGTTGGTGATCTGGGGCAGCGTTGGAACTGTTGCGCTCGCTCAGTTCTTCCTCTTCGGTGGCAAGGTAGACCAACTTGTTACCTTAGCCATAGTAATTATCCAGATCTGAAACTATCATTGTTTTTGTTGCTGCTTCTGTTGTTCGATTTGATTTGTTTTTCAATTCGCATGACTTGTCACGATCTTCTTCTTGAATCTGTAACTTGAGTTTTTGAATTTAGAAGTTCTGGGGATTCCGAGCAAGGAATTCTATTGGCTTTTACCCCTCTATAAATACTGTCAGAGGTTTCTGTGTGAAGGAATCGACGTTAAATTCTAATGATTGTTTTCTAATTAACTACTGGAATAAATTGAACAGAATACTTTAATCAACCGATGGAAAACTGAAGCAGGAAAGCTATTTTTGAGTGCCTTGATCTCTTTTAATGTACAGTTTTGGTAGAACTTGCGACAAGTTGGCATAAGGAACCGTTTAGTGTTGTAACTGCTGCTGTTAACTAAGGAGTAGAAGTGCAACTTACAGCTGAAAGTTATTTTAACCCATTCTTGATGCGATTCGATATGCTGGGCTTTTAATGCTTTATAGTTTTGTAAAGAGTAGTGGTCTGGATTGACATAGTAGAGGCGACTCTGCTCTCTTTTTAAGTGTGATTAGTTTCATAGAGTTATATATGTCAAATCTCAACATTCGACGTCTAAAAGGACAATGATTATGTTCTTTCTGAGAAAATGATGCATATAATCATGACTGTATTAGGAGGAAATCACAAAGTTTCAAATTTTATAGTTAGTACAACGTTGGTTGCATCAGATAAGCTGTAACAATGTTATTAGGATGTTGGGAAGCTATTGTCCGCATTCCTTTTGATAGTTAAGCTGTTTATTTCAGTGGACAAAATATGCATCCAAGTTCATTTCCCTGTCTTCCATGGTAAACAATTGAATGCTGCATCATGGACTACCTATTCATGATGACCTTTGGTTTTTCAGAGGAAACATCTTATCCTTTGATGGGGGTAGTTGGTTATCCGAGGATGAGACCTTCTGTAGCTATACAATGTGGTTTTATCTAACTATGAGTATTTTGGTTGCTCTAATACATAGATCCCATAAACTCATCCATGGAGAAAGAGAGGAGTTAATTGATTGGGCCAATCAAAAACCTAACTGTAGGAAGAACTGCACCATCAACTGCAGAGGTTCCAAACTGTTATTTTTTCAAGGAACCACAGAAATGATCTCAAATGTTTCAATTCTGTAGTAGGGTTGCAACATTCTTTCTTTCTCTCTTTCCTTCTGCTTAGTTAAGTTTTGTATTGTAGAATATATCCCAATACAAAACTTTCGATAATTTAGTGAAGGTTTCGTAGGACTAGGAGATATGTTCATATCCTGATATCCTCAAGAGAACATCATATTGGAGCCAGGAAATGGAATGTGGCCTTTATTGCTTATTGTAAATTGGGAATGCAAGCTATGTCCTTCTGGATAACCTATGTCTAGAATACTTCTTGCAATCATTAATTTGCAGCATGAGGTCTAAACCTTGCAATCTGGGTATGTTTGTTGTGAAGAAACAATGGGAAGAACCAATGAAGTTTTTAGTCAGTCTTCTATTTCGGTAGAAGAGCAACATCAACTTGCTAGTTATGTGATGAAGAGCAGTTGCAAACTAAATATTTTAAGTCTGCAAGTATGTCCTTGAAAACGCGATGATTAGAACTACAAGAAGCGAATAAATTAAGAAAAACTAAGACGGGCCTGAACCCTTGAGAGTTACAACATAACTTTTGGTTACTTGAGTAGATTTAGAACAATGTGTACGGAATACAATTTGCTCTTTAGAATTGTCAAGCAAGGGAATTTTAATTGGAGAGTAACCTTTGATGAATAAAATACCAAAAACTACTCTGTATAATGGGGACTGCGTGCTAAGTCACATAAGCAAACTGCCAATTGCTCTGTAGTTTACCCAAGCTTTAAAGTTCGACTGAAGCTTAAGTCTAATTTCTGTATGAGTTTAATGATGCTTTATATGACAGATAATTGGGGAATAAGTATTGAATACAGCGAATGTGAGCATTGGCCAGGAAGTATATGTTCTGCTCAGTGATGTTATGATGATCTAGTTGATAGGAAAGATGGGAACTTAGTGTGGAGTTCATTCAGAATAATTATAAGATTTCATTCAGGTCTGTATCCTGTTTTCTAAGTACGAATTTTTGATAGCTTATATAGTTAAATATTATATGTTTGGATTTTTCAAATTTATTCTCCAGGAGAAGCTCCGCTCATATATGGTTCGTGAAGGTGAGAGGCTTCGGCAGGAAGATAGAGCAAAGATTGCCTTGGAGCATGGCAGAACTTAGTTTTCTTGAAAAGAAAGAAGTCGCACTACTTGTAACGTTTATTTCTGTTTTGCAGTCTTTGTTGTACATGGGGTAGTGAATAATAATTGGAAATCTGCATTACCTTGAACAATCTCATAATCAGCATCCGTGACATGCTTTGAAATTCTTCGCCTTAGAATGGTCTGATTTGTGTATTTTAGACATCAAGACTGTAGCTTTGGCTGAATACTTAGAGCGAGACTACCGTCAAAATGTATGGACTTCTCTGAGGCAGAACCATACAAGACTATGTTCTTCTATTTTGTTCTTGAAAGAAAAGCAAAACTTTGAGCGATTTTGACTTATTAGCTCATCTGAACCAAACATTAACAAGTGCGCAAAAATTCATTTTCTTCTCGATTCATAATTTGTCAAGAATCACAATAGCAGTTTTTGCATCTAACTAAGAAGCAATTTATGAATGTGTTGCGTGCTGAGGTCTTCGATTAGCCTCAAGTTCCTTGCGTGCTGATTCCAACCCAAGCATGAACCCGTACCTGCGGAGATTCCAAACAAACGTTTCATCGAACATTAAGCTTGCTTAAATGAAAAATAAAAAAGAAGCAAGAAACTGGAACTTGGTAAACCGTAAAGCCTTGGAATCCTTTAAACGTCATAAAAACATTTCATCAAACAGTTAAGCTTATAAGAAGGAGCGAAGAAGAAAATATTTGGTTCTGATAAGCCACAAACTATTGAGGTTTCTTTAATAAAGGGACAAGCAAGCATTTCATCAAACAGTTAGCGTACATAAAAACACAGAAAAAAGAAGAAGAAAAGATCGGGTTTCGACAAACCATAAACCAATTGGGAATCCTTCAAATGCCATACAAACATTTCAACAAACAGTTTGTTTGAAATTAAAAGAGACGGAAAAAGAAGAAGAGAAGATTGAATTTCCCTAAACATTCAGGAAGCAATTTTTTGAGAAAACAAATCTGGGGTTTAATGAAAATGAACCAGAAGGAGACAGCAGAGAAGACTCCGGCGGCGGCGAGCGTTTGGGTCAACGTCAGCTACTTCTGCGTTAGAATGTTGGAATTCTCAAATCAAATTTTGATTCTTGTTCAAATTTCAAGAACTCCAAAACCCGAAAGAACAAAGAAAGAAAGGTCCTTGCTTGCTTGTGCAGGTGGTGTTGTGACTTTATTAGTTTGCATTACTCAATTTCTAACTGGTATATAAAACTCATAGTTTATTTGCAAATGAATTTTCAATTACCCATACAAAACAATTTATGAATGTGAATAAATTTTTTTTTTTTTTTTGAGAGTGCCAACCGCCAAACATTACTATATGAAATTTTACTACCAAAATAATAAAGAAGAATTTCATTTAACAATATGTTATTGGATAAATATTCACATTTTCACAAAAATTGCCGTCTGTATACTTCTGTTCTAAATTCTGAACTCATTCATCAATCCTTTACAAGAACTATCTTTTTTGTTTACTGCTACTTTCATTACAAGTAAACAAAGAATCCCACCATAGAATAGCTCAAGTGCCTCTTCAATGAGTCGTATGCTCTAGATCTGCTGAAGGTAATCACTGAAACAAAAAAATTGAGATAAAAAATCCAGTAAAAAGAACAACATTTTCCAACTGACATATTCCAATTTCTAAGCGTTTTACCTATGTGTTATATTTCTTCTCATTTTCTTAAGCCAGATGAAGAACTAGCTTCGGTGGATTTTGATTCTGAAATCTGCACGGCGTGCTTCAAACACTCCACTACTTCACTCATTGCAGGGCGATCTTTGGGATTCTTGGAAAGACAACGTTCTGCCAGCCTGGCAACTTCCTGAGCTGCACGTAATGAGTACTGGTATCTAAGCCTTGGGTCCATGATCATGTTGAACCTCCTGCTATCTGGCGGGAAATCTTTCACCCACTCTAAGAGTTTTTGTTCATTTCTTGGCCTGTTTCTCTCTAGAGATCGCCGTCCAGTGAGGATCTCATACAGAAAGACGCCAAATCCCCAAACGTCGCTTTTGGTAGTGAGGTGGCCAGTGTCGATGTAGTCAGGAGCTGCGTAACCGTAGGTGCCGACAACCTGAGATAGCAGATAAAGCAAAAAATATAAACCAAATGGCGAAGGTTCGTAACAAGTATAACGGCTAGAACCATGTACAAGATGACAGCACATTTTTAAGCCTTGGCATGTAAAGACTAAGATTTTGGATTTATGTGGCCTCTGACTAGCTAGTTTTCTCAGAAGTAACACCAAAAACTTGCCGAACAAATGCGCTATCACTTTCCATATAGGTACCATAGGCTTAGTATGCATAAGATTTAAGAGCAATTTAGTCATAACTGAAAAGCTGCAGCAACCTTGATAGTAGAAACCGTTGATAGCGCAGGAAGTTTGTGTTATGTAATAATACTATGTCAGGAATGATATGAGCATGGCCAAACAGATGGCAATATAAGTCATCATCTCTACAAGGTCATTTATCTCAATCATCTCTACAACAAATTCCTTCTTTGAATGACCAAGAGACTTTTCTTCTTTAAATGAAAACCAAACAAGCTTTAAAGAATTTGTTACTATAACAGATAGTGAAGTGATAATCCAAACTTACAGCTGTAGACACATGGCTGCGACCATCTGTCGGCCCTTCTCTTGCTAGCCCAAAATCTGACAGCTTTGGCTTGAAATCCTTATCTAACAAGACGTTAGAAGCCTTAAAATCTCGATATATCACCTGTTAAAACAAATAAGCTCACATTTAAGTTCTTCAAGCATGTATCTCCTCACATAATTGAAAGCTTTAAACATGTAGCAATAATTTAACATTTGCCAGGACAATAATGAATTTTCACCAGAATGCAAAATGTAGAGCATCAAACCTAAGAAAGTTAAGACAAAACATTGCTTGTATTTGACTTTGCATTGGCATCAGCCTAAGTTGTATGCTTGAATAATAGTAAGTTCGTAATACAATATGAGTTTCATCTCCAGTGCACCAAAAAATTTGGGGTGAAACTGTCAAGCTTAAAGGTAAAAATAAATAAATAAATAAATAACTTTTCATCTGCTTGTTGTAGAAGAGGTAAGAGAAGACAACTTAAGATTGTCACCTGAAATTCCAAGCCTTCGTGCAAATATGCCAATCCTTCTGCTGCGCCCAAAGTTATCTTCAGTCTTAACTTCCAGGAAAGAGGAGGATAAGCCTGGTTAAACAAGTGTTCTTCAAGGCTTTTGTTCGGCATGAACTCATATACCAGCAATCTTCGAATTCCTCTCTCGCCATCTTCAGCACAATACCCAATGAGTTTTACTAGATTAGGGTGCTCAACAACTGCAAGAAACTGGACTTCTGCAAGCCATTGTTTGTGGCCCTGTATTCAGAAAGGAAAACATTGAAGAAGAAAAGCAATGTTTAAGCTTCTGCAGTATCAAACAATATCAAGACAACAAAACCACGTTGCGCCAAAGAGACAATGCCAGATGAAACACGTTCTAGAAAAGGATTGTAAGTGAATTACTTTCACATGCATATGGTATGCACACGACATACTTCTGATTCTAAGCAAATGCAACTTTACAAAAAACAAGCTCGCTCATTCTATTTCTTATAGTCCCTTCGATTATGGTGCCAAAACTTTGATGCAATCTCACACTATGAATGCTTGCACATACTGAGTTTACAGGCAAACTTTTATATAACCACCAATTCAGAACAACATCCACCACCAACCAACATACAAATTGGCAATAAGAGAATAATGCATCTGCATTGTACCTGCAACCCATTTTTGTTGAGACTTTTCACTGCCACAGGTATACGGTCACCCTTTCCATCTAAAGGCCTGATAAAGCCTTTATACACACTGCCGAAGCCGCCTTCTCCTAGCTTAAGTGCCCTGTTGAACTCATTGGTTGCATTCCTTAGCTCCTCTATTGTGAATACACGCAGATTATGTGCTCTCTCTTCATACAAGGCCGGAATGCTTTTCTGCGATGTTGTCGATGCGGTAGACTTGCTAGTTGGCCTTGTACCAGATGAATCATCGGAGTTGCTGACAATGTTGTTAGATATAGGAGCCGATGTGGTTGCAGAGGTTGCCGGAACCAGCCTTGATCCTGTACTCTTGCTTTTGGCATTCGCCTTCAAGAAGTTAAAGCACCCCATTGATTGAAAATTTGTATAAAGAGCCTTTTGATTTTCAAAGTTTACTTTGGGATTTTCAAGGTTTAGACAAATTGAAGTGTTGATAGATGGAGATCTACTGAGATAAACACATTGAGATGAGAAATTCAGAGGGAAAAAAGATGAACTTTTTCTATGTGATGCGATGGCAACATAGCAATAATTTCAACAGAGAACGTATAAGTAAAATATTGGAAAAGAAAGGCAAGTGAAATTGCGGTCCACAGAAGCTAACAAAAAGGTAGTCAATTCAAAATTCAAACAGAAAGGCAAAAATAACCAAGGCAAATTAGCTGGGATATCTGCCTATTTGTTTATCTGAAGAGAAGATGACCCAAAAAATTATGTTTTTATTTCTGTAATTCTGTTAGAGTGATGAAATGATTTAAAGGTTCATATACATCAGAACCAAAAACTCAATAAAATTACATAAAATTAGCAAATTTGAGGAAACCAAGGAGAGCCTAGATATTGATTGAGAGACAGAAAAGAACATGAAATTTAAGGAGCTAATACGGAAGAAAAAACATGAGAACCCATGAATTTTACACAAAATAAAAAAAAGAACTCTTTGAAACTAACGATTACCCGGATGTAAAACAACAGAAGAAAACCTGTAAAATGAACAAGCGAAAGAAGAAAGAGAGTGAGAAGAAGAAGAAGAAGAGCAACTTGGGAAGAAACCTCCTGTTGCTGATTTTATAGGAACAACAGCTTCAATTAATACTTTCCTTTGCTTGTTTTTCCATCTATCTTCCTTATGTTTTGTCAATTCGTTTCATTGATTGATAGAAGATGGTGCGAAAGATCTAAGCTTTTTCATACTTTGTCTTTCTCCTTGCCTGCCAAAGTCTATAGTCTTGATTCTTGAATCCATTCTAGTGTAGAAAGACACGAAAAAACGAAGACTAGTTGTTATATCTTGCCAAAAATTTCGGCAAAAATATTTCGAATCCATTCTTTTTTGTATCAATAGATAATAGCTAAATTTTAATTTCAGTAGATAAAATTGACTACATAAAAATTCTATCGTATCAATATCAACATAATCAACTGCTAGTAAACAAAAATAAACAAATAAATATTGAATTTGACTGCTCATTTGACTACCAGCAGATTTTCCAGTCTTCCTTCTCTTGTCCCTCTCACAAAAAAAAAAGAACTTATCCCTAAATGGGGACAAGTCCGCTAATGACTTGACATTTAATATCTCTGGTACGTGTTTTTTCACTTTTATTTTTTTAATAAAAAATCATTAGTTATATAAAAAAAATTTATTTCAAATTAGTTTTTATAAAATAATATAAATATTAAATCACATCTAACAACATAGTCTATAACAATTTATAAAAAAAGATGCCCTTAATAATCTTAGTATGACTTCTGGAACATAACGCAGAACATATTATTATGGCCCTATTATGAAGTTTTGAAATTTTTATATTTTTAAAGTAAAGCTATTTTATAAGCTGTGAAGCTTAGTTCTAAAAGTAATTTTATACTAAAAAGTGTTTGGATAAATTTTTAGTGTATTATATTATTTAAAACGAAAAATAAAATAAAATATTCAGCTAAGTTTATATTTGTTTCTTAAAAAAATATTTAATAACTAGAATACTACTAACATATAATAATTTATACATTATTAAATACTTGAATTCTTTTTTATTAATTATTTAATGTTTAAGTTTAATATTTTATTATATAATAAAATCTTTAAATTATATAATAAAAACTTTTAAATATATAATAATTAATATTTAACTTTTTTTTATATTTTAATATCCATTATTATTTTGCCATGCTTTGCTTGCAATAAGCAAAATCTTTTCTTTCTTTTTGCAGTTCATCCAACCTTCAACTAATTGTTTCTCGTATACAATTCCATTGGTTATTATTCCTTAGCTAATTAATCTCTTTTCTTTTGCAAAAATATATAAATTACAATTATTAGACCATTATCTATAATGTTGTACTCTACTATGACAAAATATAATTATGGAAATTGCAAATCTTGCTTTCGCTTCATAATACAAGCAGCACAAAGTATTTCCAAATTACTTCATAAACGAACATCTGGGGAACATTAACATTTTCCTTAGTTCAAGCCAAACTCCCAGTAAAACATAGAACATATACACCTCCTCCTATTGAAAGACTCCAAAGTAAGAGCAACACTAAGTCCACAAGAAGCTAAATTTGTAGAAGCACAACTATCACCATCATCCACTTGCATACCACACAACAATCTCAGAATTTCCGGTAGAACAAAATACTAACAAGGATCAACCATATACACACTAACAGCAAATGAACACATACAAATAACAGATTGTTGTTGAGTTCTCCATAGTAGGTATAATAAATACCAGCAAGTTTTTAGTTAGACAAAAGCTAAAATCATTCAACATCAACTAAAATAAGCTACCTAGACATCAATCAGTAATATTATAAATTTTTAAAGCCCTCAAAGAGACCCACAGATACTGTTACACCATAGCACAAATAATCAAGTTGATTGATGTTGCACTTAAGCACGCTCCCCATGGATCCTCCTGGCAAGCTGAATGTCTTTGGGCATGATGGTTACACGCTTGGCGTGAATGGCGCACAAGTTAGTGTCCTCAAAGAGACCAACAAGATAGGCCACTGCAGCCTCCTAAAGCGCAAGCAAAGCATGGCTCTGGAACCTCAGATCCGTCTGTAGTTCAAACAACAAAACAACAATCAGAATGCTGGAATATTTATACTTAAACATACAAGTCCTCAGCTAATTATGTACACCTATATCACGCAAACTACTCGTGTTAGATTATAACAAGCTTAACAAAACGCAAGCACTCTTCCTAGTAAGCAAGACAACTAATTCTCAAACTACTAAATTATGAAGCACCAATTAAATCTAAATTAGTACACAATAGGACACCACGATAATACAAAATCGTGTACCTCAAAGGCCACATATACTACACCCATGTAGCATTAACAGTTAGGATCGGCTTTCATTGTAATGCACTTAAAATCTGATCCACACTCAAACGTACAGCTCGGTATGACGATAGATTTATGTGCTTATTACAGATTATAGCAAACTGGGGTACAAATGCCAGTAGTAGCCCTCCTGGTTTTGTGGGGGATCATCTTATCAATCACCAAAAATTCTACATCACATTGCATACCTATAGATTCACGTCAAAACAACCAAAAGCTCCCCCATAATAATATATACCAGAGAAAACATCACAAAATATTATATAAAAGTCTACTAAGAAACAGAGAACAAACAGAAAAAAATCTATCACATATGTAATTCGACACTCTCACAGAAACTAAATGTGCCTAACTGTAGCTACGAAAACTATAATGATAGTAAAATTTTATTTCACCTAACAAAGAAACTATCACTATAATTACTGATAAACACAGTATGTCTAGAGCAAATTACCCACAAATAGTTCTCCAGAAAATCTAGCAGGAGACTGAAAATGGATTGGTCCATGCGACAGTTTGGTGGTCATTCGCTTGTGGTGGAATCTTAGAAACTTCATTTTCTGTCTAACAAGTTCAAAACACAAACAGTGTACCAAAAAAAATTTAGCACATAGCTAAAAAACCAAAATTTGAAAGCTAACAAACATGGAATTGAAAGCTAAAAAACTGAACTTTGAAACACAATCAATAACCAAATAAACTAAAAACGAAATAGAAAACAAACCTCCGAAGCAAGGTACTTAAGAACAGCGGCAAGATAAACCGAAGCACATCTACTAATAGAAACTGCACCGTTGCTTTAGAAGATATTGACACCGGTTTACAATCATGTGCCGTCTTTGCACGGCCGCCCTTCAATACAGTCGCCGTCAAAATCGAAACCTTAGAGGACATATGGAATTGATCGGAGGTAGATGGAAGAAAACCAGACGAAGAAATAGATACTATCGGCGCTGAGGACGGAAAGATCGGACGAAAAATTGATCGCCAGGGAGGGGGGTGGTGGTGAAGCGATTGCGAAATTCACAAACTTACCGTTTGGCTGAATCGTCTTTTCGCGTGGGGAGGAGAAAAGCCGCGCGGCTTTTCTTTGAAAGCGTCTATCAGATGCTTTTTTAAAAAGCATTGGGTGTTTGGTTCAGCTTTTCTCTGACATTTTTTTTTTAATTTTTAATTTTATATTTTTTAATATATATTTTATAAGTATTTATAAAATTTATTTAAAATTTTAAAAAATTTAGAAAAATTTTACGTAATAAATTTATTACATAAATTTATTATTTTTTAAAAATAAAAAAATAAATTTTATTTTTCAAAAAAATTATATTTTATAAGCGATTCTAAATTTAATCCTCTAATTTAGCTGAGATTAGGACTTATTTATCAATCCATCAACTTACTTTTTTCAAACACATTTTTAATACAAAAATTTATGTTTCAAGCTTATTTTTTAAAATTTATTTTTAATATTAAATAAATATAAAAATATTTTTAATTTTATTTTTAAACTCACTTAAAAAAATAAAGTCACTTTAAGATAAACAATCCCTTATTGTTTGTGCTTAATAAAGAACTATAATATTTAGATAATCTCCACCAATACCACCTGAGAACTGAGATATACCGAATTCGTTTTTGATCTGATACATTTCATAATTGATTGTATCAATAAAAAATTACTTTATTAAAATTTGATAAAAATGAATAAATTTTTTCGTCCGATCATATATTATAACATCAAATGTTTTATGTATATGAAGATTAAAATAGTTCTGGCACTACTATTACCACTTGATAAAAAATAACTTAAAATACATAGATTCTGCAAAATTTAAGGAGAAAACAGTAAAGAAGGAACTATTAAAGAAAAGATTAATGAGTCAAACCTAAGTCAGAAAGAAATTTCTTAAATTTGTGGACCTTTATTAAGATTATCCTAATGTATAAAACGATAAAATCTTCTTAATTAGAAATTTGTTTTCATGAATTATTAAAATACAAATTATTATAAATATTATTATTGAAAGTAAATTTAATTTTTATATGTTTATATATAAAAGAGTAAGTTAAAAATAATTTTGTGTTAGCTGAAAGAAAGACGAAACTAATTAATAAAAAAATTTTAAAATGTAAAATTTTTTGTACTATTAAAAATTTTTAAAAATTTTATTAAAAAAAGTAAAGTAAAAATTTAGGAAAGAAACGTTTTTCCAAATATGGCCATAGACGTACATCTTCTCAGCGCACCAAAAATACATGGAAAGATATAAAATACATATACTTAACAAAAAGGGTGCGTTTTTTTACATCAAAAAGTCACTTCTTTTCTATTAAGAAATTATTTCTAACTCACTTTTTATTACAAAAAGAACATAAGAAATCATTTCTAACATATTTTTCAATACAAAAATAACACATCACTTCCAATAATACTATTTCTAACAACTCACTTCTAAAAAACTCACTTTCAAAGCCAAAAGAACACACACAAAAAGTATCACTTCTTTGGACAGTAGTCTCCCAATCCCACAGCATTGTTATACACGTCACCGCACCGTTTGACGGTGCGTTTCCAAAACTTTTTATTTTATATTTTATATTTTATATTTTTAATATTTTAAATAATATTATATATAGTTTATTTAAAAATTTAAAAAAATATTTTAAAAAATATTTTAATATTATTTATTTTTTAAAATATGTTTTATTTTAAAAATATTATGTTATAAATATTCTAAACGTTTTATATTAAATAAGCATAGCTTCTATCGACCAGAACGGGTATGGAAACGTTTAAGGGAGTGATTGAGATTGCTTTTTCCATGTCTAAAAAGCATTTTATTATTTTACGTTTTAAATAATTTTTTTATAATATTATATAAAATTTATTTAAAAATAAAAAAATTACATAAAAATTTATTATTTATTATTATTTTTAAATAAAAAATATATTTCATTTAAAAGATTTGGGGGTGTTTGAGATTGCTTATAAAATAGAGTTTTTATAAAATAAAAAATATTTTTATCTTTTTTAAAAAATAAGCTCTATTTTTTTTACTTAAAAAAAAATAATAAAAATATGCAATAAAAAGATCTTATTTCGTAAAATTTTTCTACACTTTTTAAAATTTTTAAATAAATTTTTTATATACTTATAAAATATGTATTAAAAAATATGAAATAAAAAAAAATTGAAAAAAACTGATAAACTGCTTTTGAAACGGAAAACCAAACGCCGGTTATGAGCAAGTGTTACACCATCGCCTGTCTGGTCATCCTTCAAACTGATGATGCTTGCTGACGCTGGAAAGAAACATTTCCTATTACTAAATAGTAGATAAACATTTATGGTAAAAAAGGATAAGATTTTCATTTCAACTTACATAAAAGGGTTAAAAGATCACCACTAAGACTATGCATTTATTTCATTTTCTACATTATTTACAACAGTTCTCCTTTTTGAAAGTTAACTTTGCACGTTCATCTCCACTTTCTTATCTTAGACAAAAGAAAAAGCATAAGAAGCAACCTTCCCTGAGAAGATCCTTTAAATTTTTTTAATTGAGAACCACACAAAAAATGTAGAAATATGAGCAACGTAAACAAATAAGTACAAGGGAAACTTTAAAAATCTAACTGAAACAAACCATAATTTAGAAATTAAGACCAGTAATGCAAGGTTTCGACGAGACCATGTCGTCAAACTCAACCGTTGCGGGACTAAGCAATTTGCAAGCTAGTTTTCACAATGCCAAAGTATATTTCAAGGTCATTTTATCATCAACTAAAACACAAAAGATCCATACAAACATCCTAATTTCCTTAAACTAATTCTCTGGAAGTGGTACCTATTTTCTTCATATTACTTTTTCTATTAGACATCAATACTTGATCCTACAACAATGAATTTTAGCATAATCAAATGTTTTAAAAGCAACAGAATTCAACAATTTGATAACAAGCACCAATTCGTCACATACCCAAAATAAAGTCTAAAGCATCTTCCACTTTCGAACAAATGCAAATTCAGCCATCTGCTATTTTGGAACGTCTCTAGAAGTTAAAAAGGAACCAAGGAAAAGAAAAACGTGAATAAAAGTACATGAATACAACCGTAATGAAGGATCTCGTAAAGGCTTAGCATTAATATCTGGTGAAAAATAGACAAAATTTGTTCCCACTTGGAAGATTACATCTTTGTCTACTTATTTGCTCTGCTCACCTAGGTATAATCCCTTCATGACTTTGTATGCTTCCCAACATCAACCAAATGTCCATGAATTATTAAAGTCAATAAATTAGACGACATACATATACCTATTACATGTCTAAATCCCATTATTCGCTGCAAATGGCTATTTGTTATTACAGAGAGCAAGCACAATAGGATTTCTACATTGATTGTACACCTACAAAATACGCAACGATGACAAAAAGAAAAAGAAAATAACTAGCCATAAGGCAAACAATTACTGAATCTTACAATGCTTGGATGGGTGAAGTTTGATCTACAGGTAACTAGAATTAATATAATTCCAATTGCAAATTTGTTTGTTCTTATGTAGTTGAAAATATAGTAACTTAATTCCATTGTGTGTTTAATGTGCATTACATCTATGTAGTCAGAGGTAGAAGAGAGGTGAGAAATTATCCTTAAAATACATCTTACAAAATCGACATAAGAGATTATTAATGTTCAATATATGTATATCAGCATTCAAATTATTAATGTTCATGTGCTTATTTCCTATAAATTTTCAGTGGAATTGACAAACTTTGAAAAATTTGATAATCCAATGGTTCTTGCAAAATGTTTTGCTGTGATATAGCAACATAGTTTCCTTATTTTCTTGATCTGCAAAACTGCATTAAAGAAACACTAAAGAGCTATCAGCTTACATGAACCAACCAGCCAACTCGACAAGAGTAATTTGATCTACAACAACAAAATACCACACATCAAACTACTGCAATTAGATTCCTTTTGTAAGTTCAATTATAAATATGCGTCTAATTACTTCAAAACAAACACCAATATATCTTATGTGCAGTAACTACAAGTGGAGCATACGCATTACTTCAAAACAAACAGCACCACAGCTAATAAATCAATGAAGATGACTCAGAGTTGCACCACTTTTTTTAGGTTTTGCATAAATGTAACTTTTTCTCAATAATAGAAGACAACCAAAAAATCAATCATTCCAATCTCTTCATGTTTTGTCATTCAATAAGTTGAAGTAATTGAAGATTTAAACATAATTGACATAGTTTTAAAATGATTAAAGATAATGCTAAGTGAAATCAGTATCAAGGAAGCCCTCTGATGCCACCCTAAGAGCATTATAGAATATAACTAGCAAGGTGAGATAACTAATCAAAGAATAGAAGAAATACACCATTGAATCTGGGACAGCATTAAGTAAAATTTAGAAACATACTCGTGTTTCTTCAAGAGGTATTGTCACTCTAACAACAGAGTCGTCCACCTTTCCAAAAGGTATATCATGGCTACAATCAAGGCAATAAAGAAATGCCACGTTGAGCTAATTATGACATCAAAGATGTATTTGATTGCCAAAGGCCAAGAACTCCTAATGCTCCACTTCCATAATTTGGAATATGGCAAAAACACCTAAAAGAATAGAGTTTGAAGTAAAAAAGGAAAGCCTATATTTCAAAATATTATATACAAACAAGACTTAAGAAAAAGGCCATTCATTCAATAAACAATTTGAGCAAGAAATTCAACACTAGCAATATATTCATAGATAAGAAGTAAACATACAACAAGTAAGTCTTCATTCTACCAGGATGAGTTCAGCTAAATATCACTTAGAAGTACAGGAAATAAATTCATGCATACATTACAAAAGTACATTACCTATGCAATGTCTACTAGTTTAAAGGCTTCTTTAAAGCCTTTCTAAGCTCCTTCTGACTTTTTAGCTGTTTTTTTTTGTCCAGCTAATTTGATATATTTGGTAGAGCTTCTGATTAGAATTTTAGCCAAAATAACAGAAATACAAAGAATCTAAAAGCATCCTCACCTATGTTTTAAGCTTCTGCTTTTTCTGCAGGGACCTCTTCCTTCCTATCAATAAAAGTATCTTTATTACTATTTCACAAATTTGGGCACTTTGGTACTAAGACGCAAAACCTATATCATAACTTTTTAACGAACAAAAGTTTTTTATAAGCTCCCGCTTTAAAAGTAGTTATTCTAACTTATCACTTCAAATTATTAAAAAACAAATCCTACCAGACAAGCCTTATGGCTCTAGCCGTCTATTCTTTTTTTCTTTTTGATGAATTCTCACAATTATTAGACCTTATCCCACTAGGCATGATTGGCTATGTGGAACATTTCACACCATTGTGCTCGGTTATGAACAAGATCCTTCATCTGACCAATAACTGATAAATTATTTCTCATATAGTCTCATACCTCAATAAAGGACTAATTCTTCTTAGGCTTTTTGTTTTGGAAGAATTCTAATCCATAAGATGATCTTTGAAGTAATAAAGTAGAACCTTGATAGAGAATAGGTTTAGCAACATTTATAATATTTGTTGGAATCCTAATCGGAGATTCTACCTACTAGGCCACTAGTAACAGTATCCTCGAGTACATATATGTTCTCGCCTTAATTCTTAGGCTCATCATTAGAAACCTTTAAATATTCAGTTAGATTAGGTTTTCTTGTTACCATGGCTCTCATAACTTACTTAGATAAATTGAGATGCTATGTAATGGAGTTATCATCATGATAGCCTTATTTGTAATCAATTTTAAGCATCTAAATATTTTTCTTGTTGACAATTAATGATGATATTTTTTTAAATATTAAGAAGACAACATTTGCATCTCCCACATATAAATAATAAATGTACAATCCATTTTCTATTTAAAAGAACTGAGCATTTAGTTAGCAACATGTGGAAAGCGACACCGAAAAAGGAAAATTTTATTGATTAATAAAAATATGAAATACAAGCATGGCTATCATACTCTAAGAGCTTGTTCAATAGGGTTGTTTTTAAGTTGAAGCTAGAAAAACATTTTTTAAACTGGAGTTATTAAAGCTTTTGTGTATGCTTGGTTAAAAATATTGTAAAAGAGCTTTTAAGTATTAAATGACAAAAATATCAAAGGTTGTGAAATAATACTAAAGGTACTTTATCACTCGAAAAATTACTAAGATTCTTTTATGTTATAAGGGGCAAAAAAG
This sequence comes from Acanthochlamys bracteata, assembly GCA_019914995.1. Classification (NCBI taxonomy): domain Eukaryota; kingdom Viridiplantae; phylum Streptophyta; class Magnoliopsida; order Pandanales; family Velloziaceae; genus Acanthochlamys; species Acanthochlamys bracteata. The sequence continues at coordinate 10,213,942 of CM034130.1, read as the reverse complement.
CCCATTTTACTTTTTAGAAAAAACAAATGCTCAAAAGCATCGGTGGGGATACTTTTTAGATTCCTTACCAGTTCCACTTCTTTCAACTACAAGCTCCTGTTAAAAGCTCTACCAATAACTAAAAAGAAATTAAAAAAAACAAAGAACATTTAAAGGCCAAAAGCAGCTTGCAAAAGGCTCTACCAACAAACCTTAATAAATTTGCAACATCTCTGATTGATGACTATAATACCCTGCACAAGATTTGCATTTGTCCACATATTAGCCTATGAAAAGTATGAATGAATTCCAAAAAGATTCAAACTTGAACTAGGCTCATAACGCTAATTCAAATCAATGATTTGATTGATTTGGTGCAAAATGGCCTTCATTCTTGTTGTTATAAACTTTATGTTGCAAGTCAGATAATATAATCAAAGCCTATTTTGCAACAGTTTTTTTTTTCTCCAGTGATTTCATAAAGCATAAAAATTTAGGAAATAAAACTATTATTCCAATCAATCAATTGACCTTTGACCTAAACTGTTTGAGCCCTTTGACTTCGACTAAGACCACATTATTCTTCAATTTGGGGTATGAATTGCAAGGTACCAGCTCTTGATTCAGACCTAGAAACCTGAAAATTCTCCTTGTACAATGTAATTCTAGAAACCAAATTGAAGATATGCATAAAAACAGAACTAGAAACTATTCAAAACTCACCCAAATATCAGTTCTTCGCAAATCCTTTCATAATTTTCACTTTGCCTGAGAGGACAAAGATAAGTAGGTGATACAATCTGTCACGAAGGTTCCATTTCCAAAAGTTGTGTCAATGTATTTCGATTGATAAAGGCATTTATTCTCAGCACTGTGAACTAGATCCTTCTCCCTTATATTGCTGGCAGAATTCTGAATCACACATTTCATAGGTGCAGTTGTTGGCTCTGCTGTTGAATATAAATGGTCTGGAGGCAGCTTCAATACATCCTGCATCATAAACCCAGGTGAAAAATAGTAATAACCATATCCTTCAATCATACAACAGAATCAGTGATGAAGTATGTAGTGTGAAATAAAATGAATTGATATTGACATCATCAGGATTTGCCCTCTGTGACTCAACAGCATAGACTCCTTGTGCCATAAATCCAGGGAACAAGCAGTTGTTACCAAATCCATGAATAAAACAATAAACTAGACATGATGCAGACCTGAAAGAGCCAACAACTTTGGGATCAAAGTAAAGTGTCAAATTACCTCCCTGCACATGTAGAGCAGTCTCCGGTGATCATGTCAAGCTCAAAAGGGAAATCCATCGTTTGTGTATCACTACTATGCTTGACAGTGTAAACTTTGTAACACATACTCATACATGTTGGAACAAATGCATGCAAGATGAAACCAATTACAGAGAACATGATACGGTACAACTCGCCGAACTCAAACGTATTCCATCAAATGCCTATGACAAGAAAATCAATCAATCAGACAAACAAAACAACCTAAAAGGAAAGGACTCAAAACTAACCCCGTCGGTATAAAATTAGGGTCATCAGATTTAACGTTGTAAGAAGCACCCCCAAGCTCGTAGCAAATGACTCCGAGCATTCGGCCATGGTAGTGCGATATCGTGAGCGACAAGATCGTTGGGGTGACTGTTAAAGGGAGTACAACGGTGAAGCTTGAAAACTGTAGCAGCACTCGCCGCTGCTGCTATGGCGGCAAAGGAGGAGACGAAGAAGAGTAAGAGAAGCAAACAGTGAGAAGGAGATAACCGGCGAGAAATCTGCCCTTCTGTCTCGATTGATCAATATGCATTGCTTTCAATTGCTTGATCAATTTCTCTTAAACATTGACTTGGTTTCCCATTTTTGGTCTGGAGCAGTTGCAGAAACAGAGAAACAGAAGGAGACCGTCGGTTCGATTCGGTTCACTTCTTTTTTTGTCCTTCCTAAACCAAATATATACAGCTGTTCGGAAATACCTTTAATCGCAAAGCTGATCTATAACTTTATATTATTTCAAAGAAACTCCTGAACGTTTAATATTAGCATGTTTACTCCTTGAATGTGAAGTTTCAGTTAAAGATTTATAATCTGGTTTCTTTATTATTTAATTTCTTTCAACTTTAAAACGTACTTAGTTTAATTTCATTCAAATTATGATTAACACAAAATTTTGAAATATAGAAGGACTGACTTGCAGAAAATATGACAAAGTCTTACTGTTTTATGAGATAAGTGATTTTTTATGTAATTATTATTAATTGATTTAAGATATGCGTCGTTGTTAACCTATAACATTAATTACACCGACACCGTTTACAACACGTAATATTAATCAACCTAACAAACTCAGCACAAATACTTGTAAAATTTAACTTAATAGGTATATCCTAATAAAGAATTTAGTTATTATTAATTGTTTGATCTTATTAATTTGCATCAAAACGGTGATGTCATTTATGCATTAGCTTAATAAGACAGACATGCATATTAATGCCTAAGCAAAAAAATATATTTGGATTATAACACATAAATGCATATGATTAATTTGACTCAGCTACTAAGGACGTGTTCTTTTTATCCAAAAAATCACTTTTTTTTTACTTTTAATAATCTATTTCTAAATACAAAGTAACATAAAATAACACAAAAATTCATTTTTAATTTACTTTCAATTATAAAAAAAAACATAATAATTCAATCTATTTTCAATAATACTATTTTTAACAATTCATTTGTAATAATTTATTTTCAAAACATTTATTATAAAGCCAAAAGAACGTACTTTTAGTGTATAGCACGCTTAAATGTTACCAACTTTAACTAAACTGTAAAACTGAAAAATATTTTAAAATACTTATAAAATTAGAATCTTTTTAAAATAAAACTATTTTTATTTGCTTTAAAAAAAATAATTTTATCTTTTTATATACAAATTATGTTAATTAATAATAAAATTTTATAATAGATAATTTTTATATATTTTCTAAGTTTCTAAATAAATTTATAAAATATTATAAAAAAATATTTAAAAATAAATATAAAAATAAATAAAAACGAATAATACTTTATAAACGTTGTCAAATCGCAGCCTAACTGAAATTACCCTAACCATAGAATAACCTAAAATTAACCTTACGGTAAAATTCACATTCTTTAATCTTTTTCTGAACCATCTATCTACAGTTCTACAAAGCAAAGCAACTTTCCTCATCAGCTAAATTACCAATTTACCCAACCACTAAAAACCTCTATGTATCTACATTTTATTAATATCGAAATTATCAATTTACCAAGGCCCTGAATTACCTTTATATTTAATTATGACAATCAAAATTAAGTAAATCACTAATTAGCCAACACTAAATTACCTAAATACCTTGTGACCCATTCAATTCCCTAAATTGCCCTTCGCAATCGCCCCTGTTCTCTTCTGCTTCTCCTTTCTTTCTGTCCCTGTAGTCTTCTTCCCATAAAAACCTTCATCGAAACTATTTGTCTCTCTCTCTCTACAACGCTTCTTCTTTCTTCTTTTTCTCTTTCCATGATTCCCGCCCACCGCTTTCTCTCTCCTCACTCGCAGTAGAGGAGAAACAATTTCAGAAAACCCCCAAAGTTTTCTTCTTCTCAGGTTCCAATTTCCCAATCTCTGATCCTCCAATTTCGCTATTTTCCCCCGTTTTTCTCGTGATTGAATTTAGTTAGGGTTTCACTGCTGCTGCTTTGATCGCTCTCACACTTTTGAATCTGATTCTTGTTTTTGGGATTTATTTTTTGTTGTTGCTTAGATAAAGGAAGAGTTGGTAGAAGTGGGATTGGATTTATGTCATTCAATCCACAATCAAGGGCACCAGCGTCGGATAAGAGTGATTCGCAGCTGAGGAAATCGGGTCGATCCGGTGGCATCGGCGGTGGTCACCAAAGAGGATTTCCAGGGAAGGGCGGCGCGGCCGCACCTCCACAGTTCTCCTCTTCGAGTAACAACAATCCGGCGTTAAACAACAACCGGAGGTCCGTCTTTTGTATTTCTGTAGAATTTCATGTAAAGTTGAATCTTTTTCTGTTTGTTTGATCCTTGATTGCATAAGCTGAATTCGTCTCAAGCGTACATTTAGATTGGTTGATGGTTAGTTAAAGTGTTGCTCTTTGTGGTGATGACAGAAGTATCTAGTAAGTAAAAGCAGCAAATTTTTGGTGGGATTTGGAATTGCACTAAGTTGAATGTCTCACAAGCTTGTATAACTAGTTGATAGGTCAAGGCGTTGGTATTTGTGGTACTGCTAATGGTATCTGGCAACTAGATGTTGCACTTTTTTGCCCATTGTATGCTAATGACATTATCTGATTGTGTTCTGACCATATGTGCTTAATGCTTGCGGCAATGGTAATGGTAGTGAGTTATTGCAACCAAAATTACATTTTTCCTTTTCCTTTTTTTTTAAAAAAAAAACTTTGCTAAGCTGAATGTCTCTAAAGCATATATACTTGATCAATTGATGGCTAGTGAAGAGGTTGAAGGTGTTGGTGGTCACTGTAATGCTAGTGATAGACAGCTGATTTACTCTTTTGAATTTTATATAATTATATGGATTTCTTTCAGATATATACTTGATGCTAGTACGAGATTGTTGTCTTCTGTAGTACTAGGCTCTTAGCTTTTCATGTTGATTGAATCTAGCTGATTGTTTTCCAAATATGCAATTTTTAGACTAGTAGAGATGTCTAAGTTATTACTCTGTCTTACTTTAATGAGTTTCTGAAAGCTAATTTGGTTCCCATTATTTCTTTGGTATTACTTGATTGAGCTGAACTTTACTTAAGTCACACGTTAACAAGTAACATAGAGATTTTTGGTTGTTTCTTGTGATAATCGTGATTGTCTGGAATATTTGGATGTGATTACTCCTTTTACTTTGATGTTCTACTTGTATAGCTTCAAGAAGTCCAGTAATGGGCAAGGATTTCAAAATAGAGTTGCTAATTCCTCTGGTGGGAACTCCGATTTGGCCCCTGCTCCAGTTTCTTCTCGGCCTGTACAAAATGGCGTACTCATTCAGACCCACTCTCATGGTATCTCAGTAGTTAATTGTTTCCACTTTCTTGTTAGTAGCAGTAGTTATTAGATGGTGCAATCTCTTTGGGCATTTATACAATCCTCAAAATTGCCACTTGGGTCCCATGGGACTTTCAGTCTTCCTGCACTATGGTTGTGCAATGTCATGGTTTCATGCATAATTGGATCTAGACGGATGGATATTATTGTGATTTTGTCAAACCAGATGTTGGCCTTTTTTTTTTTTTTTTTGTTGCTCCCCATGTCTCAACAGGGACTGCTAAAGATTGAATGTGAATTTTTTTGCAATCTATAGTTTTGATAAAGCTGCTGTCACTTGTTCATTTATTTGATTTAAAGTTTTTGTTTTATGTAGGGCCTTCTGACACACAGTCAGGATCCGGTGCTGGTAAACCTGCTGAAGCATCTGTTCAGAGAAGCTCAAGAGGATCTGTGCCTAGGCCACTACCCTCTCAGCCTGCAGCAGGATCTTCAGATCCTGCAACCCCAGTAACACCGATTAAAGGTTCAATGCTTTTAACTCCTAGCTCCCTCTACCTTTTCAGTCAATTGTAAATGAGAGACTTGTAACACTCTGGAAAGCATGATAGCTTCTATAACTTATTCTTTATTGTGTCCCCGAAGCATTGTTCTTATTGCAGTTAACACCTAATCTCTCTCAGGGGATGCTTCAAAATCATTTGCTTTGCAATTTGGAACCATTAGTCCTGGCATGATGAATGGAATGCAGGTACTAGTTAGAGGAATTGCAGGTTCTTGATTATTACAACGACGCCTTTGAGTTTATTGATTGGCTATGTATTATTGATTTTAGATACCTGCACGGACGAGTTCTGCACCTCCAAATCTAGATGAGCAGAAATGTGACCAGGTAGGTAAAAATATGGCAGCTTTGACAATTTTTGTGGCAACATGTTATCCGTAAAGCACTTTCCTGTGACCTTCTGTTCGTCTTTGTAAAATACTGGCATTTCCATTATAATTTTTAGAGTTTTGTATTAATAAGAAATTCAGGCAATTATCTTACTTTCTTTTAGCAACTTTTAAATAGATTAAGAACTTCCCAAAGAATGTGATATTCTTTCTACATGATTGTTGATGATTGGAGAGTCCTCTTTTTGTAGGCTCGTCATGGTACGTTTAGGGCAGTCCCCACCCTGCCCGCGCCCTCTGCACTGAAGCAGCAGGAGCCGCATAATCAGCAAAATTTATCAAAGAAGGATGTCAGCAGTGCTCAACAGTCCCATTCTGTAGAGCCCAATTCTTTGACCCAAATGAAGCAAGAGCTGCAGCCTCATATCCCAGCTGGTCCGTCCGTAGGACCTCCTAGGCCAGGTATTCCCATGAATGCAAGGTCAATGCATATTCCTTTTCAACAGCAGCAAATGCCTGTCCAGTTTGGAAACCCTGGTTCCCAGATGCAGACCAGGGGTGTAGCGCCTGGCTCACTGCAGATTCCTATGACATTACCTGTGGGAAGCGGCCATCAAGTTCTTCCCCAGATGTTTGTTCCTGGTCTCCCACCTCATACTCTCCAGCAACAGGCAATGAATTATCAGGGCCAAGGTCTGGGGTTTGTGCCTCCAATGGGTCCCCAGCTCGGAATTGGTGTGGCCCCTAGTCAATTCCCTCAGCAGCAGCCAGGGAAATTGGGTGTTCAAAGAAAGACTGCCACTGTAAAAATTACTCATCCCGATACTCATGAGGAGGTACGGCTTGACAAAAGGGCTGATACAAATGTAGATGGTAGTTCTGCAGGGCAAAAGCACATGCCTAATTTAACATCTCAATCTCAACCTGTTCCTTCATTTGCTCCATACTTCTCCCAATTGCAACCAGGCAGTTATGATCCTTCAACACCTTTCTATCCTACTTCTACTTCTCATCCTCTTACAAATGCCCAAATTCCAACAAATTCACAGCCTCCCAGATATAGCTACACTGTTGGACAAGGTGGCCAGACTATTTCCTTCATAAACCCTTCTGTCCTGAGTTCCATACCTGGAGCAAAATCAGCGCCTTCATTCAATAATGCGCCTGAGCCAACTACAGCTCAGGTCTCTGTTCCATCTGCTTCTGTCCAGGTGTCGGTGAAGCCACCTTTAACCGATAAAAGCAAAGCATATCCAGTGACAATTACTGCACCTATTGCAAAGCCTAAAGCACCTAAAGCTTCAAAGGACCATTCTGAGGCTGCTCCTGTTCAGCAAAAGGCAACCTTGATTGTAATTGAGCCTCATTTGACTTCTGAATCATCTTTAAGCAGACATCTTACAGGTGGAAGCTCTGATGTTCAGAAAGCAGAAGCAGGAGCATCTGGTCCTGATGCTACTGGTAGCACAGGTGTTGAATCTATTACAGCAGTAGTTGGAAGTGATGCTAGTAGAAAAGAATCAATTAGAAGGTCAGACTCTTTCAAGGATCAACAGAAAAAGACAAGTGGAAAGGATCATAGACATATTCAGCAGCAACACCAGGTATGAGTATTTGTTAATCTCACCTCAGCTTTCAGCTCCTGTATTCTGAATCTTTCAGTGGATATTGAGCAGCACATTTGTGAGACGAGATTATATCATCAAATGTTTAACTTTGATTTGCAATTGGGTGGTTGCAGGTCCATGTATCTGAGCCTATAGAGGGCAGAGTTTCTCCTTCTTTAAAATCATCTGAAGAAAGAACGTCGGAGGATGCAACAACCAAAGAAATGCCTGTGAGCACTGGAAAAGATGTGTCCCATCCCACCTCAAGCTTTCAAATACCTAGTTCAGAACCTAGTATCTTGTCTGAAACTGGACCATCGGAGTCAGTTCTGAGCAAAACAATTTCTCCTCATTTAGGGGCCTCTGATGATATCTTGCACAAAGCAACAGCAGATGCTGTTTGTGTAGGAACTCCAGGTGTCCTTGAGATTGCAACTGCTTCCGGGGCTCTTAGCAATGATAAAAGCTTGGGAAATGTACCTGAAATTGAAGCAGAAAGAGTTGCATATAAGAACCTAGATTCTTCCTCTTCTCAAGATTCTCAAACTCCATCTGAGGTTACAAAGGAAGAGTTGGTAGTGTCTCCACATGGGGAACATGAATCATTTGATGATTCCTTACAAGAAAGAACTTCTTATCAGATGCATTCAGGGTCGGGTGGTTCTGAATCATCAAACCAAGTTGCATTTGAAATGAAAGATGATGGATTAACTAAGTCAGTAATCCATGAGGTAGATGGTAAGCAACCAGAACTTGGAGCTCATGAAGTAGTTGAAGTAAATTCAGAGGTTGATGGGCAGATGGAAGAAATCAAAGAGCAAGTTGGCTCTGGTATTACTGAAGCTGAACTTCCTGCTTTAACTCCTGTTGAGGATAAACATGCACTCCCAGATGCATTTGAAGACTTAGAAATATCTGTATCTCAACCTGCCAGTTTGAGCAGCCCAATTTTACAGCAAACAGATTCTTCTACAACTGCTGCATCTGAGACATCTAGTATATTAGAAGGAAATGCTTTTGACAGTTCCAATGTGGAACCGCAACCTCTTATGCCATCTGGACTGAAAGACAAAAATTCTGTGGAGCCTTCAAGAGTGGCTAAGCCTTCCACAAAGAAAAAGAGAAAAGAGATGCTTTCCAAAGCAGATAGTGCAGGGTCATATGATCTCTATAACGCGTATAAGGGACCAGAGGAGAAGACTGAAGCTTCAAATGCTGGGGAAACTGTTGATATGCCTTCCATAGCTGAAGCCAAAACTATTCCTAAAGGTGATTCTGAGAAGAATATTGCTTCAAGTGAGGAAGATGGGCAAAGCAAAGGTGAGATTGATGATTGGGAAGATGCAGTGGATATATCTGCTCCAAAGTTGAAAACCATAGATTATGATCATGTTAGCACGGTTTCCGGAGCACAGCAACATCATGATGAAAGAAAAAATAAGTACTCCAGAGATTTCTTGTTGAAGCTTCAAGAAGAATGCTCTTTGCTTCCTATAGGTTTCGAGATTGGGCCAGACATAGCTAATCTCTTGATGAGCACACCTGCACATTTTGCAGATCAACCATATCCAAGTCCTGGAAGAATTACAGATCGTTCTCCAGGAGTTTCCCGAGGTGACAGGCGTATAGTTGGCATGTCAGATGACGACAAGTGGATTAAAACACCTGTTTCTTTTGTACCTGGGCGGGATTTCCGGATGGACACTGGGCACGGAGCTGGTAGTGTTAACTTGCGTCCTGGACAAGGAGTTAATAATGGTGTTCTTAGAAATCCACGTGGTCAATCATCTAATCAGCACATTAGTGGGATTCTTTGTGGACCTATGCAGGCGGTTACATCCCATGGATCATTAAGAGCTGGTATTGATGCTGATAGATGGCAGCGTGCTACCAGCATTCAGAGAGGTCTAATGCCGTCTCCACAATCGCCGTTGCAAATGATGCACAAAGCGGAGAGTAAGTATGAAATTGGAAAGGTATCTGACAAGGAAGTGGCTAAGCAGAGGCAGCTGAAAGGCATATTAAACAAGTTAACACCACAAAATTTTGATAAACTTTTCCAGCAAGTCAAAGAGGTTAACATTGATAATACAGTCACTCTTAATGGAGTCATCTCGCAGATTTTTGACAAAGCTCTGATGGAGCCAACGTTTTGTGAAATGTATGCGAATTTCTGCCACCGTTTGTCAGATGAGCTGCCTGATTTCTTTGAAGATAATCAGAGGATTACTTTCAAAAGATTGCTTTTGAATAAATGCCAAGAGGAATTTGAAAGAGGAGAGAGAGAGGAAGCTGAAGCGAACAAAGCTGAAGAGGAAGGTGAAATCAAGCAATCTGATGAGGAGAGGGAGGAAAAGAGGCTGAAGGCACGTAGGCGTATGCTTGGAAATATTCGGTTAATTGGAGAGTTGTTTAAAAAGAAAATGTTGACTGAAAGGATTATGCATGAATGCATTAAGAAGTTGCTAGGACAATACCAGAATCCTGACGAAGAAAATATCGAAGCTTTGTGTAAGCTGATGAGTACAATTGGTGAATTGTTTGATCAGCCCAAGGCCAAGGACCATATGGATGCATATTTTGATACGATGCAGAAGTTATCGACAAACCCAAATCTGTCTTCAAGAGTTAGGTTTATGCTAAAGGATTCAATTGATCTTAGAAAGAACAAATGGCAACAGCGAAGGAAAGTTGAAGGTCCAAAGAAGATTGAAGAAGTTCACAGGGATGCTGCTCAGGAAAGACAAGCACAGGTTGGTAGGTTGTCTAGAGGTTCAAGCATTGGTGGTGTCTCCAGAAGGGCTCCACCTATTGACTTTGGCCCTCGTGGATCTTCTGTATTGCCATCTCCAACTTCACCATATATGGTTGGTAGTCGTGGTTTACCATCTTCAATCCGCGGTTATGGTGCACAGGATGTTAGAATGGAAGATCGTCCATTTGAAAGAACATATTCAATTCCACTGCCTCAAAGACCTAGTAATGATGGTTCTATTACGCTTGGGCCTCAAGGTGGACTTGCTAGGGGCATGTCCATCAGAGGACAGCCGCCTGTTTCAAGTGTTCCCTTTGCAGAAATGCCCTCCGGTGGTGGCGAACTCCGTAGAATAGTATCCAGTCTAAATGACTACAATATTATGCAGGATAGGCTCACTGGGTTCTCTAATCAGCCAAGCCCTCAAGATCGTCATGCCTTTGATAGACCAACAACAATGTTGAACTCTCCTGGAAAAGCAGGTGTATCTTCTGAGGCAAAATCCTTAACTGAAGAGCAATTGCGTGAAAAGTCCATCTTAACTATTAAAGAATTCTACAGGTACTATCCTTACTTTTGCACCAAGTATGCTTGTCTGCATGTGACGAATTTTGCCCTGTGGTAAACCCCCAGATGATTCTTTTCTCAAATTTAATATTAAAAGCTTCAGTATTCTGTGGATATGTTTTGTCTATTGAGGAGATACCATGGCCAGTGATGTTTTGGATGTTAGATGTGTTTTGCAAAATGTGATTGCTTTATATGAAAGTTTTAGAGTTGATGGTGTTCTAGTTGTTCATGACCATGGATGTTCTACTCGTTTTCTTCTTTCCTTCAGTATGGATTACCATTGACGCCGCCAAGGTTTGAAAATACCCTAGGCTTGGTTGTGGCTAATTACTTAGGGATACTGGATTATAAGAATTGTAGTTAATCTTATTAGGTTGTTGCACGTCAATTAACAAGATTAACTTGTCCCAAGTAAGGATGTGCAGCCTTGGTTAGTCATTCACTTATATGAATCAAAAGTGCTTCTCATGGATTGGTAGGCTCTGACAGAATTTGATGGTTTCAAGTACAAAAGGTTCCATTCTATGTGAGGTAGCTAGATTTTCTACACTGAGTTGTCATGATCCTTATTTGGTATACATGCACCTATACTTACAGCACAGTTTTAGTGGCAATTGCAAGTTGGGAAGGATTATCTATCTTATAGCTTGCAATAGCAGCCACTGATGCATTTAATTTAGGTATGCTGCCAGTTTGCTATCCAGCATTTTAATTGGCCTATCTGACTCATTTTGATGTTGCACGTATGTGTAGTGTTTCAATTTGAATTATTATTGTTTGTTTAGTTTTTGAAGGTCTAAAACTCATTCGGCTAGCTCCTATGTTGTGTTTTCTGATTCTTAGACATCATTACTTGCTTAGTGTAAAAATCCTATGTATAGTGGGATGAATCTTACTATAATGGATGCGGTATTTGCTCGGTGTGTTATTTTGTCAAATAATTGTCTTGATGGTATAACACTTCGTATTAGAAAGTTAATCTGAGAACAGCATTGGCCAAAGTAGTTATTTTTATGTATCAATTTCCGTGAACTTTTGATGTATGCATAGACTTATTAGAAAATCCTTTGCAACAAGCTTATCATGATTATTAAGGGATGCTTGGCATGAATCCCAACCAATGAACACAAAATGATGCAATTTTTAGTCAAAAGTAGTCTCATACCCAAAACTTCTATACGAGTTATACCCAGAATTTTTCTTGTACGTGTTTGTCTATAGTAAGATGTTGATTATGTCAAACTGCCGACCTTTGCATTAAGCTCAAAGCTGCTTTCCTTCTTTTGCAGTGCCAAAGATGAGGATGAAGTTGCTTTCCGCACCAAAGAGCTCAACTCCCCAACCTTTTATCCATCCATGATATCATTGTGGGTCACTGACTCATTTGAAAGAAAAGACAAGGAAAGGGATCTTTTGGCCACTCTCCTTGTCAGCCTTTGCAAGTCTCATGACCATTTGCTCAGACAACCGCAGCTTGTACAAGGGTAATTTGTTACTTAGCTTTGTTAACATGCCTCATGAAGCTTTGTAGAGCTTCTGTATCGACATATTGTTCTTAATGTCTATATCTAAGCGAATCGTCTACTGACCAGGTTTGAATGTGTTCTTACATCGTTGGAGGATGCTGTTAATGATGCTCCTAGAGCTGCAGAATTCTTGGGCCGGATTTTTGCGAGAGTAATTCTGGAAGATGTTTTATCTCTCAGAGAGATTGAAAGATTGATCCATGAAGGTGGTGAAGAGCCAGGGCGTCTTTTAGAAGTTGGGCTGGCTTCTGAAGTTCTTGGCAGTACCCTAGAGGTAATTAGAACAGAGAAAGGGGACTCTGTTTTGAATGAGATCAGAATGAGTTCTGATTTGAAGTTGGAGGACTTTCGTCCTCCACATCCTTTGAAAGCCAAGAAGCTGGAGGCATTTCTTTAGAGATGAGGATGCTGTCTACCTGATGGAAAATCTTTTTTGTTAGGTCCACTAGTCTGCCCATGCTTCATAGAAAAAATTATCTTGTAGGTTATTATTGTTCTTATTATCATAATTGTTATATATATGTATAAATATTTCTTTTGTTTCCTATGCGTTAATATTTTCTGCTAGAGGAGACATCGAGGTCAATAGAGAAGTCACCTGTTGGATCAAAGAGAGTTATCTGTCCATATTCTTGCACTGTTTTAGCTCAAGCAGGTTTCCTTGGGAAACAAGGAGCAGGATATTTGTTCATTCCAGGACTTCATTGGTGCAGAGATATCTTCATTCTTCGGTCAATGGGATAACGTTATTGCAGTACTAGCGAATTCATTGGATATGGTATCCTTTAAGCAACAAGTGCCCAGTGGGATGCTGTGTATCTGATGGGCTGATACTTGCAGATGTAGATTAAAATGTATTTTATCCACGTTGCTGTTTGGATGTAATGTTGAACCTGCGCCATGGAAAGCAGTCATGAGAGTTAAACTGAATGGAGTTCAGTACGTTAGTAGTCCTGAGTTTACTCCCAAACTATTGCATGTGAATACTTTTGCCAACTCTTGCTTGTATCTTGGAAGAATGTATGTATATAGAAATGTAATTGGGATTTAAATTTACATTTTATTTACATAAGAAATTGTTACCCATTTAGGCTCTGTTTGCTTATAAAAAAAAAAAGCTTTTCAATTTTTTATTTTATATTTTTCAATACATATTTTATAAGTATATAAAAAATTTATTTTTATAAAGTGTAATTTTTTACGTAGTAAAATTTTTTTATTGTATATTTTAATTATTTTTTAAAAAATAAAAATAATAAAATTTGTTTTCTAAAAAAATAAAAATATTTTTTATTTTAAAAAAAAATTATTTTATAAGTATTTTTAAATGCCTCCTTAAGAGTTTAAATAGTATATCTTTCTTTTTAAAGATTAGAGGCAAATCAAGAGGCGGTTTATGATTACCCTAAGTTTCTATATTTGCTTAAAAAATTAGTCTTTAGATGACAGATTTCAGAGAATTTTGTGCACCTAGGTCTATGTTTTTGTCTCTCCTAAATTAACTTGATAAACTTTGGTAGTTTATCCATCTTTTCCAAACTACAAAATTCCGTGGTGGGATACCTATTGATACAACGATGTTGCTCTACTCCATAAGCTGGCGCTTGTCCTTCCTGATTAATAAAACCTTATTGAATGCTGGATATCTGTTGGAACATGCTTCTGCCCCATATATTCGAGATACGAAACTGAATAGAGTGCGTTCGCATTGTTTTTCATAATTCTAATTTTTCAATTTCTTTTTTTTTTTAGACTTTCTATCATATTTTATATAATTTATTTAAAAATTAAAAAATATTAAAATTTATGTCGTAAATTATTATTATTATTTTGTTATTTTTTAAGATAAAAATAAAATTTATCTTTAAAATATGATAAAAATATTTTTATTTTAAAAAAATATTTTTATAAACACTCTGAAACACTTTATGCTGTCGGCATCTAATGTGGCCAGGTTATTGCTTGTGCTTGTAATTGTTCTGGTTTTCTCTGATGCCAGCGGCTGCTTAGACACAAACCAACTCCGCATGAAAAAGATGGAAGTTCGCAGATGAACTTCATCTTTTTCAGGGCACTATTCTACCACTAGACCACTGGTGCCTTTCATTTTGATGGTCTGCAGTTAGGGACATTGTGAATCGTATCTGCATACCATTTTGTCCTAGCGTAATACAAATAGTTCAGACGAAAACAAACCATTACGAGTCTCTCCAAATTGACCACAAAGTAGTAGCATATTGTGTATTAGACTTGCAAAACAACAACGACAAATAAATATGGCAAGAAATTGAAACGAAAGAGATATTTTTAGATCTAATGCTAAAGAGTCGATTTATGTTTGATTACAACTACAACACAAATGTGACCAATTTATGATAATTTAATGAAACAGACGACTGGAGCAAGATCCTTTCTTCATGTAGAGAAAATAGATGGCAACACATGATATCCAGATTTCAGTTCAGATGTAGAGTTCATTGTTTGTGTACCAGGACTTCTGAAAACCTTGTATGCGCTCCAGCAATCATACTTATGGCTTATGGATTTTAAAGCCAAACACCCTCGGAACATAATGCTGTGATGGCTTCTGTGGCTTCAGGTGCCCATATGTCATCAGAAATAGATGGGGAAATGTGGTACCAAAGTATGCTCCATCTATGTCTAGCATGCGTCAAGAAAAACTTTCTGTAAACGCAACTTAAGAGTAATGAATGAGATGAAGTAGGTACTACAAAGCTTCAAACATCCTGCGATGCATCAGAAAATTTGCCATAAGCTGGATATCCAAATATTTGTCTTGATTGACACAATTTGCCAAGTACTTCATAATACATTTACTTCTGCTCACATGCTACTTCATGGAGTTCAATCATTTTTACTCTATTCAGGAGAAATGACACCATCCAGAATGAGAATCAACAATATATTAGGTCTTCAGTTATCCCCAGTCCTTGTTGCAATTTTCTATGTAAATGAGATGAGAACTCAAATAAATGGAGACTTTCCAGATATAATTGAATGGAAGCCCTTGGAGCTATAAAATGATGAACCAGACAATAGTTTCTATATTAGTAGTAACTACGTAAAACATCTCATATACATGAAATAATATGAGAACAAAAGGATACTGCCTTGGTACTTGGATCTTGGATAATATATATCCTCGCACTTGGGGCAGTAGATTTTCACAGTACTTGAACGAGGAATGTCTGATTGTCCAACAGGAAGACACGGTTGACCACAGCAGTAAACCCTAGGGCATCTTCCAAAATCGTAGTTCTTAAACTTCTCAAGCTGCAAACAAGTGAGTCCTGGTTGCAAGTTCTTCAAAAGGCAAAGAGTCAACACAAAAATGGAAAGGTCAAAATGCAAACCACTACCATTGCTGCCATCCCTTTGCTAGTCAAAATATATCGAACATGAATTAGACCATATAACATCTCTGCTGCCGATTCAACCAACTCATTCTGTTCCTCAGTAAACATATCACCTTTGAATTGGTAGGCAAACCCACAAGGAAGTTTTAGTCAAGAAAGTAAACATAGTGATTTAGAGAATATAATTATTTAAGAATAGATCAGTATGGTCACATCATTCCTGGATTAGATTAAATTTTTGAGTCATTGAAGATGTGAATTTAAAGACTTGTCCTAATTACTCTCTATAACCATTAAGTACTCAAATGATTCCTGAATTTCATAGGTAATAGTTATTAAAATCTGCTGGCAATATATTAATAAGTCTTAGATGATTCAGGGATTATGTTGCAGAATTTAGGTATTAGAAATTATAAATTTGCATTTCAAGTCCCTTAATGGTTGAAAATTCCTACTCTAATATCCTAAGACATCAACAAAGTCGGACGCTAATCTGATTTACATAAATATTATTTTCCAGGGAATGGCAAACAACCAACAATGAGATAGGTGGGTTTCTAAAAAGAAATACTTCTGAATGTGTGGTTATCTTCACTTATCACCACCAAATGGTGAATGAGTTAAATTTCATATTAATATTTAAAAGAACCTTCTGCAATTTATTAGCATTCACTACCATCCAACTCAAAAAATACTACTTCTTTGACAGTCGATGGGGATAGTAGCTGTAGAAAATAAAAAACTTAAGCAGTAGCTCAACTTCTGGGGAGATAGATTCTGTAGGGGTGATCAACAGCATTTTTATGTTTAAGACATGAAAAAATTTAAGCCCTACATGTCATCTTTAAGAATTACGAAGGAAAGAAAGAAATAAAGTGAGAGAAAGAAAGAAAGAAAGAAATCAGTTACCATGTGAAGATTCAACATCCAAGATCAGATCAAGTGCATAGTCATAGTAGGGAACTTGACTGCTTAATCCACAAAGGTTGAAATCATCCTGTATGTAGTCCTCATCAACTTCACAGAAGAACTCATTCCCTCTTAGATTGCAGAACCATGATATCCAAGAAGTGTCTTCCCCCTCAGAACCACTGATGTCAGATTCTTCGCTGTCTGTTTCAGATTCTTCTGTCTCAACAACAAAGTTTGATGTGGTTACAGCAAAATATATGTAGGAACACCATCCACTAATAAAATGAAGACATTAAAAGTTTGCACATAGATTACTTAAAAGATAAAATATAGAAGGATGTCGCGCAAGAAGTCCTGCTTGCAATATGCTTATGCTTATTATTTCTAATATACTCGTGGTCCTTCACTGACTTTTAACAATTTTACTAACAGAGACATAGGTTCCTTACTAATTTGCCAGGAAAAAGATCTCCAATATGCGAAAGAAGGAATGCACGTGATGGAAATTAACCACAACTACCCTAAATCCTACTATAATATGAATCTTGATAGTAAATACAACCTTTTGTTATAAATGAACTCCAATAAGGAAACCAAAAAGTTATAAGGTTCAGAGGGTTGCACCAGTCCCCACTATATCAATAACCTCATGGTCATCTACATATAGCACCTAATCTACATTGCGGAAAAACTTACCATTACTATCTTGAACAAATTAAACCTCGTTCCATATATCTAAGGAAATATTCTAAAGATTTAACATGACTATTGAAGCACAACCTCCCACGTCAAATAAAAGACTACGTAAATGAATCACAACATCCAGTAAGTACCAGCTTTTAAATACTAGCTACAGTGCATAATTACAGGATTGGTCTTACGCAAATTATCTGCTTCAACTGGTCTCTTAAGATCTTTATTTGCAATGGCACATTACTGCAATTGCAATGCATTAAATCTTCATCTTCTTCACCAGACTTTGACGTTGTCTTTACTTTCTTCTACTTGCTTCGATTTAAAGTTTTAAATAAATACTTCACCTGTCCATTCTAGAGAACTTCAATAACTGAATAAGTAACATTTTTATAAAATCTGAACGAAAATTACTCCATATAACCAGGAAACATCTCCCAAATATCCCAAACTTAACAACTACAAACAAAATTTTTCGCACTCTGAATATATAATATTATACGTAATAGTAATAACAACATTCATGAGAGAATTCCTGTGATGAAGATTGCATATATTCAATACCTTTTACATCTTTTCCCTAATCACAAACAAGTAACAAGGAGAAAATCACGCTATTAGTAACAACAACGATGCCATTTGTACAATTCCTAAAAATGAAGACTGCACATGTTCCACTAGCTTTGAAAATCTTCTTCAAATACGAAAAAGGAAACATGTAACAAGAACCACAAACCATCTGAGTTCTTGCTTTGCTGCTGCTGCTGCTTTGCTCGAAGCTGTTCCTTCTCCTTATTATCTCCGCTGCCGCTGCCGCCGCGCTGCCCACGGCGGCGGTCGCTCCCGTGCATAATCTCACGGTCGATCGAGCTCCGTGGATTACAGATCGGTGAAAAAATTCAGTTGTGAGAGGAAAGGATTTGTGAGATTTCGGAGATGAAAAGAGTAGTATTTGGAAATGGTTTAGATTCTTTTTTCCAGAAATTTGAAGAACTTATTTTAAGTTTTTTGGAGCTGGAGAATCTGGAAACTTTTTACATTATCAGGCTAACAAATACCGAATTTTGTTTACCTGCAAAAACTAACATGGGATTTTTCATTTTTTGACATTTCTTTAGCTCCTGCAAAAACCTAAAAACTGTTAAAAACCGAAACAACTTCATAAGGGAAACTGAGCTATGCAATTGGTATGTGCATCTGTTATTACATAGGCTAACAAGTACTTTTTATTTTTTAAAATAAAAAATATTATTTTTTAAAAAACATTTATTTATTTATCTAAAAAATAAGTATTAAAGTATTAAGAAGTAAATTATTTTTAATTGTTTAAATAAAATTTATAAAATATTGAATAATTTTAAACAAAAAGTTGAAATGAAAAAAATAGAAAAACAAAAGCAAAAATGCCTATATCTTAATTATTAGTACTGCCAAATATTCTATTGGGAATAAGAAGAGACAACGAAGTTTAAATATTGAATGTTAATACAATGAATAGTGGTTCTAGTTTGTAATGTAAAACCCTTTATAAGCGCCACCGAGATTCGAATCATTCGATAAGAAAGCGAGCAAAGAGAGTTCAATGGACTCTCGGAGCAAGACGTCGACCTCTTCGGGGAAGTTTCCCACGAACCCGAAGAAGAATAACAACAAATAGAAAGAATAAGAATAAGAAGGAGGAGGAGATCGATCTTCAGGGTCATCATCGGCGTCATTCTCTTCGTCATCCGGCAGTGGGGCGAACAGCAACAACAGTAGTGGAAGCGGTAACGGCAACGATGTCGAAGATAAAGGAAATCAAAACTGATGCAAGTTTTTGAAAAGGAAATCAAAACTAATCGTTATTTTGTATTCAATGTCTTCTAGTGGGATTCTGTATGTGCTAAATTAGGCTTCTTCTCGTAACCTGATATTGCAAAATAAAATGGGTCCAAATTTGTAAAGTAATTATTGTGTGTCAATTTATAAAAAGTATTCTTACACTGATCCAGTTCTTTACATTGCTATATCATAACTTATATAGGGATTTAAATGAAAAAGTCACTGAATCAGTATAGGAGTGGGAGTTGTTAGCAATTAATATCAATTATTGGGTTAACGCGAAATGTAACATTTTTAATTCTCATTTTACTTTATTCACATTATATAGACCCTGCTCTCTTGTGTTCTTCTTCTTCAGTAACCAGCAATCGAGAATCTGACTCTCACAATTTGTGCGGTAATCTGTTCTCTGATTTTTTTGTTCCATTTGTCTCTTAAAATTTCATCCTCATGATTGGAGTTTTTGGTCGGTTTCTGTATAAAATTTCTAGAAAAACTGATGCGGAAAATTTGTTTTTGTTTCACTTTTTTCGTTTGAAATTGTTGCTCAATCGTTTTTCTGTTGAATCGAGTTGGGAGGACAGATTCTGCCTTATATTGGTAATGGTTGCCACTATGCTCACACGATTAGGTTTTGTTTCTGGATTTGTTGTGGATCAATGTAATTGCAGGTAGATCAACGCTGTGGTGGTTTTTCTTTGTTTGGAAATGGTAGGTTTGTGGCTATAATAACAATTGATGGATGTTACAGTTCTCTCTAAATTGACTTCAGATGGCTACATTACGGAATCTGAAGATCAAGACCGGTACTTGCAAGCGCATTGTTAAGGAAGTTCACTCTTATGAGAAGGAGGTTGAGAGAGAGGCTGCGAAGACTGCAGACATGAAGGAGAAAGGTGCAGATCCTTATGATCTCAAGCAACAGGTATCTCCTGATCTATCAGATTCTTATGCAATTTCTCGTGTTGTTTTTTTATGTGCATCTATTTTATGTCGATGAATCCCATGAATTTTGCTGCTGCTTGTGTTGAATGTCTGTGGTTGGATTCTTTCATTGTAGTATCAATTGTTGCGTATTGAGCTTCAAGGTCTGGCTGGGGATGGTTTTTTGAACTCTTATTTGTTGTTTTGGATATATATTTCTTCTGATTGATGCAATCATTATAATTTTCTCTTGACAATTTAACAAACTCAGATGAATGCTTAGCCCCACTTCTACTAACTCTATCTCTTCCTTTGCTTACTTTTGTGCAGCTTACAAGCTGCCTTCTTGTAGTAGAGTACTTATATCTTGTTGCCATGTCTCCATGACACAAATTTCTTCTTTTATTAATGAAGGCAATGACTGTGGGGACATATTGGCATGCGGTTTTATTTGTTTATAATAATTGTCAATAACTGGAGTCTACATTTTCAATGTCTGGTTCTTCACTTCGCACAATTTGATCTACTCGTACTGAAATTAGCATTTGCATTTAGATACTCCTGTAGCTTTCCTGTGAAACATTTATGATTTTGGAATGGTGATGAGCAGCAAGCTTATCAGCCTTTCTCATTCTTCCTACCTGTGTATTGGAAATGGAGGAGTCGGGAATGAGATGATTTAACAGATGTACTTCTGTCGTTATTTCTCTTAAGCGCTATCTGGTAACAGTTTTAAGATTATAAAACCTAAGCTAGAAGTGAGAGAGGGAAAATACTGAAGTGAGGCTTTTTTTATTTTTTTTGGTGAAACACTGGGCATTGCAATTGAAGTTATGCATTTAGGAATGTTTCCGATAGGGAGAAGAAGCTAGGCATGTGGTACTTCGAAGGGCATATTATCCTTATTAATTATGGTCATGTTGCCGTTCTGTTTGAAACCTAAGGATTTTATCCTTGGTTAATTTATACTAAACTGAACTGTAAATCATGCAACTTTGTCTTCTAATATGAAAATATGATCATTTTGTGCAGGAGAATGTGTTAGCAGAATCGAGAATGATGATTCCTGATTGTCGCAAGCGTCTGGAAGCTGCACTTGCTGACTTGAAGTCGACCTTGGTAACAAGAAATTGCCACCTTGTGCTCTACATTTTTGCGGAACCTGTCTAACAGCTCTAATTCCTTGTAGGAAGAGATCAAAGAATCAAATGAGCAGGGTCCAGAAGTGGATGATGCAGATAGCACAATTAAAGAAGTGGAAGCATTATTTCAAGAAGTTGAGTAGGGGTTCAAGTGAGTGAATGTTAGTATTGGATCTACTGTCAGTTGCTTATGCTGTCTTGTGGTTTTTTAATGATGGCTACAAATCTGCTATATAGATCGTGACCGAGTTATGTTAACTATGAAATTGTTGGATTATTTGTGACTCCTAACACTATATCGTAAACTTGAAGTTATTTGGATGCTTGAGAAATCCTTTCTGGTGATGCTCTTGCAAAATTACCCTACTTCATACTTGCTGTTAGACTAAATCTGAAACAATTATCCGAACCATAGTGTGCTACATGAGCCACGGTCATGTTAATGTTGTGAACAAAAAAGTTCACTTGGAACACAAGGAGGTGGTTTGATCTTAGCAAGTCTTGTTCATTTTTTAAAGCAGAGTGGAGCGCAGCACAACCCACATATAAGGAAGGCTCGTGCGAAGGTGCCGGGAAGGAGGGTGTTGTCATCTTGAACCACAGGCCGTCCAAAGGGATCAACATCCAGGTATGCAAGCTATTTATGAACGCAATTGCTCGGACCGCCCCATCTGCCTGAGTGGCTGGCAGAAGCCATAGAACTCCTGGCCTTTTCTATCAATGAAAAGGCACCAATCTCCCAAGCTCTCCACCTTCCTCCGGTCCAGTATTGGTCCTGCAAAGTACAGTTGGTATACTTCCTGGTTGTGTTGCCGGAAACTGGGGATCGCCCTATGCGGTGGACCATTAATACCGAAATTAAAAACGTTCTTATTAATTGAGTTAGTTTTGAATATAAGAAAGTGTTTAAAAATAAATTTCACAGAAGTAATATTGTAAAATTCGATAATAAATAGAGTTCGTTATTAAAATTTAGAATGTTCTGGTAATTGATACGGTCTATGACCACAGTTTCAACCCGACTTGACCAACTCTAATTAAATTATTATTGAATTATTAAATAAAACAAAAAAGTCATCCTTAAAAGAATTTATTAATAAAATTTAATCTCAAATTCCAGGCTCTAATTCGAACCAACAGATATTCGATCTTTTCAAGACCACCTAGGATTTCTACTACTTAGGCCAAATTTCGTTATATTCTAAGCCCCAAATTCCGTTGAATTCTTGTTGCGGATTAGTCAATTGTTTTAATTCGGTAGCTTTGCCGCCGAGACTAGTGAAGAAATCGACCGAGCCGATACCGAGAAGCGGTGTGGCGGCGAAGAAGACAACGCCGACGAAGTCTGCTGCTGTTGCTGATGTTGTTGAACCAGCGGTGGAGGAGATGAAGGTTGAAGAGAAACCTGCTGTTACAACTCCTGATCCTGTTGTTGAGACCGTTGTTAGAGGGGAGAAGTCAAGGTGCAGAAGTTAATTGAATTCGAAGCACCAGGGGATCTGCTATGATCAAAGGTATAACATTTGAAGTGTCTTAAGAAAATTGTTGATGATATTGATCGTTTGACATTTGAAGATCAAATCTTGTTTCATCTTTTATAGTTTGGACAATTACGAATATTGGTGTCTCTGTTTAATCAAAACTCGTGCAATTGTGTTTATTTAATCAGGAAACTATTCTTTTTGCCCTTGTTTCGGTTTGGAAAGTCATATAGGGTGTGTATCGCAAATTCATCAAGAATTAGCCTGCTGTTTTGCATATATAATATTGTTTCGGATATATAATGAATGAGAAGTTATTTTTAATAACCATGATGAATGCTTTGATTTTGAGAAGCAAATTTTTAAGTTTTCTCCATCATCTCTGGTTATGAGCCTGTTTTTTTTTTGTGTGGAAGAATTGCATCTATAAGTTTGTGACTTGAGGACTTAGTGGTTAGGAAGTGGACTAGTATATTGACTGGTTGATGAAACGTTGCACTCGTGCTTGAGGGCATGAATTCATGGTTTTGATCTTACTGCTACTTTCAACTTTAGCAATATTTCTTGGATTCAGCTGTTTTAGTCTGTATCCTTCTCAAGGAATGGTGGTATCTCGAGAACTGCTGTCATTGCAATTGGATGTGTTTTGGATTAAGATTGTGGCATATCTACTTTCTCTCTGAGTGTCTATACTTGAGTCTAAACACGTGACTGATTTTTTCTATCACTGAACATATCAACTTATGAGAAACTTTGCACTGTGAGCTAGACCAATGTAAAGTTAAGTGGAGCATAATATTATGCTAAGCACCATACTGGCTGTTAGAAAGATGGAAATTTGACTGGTGCAGGCAATGCATCTATTGGTTTATATATGGAGCCCCAACTCCCAAGAATTTCTGCTAGTGGTTTATATGTTGCTCTTGAATTGTTGTGCAGAAGGTTTAGCATCATTTTATTGGTTTTAAGGATTTGGATCATAGCTACTGCTTTATTTGAGTATCATACTCCTTTGTTCAATACAATATTCAAGATTTTGGTGGTCTTTCCTTTCTCGTTACTACTTGAGATGTGAAGTATGCAATTTTTTCTTTGTACTGTTTTATTATAGATGAAGAGGATGTGAAGGATCGCATTGAAGAAGATAGATGACAGTGGTTGGAATTGGAAGATAACGAACCCGAATATGAAGTTGAGGAGGAATATGCTGTGGAGTATGACGAGAAGGAATTGGAGCATGATGATGGCCAAGAAGGAGATGAGGTCGGTAAAGATGTAGAGGGGGATGTGGCAGATAATGAGGAGTGGACGTGGCTTATGAGGAAGCAGAGGATGGTGAGGGTGATGATGAGCGTATTGTCCAGGAACATGATGTTGAGCAGGAAGAACTCCATCACATTGTTAAGGAGTGACACAAGCGCAAGGATTTTGTAGTGTTTGTTGGGGGCTTAGATAAGATGAACCGAAGATGACTTACGGAAAGTCTTTAGCGAAGTAGGTGAAATCACTGAAGTAAGGCTGATGTTGAATCTTCACACAAAGAAAAGGGTTTTGCCTTCTTGCAATTTGCAACAGTAGAGCAAGCCAAAAGAGCTATCATGGAGCTCAAAAATCCAGTGGTACTTAGAACTTCTGGCTAATATCCAGGCCTCTAGATTTCTATATGATTTGTGAATGGATTTCCAGATAATCACACTCCATCCTTGTTTATCCAGGTTCATGGTAAACAGTGTGGTGTAGCCCCAAGCCAAGACAGGGATACACTTTCCTTGGGCAATATTTTGGACAAAGGAAGTTGTAAGTAGCGGAATGTTTTTCATGGGGTTCCTTTATACTTAATTGATAACATATCACATCCCCCTCTTCAGTTGAAGGACAAATTAAAGACCTGTGTTATCGAGAATATTGAAGATATGACCTTGGTTGACGATACTAATGAGGAAAGGATGAACCGTGGATTTGCTTTCTTGGAATTCTCTTTCTGTTCAGATGCAATGAATGTACTTCGATGCTTGCAAAAGAGGGATGTTGTTTTTGGGTTAGATTGTCCAGCAAAGGTTTCTTTTACTGATTCCTATGTCGAGCCAGATGATGAAATAATGTCACAGGTATATAGAAGAAGTCTCGTCGTGTTTAGTTATTGTTTTATGTTTATTTATACTAGACAAGGGATGTATTTGAGCTGACACATACTTTTCTTGTTACACCTATTCCCTTGAGTTGCTGACTTCTGTAACTGCAGCATATGAAGCATTTCAAAATACTGATGTTTGTTCTAAGAACTGACATGAACTGTAAATTTGTTGCTTGTGTTTTTAATAGGTAAAAACTCTTTTCGTCAATGGTATAAACGCTGGATGGGATGAAGATCATGTCATGGAGTTCCTTAAGAAATATGGTGTAGTAGAGAAAGTTGAACTAGCGCTGCCAAAAGAAAAGATTTTGGGTTTATAACTTTTGACGCCCATGATTCAGCTGTCGAATGTGCTGAAAGCATTAATAACTCGGAGCTTGGTGAGGGGGACAACAAGGTTTGTACCTCTATGCGTTCTATGTGAAGCTCTGTGTTTCACCTTGCTGTTAGGATAAGCAGTAGTTACTGGGAATTTTGCATTATGTTTTACAAGTCATGGTAAGGGCTAGACTGTCAAGGCCACTTCAAAAAGGTCGAGGGAAATGAGGAATTCATGGAGACTACAGTTTTGGCCAGAGCGACCTCGAGGTTCCCGTGCATCTTAGGCTCACCTTCCACCAGCTAGAAGGCTCCCATTGCGTGTCTCTCATGCAGTAAGCAGCAGAGGAACTGCAATTGTTAACCATGGACTGATGGGGCCACCTATTAGAGATAGACGTCCTCCAATAGCATCACTAGATGGACCCAGACGACTGCCACCTCCAGAAAGGCCATATGACAGAGGACTACCTCCTCCAAGTACATTCCATTTCTCACTTGTATTATGGATGCTCTCACTGCTGCAATTCTCCTGATCACATGTCTATTGCAGTTTGAGCATACCCTAGAAGTAGTTCAAGAGAGTACAGTAGGCGTGATGAAATTGCTCCTAGAAGCAGGGTTCCTGCTGATTATGGAGCAAGAATTCCACCTGAGAGAAAGCCATCATATAGGGAGGAGTATTCCTCACGAGGATCAGCTTTTTTCTTCTTTTGTTTAATTATAACTCTGGCCTTCTGGAGAAGGCCTGCGCTTTTTAAGTGGATTATCTTGATTATATAGATTCTATGTGCGGCGGAAGATCTAATAAAGACGACCCATGCTTTCATTCTGTGGCTTGCTTTTGACTTGAGGAATGTAGATTCCGTTGGATATTCGAGATGAACATGTTATTTCGCATGTTTTAATTGTATCGAACTTTAGTTCTTCCTTCAAATTTTAATTTTTAAATATTTCGATTATCATTTTATTTTTACTTTCATATTAATTTTTTTTTAAATTTAATTTTGAATTTTGTTTTATATATTTTAATAATTATTTGAAATTTATTGTTATTAAATTTTATGTAACAAATTTTTTTTTGAAAATATTTTTCATGTAATTGAAATACCTCTCAGTTAGTGGACTCGAATCAAGAGCTACAAAGCAGATTTCTCTATAGCACTCTCGAAGAGATCCCGACAGAAATTAGTGCCTGGTGAACTGAAGGCGTATCTCTTCTAATATTAATATTTAGAATTGCACTCAAATTTTCTCAATACAACTTCCAATAATTCTAAATTTGCATTACTTGCAAAAAATAACCAACAAACCGTTCGCTTTCTTTTATGCCTCAAACTCTCAAGATCTAAAAAATTCAGCAAAAAAGAAGAGATAAAAAAAAAACTCGATCCGTTCTTGTTCGAGTCTTCTCATGCTTGCTACTGTTAAAACGCTGCTTCTTCTCTACACCATCTCACCCAAAACATCTCAATCGCCAAATCTTAGTTTAGCAATCTCTTCACGAACCCGCCGCCGGAATATTTCCTGCACCGCTCTTTTCAGAAATCATCATCAGCAGCAGCTGGTGGAGGCGTTCCACTACAACAAATCACTCAAGTCATTCATCGGTGAGCTATCATCAGCAGATGATGCGGTTGGAATTCTTGATCGGTATGGAGATTGGAGTTCTGCTATGCTGTGGATTGTTGTTAGATACCTTATCCAAACCAATAGGGGACAAGAGGCCGTCCAGGTTTTTTTTTTTCCACGATTTTATTTGACTCTTGAGGGCTTTGTTTGTTTGTTTGTTGTTGTTGTTTCATTCTTGAATATTTGTTATGAGCTTGTTGGGTGTTGATTTTGCTCCATGATGCTGTTGTGTTTTTGGTCTTATACTCTTTTGTTCTTTTAGTTATACAGGTCTATGACTGTGTTATGAGATAACTCATCATTGAGCAACTTTATTTAGTCTTTCTGTAATTTAGGAAATGACATGACACCTTTCTCTACTAAATCCTCTCAATCGTAAGTTTCTATTAGCATTCTTTGTTAGTAATTGCACAGCACTTGCTCAACTCAGCCAAATTTTATGTCCTTTTTGTGCATTAAGTCATATTCAAAGAATTTTTGCTTACCTCTAGTGTAACAACTGAAGTTTCTTCTATCACTAATTACGACAATAATGCCTATGAAATTGTGCTTAGAAGATTATATTTGCCTTTCATCTACTCTCATAAGCAAGTAGGCAAAGGGGGGCTTTCGTGTGGATTTTTTGGGTTTGTTCTTAGCATTGGTGGAATAAGATAGGTTAAGCCTTCTAAAAATCTTTGATGATTATAGACGTTGACTGCTTAAGTTTGAGAGGTTCATTTTAGGACGGATTTGAATTTGAGATTTGTGTGAAGACTATATGAGGGTACCAATTCAGGGTAATGAAGGAGATGGAGAACTAGGTTGGTAACCAACTCTAGAATTCTGTCACATTTGTATGATATGGATTCTTTGTAAAAAGAATTATGTAGCCAATCCTATTTACTGGATAAGGCTTGATTGGGCCACTTGAGAAGAAGAATATTTATGTGGAAAATGATTTTGTAATAGAGTTGTAGAAGAAGCTGTTCAGCTTGAGTTTAGAATTTGATGTAGGTTCTTATTTGGTAAAGTTATAAGCATGGCCTTTGGTATAGTGCCTTTGTAATGTTTTCTCAATCTATGCCTTTAAGCAACATTGACAACCTCTTGTAGAGGTCATTATCATTGAGTGTGTTGTATTTTGTGGTAGAAGAAGTAATTAAAGGATGCTTTTTGATTTTAAGTTTTTGCTAGGACATCTTCACGCGTCAATTGAATTTGGATTGTGTCCCTTGATGAATTTCAGTTTTGAAAATTTATTATGACCTTTGTAGTTTCAGAACCAGAGGTAACACATAGAGCAAAGCACATTACATTGACTTCATGAAGTAAATGAAACTCTTAAGGTAGAACATAAGGCATTGGCTTTTGTAATAGGATACGTTGTTGACTAGACTAAAGGTGACCGAACAATAATACATATTCTGTTAGTACCAAATCCTGTAATTCTTCTTCACCCAAGTTTTATCGTACTAAATGGGGTTAGCTATAGGGATCCTTTTGCAGAGAATTTACGGGGACATTTGGGATTGCTTAAAATAAGGACCATTTCTGAAAAATGAACTTATTTTTTAGGCTTTCGGAAAACACGTTTGTCTTTTTTTACCTAAATAATAATAAAAACTATACATATAAAGATGTTATGATGTACAATTCACCTATACTTTCCAAAATTTAAAATTTTTTTAAATACATATAAAAGGTTTCTTGAAAAAGAAGATGCTTATTTGAAATGGAAAGTTGGTAGAGATGCATTGCCAAACGTGCATATATATTTGACAAATTTTGACATTGACTGTCATTCAGACCCTAAACCGCCCTTCTTTAACCAGGCTTGGGACACGGATACCTATGCCTGATTATCTAAGACATATACTCCCATAATGATTTTGGCCTCATTTAGTTCTCAGCTATCGTTTAGTTTTCTTTGATTGATGTGATTAGTTATATGTCAAACTGATCTTGGTGATTCTAGCTGCTTCCTCCATTTCTGCAGCGTACTACTTGAATACAACAGACATAGTAGCCAATCTAATGGCTGGAATTGCAATTCTATTCCATTACAAATATAATTGTTGTTTTCACTTATGGGTTTAATTAATAAACATACGGCTGGTTGGTGTGGTTTATTTTTGTGAAGAATAACTGAGATCGATAAATATTTGCCTTGTAAGATTTTGTTGATGATACCATCATCAAATGCTTGTGTTCATGGAAGTTCAACAAAATCTAAGATTTAGGTACTTCTGTCTAGAAGACCGTTTATAACATTTTCGTATTATCCCAGTTATGTTAAAAGCCTTCATTGTGTTACCTAGGTCTTTGATGTGTGGAAGAATAAAGAGTGTTCTCGGGTAAATAGTGCAAACTACTCGAAAATCATCCGCTTGTTGGTAGAGGGGTTCTTAATGGATGAAGCAGCAGCTACGTTTGAGGAAATGGAAAAGTGTGGTTTGACTCTGTCATTGGGTGTTTACAATGACATAATTCATGGATTTGCATGGGAAAAAGAATTCGACAAATCAGGATCTGTTTTGAAAAAGATGTTGGATGCTGGTGTACCACCTACAACTGAGACATTCAATGGCCTCATTCAAGCTTATGGATATCATAAAATGTATGACCAAATGAGCAAATGTGTCAAGACAATGGGATCAGAGGGTTGTTTGGCAAATGAAGTCACATATAATATATTGATTGGAGAGTTTGCTCAAGGGAGATTGCTTGAAAGAATGGAAGTAGCATATAGAACTCTTCTTTCCAAAAAGATGAATTTGCATGTTCCCACTATGCTTGCAATGCTTGAAGCTTATGCAGACCTTGGTATTGTGGAGAAGATGGAAAAGGTTTACCGGAAGATTTTGAATGCAAAGGGCTTTCTAAAAGAGGGTTTGATCAGAAGACTGGCTGTGGTTTATATTGAGAACTATAGATACGTTCGACTGGAGGAGTTGGGCAATGAGATAGCTTCAATTTCAGGCCGAACTGATCTTGTTTGGTGCATATTTCTTCTTTCTTCTGCTTTGCTCTCAAGCCGAAAGGGCATAGAGTCTATTGTTCGGCAAATGGACATAACTCAAGTTCAGGTTAATGTTACTTTTACAAATATTCTTGGCCTTTTTTATGCAAAGATGAAGGAATTCAAGGCCTTGGATGCTTTACTCGTTCAAAATGCCAAAAAAAAGGTAAAACCTGATCTCATGACATTTGGAATTCTCTTCGATGCATGTCAAACTGGATTTGATGGAATTCGTGTGCTGGAAACATGGAGGAGGCATGGATATCTTGAAGAACAGGTAGAGATTCGAACCGATCCTTTGTACCAAGCTGCTTTTGGAAAAGGATTATTCATGAAAAGATGTGAGAAGGTGTACTTATCTCTTGGACCTAGTGCAAAAGAGAAGCAAACTTGGACCTACAGTAATCTAATTCAGCTAGTTTTTGGTCGGGGAACAAAAAATAGGAGCAACTATTATAATCAGACATGATGCAGTGATGTCCTGGTTGTCTAAATTTGACCGGCTGTTAGCTGATCACTCACTAGTTAGTCTTGAAGAGATACCTGGAGTGCTTCTTATTACGATAGAAGAGAATTCTAAGATACAAATTGCTCTTCTGCAAGAAAGAAAACCAATCTTGAAGTGTTTCCGTTAAAGTAAGTTAAATATCTGAGTCAATGGTGTTTGGCAGAATTTACTTTAATTCAGATTTGACAATATGTTGTAGAATTTTTTTGTCCTGCTTCAGTAATAACATTTCCGTTTGTCAACTACTTTGAGTTATAAAATTAAATTTCTCTTACTTCCTGGAATTATGTGAAACTTACAAGGTGGCAGCTTCTTAGGAACCCAAGTTCCTCAGTATATAGTTCGTGCAAGAAAAAGAAACGGACTAGTAAATCTATTTTTGCGAACTTGCCATTTGTGCATCTAAAAACATTTATCTCTGTTATAGGATACATTGCTTAACTTGCTCTTGTTTGAATATTCCTTAGCTGATAATTTTACTGTTTGATTGCAGGAAAAGCAGGCCTTCAGTAATGAACACACTGGATGAACTTGTAATTAGTTGAGAGCCAACAGAATATTATCTTACACCATCATTAGCATAAAATGCCAGGGAGGGACCTCAAGGCATGATAGCTATGGGTGGCACGCCACTTCAATGCAGCTTCGGCTCCCTCATGTTGTGGCTGCCATGGATTCTGGTATGCTACAACCTTCTCAACGATCCATGTCCAGTTCAGGCCTTCTAGGATCCTCGCCTTACATTGGTTGCCATCATTAATGCTCTTACATCTATGTTTTTGAACCAGTCGAACCAGAAAACAATGGCGATATCTAGTTTAGTGGGACACCTGGAGTGCTCGAAGAGTCATGCATGCATAGTGGCGTTTAATATTTATAAAGATGGCAGTTCCCAAGTTATTCCTTCTCTAGCATTGCATTGTATCATGGGGCTGATGCCTGCCAGGACTTTCTGCCACTGGTCCCTGCAGAAATTGATTACTGTCTATAATATGGATGGGCATAGTTGTAGCTCAGTTTTCAATGTTTAATATTTTCAACTTCATACGGCTCCGTGGTGCTTCTTGGTTGAGGCTGCGTGTCAAGTCCTGTACATTAGGTTGAGTTTATTTGTTAACGTTTTACAGGTTCTTCTATACATAGTAATGCTTAAGATGTTTGTCTTTTTCTTTTTTGGTATTTTTCAGATTGGTTGTAAAGGGTTCTTAGTAATGCCTCTTACAAATCAAACGTGGGCAGCATTGTCTCTTGCCTCTGTCCCATGGCCGTCATGTGGCTCGGTGTATTGTTGGTTTTTCTTTTTGGTTTCTACTGTGAACTCTGTTAATTGCGGGACACCGAACGCTGGAATCGTCGTTTGTTGGTTTTGGTGTTTAAAAGTAGTGACATTTTCACGAAGGCTGGAGTTGTTGTAGTGTTAATTTTGGTGTTTAAAAGTAGTGACATTTTCAATCTTAGTTTGTGGTGCTGCACAGCACAGTTGCTCTAGGTGTTGAACTTTGAAGGTGTGACTTTTAGTCAGAGCAGCAAGAGATAGATGCAGGAGCTCTTTAAGTACGTGATCAGTGTGATTAACATGCTGCACAGTCCATTAGAAAAGAATAGAAGTCATATGGTTTTATACATCTTTTCCGAAATCCATCTTTAACTTCAAACACGTACAGTGTGCTTTCTTCACCTATCTCAATTCATTTATTTTTATTAAAATATCACGTATAATTTCGATCTTTTTCTTCTTCTTTTTTTTCTCTATTTCGATCTCTACATTCGAAAGTTTATGGTGTAGAGAAACACACCCTAATGTATGTTAATATATCGTAGATATGGATGATTGTAAGAATAGATTGACTTCGAGGATATTTGAGAGTGCTTAATGAAAAATAATTTTTTTAAAAAAAAAATTTTTAATATATTATTATAAATATTTTAAATAATAAAAATTATATATGTAATTATTTTATAATTTATATTTTATTTGTATTTTTTAAATTTTAAAAAATTATTTCTAAAAGTCGTGCATAATTTTTTTGGAGTTAGAAAGGAGTTTATCGTGATTGATAGCCAATATGAGAGTGGGGATCGATATCACTAGTAATTCGGTTGTTAAGCGTTCAGTATTATCATCTATAGATAGAAGGCAAGCCCACGCTCGCTATTCACCTGTTAGAAGTTTGGAACTGAATAGTTCAGAGAGTGGATATAACAGTGAGAATCAAGATTCATTAAATAGTTTGCAACTTAAGTGTTCCATATCAATGCCGAGAGATGAACAGAGAATTGTCGCCTCAGTGTCCAAGGTTGGACAAAGACGAATAAGATACCGTTGAGCATACACACTGCAAAAGTGAAGGATTTGGAAGCACAGGATTTGAGATCTCTCAGATAATGACGAATTAAAAATTTTTTTTAAAACTAATTGACAATTAGAAGAATGAGTTCAAATTTTTATAAATATCATTTTAGGATCATTGATAAGTAATGTGAGATTAAATTATTTTTTAACACAGACAAATCAGTCGATAAAGAATATGAGCTTCAAGATATGAGTGAGCACTTGGAGTTGCCTAAGGATAGCCTGATGATGAAAGCCAGAGCAGCAGTTACATATTATATCCAGGCTTGGAATGGCTTCTTAGAGGTAATCTTCCCAAGCTACCAACAAAGGAGATGCTTCACGAAATGTTAAGCTCGCAGAAAGAGAAAGAAGAGGGAGATATGTGATGGTTTATCTGGCAGCATATCAATATTCATCATCAAGGAAACAAAAAAGAAAATCTGCAAAGATTTCACATGTCTGAGGAGGAGAATTCAAGTGCCTCTTGTTTGGAGCTCTTTCTGTACGAAGTGAGGATGTGGCTATCTGTACTAGGATGGACAGCAACCATGCAGTTGACAGCGATCAAGGTCTTGGCTATTGTTGCATGAAAGCCACACCAGAGTCACACGCAAGTAGTTCATCCACGGTGCCGTCTTCTAATACGTTTCTGTCCTAAACTTGGTCATCCAAAAGTTTTGCTTTTCTGGGAATGCATTATGTTACCACCCTTTCATATATCATGTTGGTTGAAGTTAGCACGTAGTAACTATTTTTGTATAACGCACCTTGTTAGTTGGTATTTCGAAAAGCACAGGGATGTATAGAATCACAAAAAGAGATGTCAGAATAGTTGACATCACTATGTTTGTTGTAGAGTTACTGTTCTTAGTGAAGGAAATGGATCAAAATACTGATCCCGGAATAGGAATGAGATTGTAGGCATGTAATGTCTTGGGGAAAAATGTTGTCCATGCCTGTTTTTTTGGTGGACATGTTTTTTACATATCAATCAAATGGGTAGTACTGTTGTAATTGTCAAATAGCTCAATGAAATCATTGAAATGTAAAGATGCATTGTTGATTTCCATGAGTGATTCTTTGCTGCAATGAATATCTGCATGAAACAATTTCTCTGATCTTGTAAGAATACCATGTCTAGAAATATAGGACAAGAAAAAAGTTCCAAATGTTTATTGATACATAGGCATACGATACAATCTTAACCTAGACTATAATAGATGATGGCTAGCTACAGAGAACAGAGGTACAAAAACATTCCACGAGAGAAAAGCGAACAAAATGGAGATATTTCATCAGAGCTACTCTTTCTTGGAGTCTTCCTGCCATGTCGCTTGCCACTGCTTGTCATAAAATGTGGTTTCTTCAAAGAGCCTTTTCAGGTTCTCAGCATCTTCATTTTTCCTTATCAGTAGCACTCCTGCTACAGCAACAAACAGAAGAGTCTTGCAGATGAAATTGCTCATCTGATCAACAACACCAAGACCAGTCAAGCTGTCCACAAAATAAGCGCTGAAGAATCCAATCATAGCAGCACGTCCTGCATTTTACATTTGATGACAAAATGTTGTCAATGAAGCCCTCATATTTAATGAATCATAACACTTCAAAAGGTGGAAAACTACCATTTAGGAGTTCGGCCTCAGGCAAGTGGTACTTCTTCATCCATGACCACCAGGGTATGATTGATGTGTCGAACAGGATGGGCTCTTCATTGTTTGTAGATTCAGGGTTTTCTTCGAACCATTTTCTCCTTCTAGCCTCTAGAAACATATACAACAATGTGAGTATAAGCTCAACTATAATGTTCAAATTTCTTCATAATATTCACTGGAGAAGCATATAATTCTATTGAGACAAAGAACTTTTGGCACATTTGTTGAAGTGCCTACTTGAACTGACAACACAGTTATCCAGAAGAACAGAGATTATGCTAACTCGATCTTTCAATTATAATTCTCTGAAGAACTTAGAAAGAAATTCACGAGTATTTCTTTTAAAATCCCCTTCCAGTAGCAAGGTTTTACCCAACATTTCTACTTGTACGATGAATGGGCTGAACAGATCAAAAGAAGAGAAGGTTAGAAGCAGCTTTTATGGGGATATATTGCTTTACAAGTTGAGGTCTCTCAATGGAGAATCAGAAGAAGTAGATTACATGTTACAAGAGGAGGAACATGAAGAATCAGCGCACACATCACAGGGAGGTACTTCTTCTACTTATTAGCAATTCCCTTTGGGTTTCCTTATTCCTTGAGTAATATATTTGCTAGTAGGTATACTGCTGCTGTTCTCTATTCACACAAGTGGTAGCACTAGGCGTGCGATTTCACCTGAGTATGCATATGTTTCTTTGTACTGCTTTGTAGTTGGTGGTTTCCTTTACCATCACCTCTTTTGTAATATTAATCTGGTTGGGGTCCATGCCTAACCCTTCACCCGCACTGCCTTGGGTGAGATTTTTATTTTAAGAAATGCAATTCGCTGTGGAATTACATTTAAACAGTAGGCATAGTATCAATTTGACTTGATGGCAGGAATTAGAATAGGACTAAATGCTTGTCAGGTAATAAAGATCCGTATATTTAAATGTTAGATTTAGAAATTCTTAAATTAGCAGTTACATCGACGATCAAGCTTCAAAACAAGCGACAGCAATTCTTGTTAAAAAGTAAAAACTGAATTTTGTAGATTCCAGATAAGGCCTTTACTACCTAAAGTAATAGTGACAATGCTTAGTTGATGATCATATCACATGCATAATCAAGAAAGGGGTATATGTAAAGCAAATTTCAAAAAGCAGTATATAAATGTCAAATTTAAAAAAACCAACCATTCATGCTGCAAACAAACACGATAATTCGCATGCACAACCTTTTTAGTGTAAGATTCAATTAACTTTATAGAAGACTCAAAGCTTGGGATAGTCTCAAGTACCAAAGGAGCACACTATTTATTACAAAAGAAAAATGCTCAACTAAGTCAAAGTATATGATATGCAAACTTCCTCAAAACATGCCTATTTGTCGGAACTAAAGGCAGATGGTCAAATGATATTACCAGGTCTGTGGATCTATCAGACAGAAAAAAGAACTACCAACAAGCATGCTTTGCATAACACCAGTAAGTATTCTAATACATAAGTGTGCACTACAGATGACAACAACAAGCAAACATATACTTGAAGAGAAAAGTATAAACTACCATGTTTACACAACAAATAGAGAACCAATCCAAGATAATTCCGAATAACAGGAAACAATTTCAGTGAAGCCGCAGACAAGTGCAAGTAAATCCAAGAAAGTTGCTACTTTAGATGGTTCAATGAGCAAAGCAGTACTTAATCTAGTCAGAAGAAACATACAAGTTTCAACCCATAAAAGGAACCTAATTTAATGCAAAGGCTAACAAAAAGACGAATAAACGAATAAATATCAAAGTAAAAAAACAAATAAAGAAATAAATACAAAGACCTGAAAAATCCAACCTTCAAATACCACTAGAAAATCCCATTTAAGAAAAAGAAAATTGAATATTTAAACTAAGAAATTTTAAAAGATGGAAACTTTCTTCTCACCAGCATCAATGACTGCATCCCAATCCGTCTTGCCATTCTTCTCAAACTGTTTCAAATCCCAAGTTCCCCCAACCCATCTTGGATCTTTAAACTTTGGTAATGGTTGAGCATCAGCAGCAACAGAAGCATTAGCAGCACCAGGAGCAGTAGCTCCATTAGACCCCACAGTAGATTGAACCTCTTTCTTTTCCTTCTCTTCAACAACAACTGCTGCAGCAGTTTCTCCTTTGCTCACCTTCTCTTCTTCAACAACAACACCAGAAGATGAAGATCCGTTATCTACAGCAGACCTTATCAGATGAAGTGAAAAAAGATTTCTCTTTTGGATAAGATTGAAAGGTTTGAAGAGAACAATAGTGTTGCTTGTGTGCGAGATTTCTCTTTTGAGTGCTGCTGTTCTTGTTGTTGGAATGGGAGATGTAGTAGAGAAGAGTGCCATCACCATTTTTGGTCTCTAAACAACAACAAAGAGAGATTGAATGATTGATTGATATGGTCACATGAATGTAGGTTCTAAAAAAGATGGGATCTTTATTTAGAAGAAGAGAAGAGAAGATGAGGAGATTGAAGGGATTGGTGAGCAAGTACAACAAAGCTTGGAACAGTGCTGCAAGTGGAGAATTATCCTATTATTAAAACTATTATATTATCACTATCATTATTTTCATAGGAAAAGCAATATTTCAATGATGTAAGTGAACTTTGCATAATTAGATCTTATAAATATTAAAGTTCTATGAAAAATAAAATCAGATAAAATAAATTTACTAGCAGTAATTAAAGTATATAAAATAAAATTTTGTATTAAAATTTATAAAAGTAGAATTCAATACAAAAGTAAAAATATATAATTCAAAATAATATTTAAAATGAGTAAAATAGTTGAATTCAAAATTTAAAAAAATAGAATTTGATGATAATTAAAAAATATTCTAAAAAGTGTGATAATAAGATTAAAAAATATTTAGAAATGCTTATTAAAAAAAATTTTCTAAAAAACTTTTAATTATATTATTTTATAAATAATTTAGGAAAATAAAAACTAATATATATATATATATGGGATAGGATATAAGTACATGTAGGTCTTAAAAATATATGTGTACATATACGGGCTAAAAGTGGCCAGCAAGTTCTCCAAATCTAATCTCTACCGTTGAATATGAATAACCATGAGTTAAAAACAGCTCAATCGAAATACGAACCGACCTCCGTCGAAACTCTTGATCAAAATGACATAAATTTTTAAATTTAACAAAAGACATATATTTTATTTTTGTGTCACTTTGATCAAGAGTTCCGATGGAGGTCGGTTCGTATTCCGATTGAGCTGAAATTTTATCAACATGTTCCCAACTCATAGTTTTTCATATCCAACGGTGAAAATTAGATTTGGAGAGCTCGCCGGCCACTTTTAGTCGACATGTGTACACATGTGTCTTTAAGACCTATATGTGTCTATATTTTATATATATATAATTATTTTATAAAATATTTTATCTGTATTTTTCAAATTTTAAAATATTTCTAAAAATAATATTTAATTTTTTGAAGTTAAGTTTACTGAAATTACTAAATAATTCAAATATGTAGTAACATTTTAATAGATAGATTTTAAAATAAGAGATATTTTTGTTCTTTTTGAAAAACGAGCTTTATTTTTTTTATTTCTAAAAAAATAATAAAAATATGCAATAAAAAGATCTCATTACGTAAAATTTTTCTACACTATCTAAATTTTTAATAAATTTTTTAAATACTTATAAAATATGTATTAAAAAATAAAAAATTGAAAAAAATTGAAAAATAGCTTTTGAACGCGATGCCAAACGCGCTCTCTGGAATAGGATGTGAGGATGAGGAATGGGCAAATGAGAGTTGCAAGGTATAGGTTTTGGATTGCTTGTTACTTTTGTTGTTATTAGAGGAGAGCTGCAAGGTAAAAGTAGGGAAAATCAACTTTATAGCTTTTGAAATGTTTAAATATTTACCAAACATTAAGTTTAATAATAAATGGTGGAGATAGATTTTGAACTAATGAGGTTATTTTCTACGAATTGAAGATATCTTAGTGTGGCAAATTTCGAACCGAACCGAAAACGATCCAAAAAGATCGGATTCAGATCAAATCTTTAATCGGATTCGGATCGATTTCCAAAATGATCCTAAAATTTTAAACAGATTCGAATCGAATTCAAATTGAGACAAAATTGATCCATTTAATCTGTATAACTATTTATATATTATATATTATTTATAGCAAAAAATTTGAATTTAATTTGTATATATATATTTAAAATTTATCTTAATTTAACTAATTTTTATTTAATTTATAAATTTTCAAAATTAATATTTTTTTAAATATATCATAGTTAATAATTTATATATATTATTATTAAAAATTAATAGATATAATTTTTATTTTAATAATTTTAAGTATTAAATAGATCAACGCAAGTTTGATCTGGTTATAAATAGGTTAGGATTGACAATTTTGATCCATATAAATAAATAAATCGGATTAGAAT
Source organism: Acanthochlamys bracteata (assembly GCA_019914995.1). Classification (NCBI taxonomy): domain Eukaryota; kingdom Viridiplantae; phylum Streptophyta; class Magnoliopsida; order Pandanales; family Velloziaceae; genus Acanthochlamys; species Acanthochlamys bracteata. Next base: position 10,175,167 of record CM034130.1, on the reverse strand, counting down.
TAAAAATTTTTGATCTAATTATTATATGGGTCGACGCAGAACCGTTCCAGAAATCCGAATTGTCATCTCTAAAATACCGTTTGGCTAAATGTTATTTTTAATTTTTTAAAAATATTTTATATATTTTAATAATTTTAATAATATTTTATTTAAATATAAAAAAAATAATCAATTTCTTGAATTTTTTAAAATATTTTTATTTTAAAGAATTTTTATTTATAAGTACTACAAAACATATAATTCATCACCTCCTCAACCATGAAATTTTAATGATGTAAAATACACTTGCTGCTTTTTAGTCATACATCACTCTTGCACTTTTGCTTTTCCTTAAACAAAATTGCTTATATCAAAAATACCGCTTTAGGGGTCGTTTACGGTTGTTTAAAATAAGATATATTCTTAAAAAATAAATATTTTATTAAAAATAATAATATAATTATAAATACAAAATTATAATATAAAATTCATCTATATTTTATAATTTATTAAAAAATTTAAAAATTAATATAAAAAACTTATTTGAAAGCGGTTGAAATAAAATCGAAGAATACTTTGGAAGGAATGACAAATATGCACTTGACGCAGGCTCGGATTTGGAATAGTTAAAAAATACTTTTAAAAAAACTTCATAACTTTTTATATTTGTATAAAATTCATAAAATATAAATATATTGTAACGGATAATTTATTTCTATTTTAATTGTTTTTCTGACTTTTTAATTCCAAAGAAACACTTCAACTGGGATACCAAAAGCATCATAAGTATCAAACATATTCAATAGAGTGTCATCTATTATTATTTACTATTAAGTTACTATTAGATCTATCTAATAATAACAAACTTAATACTTACACAATAATATTATATAATTTGTTATGATATTTATATTTAAAATTTTTTTTGTATTTAGCTTAAAACGACATTACATAAAATAAAATTTATAATTTTATAAATTTGTTATTCTTTGAGATAAGATAAAAAATTATTATCAATAATTATAAGTTAAATAAATAATTAATTATCTTATTTGAATTATCTTATTGACAGCAAGGATATTGCTATGGGCTTAGATTCAGCCCAAAGCTTAAGCCCATCACTTTGTTTTATAATGTCTGTTAGATTAGATTCGACATGAAGCCTTGAACCAAACCCACAACCGGTTCGATTCGGTTCAGGCCCTGCTTCTCTATTTTCTTCTATCTCTGCCTCTTCTTCTTTCTCAGCAACGGAATTCATGCTTTCTACTTCATCATCTTCAATGTTATCGTGCTCCAGCAGTCAATTTCCAGTGATCAGAAAAACAAAAGGAAGCAATCGTTCTTCTTCCCCGATGTTATCGTGCACCAGCAATCATTCTTATCGTTTTTCTTCTCTCCCTTTTATCTCCGGCGAGTTCTCCGGTCAAAGAATCAATATGTCTTCTCTACGCCTCCGCCGCTGCCGACGCTGCTACTCCTCAGAATTCGCACTCAAGCACCGAGTAGTCACTATGGTTCTGTCTCTTACGCTGCTCTTGTTCTTTCAATTAGTTGTTAATCTTTCTTGTTTTATATGATGGATTGTGTCGGCAGATTTCTTCAGTAGCTGACGAGGATCTACGTTTATCGGAGAGTTGCGTTGGAGATGATTCTGGTGTATTGATCGAGTGTAGAAATATTCATAAATCGTTTGGAGAGAAGCAAATCTTGAGAGGAGTCAGCTTCAAGGTTCATTGTTTTTATCTAACTCAATTCTACTGTATAAGTGTGTCAAAAGTTGCTTCTCTTTTATTACCGCTAATAGCAAAATTGTTGTACCTGTCAACTAGTTCAATGCTGTATAATGGTTGTGTAATGCTCTGAACTTGGAAGCTCTGTTCTTTAATTGAATCCTGAAGTAGGTCTTAGAATAAACTGTTCAGTTTGTGTTATCTCTGTTCTAAAGCCAAGCAACATCACTAAAGCATCGGTTGGGTGCTTCCAGTTGTTTAGTTAGTTAGCTAGTTAGTTACAAAATTGAATAGGCAAGTATCCTATTCTATGTGTGGCACCTTTTTTATGATAAGTGAAACGGGTAGCAGCTGCTTGGTGAAGTTTCTACGACTTGCTGGGGTGTTTAGACCTTGGACTATATCTTCGGTCTGCTTGAGTTTTGCCAATGTCAACCGAAAGGCATTTGGCATGTGTATATCTGTTTATTCAATTTGTGGATGCTGTAAGCTGTGTCTTATCATCTGGATATCTTAAAACTCTTGAAGTGCTGGATTCTGATAACTATAAGTGTCCTTTTTATGTAATAATTAGATTAGAGATGGTGAAGCTGTTGGAATAATTGGCCCTTCTGGAACTGGCAAATCGACAGTACTGAGGATTATGGCAGGTCTCTTAGCTCCAGATGAGGTGGTTGCTCATATTCTTTTTTCTAGGCAGCAGTTAAGACTAAATCAGTGCCGAAACTTCTAGGTCTAGCCATTTATACGAAATCCTGGCTTTATGCAGGGTGAGGTTCTCATTTGTGGAAAGAAGAGACACGGTCTGGTTGATGATGAGGAGATAACAGGCCTTCGTATTGGATTGGTACGCCCTCTCATTATCCGCAGATTGAAGTCATTATAGTACTTGCATCTTTGACTCCGTTTGATTTGTTGCTTGTATTAAAATGTTTGATTTACTATATGTTCTGAAGTCTTCCTTGGTTTGACCATCTAATATATGCAAGAGGCTTGTCTTAGCAGCTTGAGATTTCTGATGCTAGATATCGTAGCACATGAAAAGGCACGGATGTGATGCCACTTCTTTCTTTCTTAGCTAGCCCTTTATGGGCTTCCTTATCCAGACATTCCTTGCAGCTTATTCCCTTAATTTCTTTCACTTCATAGGTATTTCAGAGTGCTGCACTTTTTGATTCACTTTCAGTTCAAGAAAATGTCGGTTTCCAATTGTAAGTGGTCTTATTTGTTCTTATTCTTTCTAATAAAGTGGATAAATTAATGCGGATTCTGATTCTTGTAGGTATGAAAGTTCAGCTACATCATATGATCAGATAGCAGAGCTTGTCACTGAAAACTTGGCAGCTGTTGGTTTAAAGGTACCATATGGCTGCTTTTAGTACTTTATTTTAGTTTCACAGGCTCAAATTCCTTGTTCATTACATATACATGTCAAGCTTTTGAAACTCATATCGTATTTTAGACTGGTCAACAAAAAAATGAGCAAAAAGTGCATATGGATGTGAAGGAACCCAACATTTCGATTCCATGAAAAAATTGAAAATTATTATGAAAATGGTTGGTTTTGTCCATACCTATATTATAAAGATTTAAGCTTGTTGTTTGGCTATTTTAAAAGATGAACTTAATAGGATGCAAGGTTTAATAGATGGCTTGTATAGGGAGTTGAAGACCGTATGCCTTCTGAGTTATCTGGTGGGATGAAGAAACGTGTAGCACTAGCGAGATCTATTATTTGCGATAATTCCAAAGAAGCAGTAGAACCAGAGGTAAGTTTAGAGTTAGTATCTTTCCACGAGCATACATAATCGAGTAAGACATCACCTTACTTGTGGAACTCCAACTTTCTCTTTCCGTTAGTAGGTCCTTTTGTATGATGAACCAACAGCAGGGCTAGACCCGATTGCATCTACTGTTGTTGAAGACCTTATCCGCTCTGTGCAACGGAAAGGAATTGATGGCAGTGATAGAATAGGAAAGATAGCATCGTACGTGGTCGTCACTCATCAACATAGCACCATAAAAAGAGCTGTAGATAGGTAATCAAGTCTCGTTCCTAGTTTCTGTACTGAATGCATTTCCTGCACGTCGCTTGTTTAACTCGCAGTCTGTGCTGGACAGGTTAATTTTCCTCTATGAGGGAAAGATTGTTTGGGAAGGAAGGACTAGTGAGTTCACAACTTCTTCTAATCCCATAGTTAGACAGGTAGGTATCATTCATCCCATCAAACACATTGCATCTTTTGCTTTGAACAAACTCTAAGATCACCTTTTGAATGATTGTATGCAGTTTGCATCTGGTTCTTTAGATGGGCCTATCAGGTACTGAAGTGTCAAAAATGGGGCATTTTCAGCGAATGTAAAAGTAGTGCAGCTCACATAACAGCTCGATAAGCTAAGAAGGGGAACGGAAGTGTGCCCTTTTCTATGAAGTATGAAAAGCATCAGAGCATATATCAGATATCTTGGTTACTGTATCGTGTTTTTGAGCCCTAAAGGGAGCCACCCGCTGCTGTTAAACGTTTCGAAGAAGGGCATAAACAGAGTTCGTTGTGGATTGCACCTTCCGTGCACAATAAATGTTGTCTGTAATTCAATTTGATTCTTGTTTTTCTGATTCACGGAAACAACCTTTTCTGCAAACTATTTACAGAAGAGTGCGATTATCGGATTATGCAGCCCATAAGCAATGTGCAGGGACGTATTTTTATTTAATATTATTTTAAAGGTTACAATTGCAAAAGCAGTGAACCCAAAATTTAACCAAGTCAAAGAAAGCAGACCGAATTTTTTGGATATTTTAATTATTGTATAGGTTTATTTGAATTTTATTTAATTATTAAATAGATTAATTATAATTGATATTTTTTATTTATATAAATAAATGAGTCGGATTAGAATTAAATAATTTTAATCTAATTCTTATAAAGATGGATTTGAAATCGATCTAAGAATTCAAATTGCCATCTCTAATTTTCTTGTCCAATACTAGTGAATTATATCAGATCATGCTCCCAACTCGTGAATAGTAACTCATGTAAAATAGTACATGTAAGAATAGCACATCCAACATAGCTCATGGACAATCACTTAGTAAAGAATTGCTCATGTACTGATTGATAGTTTATGAAAAATCACAACTTGTGAACAATAGCATATTGAGTACAGCTTAATTATGAACCATAATAGCTCATAAATAATACATTATATAGCTCATATATAAACAGCTTATGTACAATTAACTCAGCAATAATAGTTCATGTATAATGGCACGTAAATAATAACGCATAATGAATTATTTTATATACTATAACTCATGAATAATAACCCGGTGCAATGATTTATGAAGCATAACTCATCAATAACATCTCATGTACAACAGCCCATGAATAATATAGTCGATAAATAAATAATTCATGTTCATGAATGATACTTATATATAAAAGCTCATTATTACCTGCGAACAAGAACTCATGAATCTACAATAGTTCATCAATAATACTTCATGTATAATAACTCACTCAATAATAAATAGCTGATGCATAGTATGTCAAAATTTATAGCTCATGAATTATAACTTCCTAATAAACCATAATTAAGAATAATACTCAGGAACCAAATCTCATCATGCTTAATAGTTTATGAAAAATTAGATCATGTAGGATTAATATCTCATGAACCATAATAGAATATCTTACAAATCAAAGTTCGCTCAATTCTTAACGAACCATATCATAACCCTTGAATAGTAAGTGGATCAGGAAACAAAACCTATATATAGAATAAACTCATGAATAATAGTACGCAAACAATAAATAGCGCATACGATAATTCATGAGTTATAACTCACGAACCATATAACCGGGCTACATGTCAGCCCCTTATAGCGGGGCTTTATGTTTGTCACCTCTACTCATGCATCATAGCCCATTACAATAGCCCAACAACCATAGTGTAGTGTAATGGAAGCTTATGACTCACAGCCCATTACAATAGCCCAATAACCGTAGTTTTGTACATAATACCTCCCTCACATATAGGTAAGTCACGAAACAACAAATAGTTGATGGACAATAATTAATCAATCTTATATGCCATAGCTTAGCTTCATAACTCATGAACAGTAGTAGCTCATCGTCATGGATCAAAGCTCATGTACAACAGCTCATGAACCAGAACCCCTCAATAAAAACCTTTAAGACAATAATTCATGAATAATCAGCTCAACAACATTTAGCCCATATCTCACAGGAAATAATCCATGAACTATAACCCTTGCATAAACATAATTCATGAACAATAGCCTATGAAACGTAGCTTCAAAAACTCCCAACTCATTGATAATTGCTAATGAATAATAGCTTATGCACACATTTGAACTATTTGCTATGAAGTTTTGATTTACACAGTTGAACCTTTGCTAAGGAAATTGTTTTTAAAAGAAACACCTGGTTTCCACACAAAAAAGTTTTTCATAGAAGAGAAGGTTTACCACCACTTCTCGTACAGATAATAGTCATAATACCACTTCCAATTTAATCTGTACACTAACTATGACTTAGTTGGCATCCTGCTTAAGTGACGGAAGTATAGAAAGAAATACATATAATATCAAAACAACAAATATATTAATATTAAAAGGAACCGTCGTGCTCATAATAATTTAAAACAGGTAACGTCAGCAGGTATCTTTCTACATACAATGTTCAGATTTCAAGGCTCATCTGGTTAACCTCAGCAGATCTGACACTGCTCTCGCCCAAAAGCTTCTTAAGTGAGACTCCAGAGGTTACATAGGTCAGGAGAATTCCCATACATCTATCCTGTTTTAGTATCTATAGCTCCGACCAAAAGCTTCTTAAATGGACTCCAGAGGTTACATAGGTCAGGAGAATTCCCATACATCTATCCTTTTTTAGTATCTATAACTCCGATACCCTCCTCCCAAGCCACTTGAGCCATACCCACCACCATAAGATTGTGAGGAGAAAGATGATGACGGATAACCAGAATTTGCGAGGGATGAGTAAGACGACCTATACCTACTATCAAGACCACCATAAGGACCAACCGGAGTTTCTTTCGCTCCTGCTATTGCATCCTGTATTGGTTTTCAAAGAGTATGATATATCAGTCTTTTATACATACCTTAACAGCAATGCAACTACTGTAGCTACAAAAGAGGCATTATACCTGAATAAGCTGCTGTGCTAGCTGGACCTGGCTTGATGTACCTTTAATCTCAACTGTTATCTCATCAGGAACACCTACTGTCTCCTGAACAGATAGAAATGCACCACTGGCACTGCGGATATGTGCTATTGTAGCCCCTGCAACACCAATTATGTCCTCTGCATATGACAAAGGAATTTGCATCGTCTGCGTGATCTGAAGCAAGTCCAAAACAAGGATGCAACAACAATCATCAGAATTAGAGTCACTAACTCAACTCCATCACTTCGTAACTTATGGAATCAATGTCTTGCTCCAAAAAGATTGATTGGTACTGATTAAGTGAATGACAAAAGTTTTACAAGAAATGTATGGAATAGGCTTGGAGCTACCCATTAAAGTAAACACTCACAGAGATACACACCTTTGTTACTAAAGCACCCATACCACGGCCAAGTCCTGACGAACGCAGAACAGACAGAGCAGGATCTTGGCCATATAGAGATACATTGCGTGCAAGACGGGAATCAAGTGGTTCTTCACGGTCAAATACAGAATCCCGGTTCACTCCAAGTGAATGAGGATAGTCATCGCCGATGCTGGTCTGTTTGGTATTGTAGGCTATTGAATGGGCAGAATCAGCGTTCCGCTCTTGAGAAACTGTCTCATTTAACTGGAGGAAAACCATTAAAAATAAAACTACAACTGTCAATCAGCAGACAATGATGGTAATACCACAGGTGTAACCTATTGTGTACTTTTTTATATTATATCATAAGGATGATAGGAGATACACCAAAATGGGTGTAACAAATGGATGGTGGATTCTAAAAAAAATGATAATAAAGTGGTACTCAAGGCACCAACAGTATTATTGCAAGAGCAAATAACAAATAAATAACTCACTTGCTCCTGAAATAGTGGGAATATACTTTGGTCAACAAGAAATTTCCTCAGGTACCCAACTACCGCTATCAGAGCTTTCAACACCTTTGAAGGGTCTCCCTGAATATCCACAACTCTCTCGTCAGATGTCACATAGATTGGCAAGTCAACTGCAAAGGAAATATGTTATGATGAGTGTTGGAAATGAATACCCCACTTTGCCAAAGAGGTTAGACACTCTATTTTTCATCTTTCCTAATGGAATTCAAAACATCTGCCTAAAAAGCTCGGAGAAACCACCATCGACAAGCAAAATCCAATGAACATTTGCCAACTAATAAGCATACTCAAGATTAAGAAAGCTGTATATGATGCGGAAAGCCACTAACCAACACTAAGTACACAGAAGATCTTTTGAATGGTTCCAAAGGTACACGATTAACTTCCTCATGCACACCTCATGGACAATTCCAGCCATAATCACAAGAAAAGTAACCACTGAGATAAATAAATAAATAAACACAATTGAATAAAATAAAAGCACAAAACTCTTATCATGAAAAATGACGACTGAAGCATGCCAAGTTGTCAGCCTAACAATATGTTACAAGCAAACATCACATCCTTTTAAGGGTAAAAACCATACAAGAGGAAACGAACAACAATGCAGAAAATTTATCAATAACAAAATATTGGTTCCTTGAATTTCTTCAAGCTTAGTATCATGTAAATCTCATATTTTCCTTTAAAAAGATTCAAATATTTTTTCTAAATGAGGGATCACAAGATACAGAAGGTTAACAAATATCTAACTCAAATTTATATTCTGAAAAAATATAAAAAGAGAAGCTCTTTATTGTGTTGATAGAGGCATTTTACTTTTCTATTAGCAATAAATTCATGCAATATAAAAATGTAATCATTTTGACGAGTAAAGTCATTGGAGAATGATTGTACTTGTAGATAAAGGAGAATGAATATCAGAATGCTAAAACTTCACCAAGAACCTAAGCAGCCTAAAGCATCTTCAATTTTAAAAACACGTGCATGAATCAGTGATTTTCTTTTAACACATATCATCTCTCATAACGGAACAAATATCCACATATCTACTAACTTCAGGTCAAAGGAGTGCACTTACCATATATGTCGCTAATTCTAATGCTAGCATGAAGTTAGTATGACTAATCTATGATATCATACTATGGCAAATATTGATGCGATCTGCGGATCATGCAATTGATTAGTAGCCAAAATAAAATGAAACAGCCCACAAGACATTCGATCATAGTTAAGTATTAGGTAACTTTCTGGAAATATCAACTTGCAGCTTCATGGTAGATGGTTGAATTACCTCCAGAAAGAACTCTCACTTGGGCGCTACTGCTTTCCTGAATTGACTTGATCAATGCACCTTGCTTTCCAATCAAACTAATAGCTTGGGTTGATGGAACCACTAAGCGGACTGAACATACAGGCGGTCCATTCACAGTATCATGTTCGCCTTCCGTGATCCCATTGACACGTTTGAATACTTGCAGCACTGCATTCATTGCAGGGGATAAATCGGAGTCAGGCTCTTCTTTACCAAATATAAGAACCTGAGAATCGATACAGAAAGTTAAACAATATGTCAAAACGCTTTCTTCAGCAAATAGTATGTCATCAGTTTTTTGTATTGCACGTAAAGGGGAAACAAAAACAATAATCCGATACCCCTAACTTGAAGCTCTCTATGCCCTGTCACTATCCCCCCATTCGAACTGTACAAGATCTCCCGAACCTCTCCCAATGCCTTATATCCTGAAACTGCTCATCTTTCCAGCTCTCTATAATCCACCAAAACGAAGACTAATTCTAAAAAACTATGAATTCCATGAAGGTCAACAAAAAAAAAAAACTTAATTCTTCTATAAAAAAGAAAATGGGAATCTTACTACATCCAAAACTAATAATGCTTGCTGAATGCAAGCGTGTAGCATGATACACATGTTCACATTTATTGACCCGTCGGAATTGGTTAGCTTTAAGAGACAGGTGAATACTGACTAAATATTGTGGGTCTCATGGAAACTCATGCCTCAGATTTTAACAGAGGTAATATATTGCTTAAACTCAACCAAGGAGTTCTCTGTGTAAATTTTGGAAGAGGCATGCTCAGTGACGCATGCATATACCAGCATGATACACACACATATTAGCTCGTCCAATTGGTTTTGCAAAACAGATTAATACAAATTACATAATGTGGATCTCATGTTTCTGATTTTAATAAGGTAACATATTGGTTCAACTGAACCAAAAAAATCTCCAGAACTGTTCATCTTCTTCTTCACAGAATAGGTCTTGTTTATTTTCTACATGCACTCCAATCCATCTCTGCAGTCGCATCGCTTTCCATAAATAAAATAAAATATTTTGATCATCTTACTTTTTTAAAAAATCTCTATACAAGAGATCTTTAGAAGAAAATTTGAACCATAAGAGGGAATAAAATTTGATTGAACTTTAACTTGATTGAATTTTAACTTAAAATTCAAAGATACTTGAATTAAAAAGATAAACAACGCTGTGCAAAAGAAATAGACTCAAATAAAGAATCCGGATATTACCTCTACTTCCTCTGGAATTTGTTTGAAAATTTTGTATTTTCCTCTAAGGTTATATGGTTCATTATGAAATTTAGTTCCTTTCCTGTTGATAGATGCGGTCTCCATCTTAGAAAATAAAAGGAAAGAATGAAAAGGAATAAAGGATTTCCTTTTGTCTACTTAGTTAAAGACTTCTTCATATGATGGAAAAACTGAATCATACCACTATCAAGTTTGCAAAGTTGAGATAATTGGAAAGAGAGTTTTAAAACCGTAATAGAAAGAATCAACTGTAGACTAAAAGGTGGGAAGCAGAAAGCTTTTTTTCGACCAAGATTTACATGAGAGTTGGAGTTGGGAAGAGTGGTAAAGTTCTACTTTTATTCTTCTTGATTCATTTTTTGTCTACATTTTTACCGGTTCAACGGTACCAAATTTCCAACAGGTTATGTCCAACTGTGAAGCTCCACATGCTGCTCTTGGGTGAGTGCGTGTATCATACTGGTATACGCATGAGTGCATGATGAACATCATTCCTCTTCTGGAAACCCTAAATCCCATCCCCTCATTTAATAAAACCAGTTTAGTATTATTACAAATTAATAATACTAATACACTGCAAAACCACTTCCTAGCTAAAATCCCAACATCTTTAAATCCTTCCAAGCACTGCACGCTCCAAAATCAAACTACCTCATCCTAGCTCAAACAACTTATATAAAAAATCAGTGTAAAAGCACAATGGGTAGAGCACTTAGACTCCCAGAACAAAAACAACAACAAAAGAAAAAGACAACTTAGCAGGTCTAACTTCTCCATAACACAACTAAATCACCGATTTATAACATCTACAAAGCCCTAAATCTAGTGGGTAAACAACACAGACAACTTAATAACTTCAAATAGACAAAACGGAGAAATTCGCAATTCCTAAGCAAACGCTACAACACATGAAAGAAATTCATAATTGAAAGGATTTGATCGAGACTTACAACGCGGTCACTCGTAATGTCGTTCAATCCATCAAGAACCCTAACTTTCGCCCTCGTTTCTTCGGTGAGTTTCTTAATCAGTTCGCCTTTTCTCCCAATCAAACCCCCGACTTTGGTCGACGGAACAATCAATCTATAGGCAGTGTAACCCGGCCAGCCCGGCCACTTCTTCTTCTCCTCATCTCCTTCGCTCTTCTCCTTCTCCACTGATTCATCTTCTTCGCCTTCTTCTTCTTCTTCTTCTTCTTCCTCCTCTTCAGGATCGTCTTCTTCTACTTCTTCTTCTTCCTCTTCAACTTCTTCGACATCCCGCTTGATCTCCGCCGCAGCGGCGGCGCTGGGACCGTTCTCTTCGATTGACGCCGCCATTGTTAAGCGAGTAAGAACAAGAGCGAGGGTTTTGGCAAAATTGAAGAAAACAAAGAGAGATAAATGTATCGAAGGGGTTGAGAGACACGGAGACTTAGTTTTTAAATTAAAATGAGTTTTATTTTACTCATTATTATGTTTATAGAGGACTTATATTGTAAATATATTAAAAAGTGAGAGAGTCGGAAACCGAGAACGGGCGACTGGAATTAGAGGTATTTAATTTAAATCTGCTTTCTAATTGTTCTCTGAACACTTCATATTCAATCGTTCCGAGTTAATAATCTGTCCGAGTAATGCCGATTCCTCGGTTTTATATGCGTTTGATTTTATTAATTCACTATATTTATTTTACTCATTTTTAATATAAAATAAATATAAATAAATTATTTTATTAAAAATTAAAAATAAAATTTATTTTAAAAATAAATATAATATTTATGTTTTATTAAATAATTTTAATTTTAATAATTTTTCTTTTTAAATATATCATAAATAATAATTTATATATATTATTATTAAAAATTAATATTTATAATTTTATTTAATAATTTAATTATTAAATAGATCGAATTAGAATTAAATAATTAATCCGATTATTATAAAAATCAATCAAAAATTAACTCATAAATTTATATTGTCACCGCTAATTAAACTCTCGAATAACACAATCAGATTAGCTTTGTTAGATATAATATACTATGAGCTTTATTTATTCATATAGCTAGCCTTGCACATTGTTACATACGCAACTTATAAGCTTATTTTCTTAAGCTTGTGCTGCAACTGCACATCCCATATATACGCTTGCTTGCTTCTTTTACTTTAGTTCTTCCCGCCGCCGCCGCCGCCGCTTCCGCCACCACCTTCAGACCCCGAAGAACTACCATAACCAGCTCCATACCCATAAGCTCCGCCACCACTACTGCCTCCGGCTCCGCAACCGGATCCAGAACCCGAACCGGAACCGGAACCAAATCCGAATCCGGAACCTCTACCGCTACCGGAGCCGTCATGAGAGTCACCAGATCCTGCCCCGTAACCCCAACCGCGGCCCGGCCCAGCTCCCCAACCCCATCTGTATTCCCAGCCCGGCCCACTGCCTGAGCCCGACTCACCTTTATAGTCCGGCTCTGCTGCGCCTGTGTTTGGCTTCGCTTGTTCTTCAGCTGCTGCCGCTGTTGCTGTAGAGCAGAGAAGGACGAAGATGAAAATTGCAAAGCAAGAGATTAAGGTAGCCAGCTTCATTGCTGTAGAGTGAAAACTGAAATGTTTCGAACCTGTTTGTTTAGGAAGGGTTTACTTATAGTGCGGAAATAAAGGACGATCGTGTTCGTTTACGTGGAGGATGTTTTTTTCGTGGTAGGAAAAAGTGCTTTTGTTGAAACCGGGAATTTTGGTTTTTTTTTTTCATTCTTTTTGTCGAATCCACCACCGCCCCACACTTCGCATGCATGCATTGAAGACGCATGCATCAATCGATTTCCATATTTTCAGGATTCAATTTGAGAATTTTGAACCGTTGACTGCTATCATCTATACCCGAGCAAAAATCTACTTAGAGAATTTTCACAGCTATAGCAACGACTTTAATAGCAGTGTATATCATAATAGTGTCTTCATGCAGTTGTCGCAAGTAAAAGTGATCTTAAGCATATATTCCTCCATGAAAATGAGATGAGCATGCGCAAAAATGAGTCACTTCTCAAGATTAGGCAACATTTCGTAGTGCAAGATTCTTCTACGTTTTGGACCATCTAGGTTCTTGTCCAAATTAACATTTAATTGAGAAATAGAATTGTGGCTCATTTAATTTACATGATATTAGCTAAAATATTTGGGTGCCTGATCCACGTTGATGCATATCCGTCAACCTAATTTGAAAACCCAACAAAATACATTGATTATCTATCTGTACAACTTCAAAAATTATCTCCAACGGTGGATGTTCAACGCCTGATGAAAGTGGTGGACCTGAAAACTTCCGAAACTAACACCTGTGGGCTGTGGCCAGCTTGTTTGCTTTCAGGTGTATCCATATTCAACCAGGAATCTCCGAGTCGAGACCTAAAAATCAAGCCAACGAGATGAGAGGGTTGAAGAAGCCCACGGCAAGGATTGATTTTTGAATTGGCATGAGCCAGGGATCCTGTGCCACACTAGATAGAAGGTTGACGAGGATGAATCCGGAATTCCTTCGAGAAGCCAGCAAGCATCCGTCTTTGGCACAGTTGAACACCTTATACACAGCAGAAATGCGAGGGTTGTTGGATAAAGGCACCCGTGGGGCAATCTGTTTGATGATATCCAGCAGATCTGTCCAGGATATCTCTTCAACTGTTATTCGTCTAGCACAAGAGCTTCCTTCCATTGCTAGACATGCATGCATTGCCAACAAGTAGAAACTCATTACATAAAAAGTTGCCAACAATTGGAAACTCATGATATACAAAGTTGCTGGACATGCATGCGTTCTTTACAAAGTTAGAGATGCATGGAGAGGAAAAAGGCAACTGAAATGAGAAGGAAAGAAAGAAATTTCAGAATAAGTTAAAGTATCCAACACCGATCAAGAGAATCAAAGTTCTGTTTAAATATGAATCACTAGCTAGAGGTTGAAGTACGGGTTGCAATAGGGATTTCTACCTGAAAAGAAACTACCATCATATTTTATTCAAGCAACTACCGATGCAGGTTTCATTGATGAAATCATAACAAATAATTAAGAGCTCCACTTTAAACATAAGCTAAATTCATTCTGAAGCACTTTGCACATGAACTATTGCGGAACTTGCATAATCATTTGTAACTTCAAACTGTTTCAAAGTATCTAGCATTGCCTGAAGCTTTCAGTAGATTATAACAGGCATATATATAGCTGAAATTCAAAAAAATAAAAAGTAATGCTTAATTTAAAGATAAGCAACTTCAAACCCATCTCTGACAGATGTGCCCATGCAGGAGAAGGTAATAAACTAGTAGGTTCACCGAACAGAAAAACTCCTTAACATTTGGGAATAAACCAACACAGCGGCACCAGTGGTGGGATACAAGGGCAAGGATCTGGTCGGAGAATAGTATCCTTCTCTAAGTCTGACATATACAATCCAAAGTCGAATCTCTCTTTATAGTAGATGCACTCGCCCTTCACACCCAACTAGGAAAGTCTCTTTTAATGTTTTATTTGAATTAAAATTACTTAAATAATATTCTAACTAGGAAAGTCTCTTTTTAATAAGATTCTTAAAATTTTATGAGTCTATTCAAATAATTCTATGTTCTATTCTTATTACAAATCAAGAAAGAACAACTTTAAAAAGTTGGAGCTTTTTTTACTCTGTTTTCTTTATTTTCATTACTGTTTTTCCTCTCAATTCTGTCGTAGTCTAACAGCACTACTCTGTCCATGGCAGCAAGTTCTTGGGCAGATCTGCCGCCGGAGATGATCGAACAGATAGCATCACGCGTCCCGTTATCTGACATCCCCCGTTTTTCTGCTGTGTGCAGGGCATGGCGATCTGAATCCCCGGTTACTTTTCCAGCAGACTACGGCCCTTTGCTCCTCCACTATGCACGCCGAAAAGCCAATCCTTGCCGGTTCTACTACCCTTTCTCAACAAGATCCTGGTCATCAGATCCTTCAACCCCATATGCGATTTATCCGATACGGTGTTCCACTGTGCCATTGACGGATGGCTACTGGCTTCCCGATGGAATTCCGAGTTCATCCTCGTCGACCCTCTGTCCAACGTACTGCACAATATCCCTGACTTCAAGCCTCTTGAAACACCAATAATTTCCATGGGATTCGCAGACCCATCCCATTCGAAGGAGATCATTGTGATCGGCACGGCCTTTGGTATTGAGAATCACCAAGTTTATATATTCGCGTTCCACAACGGAGTCTGGTCAGATGGGTATTACAGTGACATCGACAGCGAGGAAGATTTCGCTGTTTCCCACTGTAGTCCTCTATGGTATCGCAACCTCTTCTACGTCTTATCAGTTCAAGGAGATGTTGGAGTGTTTGATCCAGTGCTAAGAGTTTTCTCAATCCTTAAAATTCCTAACAATCTACATTTGAGCATATTATCCCGAACCCTTGCGCAACTTGTAGTTAAGGGGGAGGAACTCCTTTTGATCCGCATGAGACTAGATGACGGTACCAAGATTGAGATTATGAAGCTTGATGAGCCAAACATGGAGTGGTTAGGATCACCAGCATCGATGACTACACCATATACGCCGCAACTCCGACGGCTATAGTGGTGGCGATGCCCATTGCGTCCGCCATGAGGAACAAACTATGCGTTCCTAGGTTCTACGGAGACCCTGAGATGATCCAAGTAGAAGCAAAGTGGTCAGAAGGGCGGCTCTTTTTCGTCACAAGTGATCGGACGGTCAAAATGATCGTGAATGAAGATGGCATGCCGTACTACTCATTCAAAGACGATGAAGATGGCAGCCAGTACTGCCCATCAGACGGCACCCAGTTCTACTCATCAGAAGACGATGAAGATGGCAGCCAGTACCACTCATCAGAAGACGATGAAGATGGCAGCCAGTACCACTCATCAGAAGACGATGAAAACAATAGTTTTCAAAGGAAATGGGATCCTAAATTCAGTGGCTCCAAAGCCTTGAGAAACCAACACATATGGTTTAGTGTTAGGAGAAACTGCAACTCCTAGATTATGATGATTGATAGAGTTTAGACAATCATCCGTCTAATGTACCGTAATAACAGAGATTTAATCCACTTCAATTCCGTGAGCTTAAAAGATGCAGGGCAAACTACTGAGTAGGATGAGCAACCAATTTTTCCAAACATGAATGTTCTTGACGTCATTGAATATGCAACATCATACTTTGCAAAACGAACTTCCACGATCATTTGCAAACTTCTAGCTGTCTCAAAGTTTGCAATAACTATAATTATCGGTATGTTCTACAACATAACATCCTATTGAACGGATATAGTAATGTGGATGTGCCATGCAACCGTGATATAACTCAGTGGAATGTAACCGAGTAAAACAGCACTTTTGCACCAGCAGATTATTTACAAGTGAGCGAGAGTGGATATCCTGTTCAAACTTCCAGCATGTTGTTTCCTTAATTGAAAAACATGAAACAAATGTTTTGGCCATTTGTGTAGAGGCATTCACAACATTTCTTCCAACCCTAAATTTGAACCCTTGAAAAGATTGAAAAGTTGAGCCTAAATAGAGACCAGTAGTTGTAAGAGGACAAAATTTCACTGCTCGATTGATCATCACCTACTCAGTCAAGTTTTTACACAGCAGGCCCGAAATGAAAGTTCTTCGGATTGAATACTTTACAATTTTCAAATTCATTTCAAACGAAATATAAAGAAAACAATATTCATAGTTTCCGTTCTGAAAAACCTGATTGGAACATAACAAAGTGGAAAATTTGGCAACTGAAGCTAATAAGATCATCATCAGAAAGGAATACATTCTTCTCATCCACAGCAACCGCAATGGAACACTGTGTAGGAAGGTGTCCTAAGATTATTATCCCAAATTCATCACTTGATGATCAAATCCTTAGATTATTAAAAAAAGAACAAAAGAAAACACAGATGAGATTCAGTAGCAAATTGAATAGATTCGTCACTGCAGCACATAAAAATGTGCATCAGTCCAAGTGTTGGAATACTATTGCAATCACCTCATCATCATCCTTCCAATAAAATTGATATATAATAAAATTGAACAGAAACTGAAAAATGTATCTAATTTAATCGAACTTAGTAATTGAATGGGCTGATAAACAAAAAGTTTTCTGCTCAGAGTTGGCGAGTTTGTTAATTGGTTCGATTCTGCCGGCTATTTTTTTCCTCAACTTGAATCAGAAGAGGGAGCGCCTAATCCTCATCGCAAATTTCTTTAAAAAATTCAACAAAAAAATTAGCGAATCTTTCTTGTCACAAACAGATCTCGTTCTCAAAACAAAATAACCAAAAAATTGAATTAAAAATACTGAATATCTATCACTGCGGAAATTTTTTTTAAAATATTGAAAAATAAAATAAATTGAAGAAAAAAAAACAAAAAGTAAGGAGAGATTAAGGCTCAGGTCAGCGGGGTTGTCGACACGCAAGGCTTCTCGACACCGAGATCCCTGACATCCGGTCTGTTGAGCTTGAAATTTTCAGAGTCATCACAGCTAAATCTCCCCTCAATTCAATCATTCAAGACAAACGAAATCAAACGCAAAAAATTCAAACGATGATTGTTGACACCAAATTCTCAGTCAATCCATAAAAGGACAACTAAAAATATTCTATAAATCAATGAACAAACTTTGAGAAATTATCCACAAAAAATGCCGCAGTTGAGATTGGAATCAATATGAGAGGGTTCTGCTGTTTTAGGTTTCGTATACATAGATGTTGCGGCTAGGGTTTCAGTTGATCTAAAGGCCCGTGGCCCATTACCAACAAAGTTCCAAGAAATCCAGCCCAATTATTAACCGAACTCAAACCTCTATTTTCATTTTTTTTTTTTTTAATTAAATTTTAAACGCTGGTGAGTCAAAACTCAACGGCCTCTTGTATCAGAGGGAAAAAAAAGTGTCAAACAACTTATAGTTTTGAAAATTTTAAAATTGGTACTCTATTATCTGAGAAATACATGTGACAATTTTGTATTTCTTTCAACTCCAAATTAATTTGGTCGGAATTAGAATCAAAATATTGCCCACTTATTATCCAAAGAGAAGAGCACGTAAAACGAAACAAACTTCAGAGTGTTTCTAGTGTTCCTCTTTCATAAAAATATACATTTATAAATCACTCTATTGAAAGTTACTTTCTGCCAAAAAAAAAAAAGACCTAGGGAATGTTTGAAATTGCTTATGAAATAGAGTTTTTGTGAAATAAAAGATATTTTTATTCTTTTTGAAAAATGAGCTCTATTTTTTTTACTTTAAAAAAAATAATAAAAATATGTAATAAAAAGATCTCATTTCGTAAAATTTTTTTATATTTTCTAAATTTTTAAATAAATTTTTTATATACTTATAAAATATATATTGAAAAACATGAAATGAAGAAAAATTGAGAAAAGCTGATAAGCTGCTTATAAAACGGAAAATCAAACGCCCCCCTAATAAGCGCTTGTAAGCACCACATCCAAACAGCGCAATGGGTTGAAAAAATTCAGACAACCATGATCCTAATCTTACTTCTTATCAAAATTTAGAGATTGCATGTTTTGGAAGCTAATCAAATGTTCCATCTGAAGAACCAACGAACGTTTCAGTTAGAGAGTAGAACCCAGGTAGCAGAATTTCCCTGGAAAGTCACGAAGAGAAACTTAAATGATAGAATGGCGAACTTCATTAATAATCTTGTAATGTTGAGTCAGATGTTAATGGATATCTTAGAAAGATTCCAGCAAAATTGTTGTTAGTGGAAACAAGAAACAATGAATACAACCCGCCACAGGAACTACCCTAGCCATAATAGTAATTTTATCGTCTTGGTGCCACCATATTCATGTCATCAATAGCATAGTTCTCCTGATAAGTCGACTTTTTTGCAAGGGAAGGCACTCCCAGTAAAAAAGATTCTGACTGTGACGTCCCTGTGATACAAAGTATGAGCAAACTTCAGTATAGCCTACCAGTGCAATCTTCAGAACCGCACAAGCACTCTTTCTTCCTTATGTTTCCATTACAATCGTGGACGCTGCCAATGGCATAGTTGTAATCATAAGAAAGCTCTGTCAAGGGAGGGATATTTTCTGTTGCAAATAGGACAATATGTGGCTTGCTCTTGTCATCATGGTCATAGAGGAGATTCTGAGCATAGAGATTTGGAGAACAACTGTGGTTGATAAACCTGCACACATTACCATATTGTGAAGCATCGACAGTAAAGTAGCCCCCATCCTCCACAAAATCACTACCATTGTTCTTCAGCAAGTCTGGAATCAGTGTTTTAAGACCCTTCCAAAGGGATTCATCATAATAATTATTGCCAATGGCAAAAAGATACTGGTCGCTGCTTCTTTTCTGAGCCTCTTCATCCTCCAGCAGTTCACCAGTATAATGAACCACAAAAGTTCCAGATGGAATAGAAGTCAGACATCTAACACCCCACCCCATAGATTCAGTCTTGAAAATCTCAAGAGGAAGATTGACACCTTTCTGGCTCACTCTACTATGGCAATATGGCGGGCACTTGCAGCTAGGACCACATTCGTACACAAGTGGCTTTGCTTTTACAAGGGCACCATTATGATTGAAAGGGATTTCTCCTCCATTTTTCACAGCACAAGCACATCTATCAGAGTCGGAGCATCCGTCAGCACAATTACAACCCTTAGGAAGAGTTGGCTCGTAATTTCGAGGATGTATAATCTTTGTTGTGTATTTGAAGCGCTTTGGAAGCTCATCATCCAAAGTGTTCACCACAGGAATGGGTATCTTCTCCTTTCCTCCAGAGATATCTTCTATGCGAAGGCCAGGCAGACCTCTGGAACTTCGCAAATCAACTCTTTTGATGGAAAGTTGAGGTTGTCCTGGTACTCTTTTCAATTCAAATAAGAAAATATAAGACCCATCATCCATTTTCTGTCTTTTATAGTTCTGAACAGAAAACAGCCCATCATAAACATAAGTTACAACTTTGTCAGGTCCTAGTTGAATACCGCGAATAACCCGCACAGGCTTCCTAGTATATATATTGTTTTTAAGTGGCAAAGTTGCATGCCTGAGTTGATTGGAGGGGACCTTTGTGCTATTGTAGACTAACAAATTGGGACTCTTCAAGTAATTAGCATAAGAAGAGCAGGAAACAATACTAATTGCAACCTCAGTACCATCAACACTGGTGGAATCAATGGGAGCTCGTATTGGGCAGTGTAGATTAGTTAGACAAAGCTCAGTCCTGAAGTGGAACTCGTCTCCAACCTCGATTCCTGGCACATTTGCAAAGTACTTCTTCTGATCAAGAACGCCAACAATTTTCTCTAAGTAGAGTGAATAGGCTCTCAGTACGATCTTCGACCCATAGCCAGGTTGATTGAGCTTGGACTCCTCTTGTTTCAATAACTTCCTATATATAGTTTGATACATCGAAAGAGAAATCTTAACCATTCTACGAGTTACAACCTCCTTCCCCTCACCTAAACTTGTTACAACTTCCCCAACTTCTCCATTTCCCTTCTTCAGCAGCTTATTCCCCTCTTCACCTTCTTCAATCTCCCTTCGTTTCTGAATTGGACTATTACCAACATTTTCACTAGTTCTGATTTTACTCACTGGGGATTTGTTACTCTCGCAACCGCTGTTTAAATTCAGCTGAACTGGAATACTGCCAACATTGTCACTAAGTCTGATTTTACTCACTGGGGACTTGTTACTCTCGCAAGCGCTGTTTAAATTCTGCACGGCAGAGACTCTATTTCTCAGAGGATACCTTCTAGGAATTTGACCCATATTGCTTTCAACATCTGCAACAGATGAACTTTGCTCCCCAGCGGCAGGATTCGCTGCTTCCATATGCCCCAAATTGTTACTGGAGCTAATTAATTGGCAACTGTTCTGCTAGAGCAACAAATAACAATCAACATAAGACCAAATTCAACAAAAAAAAATGTATATGAAAAGCAAAACAATCCAGCTTTGCGTGCTTTGAACTCTTTCAATTCTCAACAAGGTCAAATCTTTTGCGAACAAATCAATTAACCAATTTCTTTCACAACAAAAAACCAAAAGAAAAGAACAAAGAAAGAAAATGAACAGACGGAAAAGAATTACAATGATTGAAAGGAAAAAATAAGTTCGACTTCTATCGCCGTACCTTGAAATGGAAAGAGAAAAACTAGAGGGTAGAGTTCTTCACTGGAGAAATCGCCTCTGATGGATAGAGAGAAAGAAGGTAGGATTCGATAGTCAATTTTACTCGGTTCACGAACAAAAGACCACGAAGATTTGATTAGTTCGGTTTAGTTTGTAGTCTGGTTCAGTTGAATAATTTCTTAACTTATCGGATTTTAGAGAAAGTAATCTCTACGAGTATGGTGTTCGGAGTATTTTGAAAAGTGTTTTTTTTTTTTAAATTAAAAAATTTTTATTTTAAAAAGTATTTTTATTTTTATTATAATAATAAACAGTAATAGAATTTTACTATGTAAAATCTTTTATATTTTTAATTTTTAAATAAATTTTATAAAAATTATAATAAAATTATTAGTAAATGAATTAAAAATTTATTTTTCTTTAACGCGTTGTTAATGGCGTGTTTTAAATGCCCGTAACTTTATTTTTTTTGACCAAATTTTAAGTTCCGAATAGTTCATATATTTCAATTAAATAAAGAACTTATAATTTCACTTTCACAAATAGAATTTTAGTTTCAACTTTTTTATTTACATATTTTTAAATATAATTATATTTTTTTAATTTTTAATATAATTTAAAAAATTAATGAAATATAAATACTAAACTATATTTTTATTTTATTTAAAAAAATTATATTTTTTTATTTTCATTTTTATAAAATTTAATTACAGTTATTTAAAACACGCTTAGGATATGTTTGGATTGTGGTTGTTTACGGTGAATTACGGTGATGGTGAATCATTTCACCATGTTAATCATGTTTGTTTTGATTTCATTAATGGAAGGAAAGGGAATTGTTCCCCATCCTCACTATATTTCATGGTGAAATATGTACCCACCAAATTAGTGGGTACATATGGTGACAAAAAGAAAAGCAAATTTTGCTTCTCCTTTTGTCTATTTATGTT
This sequence comes from Acanthochlamys bracteata, assembly GCA_019914995.1. Taxonomy (NCBI): domain Eukaryota; kingdom Viridiplantae; phylum Streptophyta; class Magnoliopsida; order Pandanales; family Velloziaceae; genus Acanthochlamys; species Acanthochlamys bracteata. The sequence goes on along the minus strand of CM034130.1, from coordinate 10,152,662 downwards.
TTAATTTTTTAAATTATTTAATATTTATTTTAATTAAATATTTTTTTACTTAATATTTATTTTAAATTAATATATCTTATTTTTTATTATAATAATTTATAATTTTTATATCTATTTAAATTTAATTAATTTTAGCTGATAGAGAAAATAATAAAACTATATGATCAAATTTTTTAATCTAAATTTCATTTAATTTTGTTAAATTATATCAAAATTTATAAAAAAATTAAATTAATATAAAAAATTAATCTAAAAGTTATATTAATAAAGTTAATTTAAATTATATTAATCAAATTAGTTTAAAATTATATTAATAAAAAGTTAGATTAATATAAATAAGAAGGACATTTGAGTCTTTTATAAAAAGTTTACTTTCATTACTTATTCATTTATCCATCTATCCAAACATAGTTAATTTATTACCCTCACTATATATCCAAACATCATAAGATTAATTAACTATTCTTTCCTATCCGTCATCTTATTATTTTTCCTATCCGTCATCTTACTCTTATTTTTTATCTATGAATCCAAACATAACCTTAAAGTTATAAAAAAAATAAAAATTATTATAAGGGTTAGTGTACTTTTTCAAAAATAGGCTCTCGTCGCTGGAATGCTTAATCTTATACTAACGTGCTGATTGTGAAAGAAGCATACACATTCTTGATACGTAAACTGAATTTACAGCATAAGTCCAATATATCATTTGTTTCGCAATATTAGCCTTTCTGCCGGAAAAGCACAATCGGTAAACGGTAACATTTGAGTACCGCAATTAGTTTGTCATCTCCAAAGCACTGAGATCCTTGGAGATACATATGGTGCCGGTTTGTTTGCCAAGTCTTTGAAAGGCTTCCATCAAATTTCTGTCGCAGTTCCTTGAAGCTTTGTTTGTTGGAGAAGTCTTATTATTGTATTCATTTTTTTGCTAAAATCAGAAGCTTTCACTTTGTTTGTTGATAGACCAGGACTGAGTTTATGTTTGATATAAAATGGTGTTGATAGAGTGAGCAAATTTGCTTCTGCTAGAGTGTTTTTGTCGAGCTTTCATGGATTTTCACAGTTTCATACTATTTATAACAATTCAAACTTTTTACGCCTTTCACGTTGTTAATATATGTAAATCTTGCCTGTTTATTTTGATATTTTAAACATAAATAATTCCACAATTTCGCAATCATCAATTATAAAGATGATTGGCAAAAATGATTACACATTCAATATTCAAGTAGTAATAGAAAAAGAATAATTTACAGTTTTACACACAGAGTAGAGAGGGAAAAATAAAAAGAATTTGGTACAATCGTTGGTAGATTCCTGAGTCAGGAATCAAACATGAAGCTCAAAATCCACCCAAAGAAAGTAAAAAGAAAAATAAATATGATAAAATTGAACATAAAATGGGGGTTCTAATTTTCTAAGATTACTCAAACTGCAAGTTGAGTTTGCTGGTGATTGTTCTTGGATTCTTCTTCCAAAAACAAGCAGTACTGTCTTGGTGCAGCAGCGGGAGTTTCTAAGGAAATGTCACTGTAAAGAATTGAGCAGTAGGAGTGGAAGATTTGCGGGGTTATGTTGAGCTCGAACCGCAAACCGAACAAGAACTCAATTTCTAGAAAGTTCATCTCAGCAGTGCTGATGCCTCCTACCTTGGCGTAGTATGCATTGTTGTAGTATCTGCAAAACAGAAGTCAAAGTAAGAAAGCGATATATACATTAAGAAGAACGCAGCAGTAAGAAATCAAAGGAGGGCACGGGAACAAAGGAGTGGATATAATCTCAGAATACATCTATCCTTAGAGAAGAAGCATATGCAGCAGTATCACTAAGCATATGCAGCAGTATCACTAAAAACTTTATAGAGCTTAAATGATACAAGCAATAACGCTATCAGCAGGTTAAGTGAAATACATTTCATCTACTGCCATTCGCCACAACAAATACATATATACAATATAAAATTTTCAGATGTAGTTGAAGAGTATTGGTGTAAGCCAGTAATTTAGCATATACATTCTCCTTCCTACAAAGCATCCTGCCCTCTTCAAAAGATAGTCGCATACTTTGTTGAATGCAGTATAATTACTCAATGCACTGAAGTAAGTAAAGAACCAACTAACATACGCTTAATTTTAATTTCCTGTCATGAACCTCACCACCCTGACTATGCATTCCACATGGTTTCAGTATTTTTTACAAACCTTAATCATGCAAGGCTTTGATAGAGAAATCATAACAGAACAAAGAATAATACTAATTTCTGGTGCAGTCGGTTACTTGACAGGTGAGCTTCTTTACATCAAGCTCTGAACTGGACTAAAATATAACATCAACATGATAGAAAAGTTTCAGACCTACATACGTTTTCAGAAGTATACACTAAATATAGACAAGGTTCCAGAAAGAAGTCATTAATAAACTTTTGTCAATGCTCGATTACTCATTTAACCCCGAAGTCAAATTTCTGAAAGTCATTTTTAATTTTCCATTTCATTACTGCCACTACATATTTAACCACAATTGGTAAATAAAATTAATTATCGGCAAGGTTTAAGAAAGAGGAGTTGATAAATTTTACCAATGCTTCACTAACCAGTAATCCCCCAAAAAAATTCTGAAAGTCATTCTAGTTGTCATTACATAGAATGCATGAACGAGCAGTCCGTGTATGTCTGGATGGTTGAAAAATCTCTTTCAAGATGCACCAACCAATTCAAGGTATAGGGACACCACAAGGAAAGTAATGCCAGTCATGTAACCAATCAATGATTCAAGATGCCAAATTTTACATCCTTGAAGTGTCCATCAAGTGTAGGAAATTTATCTCAGATAAAAAGACCAAAAGGAACAGAGTTAAGAAACTAGGAAACGAACAGTAGAAAACTAAAAGAAACACTCCAATTCCCCCAAAAATCACTTGACATTGTCCTCAGCTATACAACTTTCTTGCAACGTAAATTGTAATAACTTCTATACTACTAAAACATTCCAACTGAGATTTCACTAATTTTGGTACTCTGTTTACGTTTAAGGCCTTATGTCTATGGATTTAATCCAATCTGATCTCAATTCAGTTATTCTTTAGTTTGTAGATGCCAAGAAGAAAACCATGACATTCAACAAAAACGTTCTAATTTCCAATAAGTTTACGAATGCAAGCCAAACAATTATTGATAACTAATAAACAACTTACATCAAAAAGCTGAAATCAAACCATTTCCTTTAATTCATCAATCAAGAAATCAACAAAAGAAATGAAACAAGATCTCAATAAATCAATCAACTGAAAGAGAAGAACTGAGATTATGAAAAAGGCCAAGAAGAAAAGAATGCACGCAACGTGTTTGAGAAAACGCCTCACAGAACACTTCATTGGTGGTCTGATGAAAATCATCCATTTCTATGAACGACAAGTAGTTAATTCAGTTAAACTAAGAGAATTTAATCCAGTTAATGTACTCACATATCGTCGAAGAACTTGACGGCGAGGAGAACGCTGGTGATGAGCAGTCTATGAACAGTAAGAGAGTGCAGAACAACATTGCAAGAAGAACTGGATTTCCCATCCAACAATCTATCAAGGTAAACGTAAGCTGCTACAAAGCACGCCGGACTACAATCGGCGTACTTCGCGATTCTTTCCAAGTAAGCCTTCACACTGATCGCCGGCTTCGCTACGCCTTGGAACGGAGAAACTGTTCCTCCTCCCTGGCGCTGACGTGGAGGTGGAAGCACCGGCGGCGGCGGCGGTGCTGATGCGGTGGTGTCGTTACGGGTGGATATTCGTTGGAGAATGTTGGAGAGTGCGTGGATTACCTTCTTCACATCTATGTCGAAGCTTGTTGTGTTTGTGCTCATGGTGTTTGTTTGCAGAAAGATTCAATTCAATCTTCATGCAAACAAACAGTGGAGAAATGAAGAAATTGAACTTGTAGAACTACTGCTGCTTCCGTGTATGCAAAAAGAAAAAGAGATTCAATTTTCTGCAAAATAAGGGTGTGTTCTTCTCACATGAAGAAATTGACCTGCTGGTGCTTGCCAGAAAGAGTCGATATTTCCTTCTGCAAACAGTGCAACTGCTGCTGGTACTACAAACTCAAAAGATCTGCGCTACTCTTTGTAGATCTCTCACAGAGCTGTCGGTGGAAGAAACTATAAGAAACAAAAAGCTAATGGTTTTGCATTTTGATTTCTTTCTTTCAATGATAGGAAACTAAATAAATATTTGTGGGGAAAGAGATCGAAATGCCAGCTGGTGCAATGAAAAAGAGAAGAAGAAGAAGAAAGCTTTTGCTTTGATAGCTGGCTCACATGCTTACTCAAACTATATCATTATTAATCTCTTGCAGCATTTTATTCTGTTTTTTTAACAAGAAGATTATTACGATGTGCAGTGTAGGATTGGTCTCATTCTATGCAGCATCTATTTTTAAACATAGTTATAAAAATTGGATCGTGCATTGAATCAAAAAATTATCCGAATCACGGGTTGACCCGTCGGATCTATAGATTGATTCGTTACGTTAAAAATATCAAAATATTCCGTAGCACGAACGACTTATTATTTTTTTTGGTTAAAAAGCATAAAAAGAATAAATTAACAAAAAATATATAGAAAAATAAAAAAATATTTTAAATAATAAATTTTAAAAGAAATTTTTTATTTTAAAATAATTTTGTTATTTTTTTCTTACAATTTAATAGAATTAGTAATATAAAAACTTAAAAATCACTAATAATAAATATTTATAAATAAAATATAACAAATTTATTTTTTCGTATTATCACATCCAAATGTAAAATTTAAACTATATATTATATTTAAATATAAGACTACTAATAATTATTTTGCATCAATATATTACAAATTTAAATTTTTAAAATTTAATTTAATTCGATTTGACTCGGACGAGCAGGTCGACCGGATCGAAACAGGTCAGAACGGGTCAAAACAGATCGGCGCGGGTCGATTGCATAAACGGTTTATGCTCCGAATCGACGATTTTCGGGTCGACTCTAACGGACCGGTCTGGATTTTACAACTATATTTTTAAATAGAGAAATAAAGAATTGTTGAAAATTATAATGATAATGATGTATGTGAGTTAACTTATAGCTACACCAATTCATCTAAGGTACTTAAAAAATATATTTGTAGTATTAAGATATTAAAAATATAGAATTCAACATAATGCACTCATTAGTATAAAGAATGTTTTCATCTCAAACTTTCTTCTTCTTTTGGTTTTAAAGAACAAACTTTAATACTCGTAGCAAATTTATTCTTAATATTAGTATCTACATTAATTTCTAGGGAATCCATGTAGCTAGAATTAGGTAGAGATAAATAAACAAACAATAATGAGGAAAGGTTTTGGTTCGCAGTTCCTCTCAAGACAGTGCATCTGAGTTGGCACCACAACTTCAAACCTATAAGAAAACAACACAGAAAAGCACCATTTCTTGTAAACAGCAAGGAAACACCGACTTTAATTAGCTGAGTTAATATAAAATTTTGCGTAGAACATGTTGAATGACCCAGCTTATAAGGACACATACTTGGATTTAACAGAATTGCTTCGATGGGGTATCATCGCACATGACAAGAAGGCCTTCATGAAACATGAACCATTTCCTCATAATCATGAACATGTCAATGGGGGAACTAATTACGGATAGCACAAGGAAACTCTTGATGGTAGACGGATTCTCTGATATTTTTCCTGCTTGTTTTCAGGCTTAAAAATCCAAAACTTTCGCATGCCACTATCTTGCCTTCCAAACCAACTGAAGATTGTTAAAAGTTGAGGGGCGTGGTCTCATGGTCGAATAGTTCCATTGTATATGCTGAAGTCTAGCACAAGCAACTGTATTTGTTCTCGTCTTGTTTGCAGATCATCTACCAAGGACGACACTTATCGGAAATATGCCCAATAAAGTTTCGTACTCCTCATGTTCAAACCATCTCAGATTGCTGAGCAATTTCGGCGACCTGCACATACTCCATGCTGTTTTGTAACACGGACAGATTCAAGATTTTGTGCAATGTTTCCAGGTTTTGCCCTCCAGGAAACTCTTCGTTGCAAATTTGAGATTTAATTTTGACAATACGGATTGTGATGCTAAGGTTAAACAAAGTGCACCTTTATCGAATTAGCATGCTGCAACCATATAACTTTATAAAAAAGAGCGGGATAAAAATGAAGACAACTTGACAAGACACTGTAGACGTTACGGTGTGGAGACAACATGAAGGAAAATTAGCAAACACTCAAAATGTCAACATAATATATGTTTTTGATAAAGCATTTAGTTTGGAAATACATAAAACTCCAAACCACTATGATTCACTTCATAAGCAAAAGACTACACCACAAACTTCCACAAAATCAGTACCCTTTTGAGAACATCTGACAATGAGCTCATACATCAAATTAATAACCGTTTGTTACATAAATGCCCAGAAATCCCAACAGAGTACAGACACAAATAATCGCCTACATGAAAATGGAGGATATTGTGAACACATGAACATACATGAGGTTTTAGATTGCAAGACTTTTGACTTCTATCTCTGCGAAGCCTGATCTTCAAGTGTAACCACCATGAATTTAAGACTGAATAGGCTTGATCTTGAAGTGCAGAGAGATAAGAGAGAAAACAAAACACTTCAGATCCTGCACATTCAACAGTCACAGATTAGCACGATCACATTATAGTAAAATAGTATAAATCGAAATACATACAGGCAAGGAGGATTCTTGCAGTTACATTTTCCCAACATGTATAGTTAGCAACTAGCTATAACTGGATGAATCCAAAATGTAACCTTAATCGTCTTGAGTTACAGTTTGTGTAACCTGAGTAATAGATGGACAATCAACCTATGACCGCTAAGAAATATAGAGTATAAATCTATAAACCATCATTTGAAAATATATTTTCGCAGTAGAGATAGTTTTAGTTTGCAACATCCACAGTGGCAACAAAAACTTGCAGACGTTTGTAGATATGCACATGGACACATCACAATCACAATGCACCTTTTCAATCAATGAACAAACACCTCCCCTCTCTGAGACCAACAAAAATCTACATCTACAATGTGCAGATTTTAACAATTTTGAGGTTCTGATCAGTTCTACAGCATATATAGAGAGTATAGCAGGGCCTGCATTAGGAATAGAAGTGCCAAACAAATGTAAGTGTGCGCTTTAGCGTAGGCCATTGAGAACTGAGGCAGCCACCTCCATGATCCGTACATAAAATGGCCTTGACATGCATCACAGATATTTGGGTATAACGGCAATCCAAATTCGAAAATCAATAATAACGTACTTACGTTACCCATCCAATCGATGGTTAACCTCTTCTATGGACTTCATATAAATTGCTGGAAAACCCATTTTCTATTATCGAATAATCTCATTGAATAAGACTTAGTTGTTATGCTTAAACTCCGAGAAACATACTGAAATCATTTAGCTTAAGAAAATGGTAATAAATTATAGCCTGTTTGATCACTGACTGAAGCCATAACTCTCAAAGTCAAACAAGCAAAACAGGGATATTAAAGACTCAAGGACAGACGTAAACAATAATTAGAATTCAGAAATCATTTGAGAAATTTGATATTTACAAAATTAGTACCTATGCACTTAAGTTTCTGATAAAACAAATTATGGTCCTTTCTACCACACAAGTATTGTCAAGGTATAGCTGGCAAGCTTCAAAAGAAAGCTCTAATACACAAAGCATCCAATAAGATAATTCAAAAGGCACATTCATGTGTTTCATGTTAAATAAAGTGTGAACCTATAAATTAGAAACTTCATAACAAATAGTAAACTAAGCTTCCACAAAATCTATAAATTAGGAACTTCACAACAAATAGCAAACTAAGCTTCCACAAAATATCGTGTTAAATAAAGTGTGAACCTATAAATTAGAAACTTCATAACAAACAGTAAACTAAGCTTCCACAATATATCTAGTGAATAGAGCAGAATAAATAAAAATTTCCTCACACTTGAACGAATAACTAGCATGGCGATTCTAGCATATCAATATCAAGCAGTGGCCTACTTTTGATATAAACATTAAATATAGATGCTCGAACCTGAACAAGGTAATAGAAAATGCGCAATCCATCAGGATCTTGACTAGTCTGAACATCAACAAGGGATCCAATCTTTGAAGTAGTGAAGGAGATGTGCTCATTCCCCATCACAATTTCCAGCTCCTGCCTTCCGACGATATTTGGCTCTGGCCACATGTTGTCATCTTCCTTCATGATCTGGACCGTCGTTGACAAAAAAAATCGAAGTAAAGAACTTTGCACAAAAGAACACAAAGGCAATCAAAACTCTTCATGCCCTAAATGCTCAGGTAGAAGATTAAAGGCAAAGTTTAAAATTAAACAATTGATAGGCTGTAAGCTACTGATAGTCCGGCACACAAATGTATGAAGCCTCAAACAATAATCTTTAGAAATCCGAAAACTAAACAGACAAAAAAAAATTCCAGCAAAATAGGAACCTTAACTTCTCAGAATTTAAAAAATCTATGGTGAGGTAATGACTCCCCCGCACTCGAAATATACTTTAAATTGTACTTATCCTACCTGCGGCATCTTTACAACTCAAAAAAAATTAATTAAAGAAATTCAAAAACCCTAATTTCTCAAGAACCAAATTACCTCCGACTCCGCAATGATTCTCCGGCACTCGCGCAGCACAGCAGGCGTGACGTAAACTTCTTTGCGGATAATGGTATCGTTCTTGTAATTGGAATTGTTGGCGTACCGAAGCTTCCCATCAGGCCGGAACTCAAACTCGAGAAATTCGTGCCCGAACTTGCCCTTGTGTCCAACGTAGTACCGCAGGTAGAACTCTTCTTCCTCCCCCGCCGCCGACATTGCTCCTCTACCACCGCGACCGGACATCTCTCACTGATCGATCGATTTCTCGATTTCTGTTGCTGTTTCCTTAGAAAGATTTGGAGGTTGTTGTTTCGTGCTGAGGTTAGGCGGTGAATGTTTCTAATCAAAATCCTTGTCTTTTGCTTCAATTGTAAATAAGCCCTTGATGGCGTTGTCTGCACTTTAAATAACCTTAGGGTCTTTTATTAATGATGTTTTCGTAAAGCTTCTGTAATAGAATTTCCAAGTTATATTTTTCTTCATACCAGTTACATCATCAAACCCAAAAAGTCCTGAAAAATCCATATTTTCAAATTGTGAGTTGACTTGGAAGCTTTACAAATGGAAAACATAACTTTCCTTTGATCTTCGATTACAATTTTTGCAAGACTTGGAAACAACGCAGCTAGTCTTTTCTATTTTTGTTTTCTTTGGTTATTTATTTGTCAAAGACACAAGAAAGCTTCAAAGAAGACCTACCTTTTATTTGATTTTTTTTTTAATTGAAGGAAGGCTTGAAAATTCATACACGTCCTTTCTTTTAATTAAAATTCACACATACCATGTTGTATATTGAAGTTTTTTCATATTATTTTACCAAGCGTTTAATAAGCATATGGGTTCCGAATTTATTTGAGGTCGCTAAAGATAACTAGCTTTGAAGACCAAAGTTATTTATCCTAAACAGGGGAATACAGATCACCCCATTATTATTATTATTATTATCATGATATCGAAAAATACAATACAATGGAATCACACTCCTCTCAATAGAATCCAAAAGCTCCTAAAAACTATCAAGTATATGCGCGTAATCCAAAAGGCATACATAGCTAGCTAAGAGCAGAGCACTGCCTCTTCCCTAGTGCACAAGTGCAAGAACCATAACCAATGCACTGATACCAATTGCACTCATGCTGTACCCAATCCTTACGACACTACTGTTGTCATTAGGCGGAGGCTGTGAAGATGCTGAAGGTCCACCACCACCACCAGGCACAGACTGAGAGGATGGTGATTGAGTTGGGGTAGGAGAAGGCTGAGAGCTACCGCCGGCTGAGACGGTTACGGCCAACTTCATTTGCCCTTGGGAGCAGTGACCAGGGAAGGTGCAAATGAGATACCGAGTGCCAGTGCTGTTCAGTGCGACCACGGTATTGCCGTTTAGTGGGTACATTCGTATTGGGCTAGTTCCTCTGCAGGAATCGTAGTCTGATTGATTCACTTCAGTAACATCATGTTGCGACGACGTGTACCGGAAAGCTGTTAAATCCATAAATACATAAGATCGAAATCGTTGCGATCTTGTAGTTTGTTTGGTAACTACATATTGATGTTTAGCAAAATGAATATGTATGAAAAATCGAGGAACTTACTCAGAGTATCGCCAACTCTAAAGGTCTTGCCTTGAGCCCAATTGATGTAGTTGAACCCGGTGCTCCAATTGTTGTTATCCCCTACATTATAATTAAGCGCGAGAGCTGCAGGAAGAGTTGCTGCAAGGAAGAGCACAAGAAAAGTTGCAGCGCTTGCCATGGATTGATCGATAACAAAACTCACAAAAATTCCACAAAAGAATTCGAAGACAAAAAAAAACTTCAAACTATATATCAGAAATGAGAGAAGAGAAGATGAACAGCAATGCGATGCAATAATAGGAAGGCAACGCTCTTGTATATATAAGATTTTAGTAAGTATATTAGTCAAAGAGGGTTTTGCTTATGGAGGCTTTAGTTATTACCCAATGCGTGCGATGAAAAGTCATAACTACGTTCCAAAGGGTTCCAAACATTTGGTAGGTAACAAGCCACCTAACAACTGAAACTGAAAGGTTTGGATATCAGACAGTATCGTTCAAAAGTAATTATAAAATAAAGTTTGTTTGAAATAAAAAATATTTTTATTTTTTTAAAATAAATTTTATTTTTAAAAATAATAAAAATATGTAATAAAAAAATTTTATTACGTAAAATTTTTTATATTTTCAAATTTTTAAATAATTTTTTAAATAATTATAAAATATATATTAAAAATATAAAATAAAAATTAAAAAATAACGTTTGAATTGTAATTTCAAACGCTTCTCAGATTATTGGCAAACGTACATACATGTCATGTGTTTATATGTTGCTTAATAACAAGAAGCACTTTTTGGTCATTGATTGATTAGTAGATTATCACCGCCCTAATATTTTTCTTGGTCCCACATCTTCACGTAAGTATCTTTAATTTTAGAAGGCTTGACTTTGTAAATAGGTTCTGATCGAGATCAAGTCAGTTCGGATCAGGCAAAAATCTTCGAGTCATGGTCAAAATCTTCCGCATAACGTTAGAGACGAATTGTCAAGAGCGCGTATTAGGTTTTGAATGTTAAATAACAAAGGGTGGATTGCTTACTTCTTCCAGGACCAAATCAAACATTTTGAAGCGTGCAGACCATTGTGAGATTAATATTGTGGTTTAATTATACTAAACTCATTTCTCTCCCGTCAATTTTTGAGTTCAAAATCATCTTCTGTATTTTAATTTACTCCCAATTTATTTTTAATTCATTATTATCGAAATTAATTCTACCTCTTACCAATTAAATTAAATGACACTCTAAGTTGGGCCTAGATGTTTGGCATTAATTTTCCATTAAGATTATGGAGATGTTTGGATTCACTTAAATACTTTTTTTAAAAAAATTATTTCATAATTTTTAATAAATTTTATATAATATTTTATTTAAAAAATTTAACATATAGAAAATTATATGTAGTACAATTACATATATATAATTATTATTATTTTAGATAAAAAATATTTTTAAAAAACTTTTTAAAATATATTTCATCTAATTTCTTTTTATTATAATTACTTTCGAACGTTTACGATAATTTATATTTATGTGGACGAGACAAGTAGGTGTTAGGCCCATGAAGGTTAACCGAGTCAACTTTTAAGACCAAGTCTTCGAGTGCAAGTTATATTCAGAAAATTTCATAAAGTTGGTAAACGTCTTAAAATTTATAGGTAATAAAAATATCGTAATCATAAAGCGCATCAATTGTGGTAGACTTGGCGATGATGATAACTAAGTAATTATTTGAAAGCAAAATTCATAGGGACAAAGTTAACTTAATGCAATTATTTTTCATGCATGCATGAATTGGTCTTTCATCTTTTATAAGAATTAATTATTCGCATATTGCAGGTTCATTATTTATATGTCTTGCAGCAGCAACCGCGTCAGCAGAAAATATAAAGGCGGCAACATCTCAATCAAATTGAACAGTAGCGGTTAGCGTTTCTTCTTCTGCACCGTCCCTGGTCACTGCAATTTAGGAATGAAGTTACCAGTCACCGTCTCCGACTCTACCGAAGCTTCTGCTCCAGTTCCTATTCCAGCTGACCAATTACCATACTCCGATCAGTCTTCTCCTGCCCAAGCTCAATCACCATCTCCTCGGACTCTGCCTAGTGGTGGTGGACCTGCAGCATCTTCACAGCCTCCGCCTAATGACAACAGTAGCAGTGTCGCTAGCATTGGGTTCTTGGCTTCTTGCACGCGTGCGCTAGGGAAGGGGCAGTGCTTTTTCTTTAACTTGTAAAAAATGATTTGTCGGAGCTTTTCTTTTTTTTTTTTTTTTTTCCGTTCTTTTACTCTGGCTGTGTATTTTTTAGCATAATAACTAAATAACGGCAGTTTCTGTATATCTTTATGAAAATATGTATCTTTAGTGAGTTGCTACATGAAATGATGCACCGAAATATTTGTAGCAATTTGTGACCTGCTTAAAAACGGTCCCTAGCCTTTGAATAATTTGAAGAGCCTGGGAGACTTAAAACGTATTTCAAACGCTCATAATTTTATTTTTTTCGTCAGATTTTAAATTCTGAACAGTTCATATATTTTGATTACATAAGAAATTCGGAACTCTATTTTTACATACGAAATTTCAGTTCTACTTTTTTTATTTGCACATTTTTTAATATAATTATATTTTTTAATTTTTAACATACTTCGAAAAATTATTAAAATACAAATACTAAACTCTATTTTTATTTTATATTTCAAAAATTTTATATTTTTATTTTTATAAAATTTAATTACGAATATTTAAAATACGTTCTTAGCATAAAGTCCAAAGCCTAACTCTTTATTTGGGCTCCGTAAGGCGACAATAGTTACATATTGAGGAAGGGTTGGGCTCAGAGGCGAAGCCCAAAATCAGTGTTGCCTCTAATAAGAAGCTTAAAATCTTATTAAATTGGACAATTTGAAAGTTTTTGAAAATAAAAAAATTCAAAATAAGACTATAAGAGTACTTTTTAAAAAAAAGAGCACCATTTTTGTATTTTATAAAAATTCAAAGTTTATGATGTATAATTTATTTATATTTTTAAAATTTTAATAATTATGTAAAATATTATAAAATTTATTATGAAATGTAAATAAAAATTTAAATAAAAAGAAATAAAAAAAGTAAAGCCAAATTGTGTATAATTGAAAATTAGTTTAGATAAACTTATAAATGACTTTTTGGCTTCTAAGCAACAAGTAACGGTACGGAGTATAAACGTTCTCTTTGTAGTTCCGTACATAAATACATTCGTTCTAAATATTTACTAAATTTAGGCTTTTACTTAGGACGTATTTTCTACACCATAAATTTTATTTTTTTAAACTTACTAAATAAAAAAATTTTAATAAATTTTTTATTTTAATTTTAAAATATACTATTATTCTATAATTAAAAATTAATACAAAAAATGTTTTTATTAAATAATTTAATAATTTAATTTAATTTTGTAACTTATATTTAAAATTCAAAGTTTATTCTAAAATAGACCAGCGTAGAAATTTTGTTGCTTTTTTGTAACTTTTGGAAATTCTACCTGCTAAGCTAAAAATTAATGGCGCGTTTTAACTTTCAGAATTTTCAATTTTTTGGTCAAAATTAAAAACTTTTAGACACTTCACGAATTTTAGTGCTATGAGAAATTTAAAATTTATTTTCGTGCGAATTCAAAAATAATTAAAACTATAATTTTAATTCATTTAAAATATAAAAATTAGATTTTTACTTCTAATTCACTTTTAATAATAATTAAAATATGATACTTAAGCTCTATTTTTTAATTTATTTTAAAAAATAATTAAAATATAAATTTGAATATTTTATATTATTTTTAATTTTTATTTCTGCATTATTTACATTCTTTTAAAACATCTCTAAAAATGTGTACATATTCAAGGTGGAGTAATTAGCTACGTGTCTATACATCGCAAGGTCTATGTAAGTCAAAATGTTGCACCAAAAACTTAGAATCTTCGAGTCAAAGTGGTCAGGCCAACGAAGTACACCACATGTGCTAGTTTCTTCCACAACAATCAGGGCCCATACTTTGATTTTCCAGATCTTGTTCTTTATTTTATTGCAGTATTTTTGCAATTCTACTATACGTTTGTTTTGTTTGGTCGTGCACTGCACCAGCATCCATAATATTTTCTACGTATTGTTTTGCAAGCAATATGCCTACCAAAACCAGCTGTTTCAACTTTCCGAGTTTTGATCATGAATATGTCACCCACAAATTATATGATCGACAAACATGAAAATATAAACCGAACTAAATGAGCTCTTCCGAGTGCCAATCTGCATTTGTGAACAATAATAAGATCAGACCGATTCAGCTCCGATTGGTCAAACAAATAGTATAGGGCTAACTAGATGACATATTTGTTTAGTTACTGTACATATTAATATTTATTGTTAATTCAAAGTTGACAATTGATTCGATCAGTATGGTATAAAAGCTTTCTAAAGAATTTTGATTTTAAAAATATAATAGTTATGCTAATATCATTATTTATGTCATTTTAAAATTTAATTTTTTTCTTTGTTCAAATATAATAAAAAAATTTTAAAATAAAAAATTTAAAATAAACAAACAGATAAAATCAAATCAAAATATTTTTTAGCGAACGGCTTGACTCGAATCGGTCCCACTCGATTTGCTATTTGGCCTACTTTGGTCGTTTTTGCATCTCTAATGATGGATGAGCGAGCACTGTCTCACATCACAAAACACTACATAACCAAAAACACCACAAAGTCCATTACTTCATTATTATATATGCTGGACCAATTAAGATGTATTTTAATTATATAAAAGTGAGTTTCATAAAAATAAATATTTTGTAAGAATTAAAATTCGATGCAAGTAGTATTTATAGTGATAATAAAGACATGTCTCTACTATGCATGGTTTTAGTTTGTTATGCCACTTAATTAAGTAGTACTGTATCTCCATCTAATGACAAATCCGCAGCTTAATCTAGCTTATTAGAACCATGTTTAAATTCAGTATTTCAAACGGCATTTCCTTTTTCAAAGTAGCATAAGCTAAAAAGTGGTTTTAAAGCGTTTTACTAAACGTGTTTGACATTTCAAATTAAATAGTAAACATTTCTCTAGAAAAAAGAACAAACACTTTGACGAGACGCTAAATGCAGACCATCTCAAGGCTTGCTTTTTTATCAAAACACAGTATTATATAATAGCAGAGGGAGCGCCTTAATTGATAGAAATTAAATTAATATCTTGCTAATTCATCACTGAAAATAAAGAATTTTGCTATTTCTAATATACGGAAGTTGGCAGTAGATTTTAGTTAGTTAGCTAATTAATAATATATCTCATGATTCATGAACACACTTTCAACTTTATTAGTGGATGATGAGGTAACGGTTTTTGGCAAATTGCATCATCTACTACGTTTGAAAATTTCAAACGACACACAGTGTAGATTAGTAACCCATTGCTTACTAATTCAATCAAACAATTCAAATACAAAACGCGTGCTTCTTGACTGGCGGCTACAGCAAGTCTTTCCTTCTTTCGAACAACAACAAGAAGAAATCATTCGTTTCATATCATTCGCCAAACAGAGAAAAGAAGGACGAGAAGCCCGCCATCCGCTCCCCTTCCTTCCTTGGCTCTTTCTTATCTTGTTCTTTCGTTTTCTGTTTTTGATTTCCACAACACAAACAACAAATGTCCATTTCAATCTTTATTATTTATATTGCAGCACTATGACTTCTCTCTCAAGTGTGTTCAGACATTTTATGCTTATATTAACTTGGTTCTTCTCCATTCTTCCACAAATCATAATTCTTGGCTGGCTTGCTTGATTAGTTTCAGCACACTAGCTAGCTCGCTATCTTGTCTTCCACAATTTTCAAACTTGATGGTAGTTGTGTGATAGAGAAACCTTGTTAGTTTTCTAGCTGGCCCTCTGCTTCATTCTTATTCTTATTTGAATTCTCTGTTTCCTTCCGTTTCTGTTTTCAATACTTGAGATTGTAGAAGATTTCTGATTCTCAGAAAAGTTAATCAGCTTCAAGAATGAAGGTTAGTATGTTATTCATTATTGATTTTCAGCTTTCGTTGTTTCTTTTATTGAAGTTTGCCATAAGCATGCATATAAACACTTCTGCTTTGAGTCAAGATTATTACTGATAAGGTTTACTTGTTAATTAATTTTCTTCTACGACTTCTGTTCATATTTGATATTAAACCTATATTCATAATCTAAAGTGAAAACGGTTGGTTCTTTTGGAATCAAGGATTCATTCCTCGCTTATGAATTAATATTTGAACGTATACTGTTTGTTGTGTTTTAGTTTAACTAGCTCCTTGAGTTAAAGATTAATTATTGACTAATCCCAATATATTCTTTGATTAATTACAGAAAATTGTGCTGCAATTAGACCTCCATGATGACAAAGCCAAGCAGAAGGCCATGAAAGCTGTCTCCACTCTCTCTGGTACTTAAATAATTAATTATTTACAAGTTCAAGATTACTTATCATATATCTACGCTTATCTCTATTATTAAAAAGAAAATTAAAAAAATTATTATTTCAACCTATAGGTATCGACGCAATCACAATCGACATGAAAGAGCAGAAGCTGACGGTAATCGGAGCTGTGGACCCAGTCGACGTTGTCGCAAAAGTACGCAAACAATGGTCGGGCAAGATTGTAGCGGTAGGCCCTGCAAAGGAGCCGGAGAAGAAAAAGGATGATCAGCAATCTAACAGCAACAACAATAAACAAGAAGGTGGCGCCGGCGGTGGGCCTGCGAAGAAGGATCCTCAGCAGCAGTACAATAATAACCCTTATATGATGAATATGGGCTATTACAATAATAATCCTTATAATTACAATCCTTATCATAATATCTATCCTCAGCAGTACCAGCTCCAGCCACACTACCCTGCTCAGCCTCAGCCTCAGCCTCAGCCTCAGCCTCAGCCTCAGTACCAGAACAGATTTCATAGTTATGAAGAAGACCCTAATTCTTGTGTTATTTCTTGATTATTTATTAATTAATCATGCTGTTGGTGTATGAGGCAAAAATGTGTATATACTTTTTTGGTGAGGAATTTTTGTTATGGTGATCATTAGTTAAGCTTGTGATGTTCAAATATGGAAATAACTTATTAATTAGAGGTAGTAGTGAGTAATTAAGGAGTGTTTTCTAGATTTGGTCATAGAATCATCTTGACAGCGAGGTTTCTGAAATAAGAACTTTTAATTAAAGTTGATGGTGAGATTTCACTAGAGGGATTTTAAGTATTTTGTTTAAATATAGTGAGTTTTTTTTAAAAGTAATTTTGTGGTTGTGATCGAGATAAGCATGAAACTAGTGATGTGTTTGGTTATTAGTTGCTTTCTTTCAACGAGGGAAGTATTATATCTTCGTCTTTTTCTAAGCATGGTGTTAATTGACAAAGGATTATATATAATATTTCTCACGCTCACCAGAGATTCTGGTATTGGGCCTTTTAAAATTAAGGCCCAATGCTCGGCGCGAAGAAGAATCGCGTAGATGTCACAGATAATATGTATGTAATTTTGAGTTAGATCAGTTTCAAAGATAAATGCAGTCAATAATTGCCAACTATAATGTACGTGCTTATAATAATGCAGCAGTTACTGTTGATTTTATTTGTCAATTTAATATATATAAGGTCAAAGTAAGGAAAGAAATATACAGAATAAAGTCGAAGTAAAAGCAAAGTTTACCTGCTTCAATGGGCAGCTATAACGTGTCTAATCACAATCAGGAATCGAATTCTAAAATAATAGCAGCTACTTAAAAATTTTGTTTCTCATATTTGCACTCTGTCATTCAGGTTGAAGGTAAGGGAGAGGGCTGCTGTAACTGGCGTTTTGACAAAGTATGGAGGAAAGAATCCTGCAGCTTCTTCTAACTATGGCCGATGCATGTCCACATTTCATCAATGTTCAGATGATTTTTTCTTTGTCTTGGTGGGACTTTGATATTTGAAACGTATTCGTTCTGTGGTGTACATGGTACAAGTCTACGCATGATATTATCTTGTGTCCGGATGTTTTACCGTAGAGATATTTGAAACATGATTTGTATGCTGTTTTATATCCTATGCAAGTGAGTGTTACACTGGTTAACCAATAAGCAATCACTAAGATAATATCATAGAGTACCTAATGGATTCAAGGTATTGCATTTTAAAATACTGACATGTATAAGTTTATATTTTGAGTGCCATAACTTTCGCTCTGTGCTTCCTTCTGAGCTTCAAATGCATCCATTTACATAGGTTTTGCACCAAATTGTGAAGAATGGATGGCAAGCAGCTTTCTAACAGATCACCATCATCCATGCAATAAATGTAAAAGCAATTTATAAGAAATAAATCTTAGATCTGCAAACCGAAAAGCTCTCGTAGAGAATATTGTCTTGTTTATATGCTGGTTAATATAAAAAATAAGTTTTAAATAAAATTAGTTGGTTAATATAAAATAAGTTTTATGAATAAATGATGTGAATATTCAATTCGGTCTACTTGATCGGGCACCAGAAGATTTGAAGTCGGCTAGCTAAGGCCCATCATCACATATAAACAAGACATTTGAAGGCCCGTTTGCTAGTACTTTTTTTGAACTTTTTAAGTGAAAAAAAATAAATAACAGTGACTAAACTATTTGGATGATCTTGATTAGGAACCGTTTGGATTTTCATTTCAGAAACATTACTTATCAATTTTTTTATTTTATATTTTTTAACAAATTTTTACATAGTTTACCAAATTTATTTAAAAATATAAAAAAATTTTATGCAATAAATTTTTTTTTATAAGCACTTTCAAATAGTTCTTTAAAAGCCACTCACAGTTGTTTTCAAGTTTCAATAGTGAAAAAATATTTTTATACGGTGCTTTTTTTAAAAAACCGTATAGAGCTTTTCTCTCCGGAATTATAAAATACTCATATTATCTACAGTAATTAGTAAAATTATAATATTATATATATATTCTCTAATGTACTTATTTTTTTATTTTTCATTTCATTCCATCTCCCATCATTTCGCGTTTCTCTCTCTCTCTCTCTCGTTTTCATGATTTCGCTCCTCATCCTTTTGCGATTGTTCTCTATCCTAGCATCGATCCTATCATTTCTTTTTAGCATTCTTCGTTCGCTACAGTTTATTCTATCAGCGTCAATTTGGTAAAGGCCAGCACGCCGACGAGTCGGGCTGTAAATTTTAAATCGGCCAAAATTTTAACAATCGGCGTGCTTTTATTAGTTCGGAATTTATTTTGAAGGTATGAATCACTTCTAGTTTGAATACTTTTGGTTATGAGCAATATATATAATTGAAAACACTAAAAACACGTCTACGCTGGTTCCTCTAACCTCATGCACCAAAAGTCGCGGTTGATATATTCAATGACTTCATTCTGCTGTACCGTAAATATTTAGAGTAAATTTTGTGATTTATAAATAATATAAAATTTGTCCAATTAAATTTAAATAATTGAATGTGATTTAAAGATTTAGATTTAGGATGTATTTATTTTAAGATAAACTCTTTTTTTAAATGAGTTATAAAAATTAAAAATATTTAATAAAAAAATAAATTTATATTTTATTTTGTATTAATAGTAAGTTTTAAAATTAAAATTTGAAAATAAGGTTTTGATAAAAAAATTTATTCTAAATTATTTATTATTTTATATTAAAAATGAAATTGAAAAAAAGTAAAATTTAGGTGATGATTAAACGCACGCTTAATATATAATATGTATGTATCGTACATGTGGTATTCATTTATTTGGTGTGCTAATGCATTTGAAGTGATTCCACATCCGTGAAATTTAAAATTCTTTTTAAAATATTAAAACTGGTTTTGTTTTGAATTTTGTATAAAACACAAGACGGCCACACGCCTCGCTCATTTACTTTTTGATTGGAGTGCAAAAAATTATTTTTGATTAGAGCGTCCCTAAAAGAGAAACATCTTATATATGAATATATGATCCGTACGCTACATTTACTTCTAACAGGGTTTATACTAGCCATAAACGAAGTTTGAAGGCCTGTCTGGAAATAATAGTTTTAAAGATGAACTGTGAACCACCCTTGTGAATTTATTTCCATAATTAATAGCTCTAGTGCGTTAGGCAAGACATCGAGAGTAATTAATTAATTAATTGTTTATTAAATTACTCACTCATTTATTTTATTATAATCACCGGATTTTACGCAAATTAACGTGAGCGCGAGGCTTTTTTTGTAAAGTTGTAGATCCGGAATTCTAATTTGAACGGCTCTGATGGAACGGCTTTTACCAAGTCATGTTAGATTACAAATTAACGGCTCTGATGGAACCGATCCGGTTGAATTACTCAGTAATGTTTGAACGGCGGCACCGAGTGAAAGGTTTTTTTTTTTTTTGTACTTTGATCTTCTCATCTTCTTCTTTCCTTCTCGGCGCCTCATCATCTGCTCCGTATCTCCAACCCGAGGGAAAAAAAAGAGAAATTAGAATAAATTGAAAAAAATTTTGTCTATGTTGCAAATGCATGAGAAGATCAAAGGAAGAAAGCTGTGTTATGTTTCTAGACATGTTTATTTGGAGAAGGTCATATGAGATCATGATCCTTGCTACATGTCAATGTATTTTTCTATTTCAAACAGGACAGGTAGGTTCATTCATTGATGTGTTTAAGTAATTTTGTTTGATGTTTTATTTTAAAGACTTATTTTGAGATTTTTTTTCATTATTCTTTTCATGATGAAGTTCATTGTTATAAGATTTGATTAGTGTTTTCTATGTATAACATCATATTTTCCTGCAGTCTAAATCTTAGGATCTATTCAAATTTTGTTCCTAAAGGCTTTAGTTTTTTTTTCCTTGGACGGGAGGATGGGGGCAAAAGATTTTTCTTTTTATGTGTGCTCTGTTTCTGGATGTGTTTTTAAGCCTTCAATAGGTTTTCCTGCAATGAAACCTATAGAAGGCATTTCCTTTTGTAGCCTTCTAATGGTCTTTGAAGCTCCCATAGCGTATGTAGTAGTTATTTTAACAAAACCGAAATAAATCACATACACTTACCAGAATTTTGGTTCGTTTGGGATTTAAATAAAGAGTTTTTAAAAAAAAATATTATTTGGAAGCTTTCTGAATGATGAATTTATATTTTTACTTTAAAAATAGTAATATATATATATATATTATAACATACAATTTCTTTTATGTGATTATTTATTTGCTATTTGCAAATGTGATGACTGTTTGATAAATTTTTTATTTAGTAGAAAGCTGCTGTTCATCATCTGTTAGTTTTACAGCCAGTTTTGTGTATATTTGAAAAGTCAAGTAGGAAGCCGACTGAGGATCCGTTAGTCGGTGCGTTTTATAAGCTACTTATCAACTTTTCTTAACTTTTCTCTATTTTATATTTTTTAATACATATTTTATAAGTATATAAAAAATTTATTTAAAAATTTAAAAAATGTAAAAAAATTCTACGAAGTGAGATCTTTTTATTACATATTTTTATTATTTTTTTTGAAATAAAAAAAATATAGCTCGTTTTCTAAAAAAGACAAAAATACCTTCCATTTCACAAAAACTTCATTTCATAAGCAATTCCAAATGCACCCTGAATCATCATACAATAATATGAAAGGAATTAAGTTAAAATTGAAATGTTTTCTTTCAACAATTTCATCCCAATTAGTGCTTATTTAGTTTACAGAAAGTAACTTCAAAATAAATTTTTCTTTAAAAAATTACTTTCCAATGATTTCGAATAATTTACTCATAACTACTTAATAACTCAGCTTAAAAAAAGATTTACCTTCAAAACATTTATCATGTCCTTAATATTAACTGTCTTAATTTCTATGGGTTTTCCTGCAATAGAAAGTTCTTCTCAAATTTGTTTATATCTAATACTTCTTGTAAACTTCAAAAATTACGTAGCATAACAAGTACTAGCATGCTATTTAAATAAAAGTATGGTCACCTACTAGCTAGTAGAAGTCTTAACATAACAAGTAAGAGCAAATCATAACTAGCATAACCTAAGCTTGGCAAGTCCTGTCTTCAAACAGCAGCTGCAAAGGAGAGAAAAACAAAAGAAATAGACGACAGTTGTTAGAAATATCAGAAAAATGCCTTTTGTATTTACTAGTACTACCACTAAATAACGGTGTTAGTAAAGAACACGCATCAATACAAGGATTAGAAAAAAGAACCAGCATCATTATATGGCGTTAGTAAAACCACTCAGCCTTACGGATGCAATTTGTTTAGCTGGTGATATAGCAGTGAATCACGACCATGGTTGACTGTAAAGTTGAAATTTATTTTAGAGAACTTTTGAAATGTGATAAAAGTGAAGGTGATGAATTTTAGATTTAACTTTCTGAGATTAATTTTTGTGGATTTGTGCAAATGGACACAAATACCAAAATGTCTTGAAGATTAAAAAGCCATCTATTGTTTGGCTTGCTCTAATTTATGTTAACAATAGAATATCCCGTTAAGCTACGTACCAGTTTTATTCTTCCCGGAGACATTTTTTTTTCTGAAGTATTTTTGTTCTTCTCTGCAGCACAGAATGATGTCCAATATAGCTAGATTAACAAAAAATGTCTATGAATTTTTTTTGAATGAAGTACATTATACACATACCTTGGCTGGCTTGGGAAAGTTGTCCTCCGCAAGCACAGTAATTGCCATGCCTAAGCACATCGCCGAATGTCTTAAGGAATTTCTTATCTCTGCTACAGTAACCATCTGAATTTTCTTCCATCCGAAGAATTGCTTTTCTTTCCATTTTAGTTGTCATTTTTTTGTAAGTATTGAATTGAGCGGAAGGTGAAAAATTTTAAACTAAGATGGATGAGCAGAAATTGTTTTCTCACACACATATATATAAGCTCGTAATTTATTATGATTATTTAATTATTAAATTAATACATTAAGCAGTGGGATTGTTATACGATGTTATCGTCGTCAGTCCTACTACTGTAACTCTAACGCTGCAATTCCTAGCGCCGCCGTCGCCAATGAAGAATGACGGCTGCGCGGAGCATTATGAGGTAACACAGTTCTCTTTCTCTCTCTTTCAATAGCTTTTTTTGGTTCTTTTCAACAACTCTGTTTTCGTTCGTTTTCTCTCTTCTTCGTCCGATCTCTTCTTATTTACTGTTCAATTTTGCAAGACGCTTTCAGATTTTAGAATTGATGTTGAGAGTTTAATGTCATTAATCGTTCGCTTGAAATTTGCAGTTGATTTCGTCGTCTTGATTTGGTGAGATGTAGCTGTGTCGACAGTCCCCTTATGACCTGAGCCTTAATCTCTCCCTACCTTTCTTATTTTTTCTTTTCAATTTATAAGTTTTTTCATTTTTTTCCTCTGAGATGGATATTCTGTAATTTCTATTCACTTTGTTGTTCTTTTGTTTGAGATCGAGATTTCGCTACAAGAACAGATTCGCTTTTTTTTTTTTTTTTTTTTTTTTTCCTTTGTGGATGGTGTGTGTTTTGTGAAGTTACAAAGAAATGGGACGAGGATCAGGCGCTCATTCTTCTGATTCAAGTTGAGGAAAAATTAGCTGGCAGATTTCACAATATCGCCAACTCTGCACTTTGTTCTTCAGCTCATTCAATTACTGAATTCGATTAAATTAGATACATTTTTCAGTTTCTGTTCAATTTTATTATATATCAATTTTATTGGAACGATGATGATGAGGTGATTGCAATAGTATTCCAACACTTGGAGTGATGCATATTTTTATGTTTTTTACTGAATCTCATCTGTGTTCTCTTTTTTTGTTTTTTTAATAATCTAATACTAATATTATGGTTTTATATCATCAGGTGATGAGTTTGGGATAATAATCTTAGGACACCTTCCTACACAGTGTTCCATTGCGGTTGCTATGGATGAGAAGAATGTATTCCTTGCTGATGATGATCTTATTAGTTTCAGTTGCCAAATTTTATTTCCACTTCGTTATGTTCCAATCAGGATTTTTCAAAACGGAAACTATGAAGATTGTTCTCTTTATATTCCGTTTGAAATGAATTTGAGTATTGTAGTGTATTCAATCTGAAGAACTTTCAGTTCAGGCCTGCTGTCTAGAAACTTTACTGTATAGTTTTGAAAATTGTAATGTATTCAGTCCAAAGAACTTTCACTTCAGGCCTGCCGTGTGAAAACTTCACTGAATAGGTGATGATCAATTGAGCAGTGAAATGTTGTCTTCTTACAACTACTGGTCTCTATTTAGGCCCAACTTTTAAAACTTTTCAAGGGTTGAAATTTAGGGTTGAATTGATTGCGAGGCATGTCTCTACATAAATGGCCAAAACATTTGTCTCATGTTTTTCAATTAAAGAAACAACATACTGAAGTTTGAACAGGATATTCCACTTTCACTCACTTGTAAATAATCTGCTGTTGCAAAAATGTTGTTTTGCTCAGTTACTGAGTTATATCACGGTTACATGGCACATCCACATTACTACATCCGATCAATAGGATGTTATGTCGTAGAACATACCGAAAATTATAGTTATTGCAAACTTTGAGAGAGCTAGACGTTTGCAAATGATTGTGGAAGTTAGTTCTGCAAAGTATGATGTTGCATATTCAAGGACGTCAAAGATAAGTTAATCAAGGACTTTCATGTTCTGGAAATATTGATTGCTCATCCTACTCAGTAGTTTGCCCTGCATCTTTCAAGCTCACGGAATTGAAGAGGATTAAATCTCTGTTGTTACGATACATTAGACGGATGATTGTCTAAACTATATCAATCATCATAATCTAAGAGTTGCAGTTTTTCCTAACACTAAACCATATGTGTTGGTTTCTCAAGGCTTTGGAGCCACTGAATTTAGGATCCCATTTCCTTTGAAAACTATTGCCTTCATCGTCTTCTGATGAGTGGTACTGGCTGCCATCTTCATCGTCTTCTGATGAGTAGAACTGGGTGCCGTCTGATGAGCAACACTGGCTGCCATCTTCATCGTCTTTGAATGAGTAGTACGGCATGCCATCTTCATTCACGATCATTTTGACAGACCGATCACTTGTGACGAAAAAGAGCCGCCCTTCTGACCACTTTGCTTCTACTTGGATCATCTCAGGGTCTCCGTAGAACCTAGGAACGCATAGTTTATTCCTCACGGCGGATGCAATGGGCATCGCCGCCACTATAGCCGTCGGAGTTGCGGCGTATATGGTGTAGTCATTGATGCTGGTGATCCTAACCCACTCCATGTTTGGCTCATCAAGCTTCATAATCTCAATCTTGGTACCGTCATCTAGTCTCATGCGGATCAAAAGGAGTTCCTCCTCCTTAACTACAAGTTGCGCAGTGGTTCGGGATAATATGCGCAAGCGTAGATTGTTAGGAATTTTAAGGATTGACAAAACTCTTAGCACTGGATCAAACACTCCAACATCTCCTTGAACTGATAAGATGTAGAAGAGGTTGCGATACCATAGAGGACTACAGTGGGAAACAGCGAAATCTTCCTCGCTGTCGATGTCACTGTAATACCCATCTGACCAGACTCCGTTGTGGAACGCGAATATATAAACTTGGTGATTCTCAATACCAAAGGCCATGCCGATCACAATGATCTCCTTCGAATGGGATGGGTCTGCGAATCCCATGGCAATTATTGGTGTTTCAAGAGGCTTGAAGTCAGGGATCTTGTTCAGTACGTTGGACAGAGGGTCGACGAGGATGAACTCGGAATTCCCTCGGGAAGCCAGTAGCCATCCGTCAATGGCACAGTGGAAAACCGTATCGGATAAATCGCATATGGGGTTGAAGGAGCAGATTACCAAGATCTTGTTGAGAAAAGGGTAGTAGAACCAGCAAGGATTGGCTTTTCGGCGTGCATAGTGGAGGAGCAAAGGGCCGTAGTCTGCTGGAAAAGCAACCGGGGATTCCGATCGCCATGCCCTGCACACAGCAGAAAAACGGGGGATGTCAGATAACGGGACGCGTGATGCTATCTGTTCGATCATCTCCGGCGGCAGATCTGCCCAAGAACTTGCTGCCATTGACAGAGTAGTGCTGTTAGACTACGACAGAATTGAGAGGAAAAACAGTAATGAAAATAAAGAAAACAGAGTAAAAAAAGCTCCAACTTTTTAAAGTTGTTCTTTCTTGATTTATAATAAGAATAGAACATAGAATTATTTGAATAGACTCATAAAATTTTTAAGAATCTTATTAAAAAGAGACTTTCCTAGTTAGAATATTATTTAAGTAATTTTAATTCAAATAAAACATTAAAACTTATTAAAGCTCAAACTTCTTATGATAAACATTCTCGGATCAATTAGAATTTCTCATTGATCAGAGTCTTTCCAAAATATCATTAACTATACACCAGCACCAATTAGTCCAGTAAGTGAATCCCCATTGTACACCCGGTAGTATTTCTTTCTATACAGTGTTTACTAAGAGATCAAATAGTTTATAGAGAGAAAGTTAGAAAAAGGGAAGAATTTTAAAAATTCATAAGGAAAACAGAAAGTTTTCTTTTTGTTGAAGTCGATACAGAGAATCCAAATTCTTTCAAACTTCGAATTAGCAGAACTTGAGCTGTATATATTAATAACTAGTAATTGCACGCATGAAGAGATTTTTCATATAGACCACCAATCTAAGAGGAGCAATGTCGTCAGACAACGATGAATGCCATGATAAGCAAAAGGTTTGCATCTCTTTGTACATGCGGTTTAACTAAATAGGTTCGACTTTTAAAGTTTTTGTCGACGTTACAGATATGTTATGGAGCAAAGTGCCTTCACATTAACACCACGAGTCCACCGTTAATCCTGTATAACGCGCCGGGGCTTCTTTATTATGGTTTTTGTCGCTCCGGAGATTTCTATGCTTTCCTTAGCCTCCGCGATGACAAGTTATATGCAATGAAAGAAGACAAGATATTGCGGTCCTCAAATTATTACCCGTCAGCACAAGGATGGATACTGATTCGCGACAAAAACTCAGAAAGCTGTTGCCTTTGGGACGTTACTACTGATTCAAGCCTCCAACTTCCTCCTTTTCCATGTTCTGAACCCTTCACCAAGCTGCTCTTAATGTTCAATCCATCTACTTCAAGTACATCTGAGCACTGGTTGGTCGTTTGCGCGGATTTAAGACGCGGCTATTTGTTTTACTGTCATCCGAACGACTCTTCTTGGACCTTCGAAGATCGAAGGATCGCTCTCGATGGGGGTGATAGTCTACAAGATTTAGTTGTTTGCGACGGAAATCTTTATGCACTTTCTACGAAGAAAGACTTATACCTCGCGCAATTTCATGATAATGATGATGGTAGGTCGAAAAAATTGACTCTGACAAACCTTCATGTGGAAAGGCCATCAGAAAGCGAATTCGGAACAAGGAAAAGAATGGTGGAATCTTGCGGTGATATATTTCTCGTTTTTACTAGTTATCTTGGCGCGACGAAGATTGTGTCTGATATTGGAATTTACAAGCTGGATTTGCCGAGCAAAGTATGGAACGAGGTGGACACTATCGGAGATAGAGCATTCTTTCTGGATTGCTTTGTCTCTGCGTCATGGCGAGCAAACGAAGAGTTGGGTGTGAAGGGCAATTGCATCTACTATAAAGAGAGATTCGACTTTGGATTGTATGTGTTAGACTTAGAGAAGGATACTATTCTCCGTCGTGATTCTTGCCCTTGTATTCCACCAGTGGTGCCGCAGTGTTGGTTTATTCCCAAATGTTAAGGAGTTTTTCTGTTCACTGAACCTACTAGTTTATTACCTTCTCCTGCATGGGCACATCTGTTCAGAGGTGGAATTGAAGTTGCTTATCTTTAAATTAAGGATTGCTTTTTAATTTTTTTGAATTTCAGCTATATATATGCCTGTTATAATCTACTGCAAGTTTCAGGCAATGCTAGATATATACTTTGAAACAGTTTGAAGTTACAAATGATTATGCAAGTTCCGCAATAGTTCATGTGCAAAGTGCTTCAGAATGAATTTAGCTTATGTTTAAAGTGGAGCTCTTAATTATTTGTTATGATTTTATCAATCAAACCTGCATCTGTAGTTGCTTGAATAAAATATGATGGTAGTTTCTTTTCAGGTAGAAACCCCTATTGCAACGCCATACTTCATTAATGTTCTACCTTGATTAAAATTTGAAGAGAACTTGGATTCTCAACTTATTCCAAAGTTTCTTTCTTCATATATGTCTAATTTAGTAAACAATAAACATGTATATCATGAGTTTATAGTTATGCAGACTATACGCATGTATATCGGAATCAACCGGTCGTGTTAATTTCCTGCAGACTACTGCCCCTTGCTCATGCAATATACTATCCGAAAACGTAACGCCGGTGCAACTCTTTTAACGCCACGTGCGATCTTCCTATATGGTTTTCCTCGGTGCCAAGCAAAGACAGATCTGCTGGCTTCTTGAAGGAATTCCTAAACCCTCTGTCCAATTAATGCGCTGCACAGGATCTCTGGCTTCATGCCAATCAGAATCAATCCTTGCCATTGACTATTGTGATTGGTGTGCCCTACTGTTGCTAGATGGACGAAGCCTATATTTTGTCATTATTGCGAGGTATTAAAAAATTTTTAGTCCCATAATGAATTGATTTTAAAAAATTTTTTTAATTCGTTATGTAAAGTAGTGTTTCATCTATTGGAACAATATTGGTTCCATACATGAAATACCGGAGAAGATGGCGTTAGCAACTTGGATAATAATTGGATCATGTGCACGTAGCTTTAGCACAAGAAATTAATATACGCTAAAACCAATTTGGTATTTATTTCAGAAAATACATGCATTTATATTAAAAATTATTGTACAACAACAATTGGATTCTGCTTATAATAATGCAGCAGTTACTGTTGATTTTATTTGTCAATTTAATATATATAAGGTCAAAGTAAGGAAAGAAATATACAGAATAAAGTCGAAGTAAAAGAAAATTTTACCTGCTTCAATGAGCAGGTATAACGTGTCTAATCACAATCAGGAATCGAATTCTAAAATAATAGCAGCTGCTTAAAAATTTTGTTTCTCATATTTGCACTCTTGTCATTCAGGTTGAAGGTAAGGGAGAGGGCTTCTGTAACTGGTGTTTTGACGAAGTATGGAGGAAAGAATCCCGCAGCTTCATAATTTATTAAAAAATTTTTAAATTTTTTATAATAGTTTATAGAATTTATTTAAAAACTAAAATATCAAAATATTCTATTAAATAAAAAATTTTATTATTTATTTTTAATATTTTATATTAAAATAATAAACTATGTTTATCAAAATAAGATAAAATTATTTTTTATTTTACAAAATTTTATTTTTATAAATACTTTCAAACAGTTCATTAAAAGCAACTTATGGTTGCTTTCAAGTTTCATAGTTGAAAAAAACTTTTATACTGTGCTTTTTAAAAAAAACTATACAGAGCTTTTCTCGCCGAGGTTATAAAATGCTAATATTGTCTTCAATAAATTAGCAAAATTATAATAATATATAAATTCTCTAATGTACTCATTTTTTAAGTTCTTATTTCATTTGATCTCCCACCGCTTCGCTCCGTTCTTACTCTCTTTCTCTGATTTCGAGCGCGTTTGTTTGAGCGTTCAAAAAATTATTTTAATTTTTTTAATTTATAAATATATATAAAATTTATTTAAAAATTTAAAAAATATTAAAAAATTTTATGAAATTTATTGTATATTATTATTATTATTTTAAAAAT
Source organism: Acanthochlamys bracteata (assembly GCA_019914995.1). Classification (NCBI taxonomy): domain Eukaryota; kingdom Viridiplantae; phylum Streptophyta; class Magnoliopsida; order Pandanales; family Velloziaceae; genus Acanthochlamys; species Acanthochlamys bracteata. The sequence goes on along the minus strand of CM034130.1, from coordinate 10,122,613 downwards.
TAAAAAATAAAATTTATTTTTTAAAAAAATAAAAATATTTTTTATTTTAAAAAAATTTTATTTCATAAAAATTCTCAAATGCCTTCTTTACTACTCTTGTTTTTGTTATTGTGCTCTATTCTAGTATCGATCCTATCATTTCTTTTTGGCATTCTTCGTTTGCTATCGTTCAATTTATCGGCCCCAATTTAATAAAATCCCACATGCCGATGCGTCGGGCTACAAATTCTAAATCAGCTAAAATTCTAAATCGGTGTGCTTTTATTAATTCGGAATTTATTTTGAAGGTATGAAACTTGTAGTTTGAAGCGTTTTGGTTATGAGCAATAGATATAATTGAAAACCCTAAAAAACACTTCTACGCTGGTTCCTCTAACCTCATGCACCAAAAGTCGCCGTTGATATATTAGTGACTTCATTCTAGGGTGTTTGGGATTACTTTTTTTTAACAAAATTTTTCAATTCTCTATTTTATATTTTTTAATACATATTTTATAAGTATATAAATAATTTATTTAAAAATTTATAAAATATAAAAAATTCTACAGAGTGAGATCTTTTTATTGTATATTTTTATTATTTTTTTAGAAGTAAAAAAAATAAAGCTCATTTTCAAAAAAAATAAAAATATCTTTTATTTTAGAAAAGTTTTATTTTATAAGCAATTCCAAACACTCATACTGTTGTAGTTGCAAATATTTAGAGTAAATTTTGTAATTTATAAATAATATATAATTTGTCTAATTAAATTTAAATAATTGTATGTGATTTAAAAATTTAGATTAGAGTGTGTTTATCTTAAGATAAATTCATTTTTTCAAAAATGAGTTAATAATATTAAATTAAAAATATTTTATAAAAAATAAGTTATACCTTAATTTTATATTAATAGAAAGTTTTAAATTAAAATTTAAAAATAAATTATTGATAAATTTTTTTTTCTAAATTATATATTTATTTTATATTAAAAATGAAATTAAAAAAAGTAAACTTTAGGTGGTGGTTAAACGCACGCTTAATATATCATATGTATCGTACATGCTTTATTCATTCATTTGGTGTGCTAATGCATTTGAAGTGATTCCACATTCGTGAAATTTACAATTCCTTTTAAATTATTAAAAATAGTTTTGTTTTGAACTTTGTATAAAAACACAAGACGGCCTCACGCCTCGCTCACGTAGGGAGTGCAAAAAATTATTTTTGATTCGAGCGTGCCTAAAAGAGAAACACCTTATAATATGATACGTACGCTACATTTACTTTTAAAAGGGTTTATACTAGCCATAAACGAAGTTCGAAGGCCTGTCTTGAAATAATAGTTTTATAAAGTTGGACCCATCCACTGATTTTAAAGATGAACTGTGAACCACCCTTGTGAATTTATTTCCATAATTAATAGCTCTAGTGCGTTAGGCAAGACATCGAGAGTAATTAATTAATTAATTGTTTATTAAATTACTCACTCATTTATTTTATTATAATCACCGGATTTTACGCAAATTAACGTGAGCGCGAGGATTTTTTTGTAAAGTTGTAGATCCGGAATTCTAATTTGAACGGCTCTGATGGAACGGCTTTTACCAAGTCAAAGCTTTTCTTTTCATTTGATCTTCTCATCTTCTTCCTTCTCGGCGCCTCATCTACTCCTTATCTCCAACCCTTCAGAGGGGAAAAAAAATTAGAATAAATTGAAAAAAATTTATCTATGTTGCAAATACAAGAGAAGATCAAAGGAAGAAAGCTGTGTTATGTTTCTATACATGTTCATTTGGAGAAGGTTTCAAATCATATAAGATCATGATCCTTGCTACATGTCAATGTTTTTTTCTATTTCAACAGGACAGGTAGGTTCATTCATTGATGTGTGTAAATAATTTTGTCTGATGTTTTATTTCAAAGACTTATTTTGAGATTTTTTTTTCATGATGAAGTTCATTGTTATAGATTTGATTTTCTATGTATAACATCATAATTTTCTGCAGTATAAATCTTAGGATTTTTTCAATTTTTTTTCCTAGAGGCTTTAGTTTTTTTTTTTCTTTGGGTTTTGTGGGGCGGGGAGGGGAGGATGGGGGCAAAACATTTTTCTTTTTATGTGTGCTCTGTTCCCTGGATGTGTTTTTAAGCCTTCTATTCTATAGCCTTCTAATGGTCTTTCAAGCTCTCATAGCGTATGTAGTAGTCATTTTAACAAAACCGAAATAAATCACACACACTTACCAGGATTTTGGTTCGTTTGGGATTTAAAATAAAGAGTTTTAAAAAATATATATATTTGAAAGCTTTCTGAATGACGAATTTATTTTGTTACTTTAAAAAATAGTAACAAATTAATATATATAAATATTTTATGACATACAATTTATTTATGTGATTATTTATTTGCAACTGTGATGATTGTTTGTTAAAGTTTTTATTGAGTAGAAAGCTGCTGTTCATCATCTGTTAGTTTTACAGCCAGTTTTGTGTATATTTGAAAAATCAAGTAGGCAGCCAACTGAACCATCATACAATTATCTAGGTGGATATGAAAGGCATTAACTTAAAATTGAATAGTTTTCTTTCAACAATTTCATCCCAATTAGTGCTTATTTAGTTTACAGAAAGTAACTTCAAAATAAATTTTTTCTTAAAAAAATTACTTTCCAATGATTTTGAATAATTTACTCATAACTACTTAATAACTCAGCTTACAAAAAGATTTACCTTAAAAAAATTTATCATGTCCGTAATATTAACTGTCTCAATTTCTATGGGTTTTCTTGCAATAGAAAGTTCTTGCTCAAATTTATTTATATCTAGTACTTTTTGTAAACTTCAGAAGTAACATAGCATAACAAGTACTAGCATGCTATGTAAACAAAAGTATGGCCACTTACTAGCTAGTACTAGAAGTCTCAACATAACAAGTAACAACAAATCGTAACTAGCATAACCTAAGCTTGCCCAGTCATTCCCGTCTTCAAACAGCAGCTGCAAAGTAGAGAAAAACAAAAGAAATAGAAGACAGTTGTTAGAAATATTTAGGTTGCTCTACTTCTCCTACCAACAATTCAGGAAATTGCCTTTTGTATTTACTGCTACTACTAAACAACGATGTTAGTAAAGAACACACAACAATACAATAATTCGAAAGAAGAACTAGCATCATCATATGGCTTTAGTAAAACCACTCAGCTTTTGATAAAAGTCGCTCAGTTTAGGCCAATCTCTTCCTCCCATCTGACTCTGACTTACATTTGTTTTTTATGTGGAACTAACCCTAAACAATGCACCTTTTTTAGTTTCTATGAATCCCCCGTTCATATTGTGCTGTCTAATGTGAGTTTGATGAGGAAACAGGTATACTCTAACTTTCCAATAGTTTATGCTAAATAATGAAAATTTGAGGTGCCATACAGATGCAATTTGTTTAGCTGGTCATATAGCATTGAATCATGATCCTGGTTGACTCTAAAGTTGAAATTTATTTTAGGGAATTATTGAAATGTGATAAACGTATATGCCCTCCATGTAACATATCTGTGTAGAATCAAGGACATTTTTTCATATATGTGTAGAATCTTATATGCCTTTGCTACCAGTACATGCATGTTCCACTTATTATGCCCTCCATGTAACATACCTACAAGTTTCTCTTTGAAGTTATAAGCTATTGATGAACTTCCAGCTTCAAATGGGCATAAAAAGTTTGAAGTGGTATTTGAGCTGAAGTGTTGTTTTTGTCTTGTTTCATGGGAACACTATTTCCTGCTCATAAGGAGTCCCAAGTTCTTGTACACCGTACGCTTGATAGCTCTTTATGTTGTCGTACAAATAATTATTGCTTTTAGCTTAATTTTTCTTTAGTAAATACTGTTGTATTGGGTAGCTATATAGATCCTCGATCATTTTGAGTTTAGTAATAACTTCGAAAGAAGATGTTGGACGATGACGATGAGCCCATCGGGGATGATTTCCTCGGAGGGAGTGGAGAAGAAGGTATCCATTTTGTTGAGCTTCTTTCACTTTGATTAGGGGGAAAATTAGTTTTGTTGTGCATTCTTACCAGAAAAGAACAATCTTTATTAATAGTATAGAAAATTTCTGGTTTGATTTTAGAATATAATGCGGCTTTATAATGAAAGGAACAATTTAATCAAATTTCTGATCATTTAAATGCTAATTGAAGAAATTTCTGATCATTTTTGAGTTTAGTAATAACTTCGGAAGAAGATGTTGCTTTATGATTACTGAGGCATTTGAAATTATAAGTTCAAGATTTTGGTGAAACCGTAAGGATACATTTTCACAATTTTATTTAGGCTTACCTGCAAGGAAAAACAAGAACTTTGCTGATGAAAAGTGTAAGTTTATAAGCTGAATTTGGAACGTTTTGTTATAATTGTATGACTGGAAATGCAACAGCATCTACTGAAGCAGTTTTTGTGTTTAGGAGCTGATTTTCTGGTGACAATAGGAATTGGGACATGTTCTGGACCATTTAATTTATAAAAGAGATTTCTTGTTATAGGATTTATTAGTTTAGGAGTTGAGTTTGAGTTTTATATCAGTAATATGTGTAAGAAGTTCTTCAGGCCCTTTTGTTGGAAAATAGAGTGGCTTGAATAGTATTTGCCGTTATCAGTCTATTTTGGAAGATAAAAAAGAGGCTTTAAATAAAATAAACAAAATATATGGAAGTAATTCGCTTGTTTCAGGCGAAATTGGAAGTAATTTTGTAATATCGTACAGTATTTCTTATCCATTATCATGCCAGAAACTTTCAAGCATGTAACCTTTTTTTTCCCTGGTTTTTTCCTGTGAGTGCTTTATTTATCATTATTTCTTTTTTTGATGCAGAGGAGCAGGATGATGAGGAGGGAGATGATTCTGATGAGTCTGACCTTGAGGAGAAGTCGAGGGCACTTGATGATGCGAGGAAAAGGGAGCAGGAGGATGCTGAGGCTGAGCTTGCCCTCAATATAAAGGAGGAATCTGATAGTTTCGACTCCCAACTACAGAGGTGCATGAATGTCCTAATCCCTATTTTCTGTTTGGAGCAGATTCTGTTCAATTTCTTTGGTTCTCAACTTTGATAGAAGTTTGACATTGTAGGAGCTTGAAGAAGAGGCTCACCGGCCACCCAATCTCCAAAATCTTCTTCGTAGAATTAATGAGAGTAAGAAGAGTCATATCACAGCCCATTATATCTTATTATTAGGACGATCTATGTATTTCTATATATTTTTTTATTTGTAAGGCGAAAAATTTTGCATTGGCGTCACTGCTTGCTGATTCCAAATTCTTTTCAGTTGTCCGGGTCCTATCAAATTTTAATGTGCTGAGGCAAGAAGGTGCAAAACGTAAGGACTATGTTGAGCAACTGAAATCAGATCTCTGCTCATATTATGGCTACAGTGAATTCCTTATTAATGCTTTCATTGAGGTATGCTTGAATATCATCGTCCAGGAACCTTTTCTTATAGCTGCTTGTTTAACTGTTTTGAGCTTTTTGATTTGCAGATGTTTCCAGCAGCAGACCTGATTGAATTTCTTGAGGCTGTGGAGAAGCCGCGACCTATAACACTAAGGACAAATACATTAAAGGTTCCATCTCTTTGTTTCCATTGTCGGTGTTGAAAACTTATAATAGTATTCTTAGCATGGGAAAGATTTGCTTACATATATATATATATATATATATATATATATGTTTTATAATCTATCTTCTGCTTTTTTATTTCCATTGTTTAGACACGTAGGTGGGACCTAGCTGGTACTTTGATAAATAGAGGAGTCAACCTAGATCCTGTTGGCAAGTGGTCGAAGGTAACCTTTTTGTTTTGACTGCGTATTTTTTTCCTATATACCTTCAGGGGTTTAACTGAAAATGTTACAACTGGTAGGTTGGACTTGTAGTGTATGAATCACGAGTTCCTGTTGGTGCAACACCTGAATACCTGGCTGGACACTACATGGTATGCATACTTTTCCAAATCTAGTCCTCTCAATATTTCGTCTTCAATATGCTGCTTGAGGATTTTATATGTAATGCTTTTTTTTATATGCAGCTCCAAGGTGCAAGCTCTTTCCTACCTGTCATGGCTCTTGCACCTCAAGAAAAGGAGCGGGTTGTGGATATGGCGTAAGTTATTTTATTATGTATATCTAAAAAGAAGTTTTTGCTTTGTTTTCTCAATCTTAGACCGAGAAGGGGTCCAAGAATTTTCGTTTCTTGTTTACTAACTACTAGTATTATTTGTACATGTAATACTTAAAATTCAGAACTTTGGCAATTTAAGGACAAGAAATTTCGGTGGCAGTTAGGTGCATGCCCCTTGTTAATGCAATGAGGCATAACTATATTTAGTCTCATCCTTTAACAAGGAAATAATTTTTAGCCTGGTTGGACTGCCTTTATTTGGTGTGCAAGTTTTGGGAGTAGTGGATAATATTAATAGGTCCTTTTTTTATTGGAAAAGCATATTGTAGGCTAGTTCAGTTTGCTAGGTTCGTTCTTTGTGCTGCATGTCTAGCAATTTGGAATATTAGATAATAACATATTTTTGCTTGTGTAGTTTAAACTAGAAAGATTAATGAACCTTGAAGTTTATGACAAACTAATTCATCAATTACAAACTTTTCAGTGCCTTAAAATAATAGAAAATATGAATATTAGCAGATGTTACTCATCTTTAAAGAAAACAATTGAATGTTAATATTAATTGGCACTATCATGTCTTTTTCGTTTCATATGGTTCAGTGTGCAGAGGATTATGATCTGGAGGATGTTGTGTAGAGGCTCTTTATGATTTATAAAGTACTTAGCAATAAAAATGGTTTTCCGTGGATTTTCAAGACTGTGAATGGCATTCCTTTTATTGAACTGCTATAGGAACTAGGCAAGCTATTTTCCTAAATAGGTACACAGCTATTTTATCATTAAATGTTTGTGGTGACTTTGTCTAGCAATATTTAGTGGCTATACATCTTGTTTATCTGAAGTTAATGTATTAATTGCAGAGCTGCTCCTGGTGGTAAGACGACATATATTGCAGCTCTTATGAGAAATACTGGTAAGAGTTCTTCAGTACTGTGTCTTCTTCATTCTTCACAACAGTATTAGTCTAAAATATCTAATGCCTGGACCATGTTGAAATTTCTTGTCCATAAGTTGTTTCTCTGATATTTTTTTCCTATTCTAGGATCTGATGTAGTTTTTATATAGCATGAATCAGTGTAACTGATCTGATGCAATCGTTTACTGATGATTACTACTATGTAGTTAATTACTTGTAATCCGCTACCACCAATGAATGTGGACATTAATTATGAGAAGAGAAGGGTAAAATAAGGATAAGTGGATAACAAAATAGAGAGAAAAGAGAAGAGTGGTTGCTTAAACAGTTCAAGTATTGATGCACACGTGACTAGTTTGGCCAACCTGCAGTCACGATTCAGATACATTCTTTACTTGATTGCAAGGCCTGCTGAGAAGTGTGAGGAACAATTAGGGGCTAGTCAATTGTTGTAGAGCGGTGCTACCATCATTGGTAGGGATCTAAATGGGTCACTGTAAGGTTTGAGTACTGGGTCCGAAGGGGCTGTATTCCAAAATTAATATAAACAAAACCAGCTTTTTGATAACTGAACTGTCCTAAATATGTGAACTAGCACCCAACAATTGAACATGGAAAGAAATTGACTTTATGCTTCAGTCAGTGGAGACACTTGAAACTCTGTCAAAAGCTAAACAAAATCCTAGTTTTATAATTAATTTTTTTATATTTAATTTTAATTTATTATTATAGCTTCTATTACTTTTTGGTGTCAATAACAACCGACATTGCAATGCTGAGAAGTTGAAACCCACAACCTCTTATGAGGGAAGGAGGTGTCAAACCACTAGGCTACGTAGGGGTTGACAAATCCTAGTTGAAATTAAAAAGTGATGTTGTATAAGTTAGAATACTAGGAAGATCCAAAAGGGATTATTAGTTGGTAGCACTGAGTTTAGGTTTTAGATGAAGACCTAGAGTGTGTGTAACTTTTATTAGCCTTTTGAGATATCAAAACAACGTTACGTTGAGACTTTGCTCAAACCCACTGTATGGGCCTGCCACTTTGCATGAAGCAACATATCCTTAGTAATGCTAATGGATGGTCTTTATCATTTAACTTAATACTTAGTTGTCCAATTCATGCATCTTGCTTGTAGAATTGAAGGGGCCGCTTTAATTTTTCTTCATTTTTCTCTTCAACCAATGCTTATCTCATCACACTAGGTTTGATTGGCGACAAGGACCCTTTTTGAGGAATTCATTTATATTATTTGACTTACCTGTTCTCATACGTTTCTTTGTTGTTGACATGAGATTTTCTTCATGATGTGCAGGAATAATTTATGCTAACGATTTTAAAGAAAAACGGCTCAAGGCACTATCATCCAATATAAATAGGCTAGGAGTCACGAATGCCATTGTCTGCAACTATGATGGCAAGGAGGTTAATTCTCAAGACTCTCTGAATAGCATGTCTTTTGTTGTTCATTTATGACTTCTTTTAGTGCTTTTGTATCTTGTGGCCTTATTAAAACTATTTGCTTTCTTTCCTTGAAACTTTTCATTTTACTTCGGTTCAAATGAGAGTACAAGGTGTAGTTTGACCTATGAGTAGAGTTGTATGATGGTCCTCTAATTCCTTATGATTTTCTTAGCTTTGCAGGGAAAAAGTTAGACGATCTCAAATAAGTGGACAAATACATTTTTAAAAATAATTTTGGTCTTCCAATTATTTTCGTATGAACATTGAGAAGAAGGATGGTAATGCCACATTATAGGTAGTGCTTACTTATAGAGTTGTATCAGTATCGAAAGCATTAACGATGGAATCATAATGGTGATGTGAATACCCATTGAAGGTTTGGTATGCCAAGACACTAGTGGGAATCTTTTAAACTTTCAAGTAAATGTATTATTATACGATGAATCGAAGGACAAATAAGTAGTGGGGTTAGTTGCCAGTCGTAACAAGTAACAAAACAAATCATTCTCATTCCAGTTCGTAGGCATAAAAACCTTGAAGCAAAAGGTTCCTTAGATCTTTTAGCTATGAATATATTGGACGCAAACCGACTCAATATATGGTTATCTTGTCTTTCATCTCCTTAATCAAAGAAGTGTTGTGACAGTTATGGAGTGAATCCTTGTGCATCTGTTGTATTAAAATGATAACTTTTACTTTCTTGACATTTTACCAGTCTCTTCCAACTAATTGTTCCCCCACCACTACTATTAGTGAAATGTGATCTTTATGCGTCCCAAAGACTCAAAAAGATATGCTTTATAATTGGTTCTTGCACGACCATGTCACTATGTTGAAGAATGTCATGGCGCTTCCAATTCAGGCCACATCTCAAGTGAATTTACGGAGACGTCATTTAGCTCCATCTTTTTCATGAACTGCTGTTACGTTGTCATCCCGCCTCACCAGTGAAGATGGCAAGAACCTCTGAAGAGCATTGTTAACCCTTACTAACCATTTTTTGGTTTGGCGGCAAATGCTTGGACAGGCAGCTGCAATTGTAACATGGCGGCCTCTTAGTCTAGTTTGATCTAAGAATCTGATATCTGATTATTTCTCACTGCCTACAAACTTGACTGCCATGGTAAAGCTATCTTGCTCACACAGGTTCCTAGCTGTCAGCAGCCAGTTTGCTTGCCATATCAGCTACTAGGTCTGGATGATGAAGGACGAGCACGTCTGGCTTCACATACAGAAAAAATAGCTGGACATCAAGGCTACCACTATTGTTAGGATATGGAAATTTGATGTTGTGGTAGGAAGCTCTCTCTAGTGGGAGGAGGAGGGGCAAGCGAATGGAGTTTAGAGCTTCACATACGTAGTGGCAAGCAAAATGTGGTTTTAGGAAAACTACAACTGATTTCTCTTATAATTAAATCAACAAAAGGCTGCAAATAACAAAGCATTAGACCATCACGTCGGGTCAGCAACATAGTTTTTTTCTTGCCACTGCATAATTGAAATTAACACTAAACTTATCTTAGCACAATTCATAATTTGGCAAACTACTGAGTCTTGGTCCAATATGTTTCAAGTTAATTAAGAAGAAACTTTCGGTAAACAGAAGTTAGTATTTGTGAGACCTTCTATTATACAATTGTGACACTGTGCTGTTCTTTTCTCCAAGTTGTTATATGTACATGTGTATTTTCTTATGACATTGTTCCCTGTATAAATACCCGCAATATTTTTTGGTTGCTATGGAATATAAAAACGCCTTGATTTCCCCATGATGGTTTTTTATTATCAAAGTAGAACAAGCTGCTGATGCATTGTATGTGAGCATTGTTTTGTGCAATGCAGCTACCAAAGATTCTGGGCCTCAACACCATGGATCGAGTGCTTTTGGATGCCCCATGCAGTGGGACAGGGGTTAGCTAGATGTTCCTGTCTTCTTACAATGCATATTACCGCCACTTTTGATGCTAAACTTGCTCATTTTCTTGCTCCTAAGGTTATATCTGGTGACAAAATGATCAAAACTTCCAAGAATGCCGAAGATATCAAGAACTGTGTTTTCCTGCAGAAGGTCCAACTTTGTTACATATGTACTTCTATTGAACATCACATGGATTTGTTTATTCATCGAAGATTTAATTATTTTCAAAAGAAGATTATCTAAATGTTAAGTCAAATTTAATTGTTAGACAATTTCTATTCTGTTTCTGAAAGCTCTCTAACTAAACCAAACAGCAGATGGTTTTCTTCTGCATTTTAGTATATTTGATGATAAGTACTCCTAAAAGTTTAGAAGTCGTAAGAATCAAAGATGTAACAAGGACCTTATGTTGAGATAGAGGTGGTTATGAACAAGTTATGAGATACAAGTTATGTAGCACTTTGGGTAGAAATCGATTAGTAATCTAATCAAGGGATGAGATGTATTCAAGCAATCTTTTGAGTATTTATAGGGACAAGTAAAGGTGAAATTTAACAGATGGATCTAATGCAATATTTGATATAGTTAGGGAATTTCTATAGGGTTTTGGGTCATAGAGGACCCAAGCTAATTCCACCTAATGTTTTGTACTTGACAAGAAGCAGTCTGAATTTACTGTCTTTCAGCAACTAATTTTGGCTGCGAACGACTTGGTGGATGCTAATTCAAAGACGGGGGGCTACATAGTCTACTCAACTTGCTCATTGATGGTTGACGAGGTTTGTGGATAATCAAATTATTTAGTGGTCCATGTTTCAGTCTTCTCAGTACTGTTTTTTCGGTTTGCAGAATGAGGCTATCGTAGATTATGCACTGAAAAAGAGAGATGTCCAGCTTGTCCCCTGTGGATTGGACTTTGGAAGGCCAGGGTTTAAGATTGTGAATTTCATGTAGACTTTCACAGACATTTCTGTACCAATACTGACTCGTTGTTTACAGTTTTATACGTTTCAGGGAGCACCGTTTTCATACATCACTGGAGAAGACTAGACGCTTTTATCCCCATGTGAATAACATGGATGGTTACTTTGTTGCAAAGGTAAACTAATGCGTGCGCGTCTGCAAATACTTAGGCGTTTTGAGAAGGCATTAAAATGGATAGCTATTTTTTCACAGATTGTCTTATGAGTAAAAAGCTTAAAGCCCCTCTTCATATGATTGATGCCTTGTCATCATGTTAGAAATAGTTGCAAATTCCTATGTTCTTCAAGATTCAAGGTTGCAGATCAATGGGTGTAGTACTCATATTTGATTGCCTGGAATTTCGCAAACTTATAAGTTTTTTTTCTATTGCGTGATAAGCAATACGAAACCAACACCTGGAACATCTAAACTTTCACAACAGAAACAAGCATCGTCTGATATGACTGATGGTCAGGGTGCTAAAGAGAACATCTCAAATGGAGATACTAAGCATGTCCAGAAGGATATTAAAGCAAGTGGGTTGATGAAAGTTGGCATAGGAAAGAAAGGCTGCAAATAAGAAAAGGAAATTCAAGCCCAACGACTAAAATCAAGAGACTGGTATTCTTAATCTCAAGTTAATGAGGATTAAATTTCTTATATCATTTTGAAGATCCTAGGTTTAACTTTCTGGGTTTAATTTTTGTGGGTTTGTGCAAATGAACACTAATACCAAAATTGTTTTGAAGATTAAAATCCATCTATTGTTTGGGTCGCTACGTACCAGCTTTGTTCTTCCCTGAGACGTTCTTCTTTCCGGAAGCATTTTTCTCCTTCACTGCAGCACAGACAGATGTACAATGTAGCTAGATAAAAAAAATATCTATGAAATGTTTTGGAATGAAATACCTATAAACATACCTTGGTTGGCTTGGGAAAGTTTTCCTCCGCAAGGACAGTAATCGCCATGCCTGAGCACATCGCCGAATGTCGGAAGAAATTTCTTATATCTGCTACAGTAGCCTTTTGATTTTTCTTTCATCCGAAGAATTGCTTTCCTTTCCATTTTAGTTGTCATTTTTTGTAAGTATTGGATTGAGCTATAGCAACAGCAGCAGAAGATGAAAAACTTTAGAAAAATTTTAGAAGAAGATGAATGGGAAAAAAATTTATACGGTTGGTTTTTCATATGGGCTCGAGTTTTATTTTGGGCCACGGCCCTTTTTTAATAATCACAATTAGTTTAATATTATATAAATTATAATTATATATAATAAATTATTTAGTGATTTATAATGATTATTAATTACTGATTATATTGGACTGTCCTACAACCGCCGTTGTCAGTACTACAACCGCCGTCGCCAGTCCTACTACTCTACCACTGCAATTCCTACGCTGTCACCAATGACGAATAGGCACCAGTACCAGTTCCGGTAGTGGTTACGGAGCTTTGAAAAGAGAAAGCCTCACACCCATATCTCCGGTTCTCTTTCTGCTTGTAGCTGTGATGAATTTGAAATTTCAATCTCAACAGATCGGATTTCAGGGATCCCGTATCGACAGCCCCCTTTAACCTGAGCCTTAATCTCTTCCTACCTTTTTTGTTTTTTCTTTTCAATTTATTATAAGTTTTTCCATTTTTTTCCTCTGAGATGGATATTCAGTAATTTCTATTCACTTTGTCGTTCTTCTGTTTTGAGATCGAGATTTCCTGACAAGAACAGGTTCGCTGTTTTTTTTTTTTTGGTATTGATGGTTTGTTTTGTGAAGTTACAAAGAAATGTGACGAGGACTAGGCGCTCCATCTTCTGATTCTTCAAGTTGAGGAAAACATGCAGATTTCACAAAATCGCCAACTCTTGCTCTTTGTTCTTCAGCTCATTCAATTACTAAATTCGATTAAACTACATAGATTTTTCAATTTCTGTTTTGTTTTATTATATATCAATTTTATTGGAGCGATGATGATGAGGTGATTGCAATAGTATTCCAACACTTAGGACTGATGCACATTTTTATGTGCTGCAGTGACGAATCTATTCAATTTGCTACTGAATCTCATCTGTATTTTGTTTTCTTGTTCTTTTAATAATCTAGTACTAATATTATGGATTTGATCATCAGGTGATGCGTTTGGGATAATAATCTTAGGACACCTTCCTACACAGTTATCCATTGCGGTTGCTGTGGATGAGAAGAATGTATTCCTTTCTGATGATGATCTTATTAGCTTCAGTTGCCAAAATTTTCCACTATGTTATGTTCCAATCAGGTTTTCAAAACGGAAACTATGAAGATTGTTTTCTTTATATTTCGTTTGAAATGAATTTGAAAATTGTAATGTATTCAATCCGAAGAACTTTCAGTTCAGGCCTGCTGTGTAGAAACATCACTGAATAGGTGATGATCAATCGAGCAGTGAAAATTTGTCTTCTTACAACTACTGGTCTATATTTAGGCCTAACTTTTCAATCTTTTCAAGGTTCAAATTTAGGGTTGGAAGAATTGATTGCGAGGCATGTCTCTACATAAATGGCCAAAACATTTGTTTCATGCTTATCAATTAAAGGAACAACATACCGAAGTTTGAACAAGAGGTTCCACTTTCACTCACTTGTATATAATCTGCTGTTGCAAAAGTGTTGTTTTGCTCAGTTACGTAGTTATTGCAAACTTTGAGACAGCTAGAAGTTTGCAAATGATTGTGGAAGTTAGTTTTGCAAAGTATGATGTTGCATATTCAATGACGTCAAGGCTAACTTAATCAAGAACATTCATGTTTGGAAAAATTGGTTGCTCATCCTACTCAGTAGTTTGCCCTGTATCTTTCAAGCTCCCGGAATTGAAGTGGATTAAATCTCTGTTATTAGTCGGTACATTAGACGGATGATTGTCTAAACTCTATCAATCATCATAATCTAGGAGTTGCAGTTTCTCCTAACACTAAACCATATGTGTTGGTTTCTCAAGGCTTTGGAGCCACTGAATTTAGGATCCCATTTCCTTTGAAAACTATTGTTTTCATCGTCTTCTGATGAGTGGTACTGGCTGCCATCTTCATCGTCTTCTGATGAGTGGTACTGGGTGCCTTCTGATGAGCAGTACTGGCTGCCATCTTCATCGTCTTTGAATGAGTAGTACGGCATGCCATCTTCATTCACGATCATTTTGACCGTCCGATCACTTGTGACGAAAAAGAGCCGCCCTTCTGACCACTTTGCTTCTACTTGGATCATCTCAGGGTCTCCGTAGAACCTAGGAACGCATAGTTTGTTCCTCATGGCGGACGCAATGGGCATCGCCGCCACTATAGCCGTCGGAGTTGCGGCGTATATGGTGTAGTCATCGATGCTGGTGATCCTAACCCACTCCATGTTTGGCTCTTCAAGCTTCATAACTTCAATCTTGGTACCGTCATCTAGTCTCATGCGGACCAAAAGGAGTTCCTCCTCCTTAACTACAAGTTGCGCAATGGTTCGGGATAATATGCTCAAATGTAGATTGTTAGGAATTTTAAGGATTGACCAAACTCTTAGCACTGGATCAAACACTCCAACATCTCCTTGAACTGATAAGACGTAGAAGAGGTTGCGATACCATAGAGGACTACAGTGGGAAACAGCGAAATCTTCCTCGCTGTCGATGTCACTGTAATACCCATCTGACCAGACTCCGTTGTGGAACGCGAATATATAAACTTGGTGATTCTCAATACCAAAGGCCATGCCGATCACAATGATCTCCTTCGAATGGGATGGGTCTGCGAATCCCATGGAAATTATTGGTGTTTCAAGAGGCTTGAAGTCAGGAATCTTGTGCAGTACGTTGGACAGAGGGTCGACGAGGATGAACTCGGAATTCCTTCGGGAAGCCAGTAGCCATCCGTCAATGGCACAGTGGAACACCGTATCGGATAAATCGCATATGGGGTTGAAGGAGCTGATGACCAAGATCTTGTTGAGAGAAGGGTAGTAGAACCGGCAAGGATTGGCTTTTCGGCGTGCATAGTGGAGGAGCAAAGGGCCGTAGTCTGCTGGAAAAGCAACCGGGGATTCCGATCGCCATGCCCTGCACACAGCAGAAAAACGGGGGATGTCAGATAACGGGACGCGTGATGCTATCTGTTCGATCATCTCCGGCGGCAGATCTGCCCAAGAACTTGCTGCCATTGACAGAGTAGTGCTGTTAGACTACGAGAATTGAGAGGAAAAACAGTAATGAAAATAAAGAAAACAGAGTAAAAAAAAGCTCCAACTTTTTAAAGTTGATCTTTCTTGATTTATTATATGAATAGAACATAGAATTATTTGAATAGACTCATAAAATTTTAAGAATCTTATTAAAAAGAGACTTTCCTAGTTAGAATATTATTTAAGTAATTTTAATTCAACTAAAACATTAAAACTTATTAAAGCTCAAACTTCTTATGATAAACATTCTCGGATCAATTAGAATTTCTCATTGATCAGAGTCTTTCCAAAATATCATTAATTATACACCAGCACCAATTAGTCTAGTAAGTGAATCCCCATTGTACACCCGGTAGTATTTCTTTCTATACAGTGTTTACTAAGAGATCAAATAGTTTATAGAGAGAAAGTTAGAAAAAGGGAAGAATTTTAAAAATTCATAAGGAAAACAGAAAGTTTTCTTTTTGTTGAAGTCGATAAAGAGAATCCAAATTCTTTCAAACTTCGAATTAGCAGAACTTGAGCTGTATATATTAATAACTAGTAATTGCACGCATGAAGAGATTTTTCATATAGACCACCAATCTAAGAGGAGCAATGTCGTCAGACAACGATGAATGCCATGATAAGCAAAAGGTTTGCATCTCTTTGTACATGCGGTTTAACTAAATAGGTTCGACTTTTAAAGTTTTTTTCGACGTTACAGATATGTTATGGAGCAAAGTGCCTTCACATTAACACCACGAGTCCACCGTTAATCCTGTATAACGCGCCGGGGCTTCTTTATTATGGTTTTTGTCGCTCCGGAGATTTCTATGCTTTCCTTAGCCTCCGCGATGACAAGTTATATGCAATGAAAGAAGACAAGATATTGCGGTCCTCAAATTATTACCCGTCAGCACAAGGATGGATACTGATTCGCGACAAAAACTCAGAAAGCTGTTGCCTTTGGGACGTTACTACTGATTCAAGCCTCCAACTTCCACCTTTTCCATGTTCTGAACCCTTCACGAAGCTGCTCTTAATGTTCAATCCATCTACTTCAAGTACATCTGAGCACTGGTTGGTCGTTTGCGCGGATTTAAGGCGCGACTATTTGTTTTACTGTCATCCGAACGACTCTTCTTGGACCTTCGAAGATCGAAGGATCGCTCTTGATGGGGGTGATAGTCTACAAGATTTAGTTGTTTGCGACGGAAATCTTTATGCACTTTCTACGAAGAAAGACTTATACCTCGCGCAATTTCATGATAATGATGATGGTAGGTCGAAAAAATTGACTCTGACAAACCTTCATGTGGAAAGGCCATCAGAAAGCGAATTCGGAACAAGGAAAAGAATGGTGGAATCTTGCGGTGATATATTTCTCGTTTTTACTAGTTATCTTGGCGCGACGAAGATTGTGTCTGATATTGGAATTTACAAGCTGGATTTGCCGAGCAAAGTATGGAACGAGGTGGACACTATCGGAGATAGAGCATTCTTTCTGGATTGCTTTGTCTCTGCGTCATGGCGAGCAAACGAAGAGTTGGGTGTGAAGGGCAATTGCATCTACTATAAAGAGAGATTCGACTTTGGATTGTATGTGTTAGACTTAGAGAAGGATACTATTCTCCGTCGTGATTCTTGCCCTTGTATTCCACCAGTGGTGCCGCAGTGTTGGTTTATTCCCAAATGTTAAGGAGTTTTTCTGTTCATTGAACCTACTAGTTTATTACCTTCTCCTGCATGGGCACATCTATTCAGAGGTGGAATTGAAGTTGCTTATCTTTAAATTAAGCATTGCTTTTTATTTTTTTTTGAATTTCAGCTATATATATGCCTGTTATAATCTACTGAAAGTTTCAGGCAATGCTAGATATATACTTTGAAACAGTTTGAAGTTACAAATGATTATGCAAGTTCCGCAGTAGTTCATGTGCAAAGTGCTTCAGAATGAATTTAGCTTATGTTTAAAGTGGAGCTCTTAATTATTTGTTATGATTTTATCAATCAAACCTGCATCTGTAGTTGCTTGAATAAAATATGATGGTAGTTTCTTTTCAGGTAGAAACCCCTATTGCAACGCCATACTTCATTAATGTTCTACCTTGATTAAAATTTGAAGAGAACTTGGATTCTCAACTTATTCCAAAGTTTCTTTCTTCATATATGTCTAATTTAGTAAACAATAAACATGTATATCATGAGTTTATAGTTATGCAGACTATACTAGGCATGTAGATCGGAATCCACCGGTCGTATTAATTTCCTGCAGACTACTGCCCCTTGCTCATGCAATATGCTTTCCGAAAACGTAACCAAATCCTCGCCGGTGCAACTCTTTTAACGCCACGTGCAATCTATCCTATATGGTTTTCCTCGTTGCCCAAGCAAAGACAGATGCCTGCTGGCTTCTTGAAGGAATTCGTAAACCCTCTGTCCAATTAATGCGCTGCACAGGATCTCTGGCTTCATGCTTGCTATTGACTATTGTGATTGGTGTGCCCTACTGTTGCTAGATGGACGAAGCCTATATATTGTCATTATTGAGAGGTATTAAAAAAATTTTAATTCTATAGCCAATTGGTTTTAAAAAAATTTTAAATTCGTTATATAAAGTAGTGTTTGATCCAGTGGAACAATATTGGTTCCATACATGAAATACCGGAGAAGATGGTCTTAGCAACTTGGAAAATAATTGGATCATGTGCACGTAGCTTTACCACAAGAAGTTAATATACGCTAAAACCAAATTGGTATTTATTTCAGAAAATACATGCATTTATATTAAAAATTATTGTACAACAACAATTGGATTCTGCTAGTTATTTATACTACAAAGCTACCTAAAACTCGCAATTTATATATATTACTAAACCCTCCTACTTCCCGGCCTTCCGATCACCAGCTCCGTTTCAACCTCCACGTCCTGACCGCTACCGTCGTTCCACAGAACTTCCTTATCAGTATTGAGTTGTTCTGCCTGATGAAATCAGAATTAAAGATTTGATTCAAGGATCTACTAGTTTGATAGATATCACAAAGAAATGGACTTCGAGCATTCTTCTACTTAGTAACTGATACAGGCGATGCATAATGATATGATGTTACTGCAAACTAGCATGTACAATGCTATATATCATTTAGCTTTAAGAAATGGGGAAGATATTTGGATTTTACCTTCTCGTGTAATAGAGCTTTCTGTTTTAATAAGTCCTTCTCCTGTGTTCAAATGAAATGATGACAATATCACCGAGATAATTTAGAACTATCAAACTAATTAGAAATAAATGGTAGCTTAATTACCTTCTCTTTTAGCTCTGTGATTTGCTTAATTAGCTTCTCATACTGGAGTAACAAACGAAATATGAGATTATTCTCAGAAAAAAAAAAACGAAGCTTCATCTATTCGTCAAATCAGAATAAAAAGAATGCTCGCAGAACTTTTACCTTAGTTCCCCTTATGCTGGTTAGACTTGTTTCAAGCTGTTGCTCTATACTTAGTAAATCTTCCAGTGAACATTGTTCCAAATCTTCACCTAGAAACCTCCTGCAATATCGGAACATGCATCAATTGTCCCACGAAATGAAACGTTTATCCTTCTGACATTAGAATTAAGATAAAGTTCAAACCTTTTTTGGGTCTCCAAAGCTTCCATCTTCTTGACCATGTCCGCAACTTCATTTTGAAACTGCATATCAGCAGTTGCATCAAAGACTAGAAGGAATATACAGAATATGTTCTACAGAAATTTACTGCCAAAATTCATGATCCCTTGCGTACGTTCCTTTACCTAAAGCATAGTGTTTAGAGCTTCTAACGATCTTCTCCATGCACTCATATATATAATACACCCATGAAAACACACGTCCTGTTTAATTATTCCTGTCATGTGCTCGATCAACCATGCATTGATAGTTATGACTCTCTATTTAATGCATCACCAACAGTTTAGTTACCAAAGAAAAAGGTAATTGCAATTCTTGATCAACCACAGTACTGATCAGAAGAAATATATATAGAGATGAAAGTGTTAGCAACCTGGATACTTCGTTGAGTTTCAATTTGCTTCATGCTAAGGCCTTTTACATGGGCACGGTACTGATCAATTGTCTTCTGCATGCTAATTTGAATGTAAAAAGGCAAGAGTCAGTTTCAAAAATTGACGGAAAATATGTTAATGACACAGTACTAGAACTAGTAAACTGTTTTACTGGATCGTTTCAACTGAATTTATTTCTGATAAGGGCAACTTCAAGTGGAAGCAACAGCTTTGGACCATGTAGAGGTTTCATATAATACTATTATCTGTTATTTGTGTCTTGGTTACCAATGAATAACTTCATAAACAAACTCCAAGAAAGCCCTAAGGTACCCTCTATAATGACATTGCACTAACCCACTAAGCCCTAAGGTACCTCTACTTTCAACAATTTGGAACGCTCCTGCAGTAACCGACTAAAGCTTTGTAAAATACAAGAAATAGCCCACATTGAAGGTATTGCATACTATAATAATCATGAACAAGAAGCTGCAACAACAGTTCTGTTACCTGAAGTTCCTATCATCAGTACTCTATAGTTACTTTCAAACACCATTCTTTTTTTCTCCATCCATGCATATCTAACTGAGAGTTCATTTGTTATCATAAACGATTTTGATGCAACTTGTTTTCTGGAGATCTTTACCTTAACACATATCCAAACATATATCCACGCTAATTTATTTCAACTTGAAGATATTTCGAAGTATATCTGGCAAAGCCAATAAGATAAATGGTATATGACTACAACCCAGCCATACATAATAGCCTCAGCTAGCTAGTCAAAACACCAACACTAGTATATACCTATGCTAACCTCCTTTCATAAAGTAAGCCAAAGATCAAATAAGGCCTTCGATATGTTAGAAAAGAAGTAAGCAAAAGAGATTTCTTAGCTATTGCAGCCACAACTGAAATAGAAGGCTGGTCCTGGTTTTGTTTATCCCTACTTATTTATTATAACATAGAATGATGAATTTCCATTTCCAATACAGAAACCAGAGGAAAATGATTTAATCCTGGTTGTAAGGCTGAAATACCATAAATAGATCGTTTTATGTTGTAATATTATAGTCTACTTACATGCAACACAACATAGAAAACAGTGTGCTTGCTATATATTGATTAACTTAGGCTGTAAACACAGAGAAAATGAGAGGTAAAATGAAATGAATTTAACAAAAGGCACTACTGTCTTTCATTGAGTTAGTACATATAGGCACCGCTGTGCCACTGAAATAGTTTCTCTAATGAAGAAAGGAAATAAAAGAGCTAGCATCACTTTTCTGCAGAAGGCATAACCCATTATTAATGGAGCAGTACAGCTTGTTGTACAAAGTAAATACTAAATATAGGCTCTACCATTTCCAGAGAGAAGAAAATAAAGAAGATTAGAGTACATAACCTAGAGCTGGAGGAGCAATAATAAAGTAGTAGATCGGTGGTAACCTCTCTTTTTAAAAGAGATTTCTTTTGATTTATTTGTAACATATAGGACTGCTAGCAGAAACATAGGTCCGCTGGAAGGTTGATTAAAGAAAAGAGTAATATTTATGAGTTGTTTGAAAATCTTTCTTTGCCAATTTAAAAACCTGAGTTCTGTACTATGTAAACGTAAAATAGCAGAAAAGAACTCGTCACTGGTGGTGTATGGTAAAAGAAATAATGCATTCCATCAAATCCGGCACTGATCTACTATGAAACTTTTTATGCAGCCAGACCCAAGGGGAGGTAATTTGCTTAGAAATTGTTGTATCAATTCATCAGCATGGCATTCTTATATTGCATGAAGACCTTGCTCTAACCAACCAAAAATTCTATTCAATCTCTCAAAGCTTATAAAATGAATGCACCTTGTTAGAACAGATCACTCAAAGATCTAAGAAACGTCTTTGGTGCCCATAGCAAGAGAGCACAAAAAAACTTTTCTGAAAACTCAAGAGCTAAAAGCCATCATTTCAAAGGCAAAGGCTCTATAGATTGGCAGCAAAAACAACTAAAGGTTACTGTACTGTAAAATTTTTAGGATCGAAGACAACATCGTCCTTAAAAAGTTCTCAAGATCAAAAACCATCACTTCAAATGAAAAGCTTCTCAATGCATGAAATAGCTAAGTCTCATTTCAGAATGAAATGATTCCATGCGCTGCTTATTACCGTAGGGTAATACCCCGCAAACAATAATATATAAACACTAGTAAGCTTATAGGAGACCACTGAATTGCGTAAATCATAAAGATAAAAAAACGCAATGGAATATCACCAGATAATTAAACAACTAAGTAATTCACAAGAAAGTGCTCTCTTACTAGGAGCTGGAGTACTCGTAGAGCTTGCCGCGAGGGGAGAAGATGATGAGGCCAACTTCGGCATCACAGAGCACCGAAAGCTCGAACGCCTTCTTCATTAACCCGCCCCGCCGTTTTGAAAATGTGACCTGCCGACTTGTGGCGTTCTCTATTCTCCGCAACTCGGTTCGTCCCCTCACCATAGTTAATTGCTTCAGTACTATCTCTTCAAAAAACCTTGCCTACGGAGAATTGTAACAAACAAACCAGTTTCTTCAAATCAGAATATAATAGAGCAAATAATCAAAGAATGAAATTTGAGAAAGACAAGGCACCTTTGAACTATGAACTAGTTTCAGCTCGAGAATTCTTCAGCTTTTCCTTGCCATGATCTAGTTAACCCTACAAATTACAATATAGAATCAATTAGCCTCATATTCAGAAGTTGAAATTCAGAATATATGATCAACATGAGATCAAAACATCCCGAATTGAAATTCTGTGAATATTCAATTCGGTCTACTTGGTCAGGGCACCAGAAGATTCGAAAGAAAAAGATTTCATCCGTCTGTACCGAATGAAGCATGCGATAATCAAATTAAAGACATTCATGGAGAAAAATTCGTCCTTAGCACTTGTTCTTTAAGGTGCAAAAACATGAGAAACAAGAAAAGATATTAGAAGAAAAGCTCAAAAACAAATTTAGCATACGGTCGAGATGGTATAACCGTACGGATGACTTTAAGAAATTTAAGCATGGAAATAAACCAAAAAATGTGTAGTACTCACAAATAACACGATCTGAGAAGAAAGAGAGAGAACAGATAGAGATCAGAAAAAAGAAAACCACCAAAATTGTTCAAAAGAAGAAAAATGAAGCCAAGATATGATAAAGCAAGTTAGATTTACAGAGAAAAAAACAAGAACAAATTTACGGGAATTTTCAGAAGGAATTTAGGTATAAAAACTTTGAAAGACAGCAAACAAAATCTCTACTTGAAAGGAGAAAAAGCAACTGCAAACACGAGAAATAAATCACAAAATATTATAAAAAAGGAGAACATAATCTAACCGCTGTAATGCGATCGAGCAATAGAACTTGATGATTCGTGTAATCCACTAGAATCATCAATTAACAAAAAGTCAAAGCCAACTGAAGAATAAAAATGAAAATAAAATTTAAAATCAAGCAAAAAGAGAATACTGAAAATAGTAAAAAAAAAAATTTGAAAACCGATATAAAAGGAAAGGATAGACAAAACCCAAAAAAGGTAAAGCATTAACGAACCAAAAATAGTTAAGAATCAAAAACAAAACAAAGGAAAGGATCAAAACTGTATTTTCGGAGAAGGAGGAAGAAGTACAGTAGCTGAACGCACCAACAAATGACAAAAGAGAGAAGAACTCCCAGGTGTGAGTGAGATTCGTTCACTCCTCTCCTTTTCTACATAAATAGAACAACTCAACAGGATAGAACAGAATAACGAACAGCTAGCAATGCTTTTATTTTGCAAAACAAGGCGTTCTATATCCACTTATGTTTCATGTGATCTTTTGCAGTATCTTTCCTCTATGGGCGTGTTTCAAATGCCCGTAACTGAGTTACATGAAAGTGAAAAATGAGAAGTGGAGTTTCTTGAAAAATAAATTGGAAGTGGAGTTTAGTTTTTATGTTTTAATTGATTGTTGAAGTGGGTTGGAAGTGAATTTAAAAAAAATATATAGTGAAACTTGAGTTCCACTTGTATAAAACTGAAAACTCGAATTTTTAGTTTTATTTACAATTAAAATAAAGAAAGTGAGTGAAACTTCAATTCTGGCGGGAGAAATTAAAATTCCATTCACTTGAAACACGTCCTATATATCGCTTCTGCTGCTCCAGCCAAGTATATATAGCGTATTTTATTTTATAGTTCTAAATAAATTTTTATATTTAACTTTTATAGTTGAAATTTTAAAAAATTATTTTATAAAAAATTATTTTTGGATCATTATTCGGTAACTAGATGAGCATTGAGCATACATATATACTTTTCTTTGTTGCAACTTACGATTATATAATTTATGATGAAATTAATATAAATATAACTAGTGAAATCTTTACAACTATAGTTGGAGATACTACTACTTCATGTTGTTTTAATTGGATATCATTATTGTAAAAATTTATTTTAAAATTTTAGTAGAGTGCATAGAGGAAAAGGTACTCCTTGATTATAAGGCACATTAACAGCATTATTCTAAAAATGATCAATTTGAGACATACATGTATTGGATCGCATGGGAAGTTCTAAATATTTCAAACAAAAGTACAAAACTTTACTTCAACTTTGGAAACGGATTACAGATTTCTTTAGTATTTGATTAAATGAAAATAAATTCGTGCATCGATCGAAATGCAGAAAAAATTGAGACATCCATAAATATTAATTAACAGGAACCAAACATACATTTAAACTAAATAAATATTTATTAATTAATAAATTAAATTATTTGCTTCAATAGAATTATCACTTCAAGCCGGTACTCAAACTATATTCTATTAATAAAATAAGTCTTTAATATCATATGAAATCATCAAGATATTTAACAGTTAATTCTATTGGACCTATTTTGCAAAACTATAGGGAGTAGGAAATAGTGGGCGGTTCGAAACCTGGAAGGTTGGAATGGGTTCACGGGTCCCCTCCTAGGTACGAGGTGGGGTGACGAGCCGAAGTGTTTCCGTACGATTAACCTTTTAGATTTGGACACGTCTCATTTTCGTATCAAATGGACGGTTGACATGTCGAAGGAAGTCCTGGTCACGTGGTTTGTCTCGTTGTTGTTACATACAAATTAAAAAACTGCCGTGTTATGTTTTCAAAAAGCTCATTACCCTACTAATCTTAAATATTGAAAGCATTAACTAATCTAATCCATATTCTACGTTGCCGACGGTCATAGTTGTGAGACTATTGCGGGTTACAAATATTCGTAATTAAATTTTAAAAATATAAAATTAGAAAATAAAATTTTTTTAAAAAAAAATAAAAATATAATTTAATATTATATTTTAATAATTTTTAAAAATATATTAAAAATTAAAAAATATAATTATATTGAAAAATATATAAATAAAAATATTGAAATTAAAATTTTGTATGTAAAAATAAAACTTTTAAATTTTTGTATAATTGAAATATATAAAATATTTAAAATTTAAAATTTGATGAAACAAAATAAACTTCAGAGCGTTTGAAACACGCGTAAGTTCATCCAAAAAACTAGACGAATTAATAGTATTATTGTAAATGAGTTGTAATGAAACAGCTATAGTTTTTATTTTTATTGTGAATAAAGAAAAGCTCAATTTTTTGCGGTTGCACTACTGTGGATTTCACGACGAAGCTGATTTGTTAGAAGAAGAAGAACAACAAACATGAAATAGATTGATTGCCTATGCTGCACAGCAATTGCTGCAGAAACGAGAGATCGAAAGGAGAAGATGGATATATATCCAGGACCTGAGATCAATCATGCGCTGCGGCAATGCAGGAAAACACGCCGCAGTGCATAAATGGTATTTCTTCTTCAACCTTCGAAGCTTCTCGATCAACTGGCTCTTGGTGAACTCTAACTGAAGCTTAGGTTTTTATCTGCTCGTAGAACGGGCTGGTATCGTATCTGCCAACTATACCGACAGATACAGTGAAGCAATTACTGATACAACACTTTCAGAATTAAATAATCTTAAGAAGTTTATGGAAAAGTCCCAGCTTTTTTTAAGCTGCACCTGCTTCTAGCTTATAAGCAACTCTGTAACACCTAAGCCCAACCTTTGACCAAGTCCAAAATCAAGCCCAACATCTGTTTCTAGGTCTAGCCCAGATTGTTAAAACCCAAATTTTTTTCCTACTCTCTCTTCCGGTTTCTATTCCTGGAGCTACCTCTTCTCCGATCGTCTTTTGTTTCTATCTGATCGGTTCTATACAATTAGGCGTGAATATTCTAATAAGTCAAAGAAACAATCTCTTTCTCTTACCACTTCGAATTTCACGTTATCATCAATTGGACTTAGAAATTTCGAAATTCGTCACCGGTAGCTAATGTGGTATGAATTCTGTGATCTTTCTACATAACATGATCTTGCCATTTGTGGTTGAGCTTTGTTTTCGTTACTGTAATCTTCTTTTATGTTTCAATAGTTAAAGAGTTCTGCAATCAATCGATCATGTGTATGTCTAGTCGCTTCTGGTTACTATTGATTGATTAATATCATCGATAATTGCTATTGATGCAAACAGCTGAACTACCTAATTTCTCTGCCGTATCCTTTGCATTTAATTTTTCCAGCTTTTGTTTGTTGTCTCTGTTTCGTTTGTGCTTTTATTTCTGGTGTTGTATGCATAGTGATTTAATTGTACACATGCATAACGACAGTCCGTTATTATACAATTGATTGGTTTCCATGTCCTTTCTACCCCCTATTCTTTCGGACAGCTAATTCACGGATGCACACTGATCACAATGTTGTTCTCTATCACTTACGTATGCCATCCAATGCACAAATGTTTTTTTCTTACTAGTTTGGTCTTCTTGTGTTAATTTTCACTTAGGTCAGATAATTGAGAACATACCTCAGAGTTGTATTGACCTTACACGCAAACAAGTAGTAGTTGCTATGTCTCTAGGCTACGCGGAGAAGCTTTCCTACAAAGAAGATGTGGGCACCGTGGGCATGCCTGAGATGTTTGACCTTCCTCAAGTTCTCCGGAGCAAGGTAAGTCGTAGTTCATGTTCGTAATCTCATCCATTCTGTCATCAATCACTTTGATGTTTGTTATTCGAGTTATTATCCTACGTTTGTTCAACAACCTTTTAGAACTCATGTCCCCATGGGTTTTGGATCCATTCAAAACACTACAAGTAAAAGACACTGGCTAATTAAGGTGGGCATGTTTGTGGTGATAATTTGTAATACTCTTGTATATTTTGGATGGATAGATCGCTGAGATATCTATTTCTACGCAGCATTATTTTATTTTATTTGATTGTAATCTCCAAGCTGTTAGGCTATATGTGACCCAGATTAGGATAACATGCATGTGAATTAGAAGTTGTTTTCATCTCCATCATCCTGTAGCAAGGATCCTCTTAGAGAACTAGATATGGTAGTAAGATTCATACTTAAAATAAACGTATAATGCTGGCTTAAGTATTAATAATGAATTATGAAAGTAACTTCTTGCTGAACATTATATGAGGGCTAATGTTAACATTCTTGAACAATCTTTTTTCTTTCTAAAATATCTTTGTTTATGCAGATTGAAGAACTTTCTTTCTTAATACAAGAGGTACGAAACGTCCAGCAGTTATATTAATTCCTAACTTGCAGCAGCATTTGCTTCACATCTTTCAGCATTTTTCTTCATTATAGCAGAGTAAACATTTGGTGGCATTTACTGGGGCTGGGATATCAACTTCTTGCGGCATACCAGATTTTCGAGGACCTAAGGGAGTTTGGACTCTTCAGGTAGAGCTTGATTAATTTAATATTTCTGCCTTGCATTAGCATTTATAGGGGAGGAGCTTTCTTCTTCACACCTTGTTGATTAGAGCTGCATATATTCCTTATAACGTTCTGCTGTCCAGCCATTATCTGTAGTGGCTATTCGAATAAGGGTCGCAATAAGAGTTGTCCCCATTAGAAAGAAGTTCATGTTAACGTTATTAAAATGTTTAAATTTCCTACAAATGGTCCTGAACGTTCATGTAACCTGAAAGCCCCTCATTACTTTCTTCATTTTTGAAACCCTTTCTCCAGGGTTTAGGATAATAATGATGAACTGGTTATGTTTAGAAGTAACTGTCAGTTCATTTAGTAGAGCAAGATGCAAGTTTTTCTTTTCGAAGCTTTGAGGAGTATCTTATTTGATTTTTAGCTACTTAGCCACCTAAGTGAAATTGGTATAGATGCATTTCTTCCTTTCTATCCTATACATACACACAAATGATACCAATGCTGGATATGAAGTTTCTGGATATCAACTATCTTGATGTTATCTTTGATTATTTTATGTAATGCATTTTGGCAAGACATTTATTTTATGGAGTCTGCCATGCCATAATCTTCAGCAAACAATGTTTATGCAGCTGTGCTGAAATCCTACATTAGTGATCTATTAAGTTTTGGATCTTTTTCACTGGTATATTGAATACATCTGAATTATCAGAGTTATGCTACTATGCTTGTATTTTTCTCCATGATAAGGATGTTAAAAATTTGTTTAGCAGCTTTAGGAGAGTTCTTATTTTCTGCTTTTGCATGTTACTTGCTGATGCTCTAGCTTTTCTTAGAAGTTATTTTAATACATGCAAATTGACTTGTGCTATCATCTTACTCATGAGTAAGTTCATATCGTGCATTA
Organism: Acanthochlamys bracteata; assembly: GCA_019914995.1. Lineage (NCBI taxonomy): Eukaryota > Viridiplantae > Streptophyta > Magnoliopsida > Pandanales > Velloziaceae > Acanthochlamys > Acanthochlamys bracteata. The sequence goes on along the minus strand of CM034130.1, from coordinate 10,094,288 downwards.
GCGTGAGGGAAGAGGTGTTCCTGAAGCATCTCTACCATTTCATCGTGCAATGCCAAGTCTAACACATATGGCTCTAGTTGAATTGGAGAGAGTAGGTATATTGAAGTTTGTCATCAGCCAGGTACTTTCTATTACGATAGAAGTAGAAAAACTATAGCATCCATATCATGCTTTTTTTCTATATCTATATTAGGAAGAGGTAGAGATATGGTGTATTGCTAATCAAATGTTGCTCTTGATAGTGCCCGTATTTGTCTGGTTTCTGTGACATTTAAATGTGTTGGTCCTAATATAACTATTGATTAGCATTCTTATCACACTGGTGTTTCGCTATGATATAAATCCTGCAATCGACTGAACTGGTCCTTGGTTTATGTTGTTTGTCTTGCCCATCATCTGAGTTTATAATATGTAAATAAAGTCATTCTTTTACCATGATGTTACTGCTCTGATTTTGTATTTAGTGTTTTCATGACTCTATAGCTTCTGTAATTTACAACTTCTTGTTATCCTATTTTCAGAATGTTGATAGTCTTCATCTTCGTTCTGGAATTCCAAGAGAAAAACTTGCTGAGTTGCATGGAAATTCTTTCAGAGAACTATGCCCTTCTTGTGGTTTAGAGTATGCAATTAGTTTCCATCACCAAATAATGCTGCCTCATATACTCTCCTTTCTTTTGTTTTCAAATGGCATCTTATTTTTTGCGGATCATTTTATTGATTGTAGCTGTTTGTGTGGGCCATTATTATGGTGATGTATTAATGGAAGTTATGTTGCTTTATAAGATACATTCGAGATTTTGAGATTGAGACAATTGGAATGAAAGTAACATCAAGACGCTGTTCTAATGTGAATTGTGGAGCAAAACTAAGGGACACAATACTAGACTGGGAGGTAAATAACTAAGTTACTGTTCATTTAAGTTTTAGTTTATGAGGATATACATTTACAAAATGTTGCGACTCCTTCAAAGCTGCTACTGATAATATTTCTTCATGCTTTCCTGTGTGCATGTGCAAAACATCAATACTAATTCATGCATGCGCATGTCAAACAGCATGCATGCATCTAACGAGAAAATATTATAAGGTCTAGTTCCTTTAGCAGAAGTCACTCCTCTGGTATCTTCAATGAAAGGCTCAAGAAATTTTCAAATATTATTAAGATGGATAATTCGAATTGAACACAATAGGAATGCATGTCTCTTGCTTTCTTCTAGGGTTTCCTATTTGTTGAAGTTCTGTTTTTGTTTTCCTTATATAAGCACCAAACTTCCTTATTATGGAGTTATCTATGAGTGGGCAACTAAACTAGTGAATATGTTTTCCATGGAGAAGTTCATTGCGAATTTTGGAATTGAGATTGATTAGAGCATATATCTGCATGTCTTGTGCTTATGTATATTACATAAGTGATCCCGGCGAGTACATTTGGAAGCTGCTGTTTGATGAATAGTTACCTCTCTATCCTTGTCATTAGCCTACTGTTGCATATTATCTCTGGGTTTCTCAATTTTGGTTAATGATTATCCTTTAGTATACTTTTGATAGATTGACAAGGTTAGTTGTCTGTTGTCATTCTTTTTTTCAATTTGCCTCATGGAAAGGAAGTTGTCTTATCATGCAGGATGCTTTGCCTCCAAAGGAGATGAATCTTGCTGAAAAGCATTGTCGAGCTGCTGATGTCGTGTTGTGCTTAGGAACTAGGTAACACTAACTTTGCCTTAGACCTAGATAGATACAAGTGTACTAATTGGTTATTTATCTTGATTATTTGATGCCGTAGCCAAGAAAAGATATAAATTGTCCTAATTTGGTTATCTAAATTGATTACTTAACGTTGTGAGAGAAGTTTAAGCAAACTGTTTCTGATATGTCATCAAACTTACATATGTTATTGATGTGAGTCCCCATTTATATGCCATGCTTATGTGTACAGTTTGCAAATAACTCCTGCTTGCAACTTGCCTCTAAAATCACTCCGTGGTGGTGGAAAGATTGTGATAGTCAACCTACAGGTACTTCTTTGTTCCAACCAACTTTCATTGTGCTCTTATGCATGAAAAAAGCTGCTTATTTCTCCAATGCTCCATATATTGTATAATTGCAATTTCTGAGTAACTGAATTAGGCTGTAGTTTGGACTTCAGAGGGTAGTGAGTACGCTTCTTTGTGTTCTCTCCAAAACAGCTTGTCTCTTGTCATTTCATGTCCGTATTCCTATGTTTTCTCCTAAGCTCTCACCACATCAAAGAATCTTTCAGATAAAGTAAACTGTACTTCCTTTTTACTACCTTTTCTTTATTTTCACAAATGTCAAATGAAAGGCGAGGTGGCATAACATTCTCCCTGAACTATCTATAATGCACAATATGCATGTTTTACAGAGACGCTCTATGCTAGGAGATGCGCACATTTATAGATGCGCGCATCATACTTCACTTGTATATATGTGTAATGAAATCCTATTTTTCAATCTGTACAGCAAACCCCGAAAGACAAGAAAGCTAGGCTGGTGATCCATGGCCGGGTAGATGAGGTAATCTTGTCAAACTATGCAAAGGATCACTTTCTCGTTATGTGATTCCATGCATCAACTTCCATATTTTGGTTCATGCAAACTAGACTACGGATATGGGAACACAACGTTTCAATCATGTAGTTTGTTGATAAAATTGTGATTTTCATGTGAAGAACTTAGTGATTGACTGAAATGCTTGTAGTGTTATATGTGCTAAGTTTAACATATGCTTGTAAAGATAATTCATTTTTTGCTGTGTATTTGTTTGTTTTCTGTTGTGGCCTTAAAGGTTTGGATTTTCTCCCCTAATTAGCTTGGCAACAATTTCAAGAATTTCATTCATTTGCTTATGCCGGTCTCTAATATAACTTGATTTTATTGTCGATAAGGCCAACTTAATGAAGTGGTCAATTTTATACAAAATCAAAACATGGCTCAGCCTTACATGTAAGTGATACAGTAATGCCATGGAGTCATGGACAGCTGCATCAATTAGAGGAACCTCCATAAGGTCAAAGATCCTCATATTGTCACAGGAATTATGAATAAGCAGTTCAGAATCCACATAGAACTTTGTAGCAGCTGGTACCCTTAGCATGGGTATAGTCAGAACTACAACTAACTCAACTCTCTCCTTAACATGGCTAACTCTCATGCTTAGATTTTAGTGCTACTTTATGGTAACATATCTTTAACTACTTAGGCATCATTGTATCTGTTAGATTAAAGCTAACCTAGAACCAAAATTTCAAATTTATTGTAGAGCAAATTCCACTTGTCCCAACATACTTTTAGGTCATTGTACTTTACCCATCTGATGCCTTTTAGAAATGGCACTTATTAGCATAATTGAAAATTGCTGTTACTATTTTCTACTTACTAATTTCTTTATACCTACATGAACGAAGTCAGGGGTTGTGTGTGTACGTGCCAGTGCCACTTATACATAATATTGGTACCAAAATTAAAACAAAATTAAGAAACCAAACAAATGCAAGTTTCAAACAGGCTATGTGTCACCTTCCATATCTGGATGGTTATATCCGGACCTTAAACTATTTAAAGTCAGTGAATTGGAAGGTACTCTTACGTTTATTTCCATAGTCTCTGCATGTACATAACACCTTTTAGCAGATTTACTCCTTCCTTTAATGCTTTGGTAATTATTTATGTGAAACATGTGTAGGTCATGGCAGGTGTTATGCACTTCCTTCACTTGAAAATTCCGCCGTATGTTCGGATCGATCTAGTCCAGATAAGCCTTTCCCATTCACCAAAAAGTAAGCCCATACGTTATTGTACTTATATTATTTTTTAGTGGCATATTTTTGTCTTATGATAATACCAATTTTATTTCAAAACCTCATTGGAGACTCCATTTGTCTTCATGATTTGTGATTATTAATGTCACAGCTTCACAGCCTCCATAAAATTCCAGACAATGCTATCGCAAGCAGCATTGGCCCTATTAGGTGCATCTATCCTAGTTTGCCCTTATTTGATTTAACTGATCGATCTACTGAGAACTTCTATGCAGCATAGTCCAACAATATGTCAGACAAATTGATATGGATGATTTTGCCAAGTACTACTAAATGTTCGAATTAAAACCAATCAGCAATGCAACATACTTCTTTAAGCTATAAGCATCATATCCTTTGTTTCATCATACCCGTGAGGTCTGTATGGTCTCATGATTATATGATATTGAGTAAATAACATATCCATTATGCATGGATAGTCTTTCTTTTTTTCCTTTCTCTCATTTGGCAGTAAGATACTCTCTATTTTATTTTATTAAATCGAATTTCAAGTTCAAATCTCTTATAGAGTTCTTTCAGAGGAAACAAATGTAAAATGGACTCTTCGAGTCACTAGCATACATGGACAAAGAGCACCAATGCCATTCCTTGACTCAGTTGAGGTAAAAAACTTATGCTTCTTTTCGATTATGCACTATGCAGCAGTTACCCAGCACTTTTTGATATCTTCAGGCCATGTGCGGGATATTGAGTTAACTTTGGTTAACCTGTTGCTGAAATTGTTTGTGTTTTTTTTTTTTTTTTTTGGTGGTGTAGAACAATAAAGCAAGTATATGTTTTTTTCTTTCTTTTTTTTTTTTTTTTTTGCTACATGTGTAAATTAACTTAGAAATTTTCTGCAAGATAAGTACGCCCTAGAAAACTATATTCTGAACATGTGCGTTTTAGTTTGCTTGATGTAATTAACTATTTCCTCTTTGTGGTGATATATGCACTTCATTTAATCTGGCTTTCTTCTGTGCTACTTAGTTTAATCCTGTTTTCTGGGTGTGCTAAAAGTTGGAACTAACCTCGTGTCTTTTTGTCTTTTCATGCATGCATATTCTTAAATAAAATATAGCATACTAGTTGCAATTTTTTTGTACTACCTAGAAAGTTATGGTTGATTAATCGGAGCACGTTAAACTGAGAAGCAAAGCAGCTAGTTTTCCTTGTAGGCATTCCTGATTATAATGCAATCAGAGCATATTCTTTGGAGATCAATTTATGTATAAGAAAGATGAGAATTTGCTTCTTATTGATTTTCATCTAGTTGAAATTGGCTGTCCCTTTTTTTTTTTTTTTTTTGGGTAGCAGTACAATCAATGTGTCCTGTGTGTTATAGACTTCCATTTGCACTGGATAGCTGTAAGGACCATCTAGCTTGATTTCATATCTTTATGTATATTCAATTGTGCAAAGAAAGAACATTTGTGGTTTAGGTTTCTTTTCCTGAGAGGCCTGACATGAAGGCAGCCTTCCTACAAAAGCAGCCATTTTATTTGACAAGGTATACCATCCAAATTCCTATGTCTAACTGTATTTTTACTTTAGGACTTTAATGGAGTAGCTTTACTGAAACGTAGCTTTACTGGAAACTCTACTGTCTTATTATGTTCAGGGAGACAGTACGGAAACAGGAGTTTAAGGTTGATTTGAAGTTCAACTTTAGTGATGGTTGTGGTTGTCCAAGTACTGCAATTAGGCTTCTTGTCAATTTTCAGGTGCTTGTACACAACTTTTGGCTTACTAATCTTTACAAACACCAAGTTTATGCTTGTTCATTCAATAAATTTTACCCTTACTTAGTAGGTCTCCTCAATTCTTTTCAAGTAACTTTGCGAGCTTCTTGATCATAGTTGTCGGTAATAACTTCATTATGTGGATCAATATCTATGTACTATTTGAGTCCTACTTAAGAAAACACGTGTTAGGATAAGGTCACCAGGAATTCATTTTGTAACACTAAGCAAACTCTATTCTATATCCTTTAGACAGATACCTGGCATGCCAAATGGCTAGTATGCTTAGTACAAAGAGTTAGTACATGTTGGAGGCTTCATTGGCAATTGTATTAGGTGCAGTCTCCAAACTGTTCTCAATCCTATGCACGCATGTGGCATCCGCTAGACCAATCTGTGGTGTTTCAGTAGCCACATAAACTTGTTTTCTTCCCCATCCTTAAGAAGTGTAAAGATAAATTTCAGCCATCTCTTTTTCTCCCCTTGGCTACCAAGTGTGATATTTTTTATTTGCCCTATACAGTAATGCGATGCTTTAAAATATGAAATCAAAGTGCTTCTAGTTTTCTGATTTTTTTTGTTTTTAAAGTAGGTTAAGATTTTAATATATTCTGTACTGTGCAGGAAAAAAAGAACAGTTTCATCCATAACAAAAAGGAGATCTTCCAAAAGCTTAATGATTTAGCAAACGAAGAAGCTTGCTGTGGCCAGCATGCTGCTTTGGAGAGAGAAATCCTTCCAAAATCTGAAGTGACTACACATGCCATAGTAACTAACATCCTCAAATACGTGAATTCCGAGACTAACACACACGAGAACCTTAATTTCAATAGGGATGCATCAGAAAGATGCGTTGAGGTTGAAGACAGCAACCAAGTGTTGCTAAAGAGACCTAAATTGGTATAAATGTTACAGGAGCTGTAACTTAAGGGTTTAGGAATCTGAGCTATTTGTACCAGTTTTTGTTTTTGTCGTGGATTCTAACAAATTAGTATGCTTAGTGAATTCTATTTTTGTACATGCCCAATCAGTCGAAGGAAACAAATATAGGGGAGGTTTTATTGTTGCCTATGAGATAACGTAGCTACCCTTCAGGTAGAACTTATAGTATATTACAAGTTAAAGTAGGGCTCTTTGAAGGTTTGGCTGTGGAAATTGTTGAAGTCGTTTAACTATGTGCTATTTAACATCTCTACGTTAGAGAAATTTTATGTTCGTCTGAAAAAAGAAGTCGTTACAAATGCCGCTATGTATTATGCCACAATTTATCGTACTGGACTAATTTTGCAAAACTCTGTTTTTTACTTCAATACAAATTAAACCCAACCAAACATCAAATAGTTGGTTCGGTTCATTTTGTAAGGGCATATTTCAAATGGCCTTAACTTTATTTTCGCCAAATTTTAAATTTTAAATAATTTATATATTTTAATTACATAAAAAATTTAAAATTTTATTTATATATATAAATTTTAATTTTAATTTTTTTATTTATATATTTTATAATATAATTATATTTTTTAATTTTTAATATATTTTAAAAATTTATTGAAATATGAATATTGAATTTAACTTTCAATTTATTCGGTAAGAAATTTTATTTTTTCAGTTTCACAAAATTTAATTACGAGACATTTGAACCAGCGCTCAGCCAACCAAAGAAACCGACCTCTAGCTCCTTTAAATAATAATCCATCACAACGTTTTGCCTTTCCTCTTCAATCAACCAATAACACAGCCATGGGCGGAGACAACGAACGCGGGCGACCGACAAAGAAAATTAAACTCGCAACCAAGGTCTAATTGATTTTCAAATTCAATCAGTCGATCAATCGTCTCAATTGAATTGAGTTCTGCTAATCGTATTCCCCTGAAAATCTTTATTTAACTTGTTAACTTGTTTGATTCTTTATTATCAGTCTGCAGTTGCGGCGGCAGCGGCAGCTGCAGCAGCTGAGAACGATGTACTCGATTTAGCCGATGAATTCGATGAAGATCCCCGTAACGGTAATTCTCGATCAGCTTTTAGTAACTGTGAAAACCAAAATTTGAAAACTTTCGGATTTCTGTAATGGATTTGATTTGTCGATGATGATGGAACAAAAGGCGAGAAGGACATAAAGAAGAGGGACTTCACGAAGTTGGAGTTGAAGCCTGACCATGCTAACCGCCCCCTCTGGGCTTGTGCTGATGGGAGGATCTTTCTCGAGACCTTCTCCCCTCTCTACAAGCAGGCGTATGACTTCCTCATTGCCATCGCCGAACCAGTTTGCCGGTGATCCTTCAATTCTTGCCTTGGCCAGAGCTTAAATAGTTGACGTGGTGGTTGGTCCTATGAATGTTCATTGGCAATCTCAAGTCTTAGATGGTTTTATTTTATTTTAGGCCAGAGTCGATGCACGAGTACAACCTCACGCCACACTCCCTTTATGCGGCAGTGTCGGTTGGACTTGAGACTGAGACAATCATCAGTGTTCTTAACAAACTTTCAAAAACTAAGTTGCCAAAGGAGATGATAGACTTCATCTATGCTTCTACTGCCAACTATGGAAAAGTGAAGCTTGTGTTGAAGAAAAATAGATACTTTGTGGAATCACCTTTCCCTGAGGTACACTGGTTGTTTGAGCTGTGTTTTACCTTTATTTTACTAGAGGAAGGTTCTTGCTACTATTTATCTTCTACTCGATGGATGATGTCCTCCTGGTGTTTATAGGTGTTGAAGAGATTGCTTAAGGATGAAGCCATATCACGAGCACGGATTATTCCTCAGGTGGTCTTTCCAACTTTCTATCTTGCTTTTAGGATTTTGAAGAAATTTATGATGTACATGTGTGTCACTCTTTTTGACTCCTGGTGTATTGTTTACTTCGGTCTATAAGATCATCATATGCTCCAACATTTAACAGTGTTCTATATGTTTAAAAATACCATATATTTTGGTTGATTTGTTGTTTACTATTTTCCTATTCATTTGAGATTGCAGCAATTGAACTTGATTTTATCATTAATTTTGCTCTGTAGCTGTATGCCTTTTAGAATTAGCCATGTTGCTAATGATACTTTGGTAATCAGTAATCAATTTATTGTTGCAGGATTCTCAAGGAGGTGACTCGTTCACAGTTAGCAAAATGGTGGGTGAGATAGAAGGTGGTCATGATGAGTTACTGAAAGGTGTTGATTTGGCTGCTGCTGCTGCTGAAGAGAAAGAAACTCATTCTTTTGAAATAGACCCATCTCAGGTACGTCTTTCATGAAATGTTTCTCTTATGATTTTACTATTTCCACTACGAAAACCTTTATTGGTTTTTTAATGACAGGTGGAAAATGTGAAGCAGCGGTGTTTGCCAAATGCTCTCAATTATCCAATGCTGGAGGAGTATGATTTTAGAAATGATACTGTAAGCATGTATATTATTTTACTTTACCTTCCGTGAAGTTTTTCTTTGGTACTCCTTGCTCTTTAGTTCAGTGCATAAATGTTTGGTTCATTTCTCTACTTTTGGCAATTGACGTTTGCTCTTGTGAAACAAGAAGGCTTTGCTACCTGTGTTCCCTTAATAAAAAGTTACTAATTAGCTTAGGAATGGATATAAAATGTTTGGGGGAGGCATAAATGCATAAAATTTGTTGCAATAAATGATAGTAAACTGCTGCCTTATGTCTATGTGGACTTCAGCCTTTTTTTTTTCTTAATGGTGTTTTCCAGCTATATTTGTTACCATATTATTCGTTGCATTAAACAGAAACCAATTTTCAGATGCTATATATGTCTCTAGTAAAAGTATTTTCTTTTCTTATTTGTTTTTGGCATCTTTAGGTGAATCCGGATCTGAATATGGAATTGAAGCCTCATGCGCATCCAAGACCATATCAAGAAAAAAGTCTTAGTAAAATGTTTGGCAATGGTAAGATAATGTTTGATTATTTGTATATCATGTTCTATAATGCATTTTTCGAATAGTTTGATAAATGTTTTATGCTCTTCCATTCATTTTGACTTGTCTATCTTTTTAAGCAAACTCCAATGAGCTCTAAATTTGTATGTTCAAATGGATCCAAGAATCTAAATAGCAATCTCGTAGCAACAGTATGTATGACAGGATCCTTTTCAAGAAATACTGTAACTATCTGATCAATTGATATCTGTAGGGAGAGCAAGGTCTGGCATCATTGTGTTGCCTTGTGGTGCTGGCAAGTCATTGGTTGGTGTTTCAGCAGCGTGCCGAATAAAAAAGAGCTGTCTCTGTTTGGCCACGAATGCAGTTTCAGTTGATCAATGGGCCTTCCAATTTCAACTTTGGTCCACTATAAAAGATGATCAGATCTGTCGTTTTACCTCTGATAACAAAGAGAGGTTTCGAGGCAATGCTGGTGTGGTCGTGACGACATACAATATGGTTGCTTTTGGTGGCAAGCGATCAGAGGAATCTGAGAAGATTATAGAAGAGATTAGAAATAGAGAGTGGGGACTGTTACTTATGGATGAGGTTGACATTATTTCTTAAGCGTTGAATTCTTCTGATGTAGATCATTTTATTAGAAGATATCATCATGGTTGTAACTTCCTGCATAAAAAAATTGATGTTGTAGGTGCATGTTGTTCCTGCACATATGTTTAGGAAGGTTATCAGCCTTACAAAGTCGCATTGCAAGCTTGGGCTCACTGGTTTGTGCTTCGTCTAAATTACTTTTATACTACTATTTCTGCTTAAAAGCTCATAAAACTAATTTTGGGCTGGTCTTGTAATTTCAGCAACCCTAGTGAGAGAAGACGAGCGTATTACAGACTTGAACTTTCTGATTGGCCCTAAACTGTATGAAGCTAATTGGTTGGATCTTGTTAAAGGAGGGTTTATTGCGAATGTGCAATGTGCTGAAGTGTGGTGTCCAATGACGAAGGAGTTCTTTGCAGAATATTTAAAAAAGGAAAATTCAAAGAAGAAGCAGGTACAGTGTCTTTTCCTTGAACAATAATAGTAATTTGTCCTAGAATGTTTGCCAAATACTCTCTTTTTTATTTAGATACTGACATAAATCCTGGAGCGTTCTGTTTGCTATTGTTGGTCTCTTAAACTTATCCTGGAGCGTTCTGCTTGCTATTGTTGGTCTCTTAAACTTCTGGCCCATGCATGCTATTTGCATGCAAAGTTCTTTTTGCTTCCAAGTAAGATTCAGAAATATATAGGTAGTAGCATTTTATAGAAAGGACACCTTTAATTGTCCAGTTTATGTTTTCTGCTCCTTGGTAAATATATGAACAAGGCAGCTTAGACTTGTAAGACATGAGATGTTTTGATTTTGAACTTGAAATCATATCTCGTCAGAAGATGGAATGATGCCAGTTAAAGCTAAAGTAGGAAGAGCATACTGGAAGTGTTATGGCCTTTACATAAGTTACCTTCATGAGAGCTATCCCAAAGAGAAGGCCTAGAACATGAGGCATGTGAGGGGATGAGGATTAAATATTAGAGGTACTGTTAGAGTAATGCTTTCCGGAATTTACACATAATAATGTTTAGGAATAACTGATATCTGTGAGATATTGTTGATTTATAGTTGCTATCTTATACTCATAGATTTAGGAAGAGAGCAAGAACATTTGGTGAACATGTTATTACCTGACAGTTATTTTCTGGTCACAGTCATTTGCTGATGAGATCCTGCCCAAGTATGGGTCATCCATAAGCAACTGGATGGATATAAAAATCTGTGCATCACCTGTGTTGCAAATTATAAATTTGAATAGAAGATACTGAGTTTATTTGCTGTTTACACCTGGTCTCTACCGTTTAATGTGTAATACTTGATTGTGATATTTATTTATACTCATGTACTACCATCTTCTTAGGCACTTTATGTGATGAATCCCAACAAATTCCGGGCTTGTGAATTTCTGATTCGCTTCCATGAGCAACAGCGAGGGGACAAGATCATTGTTTTTGCAGACAATCTTTTCGCACTGACTGCATATGCAATGAAACTCAGGAAACCCATGATTTATGGAGCCACAAGGTCATTTATTGTCCCATCTCTGGGGCCATGCATTCCTGATTTCCGTTGGCTCTAATATTTTTTTTCTCTTGGCTCTAATATTTTTTTTTTCTCATTCTGTTTTTGTTGGTCATGCAGCCATGCTGAGAGAACAAGAATTCTGTATGCTTTTAAGAACAGCCCAGAAGTCAACACAATTTTTCTATCTAAGGTATGCTGGATTTCTACCATCTATCTCTTATGCTGGTGTTTCTACTATTGGTTGTTTCTTCCTATGTGCCTTTATGTAAAATGTAGTTGTGGATCATAGTTTGTATCTTGTATAAGTGACTTCTTTGATATGTAATAGTTTGGTTAATGGTTGTTTCTATTACCTTAAATCCCAATAATTCAGGTTGGTGATAATTCCATCGATATCCCTGAGGCCAACGTGATAATTCAGATATCATCACATGCGGGTTCACGGCGACAAGAAGCACAGAGATTGGGACGTATTCTTAGGGCTAAGGTAATAATTTTAAGAGGCCTATGACTGTTGTAGCCTCTGGTGAAATTGGAGTCCACACATGTTTCTGAGTTATATTGATAACTAACTTGTTGAATTGATTGATAAGCATTTTATTCACTTCTGTAGGGAAAGATTCAGGATAGGATGGCAGGTGGAAAAGAAGAGTACAATGCTTTTTTCTACTCCCTTGTATCAACAGATACTCATGTACTGTACACATCCTTTCCCTAGTCCTATGGGCAGTTGGTATTTGTTTTATTTCATGTTGGTTAGCTTCATTATAATCGTCAGCTCTAATCAATTTTGACAAAATGGCAGGAGATGTATTACTCTACCAAAAGGCAGCAATTTCTGATCGACCAGGGTTATAGCTTTAAGGTATATTTTATTCATGTCTAATCCATGCCTGCTAATCATGAATTATGATATTTAATATTCTTAAATGTTAAATGTTAGCTATAAATAGGGGTCCATGTGCTTGGGTTCTTGTTTGCTTGCTGAGTCTATGTTGGCATTATTTCCACACAATCTGTAGGATTATTCAAGGGGCTCACTGACAATTTTCTTGGGTAAACGGCGCCTGGTTTGGCTTCAGATGCTAACAAATTAAAAAAAAGTTCTCTTCGTATTTCCTTGTTTCAAGCATACATTCAAGTTACTGTGTAATATGAATAATCATTCTAACAGGTCATCACAAGTCTACCACCTCCTGATGCCGGACCTGAGTTAAGCTATTACACAAAGGAAGAGCAGCTTGACCTTTTAAGCAAGGTCTTGCTCTTGACATTCGTTAATTATGATAGGTGTATTACATTCACGCCCCTGTATGAAACTTAAGATGGTTCTTGTTCTTGGATCAGGTTCTGACTGCTGGTGATGAAGCTGTCGGTCTAGAACAGTTGGAGGAAGATACTGATGGTATGGCTCTTCAAAAGGCTCGCCGCTCAGTGGGATCAATGAGTGCTTTGTCTGGAGCAAATGGAATGGTCTACATGGAATACAGGTATTTCCTTTTCTCGGCCCGTAGGAAGTGTTTGTTTCTATGTTCTTTTTTTTTTTTCAAAACTGAAAATGCTCGCTTCTTTACTAATATAGTACTGGGAAGGGCAAGCTACAAGCCAGAGGCAAACCAAAAGACCCCTCCAAGCGGCACGTATTGTTCAAGAAGCGTTTCCAGGCATGAAGAACCTATCTTTTTCTGCCCGTCAGAAGTTGTATATTTATATGTTGTATTTACGTGCCCAAGTTATCCGGTGCATTATTCATTATACATAATGAGATACGTGAGTTGAGATGATGGATGCTTGAAAAAAGAAAAAAAATGGTGGATTGAAAAAATAGTGATACTATAGGCATCCCCTTATTTTGTATAAAAAGGACAACATATAACATTTTATAGAGAAAGGTTCGATAAATCCTTGCTACACTCTATAGCTGTCTTCGAGTTCGGTCCAGTTTCCATCGGTTCGGGTTCATCAAACTCTTAATTATAAGTCCGCTCCGGCTCGGTTCAGTTGTCATAACGCGAAAAAGTTCCGGTTCAGTAACACCCTATATACTAGTATAGGCAATTGCAATTAAGCCGTTTCTTTCTTGTTAATAATAACTAAAATAAACAGAATGTCTCATATATATAATAAATTTCATAACTAATGAACCACAAAATCCGCTCAAAAAAAATTAATAATAATTGTTTCCCAGTGCATGCACATACGATACAAGATTTGCTAGTTATATATAAGGTGCTAATTGATACTAAAATGTAGACACAATTTATTTCGATTATGAAAATGCTAATTGAGATCAACGTGGCTAGCCATCATGTTTCAAAGTTTGGTATATATATAACGCGCAGACGGATGCGTTTGGGATTACTTTTTCAAACACTTATTTTTAATTTTTAATTTTATATTTTAAATATATATTTTATAATATTTAAAAATTTTATTTTGTAAATTTTAAAAATATAAAAAAATTTATGCAGTGAAATTATTTTATTATATATTTTTATTTTTTAAAATAAAAAAATAAAAATTATTTTTCAAAAAATAAAAATATATTTTATTCTAAAAAAATTTATTTTATAATCGCTTTCAAAAGTTCCCAAAATGCTTGCTGGATAGAGTGAGGAAAGAGAAGTTGTTAGTTGCAACTTTGCATAAATTTCCAACCCAACTAAAAATTTTTTGTTTTTATTGTTATCAATTCCATCTGTGTTTTTCATGCTGCAACTTAAATTTAATAATGACAAGGTACCTTCCCTTAACGTAAGCATACAAATACATTCGGAACAACCACATTAAACATATGCTTTCTTTCATTTTCTAACACTTTAAACGTTACAAGACCCTTCAACTACAACCTTTTCTCCGTCCCCTTGTTCATTTTCACAATCATCTTCTAAATATTAATTCATTGATTATATTAGCAAACCATATAAACGTACCCATCCAAAAAATTATCTTTGGGTGTTTTTATATGCTTACGCTTATAAATTTACTTAGGCAAACTCATTCTTTTAATAATTTATTTTTTCACTCAATTTTCAGAAACTCACTTTTCCAAACAAACAAGTAAGGTACACCCTTTATCAAACATTAGTTAATCATCTAATAAGTAGAGGCTAATATTAAGATTTTATGTATATATCCAATATTCCATTCTAATAATTAAGCCAAATGTAGAACTTGGTTTAGCATATATAGTTAAATCTAAAGCTATGCTTAATTCTTAAATTGATACTTCATCACTGAAATAACCTTAACTCTCTCTTCTTCTTATTTATCCGACCAAGTCATGCAGAAGTTGGGCACTAGCGAAGTTCCGGTAATGCAAGTTTTGTGTAGCTTGATTATCTCCATCAAGAATCGAGAACTGGTTCTGCTGGCAATCATCAATCTGATCTCTTGAGAAGAACAAAGATTGCTGATGAGGCGAAACCGCCGGAGAGAACGCGATCCCGACATTTCCGACGCTGTTGTTCTGTTGCAAGCCAAGCGTAAGTGAAACTCCTCCGCCGCCTGCAGTGGTGCTGCTGATGAAGCTGTGGTGATTGTTATAAGATTGGAAATCAATGAAGCTGTCTGACTTGTTTCTGATCATTGAATGATGATTCCGGGTGTTGACGACCGATGTAAGTGAATCAGGATCGGCATGAAGACCTGCTAAAGGCTTGTGATCTTGATCGATTCCAGCAAGAAGGGAAGAAGAAGAGGAAAGAATGGTGATATTAGGGTTAGGGTTTAATTTGGTGAAGTTGTTGCTATGAAGAAACTGCAGGTTGTGATGTTGTTGGTCGTCGGCGGCGGTAGATGATGATGAGTTCTGCTGCTGCTGGCCTTCTTCTTCTTCTTCTTTGAATTCTTCTACGTACATTTCTTCAACCATCGGCTTCCACAGTCTTACTCTTGCGTTTATAAACCAGTTTGACACCTGCATGCACGATTGATTAATTCTCAAAACCATGAATTCTATATATAATCAAATCATGCACTATTTATGTAATGTGTATATGCATTAATTGTTGATTTTCAGAGACATCTTAATTTTTAAAGCTAGTGATTAATTCTCAAAACCATGATGAAAAGAATAACATAATCAAATCATGCACTATATATGTATGTAATGTATATATGCATTAACTGTTGATTTTCAGAGACTTATATGTATCTTAATTATTAAAGCTAGTGATTATAAAAGCTGAAATGGACATGCCTGGCTTCTAGACAATCCGGTTTGCCTTGCTAAGATGTGCTTGTCGACGTCGCTCGGATACCTGCCATGATCAAGAACAATGTAGTCAAATTAAACCCAATTAAAAAGTTTTTAAAAAAACTATAAAAGATTTTTTTAAAAAAATCAATCATAAATTTGTGCGATCTCTCTCAGTACAGAAACCCAAACAAGAACTTCTGTATTATATACGTGAATGAACAGGCGATCATAAGGACTTATAGGCATGAAATGGTAGCAGCAATCTATTTCACAGAATTCATAGAAATTTAACTAAACTGATCATGATGATGATGAACTTAAAATTTAGTTCTTGGCATAGTTAATTTTAGATTTGTAGCTAGTCTGTACTGAAGATTTTACAGTTAATTTTATGGTTGGCATATGGGATTGAAGATTAATATATGGAATCATATATATTTTTTTTAACTTTTCTGTAGATTTTCTTGGAAGATGTTCAACTTTCTTCATGGCACCACAGCTGCAATCAACATCATCAATGGAGGATCATATTATTGTGATCAGGGTCTTTTTCAGGAAACCTACACAAACTGCAATCAACCACTCTATTTTATTATCTTGACTGATATATAGATTGATTGATTGACTGATTGATAGAACCCATTCATATTCCCAGTAATTTTTGAAAAAAAAAAAACCAAGTAGAAATTTTCATTTCAAAGAAGAAAATCATAAAGTTTTAAATTCTTGGAATTAAAGAGATTTCAGCTTAGATATCTCTATCAAACTAATTAATAAGAAAACAAAACTCAACCACCAAATTCTTCCTATTCATAAATTTTTCATCATCACCAGCTTTCTATGTAACAGTACTCGGCAACAACTCACTGCAAGCTTGTTATATATCTAGAGATTATTAACTGAGAGCTAGCTCGATCTGTAGGGTACTTAGAAAACTTACGGATGTAAGAAGTGTTCGAACAGCCATGCACGGAGAATCGAAACGGCACGTTCCGGTAAGCCACGTTGCGGTCTCCATGGATGGTTTTCCATGAACCCTCCGCCTTGTTGAAACGCCTTCTGCTGCCGGAAGCATTGGTCTAGTAACCGTAGCCTTGGCGTCTCGCCGCGAGTTGTCCCCGGTGCTACCGGATCTTTTCCCCCCATCGCCTTTTTCGTCGCCTTGATTTGGTTAACTATTCCATCTCTAAGGCACCGGAAATGTCGCGACATTGCCTTTGAAGCTAATGTAGTGTACACTGCTGCTGACGCTTCTCCGGCGACTGCTTCAAATGATGAAACTACTGCTCGCATTTGATCGCGATATCTTCTGTACCTTCTGTCCACCTGAAAAAAGGCAAAGACATATACGATTGATCATCGCCAACATGAAAAGAACATCCAATCAGTCATTGATAGAAAAGGGTGGTATTAATTCTTGTGATGATTTACAAAAAAGAATTAACAAAGTAGAGTTGTTCTTTGTTTGGATGTTGCCAAATAATAAAAAAGAACATTGCGTGGGCGATATTAATAATGGTAGAAGATATATTGGTAGGGCGTGGTTGAATTAATTCAATACTGACATATATACAAGAATTGAATTGATTATTAAGCATATATGCTTAATTATATAAAGAGATAAGAACAAAAAAGAACAAGAAGATCATCAAGAAGAAGGTTTCCATAAAGTTAATGGAATGCGTTCCTTGAATAGACAAATCTCTGTTGTTGTTATGCTGTTGTTGGTCTGCCTCCATTGCGAAACTCTCAAGTTTAAAGTTTTGTCTCTGCCAAGAAAATCTTGACAAAAAAAAAAATTTTGTGCTTTTGGGGCTTCTTGATTAATTCATGGGTAGATCTTGTAAACATTTAATAAAAGAATTTTAAAAAGAATCACTGTAGCTACCTCTTCAAGCATGGAGAGAAGTCTTTCTTTCCTCTTCTGAAGCGCAAGAAGATCAAGAGAATTATACAGAGAAGCGGAGCTGGAAGATAAGGAAGAAGGCCCTCCTCCTTCACTATCTGGCCACTGCTGTTGTTGCCCTTCGACGAAGTTCGATTTCTTCGATTTCATCAACTGATCATCATGACTATTAGTAGTGTTATTATTACTTCCATTACTCCCAAGACTCACAAACTCGTTCAGTAGTTCTTGAGCTGGTATCAAATACTTGCAACTTCTCAGCTGTTGAAGTGGTGATGACAATTGTTGTTCTTGCTGCTGCTGCTGGTAGTCTGATGAAAATCTCCAATCTTGATTAATCATCAACATGTGTTGCTGTTGTTGTTCTCGGAATGAGTATTTGGGATTGTTGTTGTTGTCGTTGTTGTTGCACAGTGAAAGAGATAAGCCCTGTTGAGGCAAGCTTTGCTGTTGCTGATAAAGGAACGAAGACTCGTCGATATTGAAAACGGTAGGATCGCCGATGCCGGAGGATTCCGGGTATCTCTGTTGATGATGATGATGATGGTTTCCTGAAGGCAAACCTAACAACTCCATACCAGCTTGTAAGCCGAGAACATCGTTCTGTCCCGGTTGACCGTAGTTGCCGCTGTTCAATGTCATCGCTGAAGCAGCAGATGAGAAGAAATAACCGGCCGCCGATGACGAACCATTATGCTTATCTTCTTCGTGTTCCATTACACGTCACCACGTACAGGATTCGATGATCTCTATTTTCTGTTCTCAGTAGTGAAATGTCGCGATAGATTGATCGATGGAATCCTGCGCTAGCTAGCTAGCTAGCAAGCAAGAGGGAGCAGTAGTGGTAAGAGAATCTCTTTATCACTCACAACATCAAGAACAACAACAAAAGATGAAGATTGAAAAGGAGAGATATGAAGAAGAAAAAGCACCAGCTAGTTAATTACTTGCCTTTTTATATAGCAGTGCAGCAAGCAGTGGTAGTAGAGATTGCACTTGATGAGTATCAGCAGTAGAGATTCTTGCTTTGTTCTTCTTTCTGAACTACTTTAAAATTCAATTGATCTCTAGCTAGCTAACACAGTAGTAGTCGTAGTACAGCAAACCTACGACTACAAGAACACGACTAGCTAGAGTAGAGCAGCAATAGATTCTTTCTTCTTGGTTGCTTGTTCTTGTTCTACAAACACAATCGTCCTACAAGCCGCCGTAGTACAACAAAGCAAGCACCAGGTTTATGTCTTCTCTATGAAAACTTTCCACTAATTCGCTCTCTTTTCTCTGTAGAAGAAGAAAGAACAATATGGTCACCCAGTTGTGTTGTGTGTCCAGAGCTAGCTAGCTAGCTTTGCTTGCAGTTTGTTTCCTTCTTTCTTTATAGCTATAATAATAACGTTGGCAACTTTAATTATGTCTCAACTCTGAAAGAAATAAAGAATCTCTTCTCTTCTCTTTAGCTCGTATTGGCCCAATTCCCTACTACCATTACTTAGATACAACTTGAGTCTTCGATCTAAATTTGTAGTCCTTTCTCTATCTCTGTTAGCTCCAATACCAAAGCTTTCTTCCCCTGCACGGCCCTCTGCTGCAGCTACAAGCTAAGCTAATAGATCTTTCATTATCCGGCAGAAAAAAACTGTGAAGTAATGTTCAGAACACAAGGCAGGACAGAGCAGAGCAGGCAGTCTGCAGCATCTTTTACAAAAAGCATATGTATATGTGAGAAGTAATGAACTAGCAGTATCTCTGATATCTATGTTATCTGCAACTCACTCTAATACTTCTACTACTCCATGACTGGGAAAAGAAAACCAAAAACGAAACACAAAAAAAAGAAGAAGAAGAGACTCCAGAAAAGGTGGGGGAAAGAAAATATTGAAGAAGAACTGAGAGGTGGTCCTTCGATTCCAACTATAAGACCCATTAAAGAGAAACAGAGAGTGGTCCTCAAGCTTTCCACATTTTCCACCACACTCAATTATCATCTTCACACACACAACCAAAAAAGATCAATAATCTTATATGGTGATGGTTCTTACATTTTTTGAAAATTTTGCAAAATTAAAGTTAAAGAGTAATTATTTACATATATATATACAGTACAATCTTTATGATTTTATCTCAAATGGATAGACAACAAAGTTTTTTTTCCTTTTTCATTTAAGAAACACCTACTTGAAATTAAATAGTTTCTTAGGATATTTATTTTAAGTGTTCTTAATTTGACTACGAGTCAAATGGGTATAGTTTAATATACATTAACTATAGTTTTCCTCTATGTTTATATCTTCATCATTTCAAAATATTGTCCAAATTCATGATCTGCATAGTTTTAAATGATTGCAAGGACCCGCCTACAAATGAAATTAGTTGCTTGCAGCTAAGGTTACCCATGAAAACTAATTATTTTGCGTAGTTTTTAAATGCTTTAACCCTCAAGAGAATATCTTTTGACTTATCATAGTAAATTCAACCAACGCTACACAATAATGTTGGAGATTTTTTGTGAACCTTCTTCACAAGAAAAACATATCATGTTTATATATAGTAAAAATGGTATTTGTGTATTATAATAGCAGTTTAAAATTAAACTATACGTTAATCAACAGTATATACAAAATAAATATAGAAAGGGTTTAAAAATACTTATAAATTAAATTTTTTTAGAATAAAAATTATTTTAAAAACGAGTTTGAGTTATTTAATCTAAAAAAATAAACTGCTATAAAAAAATCGAACAAAATTAAACTATATATATATATAATAGATATAAATATTTTTTATAAATATTTTTGTTTATATTTTTTAAATTATTAGATTAAATAATCGGACGGCTACGATTTAATCAAATAAGCGAAATGAGATTGTGCGTGTTTGTGTGCATTTTATAGTGTGAAATGGAAATGGGAATTTGATCTCCACATAGATGGGATAAAAATAAACCATCTTTTTTTGGCTTTTTTCTCTCCTGTATACATATACAACAATTTGCATGTATTGCTTTTGGTTTTATCCACATCTCCGCATATTCACTTTTTGTATTCAAGCTAGTCTCCACTTGTCGCCCAATATACGTAAGCATGATTTCAATATTTAATAAACACTCTTGCTCTGTTGGTTTATTTTTATTAGTCTAATAATTGCTCTACAGAAATATAAAGTTTTAATATTAATTAACGTGGTTATACATAAAACCAGTAGCTATTTAGCATTTTATTCAGAGTAGTTTGAATGCGTGACTGCGAGGTTTTTGCTTTATGCAATAAAAAAGTGGTCCAAATTGTTGCAGCAATCAAAAGTATAACACTGTACTATTGAAGATGAAATGTTTAGAATTAGAGAGCGGTCCAAATTTCTTTCAAAGTCAAGGTTGAAAATTACAGAACCTGCAAAGTTGGATGTTTTTTTTTTCCTAAGATTGTGTAACAATCTTATACGTCAGCTATTTGAAAAACCAGCTTATTATTTTGTTGAGTTTTTCTTCCGTATATCCGAGTATTCATTCAGATCATGGTTTCATAAAATCATCAACACTGAAAGGTGAAGTTTTCGACTACTTTTCTAACTCTTTCTCATTTTAAGTTTTTATTTAATTATTTTTATAAATTTTTTTTTTTGCAAAATATAGAAATATTTTGCATCATAAAAATTTATTATATTTATTTTTTAATAGAAAAAGAACTTATGTTTTAAAAAAAAAATCCTTTACTGTTGTACTAAGAGATTATTTATAAATACATCGAATTTATTTTTTTAAAACTTACTTTTAAATTAAAATAAATATAAATTTTAAAATAATTTTTTTGGTCAAATTTTATTTTCAAATTTTACTGTCTAATACTAAATAAATATATTTTACTTTTTATTAGATACTTTTAACTTTAAATACGTATTATTAGTTGACAGTTGCATCACTAAAATATTGCCCTACCAAGAAGGGCAGTTGATTGGAAATATAAATGTCCGAAGATCTAGGGAATTATCATATATCTCATATCATGGCCTTAAAAGTGTGTGAAGAATGAAGACATGACCGAATAAAATTGGATTCTAGTTTACAATGCATACTTCTTGCAAAAACAATTTTTTCACAAAAAACTATAAATTTACTGAAGAATTCGATCAAATCATGGACTGATTGGAACTCTTTAGCTCATGAAATGATACGAGTTGGCATTATTAATCACTTGACTGAATGAAAGTTGTTCGTGTAGCCTGTGCTTTGATATCACTT
The DNA here is from genome assembly GCA_019914995.1 of Acanthochlamys bracteata. NCBI lineage: Eukaryota > Viridiplantae > Streptophyta > Magnoliopsida > Pandanales > Velloziaceae > Acanthochlamys > Acanthochlamys bracteata. Next base: position 10,072,372 of record CM034130.1, on the reverse strand, counting down.
AGTGCAACTTCAAAGTATAAAATCTGCACTGCTGCTTGAATTATAACAAAGATAGTGCGAGTATGATTTCAGTTTGCTTCATGAATGAGGTAAGGTATCTCTGCTCCTTTACAACTTCTTGTAGGTGTTCGTGGTAGTTGTTTTCTTCAATCAAAATGTGTGAAGAATGAAGGCCCTGTTATTTGGCAGCCGTAGTTTAGTTCGCCTGGCCTCGCAATCATTTGCCTGCGTAAATATAAAAACGTGTTTCAAATATTCATAATTGAGTTTCGTGAAAGTAAAAATTAAAAAGTAGAGTTTCTTAAAAAATAAAATAGAAATAAAGTGCAGTCAGTATTTGTGTTTCAATAACTTTTGAAAATATATTGAAAATAAAAAAATATAATTATATTGAAAAATGTGCAAATAAAAAAGTTGAAACTGAAATTTCGTATATAAAAATGGAGTTCTGAATTTTTAATATAATTAAAATATATGAATTGTTCGGAACTCAAAATTTGATCCAAAAAAATAGAATTATTGGTGTTTGAAACACACTCTAAGCAAAAAGCACTTCAGGTTCCAGAAAACTTCGACAAGGTTGTGGCTACTCACCACTTCTGATCAGATAGCATCGCTTCTGTTAGCCCGAAATCCCGTAGCTCCTGCTCACTGTGATGTACTAGAAGGCTATACCTGTGTTATATATAATAAACGGAGAATCAGATTAACAGCGCCTAACATGAAAAACTGGACTGAAAAACAGAGACATCGCTACTGACTACAGCAATAGCGACTAACAAAGACTTGGAAATTGGTATAAACTAAAGAAAGACGCCTACAGAGTTATACAAGTAATAAATACCTTCCACCGGAACCTGTTTGCATGACGAGCATACCACCGTTGTGAAAATTGTTCAGGGCCTCAAACTGTTCCACAGTCCATTTGTACCATCTCATAAGAAAAACGCGCAACGTCAATCCATGCGAAACGATAACCAGGTTCACATTCGGCGACCGATGTAGTAGTCCAGGCGGCTGGAATCTGCCTATATCCATGTCTGCTTTTAGCGTCTCCCTGAATCCTGTTGCAGTAACACTGCATATAGATATTAGTCAGGCAGCAACAACAAAAAGAAAACGAAGCTATTACTTGTTAAGATTTGTGTCGTAGGTAGCTAGCACCTGTTATACGGTCGTAAACATCAGCAGCTGATTCTCCATCTGGAAATCGGTAGAAAAAACGACCGTAACGAAGACGGGTTGCCTTCTCAACTCGCATTTTTTCCCTATCCTGAAAGTTCCCTTTCACACAAACACGCAGCAAGCAGATTGCGAGCAGGCAATCAATACCAGAAGGGAATAAAATTAATAGAAACATCTAGGATATCAGGTAGCGAAAACATACCGAAATCTTGTTCCCTGAGACGTGGCTCTTCGCGGACACCGATAATCCGGTTCCTTTCGAACGCTCTGCCAAGTCCCCGGAGCGTATCAAGCGTCCTCCTGTACGGCGAAACGTAGAAATAAACTTTCCAATCGTCTCCATCTCTAGACACAATCTCCCTTATTCTTTTCCCGCAATCTTCAGCATCTCGCCACCCTTTTGCAGTAAGCCCGATCTTAGGGTCAGGAACTCGGGTGTAGACTCCCTCGTCGACGTTGCCTTCGCTTTGTCCGTGCCTAACTAGAATTATCCGGCGAGGACGTGGAGGTGGTACGGAGAGAAGAGTTGCCGGTGATGAAGATATTTCTGGAATGAAGACTCGAAGCCTGCTGCTGCTGCTGCTGCCTAGAGTGTCCTCGCAGCAGCGAGCACATGAAGAAGCTACTGAAATGGTTCCCATAGAAGAAGAAAGATGAAGATCTAGAGAATCGAAGTGAACTTCTGTTGCATTTTTTGAAAGGGCGGGAGATAAGAAGTGTGTGGTTTTATTTGATTGGGTCACAGTCAAGGACATGATCACAAGTTGCATCGCACCAGCAGAGGAGATGGATGAATGTTGTTGCCCTTCACTTAACCAGCTAGCGATAACTCCTAGTCACAGAGAGGAATCATCATAGCATAAACAGTATATTATGTTTGAGATTATTTATTTTATAATTATTTTTTAAAAATAAATTTAATTTTTTATCTAAAAAATATTTATTATATATTTTTTATGATATAATATTTTTTATATTTTCTAAATAAAATATTATAAAAATTCTATACAAACAGCTGAAATAAAAGAAGATCGTAACTTTCGTAAAAGCTGCCTTCGCTTTTAACTTCTGTTTATTAGCAAATTGCAAGATCTCTACCAAATAAGTATTTCTTTAGAATTGTAACCGATAAAGGTATCAATAGACAGGCCAAACAAGGCAAGCAAGTATGCTAATGCAAGATACGTACTCTTCCAAGTTAGGTACATCGCCAATTAGCTAGCACAACAATTTATTCAATGTCAAACTCATTATCTCAAAAAATTCTGCATTTCTATAAAGTTTATGGTCAAGAATTCCCCTTCTGCATCTCCTCTTTTGCTTTACAGAGTCAATTTTCTTCGATTTGTTTTGTGGGGTAGTGCATATATGATACACTCACATAAGCTATCTACAAAAGCAGTATCTCTTGGGCGAACTGGAGAAATATGCATGAGGTAGATGTGAAAAGAAAACCGAAACTCCAGACTGATCCCCCTTGTGTAAAAATTATGGACCTTGGCTCCAGCATATTCAATGAAAATCAGCAAAGAAAGATGGCCTTGTTATCTTGCGATCGTAGTTTAGTTCACCAGGACGAGCAGTCTTTTGCCTGGAATTGTTAACATATCAATTGGTTAGTTCAACTTTCTCATCTTAGAAGTTTATTACATGCATTAATCTGGACGACAGAAAAATGTGTAGTTTACTACCATCTCTGATCAGCTAGCATTTCTTCAGTAAGACCCAATTCTCGAAGTTCATCCTCAGAGTGATGCACAAGGAGACTATACCTATTAAACATAGAAGGGTGTAGACTTACCAAATTCAGTAGCACTTGTGATAGGGAGAAACTTTCCAACAAGAAACGAAACAAGACTCAGCAATTCCATGTATGATCCGAGTAGGCAGTATATTAGTTTAAGAACAAAATACAAACTAATCATAGATATAATCATAACAAACAAAAAGAGAACAAAGTTGATATTGAAGCGAGTACCTTCCGCCGCTGCCAGTTTGCATAACTAGCATGCCGGCACTGCTAATGTTGTTAAGGCATTCAAACTGCTCTACAGTCCATTTGTACCATCTCATTAGAAATATTCTCAAAGTCAGTCCATGTGACACTATGACCAAGTTTACATTTGAAGATCGTTGACCAGGTGGCTGAAAGCGACCAATATCAATATCTCCTTTAAGGGTCTCCCTAAAGCCTGTTGCAGATCGATGGAAGATATCAGTCGAACAATGTCAAGCAACAATTCAGAGAATTACTCTGAGCATCCAGATACACCAACTTTTGGATTTAATATAACAGCATAGACAACTCAATTCTGAAATACCTGATATTCTATCATAAACATCAGCAGCTGACTCCCCATTCGGGAAGCGGTAAAAGAAGCGGCCATAACGAAGGCGGGTTTCCTTCTCAAAACGCATCTTCTCGGTGTCCTGAAAATTCCCTTTCATGCAAGTAGATGAACGGGCATGCGCAACAAATCAAACTTAAAATTGTTATCTGGTGAAATTATCATGCAATTGAAAATTTTACCAAGAAAAGAAGCAAGGCTGCGTGTTGCTGTGATCCAATGAGATTATTAAAATTTGTATTATAGAAGTTAAGTTCTCTACTTGATAGACAATACAATAAATAATCAAAATCACCAAAACCTTGATTTAGAGGCGCGATATTCAAGTATTGCTAGAATGTCTGAGTTGTTCACTATAAATTCAATTTAGCAAGACAAACTAAGTTGAACTTCTCATGCTCAAGTTGAACGTGATGTGAGAGTTTGATTTGGGAATCAAAAAATTCAACTTAATCTATCTTACTAAAATGGACATGGACGGTCCCAAGCATTTGTAACAAGGTGTGATGAAAATCGCTTCTTTCCTCTTCAGAAATCACCATCAATAGGACAATAATTCATATGGGCTAAGTGCTAAATTTATCTGGTTAACTACCACTTCAATTGCCAACTCTCCTTCAGAAGGAAAATAATTTGGAGGGATGAGCACTCTCTAGAGTCTAGGCTTCGAGCCGGGAATTTGGTAAAACATGAAATTTATATAGGACTATACCTACTTCTACATAAACATATCATATTAATGTAGCAGCTGCAGGCTCATACCTACTTCATATTAATGAAGAGCACTGCTCTTCATGTCCTCTTACTTCCAGCAGCGGACAAAGAGACTACCATCAAATCCAGACTACTCTGCAACCAAGTAACTTACTGGCTCTTTTGGATATTACAACATTCCAGTGCACGATCATAACAGCCCAAAGAGCTCTATGGAAACAATAAGCCTCAATCTAAAGTTAACCAGGCAGAAACCAAACGAAGGTAAGACTTCAAAACAGAGAACTCAATGAACCCTCTCGGTAGACGAGCATTGGTTTTTGAAAAGGCAACATAATCGCAAACACAAGAAAAATATGCAACCTTTTTCAACAAATAAACCAAAAGGATGAACAGCAACAAGGAGGTACTCATCTATTACCGAAATCTTGCTCGCGAAGTCTCGGCTCCTCACGAAACCCAATAATACGGTGTTCATCGAACGCCTTGGCGATCCCTTTCAAAGTTTCCAGAGTCCTCCTATAAGGACTCATATAAAAATAAACCTTCCAATCAACACCGTGATCACTAGAAACAAGATCGTGAATCCTTCTCCCACAGACCTCAGCTTCTTCGAAACCTTTAGGCGTGAGCCCGATTTGAGGATCAGGCACGCGGGTGAAAAGTGTCTCGTCAACGTTGCCTTGGCTCTGACCATGCCTGACGAGAATGATCCGGCGAGGTCGATGGAGACTTGATCGGCGAGAGAGTGTGTCTTCGCAGCATCGTATGCGGTGGCGGCGCGCCACCGCCGGCAACGGCAGCGATACGGCGGCGTACATCGACAAAGGCAAAGAACCTTTTAAGCGTGGAATTGGCGCGTGGCAACTGGAGAGAGCGGAAGAATCATAAAAATGTTTCGGTGCGTTTCTTCAATTTCATACTTGGGATACCAATATGATAAATTTCATTTGCAAATAGGAGACAGATATTATTGTTTAAAATTTAAACAAACTTTATATATATATATATATATATATAACTTTGTTATAAAATTTGTTTATATTTTAAATTTTTGTAAAATTTTAGAATACTATACAAATTTTATAAAAATCAAAATTGAAAAGAAGATGAAAAAAAATGCTTCTAATTTAGAGCGTTAATTATTATTTTAATGCGAATTGCCCAATTTGCTAATGGGATCATCTATTATTAGATTTGGTATATTTTGGTATATAAGTAACTAATACAAATCTAGTTTGAATTTTGTGATAATGACATCCACAGAGAGCAACCTTTAACTTGTTCGTTTTGAACGAGCAAAGTTTTTCTTTTACCATTTTTGAGGATTGCCAATTCCATTGAAGTTCTTTTTTCTTCTTATTTTGATAATTTGACTTATTTCCTTAAGTTGTAATTAATTAGTGTATATACTAATATTAGAGATAGCATGACTCACACCTAATAAAAGTGCATACCATTATTGATAATTATAAAAAATATATACTATTATTCATTGATTTATTAATAAATAATAAAAATATATATGGTCTTTATCTAACACTTAAAAAATTTTAACTTTTATATTACATTTGGACAACCTTCATGGCATCTTTTTTTTTTAAGTATATAAATTATTAATTTATCAAAAATTTATCGTACATCTATTATATCATAAAATTGCATGTTCTTATTGACATTTTAGCGTGTTTTACTTACGTTTTGTTCTTTTGATTGTATAAAATAGACTGTTTGGCCTACATTATCAAAAAAATAATTTTTAATTTTTTTATTTTATATTTTTAATATATATTTTATAAGTATTTAAAAATTATTTAAAATTTAGAAAATATAAAAAAATTCTACATATTGAAATTTTTTATTGTATTTTTTATTTTTTAAGGTAAAAAAAGTACAGATTATTTCTAAAAAAATAAAAATATTTTTTATTCTAAAAAAATTCTATTTTAAGAATACTTTCAAACGCCCACTAAGTATTTCATCAAGAATTTATTATGTATCTTCACTGCTATTTTATTTAGCTTTTGTTGAAATTTATTTTTTATCTGTAATGTTTACCAAATAAAGAAAATAGGAGCAAAAAAGATTGTCAATGTTTTTTAAGATACAAATTATATATTTCTTACTACAACCAAACTTGCAAGATACCTTTGAAAATTTATACTTCAAATTAAGAATTTTACTGTTGAATTGACTTGGACAAATTTGAAGTTCTTACTTATTAAATACTTACATTTTTCATGTTTTCGTTTGGAAGATTTCTCAGCTTAGAATCTAAATTATAAACTCTATTTTTTTCTTTTCTGTATACAAAAGAAAGATAGTTACATACGGGTCACTAGTTGCAGTAAATGAATATTTATAAAATAAAGTGAGTTTTTTTAAAATAAGTTCGAAAAGTGAGTTAAATTTTTATATTAATGTATTTGCACGTGAGTTTGAAAGTGAATTCTTTATTAAAAAATAAAATTAGGAAAGAATTGATATGAGCTTCGAAATAAGTCTCACTGTTTTTCTGAAAATGATTTATGAAACTACTTAGAAAACTTGTCTAGCTCAGTCAGAATTTCTATAAAACGTTTGTTTTAAGTACAAAATGAGTTTCTCAAACGTACTTTATGAAAGTAAAATTTAGTAAAAATTATTTGGTGTAAATAATTAAATACACCAAATAAATTTAAAATTAAAATATGGTGAAAGTAGAAATAGTAGCAAAATTAGAATAATAATTAAAATACGTAAAATAATTAAACTTGAAATTTAAAAAAAAAAATAGAATTCTTGACGAATGAAAGATGCCTTAAAGCTATGTTTCTCTGGACTTATAAATAGAAAGCCATTTCCTTTTCTTTTGTTTCCAAAGATAGAAACTATTTCAGTTATCGCTTATGAGATAAAAAATTTTTAAATAAAAAATATTTTTATTTAAAAAAAATTTATTTTTTTTTATTTAAAAATAATAAAAAAATCTTATTATTAAAATTTTTTTATATTATCTAAATTTTTAAATATTTATAAAATATAAATTTAAAATATAAAATTAAAAAATAGTATTTGAAATGCAATTCCATACGCACACGGGAGAACATATAGCAAAATGTTATCTTGCTACCGTCGGTTATAATCATTCATTAGAAAGTGAGTTCCCGAATCCGTATCTAAATTATAGAAACAATTTAAATAAATAAATATTGAACCACTTCCTTTTTTGGTGTTTTATTTTTGTTTTCTCAAGGAAGGTAAAAATAACTTCAAATGTTACAAAGAAAAAAAAAATATGTAAATCCCTATGTCGCTTTGTATGTACACTCTTTTTCCTTCATCAGTTTTAACTATAATCAGAATTGACTTCCTTATTTTTCTCCAAAGAAGTCGATTTTCTCCGTAGTGAGTTCCACCTACGACCTGAAGCTCTCTCCACCGAAAAGAAAACTTTCACTAATCAAATCATGATCACCGGAATCACAACCAGAAACTGTTTCCACAGCCGCGAACATCGGAGAGCGACAAAGCGGACAAGTCCGGCGACCATGCTGTGCCCAAGAATCAATACAACCGCGGTGGAAAACATGACAACAGTTGGTGAGCCGCGGGACTTGTTCAGACGCTTCGATCTCGTGCAAGCAAACGGCGCAGCTGTCAATTTCATGTCTGTCAACAAGTTCTGAGTAGCGAATACTAGGCAGACAAGCTACATCTGTTAAGGCAGAGTTGGCGGCGGACGTTGTTGATTCTGTCCATGGAGAAGTGTCGATGGGATCGAGGAGATCTTCGAGACCGATTAACCGGAGAAGAGAAATAAGAAGTAGCCGGAGGTAACCGAGAAGTAATAGACAGCGAAGGAGCAGAGTTGGGAGTTCTGAGTAAGCTACTGGGAATCCCATGGGTTTTGATTCTTGAAGAAAAAGAAAAAAATTTGAGAGAAATTTTATGATCTGTTTGTTGTTGTTGAAGGGAATGAGTGGAGAAGGCAAAAGGGAAGTGTTGGATATTTATATATAGAGAAGGGGAAAAAAAAGAAGCAGAGGAAGAAGGTGTGCGTGGTAAGCTACACGGAAAGTGAGAGGAAGTTCAAGTTTTAGAAGGAAACGTTAGTGCGTTTAGTTTTGCCAAATTCAATTTATGAAAATAAAATTTTGATAAAAATAAAATTTAAATACAATCAGAAGTAAAATTTAGTATGATAATTGAAACATATCATATTGTAAAATTTAAAATTTGAGAATAATTAGAACATGTACTTAAAGTTTAGAGTTGTATTACTATATACATTTTATTTAGAGTTATTTGGTTAGGAAATAATAAGAAGTTGTATGGATGGTTACTAGAAGTTTCCTAATTTTTTCAATAATGGACACCTTTGTTTTTCTTTTTGTTTCTTTTACGCGTCTTTGTGGTAGGCGGCTTTTGCTATTTGAAGTCAAGATCTTTTTCCTAAATTAATAAAAAACAATTCTATCTGACTGCTTTGAAGATTTTATTTAATTTATTAAAACTCGCGATGAAAAACTTATCAAATATTTCCTTTAAAATTGATAGAAGAACAATTAAAGTTAAGGCTATTTATCAAGTAGTCAAAATAATTGATCAACAAAGCTTTTAAGTAATATTTTGTTAAACCAAAACTTAGCTCTAAAAATTGGTAGAGACTTTTTTCTAATGGCCGCAAAATCTTTAGTTAGATTGTTTCTTTTTCTACAAACGTACTTGCTTATATAAAAGTTAAGAGCATTTCATTATATCTAATGATAACTTAATTTTTATAAATAATGTCTCATAGTAGTAATTATTTTTATTATTATGATTATGATTATTGTTATTGTTATAAATATTATTATCTTGTTGAAAATTTGAGAAGAAGAATATTCAAGGTTGAAATCTAATTCAAAATCCAATTATGAATATGTCCAAACTACACCAAATCATCTATTTTATAGCACTGAGTTATATTTGGCAGAGCCTTTCAAAAACAAATTTTATTTCATATTTGTTATATATTTTTTATAATTTAAAAAAATTTATTAAAAAATTTTTAAAATAAAAATTATATTTATAATTCAAATTTATAAAATATATTTTATTTTTAAAAAAATATATTTTATAAATACTTCTAAATGTATGCTGATTCTGTTCTTGACTTTAAAGATGTGTGTTTAAGATTGTATTTTGCAAACGCTTTTTTTAAATTTTTTATTTCACATTTTAATACATATTTTATAAATATTTAAAAAATTTATTTAAAAATTTAAAAAATATGTAAAAATTCTACATAATAAAAATTTTTTATTATATATTTTGATTATTTTTTAAAAATAAAAAATAAAATTTATTTTTTAAAAAAATATATTTTATATTTCAAAAAAAAATTTATTTTATAAACACTTCTAAACGTTTCTTTTGTATTTCGTGCAATAAAAACATATCCATTTGTTTCCATATATATGACTCCTAATCAAATTAAAAAACTTGTATACATGTTGTTAGCTACACGTTGAATTGTTTATTATATAATCCATCACTCTGTTACTCATTAATTAAATCAAATGGAGAAATCATATTAGTTAGTTGATTAATTAATTATATATAATTACAAATTAAGTACTCCCTAGTGTTGGGGGTTTGAAGTCTTTATTCTTGCGAGTCCAGCTAATAGTAAGCAGTGTTACTATTTTGGTTTGAATGGGGCATGTTATATGATTCCTTTCGAGATTAATCCATATAACAATGTTCCCAAAATATAGAAGTACTCTTAGAATATATTTAATATGTAAGTAACTCCAATTTTACATAAATTTAAAATTTAAATTTGATCATTTCATATATTTTTAATTATCATTCAAATTTCACTTTAATTTTTTTATTAAATTTATTTTATTAAAATTATTTTAAACTCTGCTTTATAATTTTTTAATTATCAATCTAAATTGTATTTTTTTATTTTAATAAAATTTATTTTATGTAATTAAAATACATAATTTGAAATAGAAAGGGTTTTGAAGTAGGTAGTAGCACTTTTAGGATGAGTTTGGCAAAATCTTTCAGAAAAATAATTTTAAAAATTTTAAATTTATGTTTTTTAATATAATTTTTTTAAGTATTTATAAAATTTATATAAATATTTATAGAAAAATTTATCGCGATAAATTTTTTTTTATTTTTAATTTTTTAACTAATTTTGAATATCAAAATAAATAATTTTTTAAAATGATTATTTTATCATATTTGTTTAAAAATGTAATTTTAAAATTTACTATTAATACAAAATTAATATATAAAATTATTTATTATTATATATTTAAATTTTAATTTTTCTAATTTATTTTTCGAAATTAATAAATTTTCTAATTATTTCTAATTTATTTTAAAATTAAAAAATATATAATTTTTCGAAATAAACACACTCTTAATTCTGCTAGAAATTTAGCTGTGCAATCTATTGAATGTGTGTGCATTGGATATAAAGTTCGAATGCATAAGTTGAGAACAATACAAAATAACCCACTGCATCAATTTTATTATTGAAATTTAAAGTATAATTGATCAAAATGGCGATATTTGTTTAGGATCAAATTGAATACCATTAAATTATAGGGTAAGCTAACTCGAAATTTAATTCAATATTAGGAGCCGGCATTGTTTCACAACTAGAGAACTTAGAAAGGTTAAACTCGATGAGGGGGCGTTTAGAAATATTTATAAAATTAGAATTTTTCTAAAATTAAAATTTTTTTATTTTTAAAAAAAACTTTTATTTTTTTATTTTTAAAAAAGCTTTTATATTTTTATTTTTAAAAATATATAATAAAAAAATTTCATTACATAAATTTTTTTTCTTATTTTTAAAAATTTTAAATAATTTTTTTAAATAATTATAAAATATATATTAAAAAATATAAAATAAAAATTAAAAAGTACCGTTGGAAAAACGTTAAGCCAAACAAGCTCGATCATATTCTTACATTATTATGCCCATATAAATTGGCAACTATTTACCGTATCTTTATGACTCATTTACTAACCCATCAAACATATTTTTTTAAAATTTATTTTTAATATAAAATAAATATAAATTTATAATAAATTATTTTATACGAAATTATTTTAAAAAATTATTTATAGAAAATTAAAATTTGTTCAAAATAAACACGCATTTAGTGACCGTTATTAAAATTTTATGATCAAAATTTTAATACCCTACCTATGTCTTTATAAGTTTATTTATATCTCAACCTTAAGCGTAAGCACTATTGGAATTCAAAACCTCAGTGTTTAGGTTTGTACAATTTGATTATAGATTGCATTGAAATGCAAATATGGTATTAAATTAACCTCAATATAGATATTATAATATTATATAAACTTGATTTTTAGAAAAAATTCATTAGTAATTTTTTTCAATTCTACATATCCTATCATCCGCTAGGTTAATTTAGGGTATTCTTTAATTAATCATTTAATATAGACTTTTTTTAATGGTATCTCATATTTATCATGTTATCTTATATTTTAAAACATTACGGAATTAGTTAATTATTTGATAGCTTGTATGTTTGTGTAGAATTTTCTACTTAGGATCTTTATCGTTAAAAACTTGAAAGTAATATTATATAGAGAATAATTTTATCATGAATGCAAATATGAATTATATGCCGTTATTGACTATTTAATTCAAACTAAAATTGATAATTGAATCATTGAAATTAAACTTATCAAAGCTTGAATTTGAATTCTGAATCTAATAATAATATAATCTAGTTAATCTTGTTATCTTTATTATTAAATTGTTACAACTGCTCATTTAAACTTTAATCCAATTGAAATAAATTAGTGCATAAATTAATATAGCATTTTCATTGATTTGTATTTAAGATTTATGTGAGCATTGTAAGTAAAGGAGAGTTCTAGATTTTCTTACTTTTCTTTACTTTTATTATTCTCAATCCAAGAACTCTGTTAAAGGTGTGTTCTTTTGGCTTTGGAAATGAGTTTTTTGAAAGTGAGTTCTTAGAAGTGAGTTGTTAGAAATAGTATTATTGGAAGTGATGTGTTATTTTTGTATTGGAAAATATATTGAAAGTGATTTTTTATGTTTTTTTTGTAATAAAAAGTGAGTTAGAAATGACTTTTTAATAAAAAAAAAGTGACTTCTTGATGCAAAAGAACGCACCCAAAATCTAATAACAATTTTCCTTCCTCTCATTTATGTTCATAGGTTTTTAGAGCTTGTTTCAAGTTAATAGAATTCTAATTTTTTCTTCAGAATTGAAGTTCCATCAATTTTTTATATTTTAATTATAAATAAAACTGAGAATTTGAGTTCTCAATTCTACACAAATAGAACTTAAATTTTACTATATATATTTTTTAAATTCACTTTCAACCCATTTTAAGAATCAATTAAAATATAAAAACTAAACTCTATTTTCAATTTATTTTTCACGAAATTTTATTTTCTATTTTTCACTTTCATAAAATTTAATTATGGATATTTGAAATACGCCCTGGTCTTTAATTATCTTTTCAAATTTTCTTATTTACTTAACATACACAAATATAGGAGTGCTTATTTCTTCACTTGCCATTTCCATATTAAAATTATTTAAAACAGACAAATTAAAAATATAATATTAAAATATATAGGCTCTGTTTGGCTGGGCTTTATTGGTGCTTTAAGCTTTAATAAAGCACAGCACAGTAAAAATATCGTTTGGCATGAAATGCTTTTGGTCGGTAGCTTTCAATAGTGAAAAAATAAAAGCACCATTTCGTTGCTTTCACAGAAAAGCGGCGCTGGGCTTTTCTCGCTATATAAATATCTAATTTGTCCTCGATAAGTTAGCGAAATTACAGAGGTATATAAAATTCTCTACCAGGCAGATCTGCTCTCATTTTCTTCTTTACTTATTTTTTGCTCCTTCTCTCGCGATTGACAGTGATCTATACCGTGCGCGATCTGCAATTTTTGCCGGTTTCTCTCCGATCGGCGCCGAAACTCCTTCCTCTCCTTCCGTTCGTCCTATTTCTCACCTTTTTCGCTCTAAATTTTGTCTGGAACCGCCATCGACGAGTGGATAGAAACCCTAATCGTGCTCGTGAGCTCCTGTTTACTTCTTCCTACCGCTATTCGAGCTTGATTATTCTTCTAGCTGGTACCAATACTACTTTGGTTAGTTCTGTAAACCCTAATAAGCTTCACCACTGCCGCTCTCAATTTCGAAGGTTGGAAATGAAATTATCTCTCTTCTTTGATCGATTTACGATTCCTTATCTATTATTTAATGAATTGGTCTGATGAGATATCGTGTAAAATTACTGAGATAGTTCATCTTCTACAGGTAGTTATTCATTGTTATTTTCGATCAATTTTCATATGGTTGTGTTCTTTATCTATACTGTATTGATTAGCAACGGAATTGATCATCAGTGCATTGAGTAAATCATAATCTATTGGAATGATCATCTAATACATTTTTTGTATATGCTGAGTTGACATGTAGCAAATTGATTTAGAAGTTTTTTAGCTTTCCAAAAAAATTTTGTTTTGTATACCTGTTAGAATTTATGTGTTGTAATTTTTGTTTTTGGAATATATGTTGGATTTATTTGAAGTTGCAAAATTACTGCAAACAAGTCTAAGGTTGCTTGTAGTTTGTTAGTATTCAAAGCAGCAGCAGTTTGTTTGTATTCAAACAAATTTTCATTGAATAAGAAGTTACAGGTATGTAACTTGTCACTCTCCTTGCTTTTTTATTTCTAATTGATTTGTTAGCTTTTTTTGTTTGGTTTCTTGAGAACAAAATATCAAGAATGTTTTGTAGAGGTTGTTGTTCTTGAGATCTTTAAAAGTACCCAGTCACGGAAGTTGGTTTTGGGATCTGGATATTAGCAATTTTTAGCTTAGAGATTTAGAGCTTAGGATGTGTTCCAAGTTTTTTTTTGGAGCTTAGTTATTTTTTTGTGTTCCAAGCTCTCTGTTTCTCTCAAATTACAAAATTCTAATGTTTGATTTTGTTAATCGTTATTAATTTTATCTTGTTCATTCTTTTTAAATTCTCCTGCAGAATCTCATTCAAATTAAGTGTAAGTATTGATGATATCATTGATTTTGATTTCATTGTTTGGTTTAAAGATTGAAGCTTCTTCTGTTTTCATTTCTTTTTTTGTTCTTGCAGAAAGTGCACATTCAGATTTGATTGTTTGAATAGAAAGATTTGATGATCTAAGATCGCATCATTGTAAGTTCACAGATCCAACTCAGTAGGACAGTGTTTTTTTGGAAGTAAAATTTTGTGTGTCTTAACTAGTGTTAATGATTGATGCATAACTAGTGATTTTACAGTATGTAATCGTTCCTTTTGTTCATGATCTCTTAGTTGAGCTACAATTTTATTTGAGTAATTTCTACTTTGATGAGAAAATCATGGTTAATTTTTATTGTACATGTATATAATATTGGATGAATGATTTGCAAATCTCCTACTTTACTAAAATGAATCATTATAGCTTGAATTAATATATATGGATTAAGTCTTACCTAGTTTGTTTGTTTGCACCGCAAACAGAATAGCTATTCACTGATTTGAAAGTTTTCTCTTTTTATTTCTTTGTGTTGAAATGGATGTTAGTAGGGTGACATAGCTTTCAGATGCAAGTCTATGATGGTTTTGCATTTTGTGTAGTGTTTGAATGCTATGCATGATAGATTGTTGCATTCCAGCTTTTGATGAAAACCTTAATGCTACTAACTAATATGAAAGTTTTATTTTGTGTTGAAATGGATACTAACTAGAACCTCTCCAGTTGTTCATTTAGATACATTCAAGCAACTTTATTGTCTGGTGTGGGCTTGAAATTTTTGAACTGAGCTTATATTAATGGTTTTCTTATATAGTATGATATGCAAATGTATATTATATGTAGCATGAGTTCCCATACTGTATGAGTAGTGTTAATTGCTAAGCTTTTTTTAGTTTTTCTCGTGGTTCTAGCCATTAGAAAAGATAGCCAGAACCATGATGGCAAGATTACTTTGTCCAAAGATTAGTTATGTTCACAACTTCTCAAAACTTGTGAGGACATAAATATTATGAGCCTCATTTTCATTAATTTGCTTTCTAATTTGAATGATAATTTATAATTCCACACTTTTTATTAATTTGGTTATGCAGTAAGGATCTCTTTTACATTATTGTGTAAAACTTCGTTAACTTGCATCATATCTTACAGATGATCATTGATGGTGACAGTAGTGGTGCATTCATTAGTGGAGATCCTACGAGTGTTGGAGTAGCAAGTTCTATTGGTGGTGATACGATTCCCCTGTAGCTAAGGAGAAAACCATCCCAGGCCACTTCCCAACACTTAAGCAATGGGGAATATCTAAGAAAATTTGTTTGAGTTATTTAAGACTTTTCAGTTGTAAATTAAAGATGCCTTAAAAAAATTTCCGTGTAATTCATATGGATAATATTTGAATGAGATTATTACTGCTTTAAAGTTGATCCATAGTGTATTGTTCTGGAGGTTGTCATAAAATGTTCAATTTAATTTGTATTTAGAGTTCATTGCAAAGTAAATGTACTCAAAGTATTGATTTGAAAATTTAAAATTTCTGGATGTTATAATGAAGGTTAAAAGTCATAAATATTATTCGTAGAGTTTAATATAAGCTATTTTCATATAAGAAAATATAAGAAACTTCTAATCATTAGATAAAAATATTATTTTAAATCAATAAATTCATAATAATAATGTTATAATAAATATTATTTAAATTTAATTATTGATTTATACTAATAATATAATATGCTAATAAATTTATAAATATTAATATTAGTAAGTATTTATACAATTTTTATAATAAATTATTAAAATTAAAAAAGTAAATAATATATAACAAAGAATTAATAAATTTGATAATATATCAATTACTATAAATGTAAGGTCATTTTAGTCATTATATATTTTATAAAAAAATAAGTATAAGTTTTGTCAAACATATTATTCAGCTTTCAGTATAAAAAAACACGATACAATAAAAATTTATCCAAACACTTTTTAATATAAAGCTGCTTTTACAGCAAAAGTTTTACAGCCGTTTATAGCACTCTAAAGCAGTTTTACTTCAAATGCACAAATATTTCAGCGCGTCCAAACGAAGCCATAGGAATGTATAGACGTGCTTAATATAAAAAACTTTTTTCAAATAAAACTAATTTTGAAAATTTTTGATAAATGACTCAATTTTTTTAAGATAAAAATAATAAAAATGATATATATAAATATTATATGAATATAATTTATGAATACTTTTTAATTTTAAATTTATTAAACTACTATAGAAAGTTATTTAAAAAAAGAAATTATTTTGGAATGAAATACCATAATCGCCGTCAAACACCTCCATAGAGACTTAAACTTGTAATTTACTTTTCTTACTAATAAAGTTAAATAAATTCATACAAAAGCAAAATCATAAGGACCGTATTACACTAACATTCATAAGCGGGGTTTGGTTTTACAAAATATTCTGAGTTTTCTCTATACAATCGAAGTTCACCGCAAACTCCCTGTTCCTTCTCCGGCGATTTCCACCGCCGGGAAACTTCTCTCTCTCTCTCTCTATAATATTTCCTCCGAAAGTAAGTTTCTCTCCAAATTCAATTCAATTCAATTAGGTCGAAAATATTTCTTCTTTCTAGGGTTTTCAATCTCTCTCTTTCGTTCAATTTACATGGCTTCTTATCGATCTTCCTTCCCACCACCACCGCCACCGCAATCCTCTTTCCCTCCTCGTCCTCCGCCGCCTCCATCCATCGGCGTGCCAACACCACCTCCACCGCAACCCTTCAACCGCCCTCCCCCGCCCTTCTACTCAGTTCCTCCTCTTCCTCCACCATCAACGAACTACTCTATTCCACCGCAACAGCAACAGCAGAGTGGAATTTTCTACCAGCAACAGTTTAATCCACCACCGCCCGGCCCACCGCCACCACCTCCGCCTGGTCCACCGCCACCTTCTTCTCCACCACCTCCACCGCCTCCTAAAGACCCTGCTCAACATAGAGATTCTAGAAGCAGCAATGCTCAACAATCTAAGCCTCATTCCCATCATCACCATCAGCATAGATCGAGTGGAAGAGTGGAGACAGAGGAGGAAAGGAGACAGAGGAAGAAGAGGGAGTACGAGAAGCAGAAGCATGAAGAGAGGAAGCAGCAGATGTTGATGAAGCAGTCACAGGCACATGTCGTGAATAAGACGCAGGCAATGGCCGGGAGTGGAGGAGGTGCGGCAGCGGTTTCTGGGAAGGTGCATGGGTCAGTGGCTGGGTCTCAGAGAAGAGTGGCGCCATTGCTGACTGGGGAGAGGGTGGAGAACCGGCTCAAGAAACCGACCACATTCCTTTGCAAGTTCAAGTGAGTGAGTGGTTGGTGCTTCATTTTTGTTCGTTAATTTTGGTTTGGTATGAGTTATAGGTTACTCAACACCAACTGTGAAGTTAATCTATTTCCAAAAAGCTCCTTTTGTGCTTGTAACATACAATGGCAACTGACAAGCTCTGCTTCTACCCATTTAGGGTTCTTTTTAGGGAGAATCAGAAGAGACTACAAATTGAGCCTCATGACCTGTATAGACAATTGCAGTGATACCAAGTGAAAATGTATCATCAAGTAACAAACTAAATGATTTGCTTCAAACTGCTGTGATGAAAATGCCGCTCTCAGGGTTTGATTTGTCAATAAGTTGTACCTATTTTTATTAATAGTAAGAACTTCTGGGTGCATGTTAATATATGATTTTTATGTCGTGGTCTGTGATGTTATTGGTCCTTTGGTTCTCTACAAAGTTAAGTATTATTCTTGGGATAAAATTGCCTGCCCCTGGTTATATGGAGCTCGAATTGATAGCATTTTAGAAGTATAAAGGACTCCAAGGAGAATACAAGTTTGGTTTATTATTACATAAGTGATCTGGGATTGACAGTAGTGCCAATTTATCTATTGGCGTCAAGGAGGCGCCAAACTGTTCTGGCATGCGAAGAGATTCTCAGAGAAGATAAATCCACTAATCTGTTGTATGTGTTGCTATTTACATGGTTTTCTGTACGAGGTTGCCTGTAGAATCTTTTTGTCAATCTTCAGCTCTATATCAAGCATGGGGGTTTTGATAATTTCTTATTGAGATCCTTGAATGAAACACAACCAGGCAATGATTAGTACTGATTTTCAGCTATTTCCATTGGTGCAGGTTCAGAAATGAGTTACCAGATCCTACAGCACAGCCAAAGTTATTAGCAATGAATACTGATAAAGATAGGTATGCTTTATTTACGCTTAAGAATACATTATCCTGGACTAATTCTTAATTCAATTATCATATTTTGTTGTTTTAGATGTTTATAAATCTTTTTATTCAGTCGTTTGAATCAAGGAGAGAGTTATCAGCTTCATTGTTTACTAGATTATTTGTGCATAGGCTATACCAAGATATTGAAATGTGGCAGTTGGTTCTGATTTGTACTCTGACCACAAAGTCTGATTAGGATGAGTCTGGTTTGGAAAATTGAAATTGTTAATGAGGTTACAAGAATAATTTGGGGCTGGCACAGTGTTGAACACCAACTGGTTCTAGATATTTTCATCACAAATTGGAGTATTTGATGTTAACGCAGTAGATGGTGAATTTCTCACAAGCATTTGTTTTTTACCACTTGGAAATTGCAACATCACTAGGACCATGTTTAGTAGCATGTAAACCAGATTAGACTACATTTTGCAACTTCTTTGAAACTGCACTAGTTTTTTTACTCAGTCTTTTTTTTTCTTTGGTTTACCTATGCATACTTGAATCTAAAACTCCTAATATTTTGAAGGTATTACATTGAAGCTGATCTTCACATTCATTTGATTGAAGGTTGCTTCTTGGGATTGAACCAGTATATTTTTATAAATGTTAAGACTATTTTTCTATTTCTTACAGCATGTTAGATACTAGCATTCTATCCTCTGATTCCTTCTCTAAGGATCTTCTTCTTCTTCAACTGAGCCTCTTCCATTATCTGGGTGGATAATTAGAGCTAGGTGATGCTACACTTCCAAAAAGCAAGAGGATATCTCAAGTTTGAAAAAGCTTTCATGCTAGTATCTGTAGTCTTGGTGTTAGGTTGATGTGGTTATCCTGATCACCATTTAAATACTTTGTTTATCTAGTTTTGAATTTTTATGCTGTTTGGAGTTGTATGATAGATTCCTCCTGACACTAGAACATTGTCTGCTAATGAGTTATTCTGCATTCGTAAGCTTTCTTCGGTGGTCTGTTTCTTGCTTATTTTGCAGTTTTTCAGGTTTTGTATTCCACTTTTATGTTGCAGATATACGAAATACACTATTTCAGCCTTGGAGAAAATGCACAAGCCCAAACTTTATGTTGAACCAGATCTTGGAATACCTCTCGACCTACTTGACCTTCGTCCTTTAGAGTAAGAGACAAGTCAAACATACCAAGCTAGCTTCTCTTGTTCCACATTTTGCATGTGTTTTTAATTCCTTTGTCCTTTAGCCGTCCCGAAATTCCACCGCCGCTCGATCCAGCAGATGAAGAGTTATTGCGTGATGATGATGTAGTAACACCTGTTAAGCCAGAGGGTATTAGGAAGAAAGAGAGGCCAACTGATAAAGGCGTTTCATGGTTGGTGAAGACCCAATATATCTCTCCTCTTAGCATGGAGTCTGCCAAACTGGTATAGTTAAGATATTAAATCCTGAAGCTTGTCTGGAATCACTCTTATACCACTGAACATTTGTTGTTTTGACATTTTCCAGTCCATAACTGAAAAGCAAGCTAAGGAAATCCGGGAATCAAGGGAAGGCAAGAATGCTTTCTTGGAGAATCTTAATAACAGGTACTCCTACTCATTTGCTGTTTCCATCTATCTAAAACTGTGTTCTATGATGTGTGCCACAACAATAAACTATTTTTTTAATAAAAAGTATTTTGTTATTTTTCTAAATAAATATTTTCTAGGGAAAAGCAAATTCAGGATATTGAGGAATCTTTCAAAGCAGCAAAACAACGCCCCATCCATCAAACTAATCGTGCACTACAACCCGTTGAAGTTCTTCCCTTGCTTCCTGATTTTGAAAGGTATGAGTTGTCTCAATACATATTAACATCTCTTTTGTAACGCAAGTAATGTACGGTAATTAAATATATCTACACATACTATAAAAACTTTATAGTATGTAGCCGACCCCACTCAAGTGGGATAAAGGCTTAGTTTATTGTTGTATACTATAAGAACTTTATTAGTAAGATACAACTTTCGCCGGATCTGGATTATAATCGAGCGGAGTGGAGAAAACGGATTCATGTAGCCGACCATACCCAAGAGGGATAAAGGCTTAGTTTGTTGTTGTATACTATAACAACTTTATCAGTAAGATACAACTTGTATGATACTTGAGTGGTTTGGTAGTGTTTTGCAATTCTTGTTATTGAGCATCTTCATGCCCTGCAAGCGTGAACTGTTATACTAAACTTTATTTATAATAGACTTAACTGCAAATTTGGCTCCACAACAAGATCTCAAGCTGCACTTTTCATCCCTGAACTAAATTTAGAAACAATTTGGTCCTTCAACTGGCTCTAAGGTTTCTTTTTCCATGCTTACAAAAGGACATTCTTGAATAATTGTTTAGTTTTAGAGAAAAATATAGGAAAATATATAAATACAAGAGTTACACAATGTCATGTTAAAAATTGGAACTGCAAATGAAAATGTTAATGGTCATTGTAGAATTAAGGAGTAAATCTAAAGAATGTTTTTTCTATAATATGAGTTCTTGCATACTAAAGATATTTTTCATAGGGGTGTGTTTGGATCCCTATGATTGGTTTTCCTCTAAAATGCTTCTCAGAGAAATTCTCTGTTTAAGTTTTGCAAGATGTGGCGTTTATGTAGCGCGAATCTTTAGGACCAACCATGGTTTGCCTTCTTTTTGGCACTATGCATATCACTATCAGTAATGCAAATTATAATTATAGATATTAGTGATTGTTGTATGGTGTTTGTAGGAAGCTTCTTTTAGTCCCTTGATTCATTTGCTTATAGACCTATGGCTCTCAGTTTTGCAATTTACTTTTGAATAGGCGTAATGATCGCTTTGTAATGGTGTCATTCGATGCTGACCCAACTGCTGATTCTGAAACTTATATGAAGCTTGACAAGTCAATTCGTGATGAGTATGAATCCCAAGTAAGTTCTCTTTCTTGTTTACATGGTCATTTACATTTGAGTTCATACCTGTTTTGCCTTACGAACCATTGTTCTATTACTCAAAAAAACTGTCGCCACATCATTCATGAGAACTTCCTTTTAGGAGCTTGTGGTTCAATATCAAAAGCTTTAATCATGATATACAGTATTAAATGTGAGTTATTTTCTCACGACTCAATTTTTTCGCTTTCCTTCACCCCTCTCCTCTGTGTGTGTGTGTGTGTGTGTGTGTGTGTGTGTGTTTGAGTGTTGTGTCTTTATTTATTTATCTTGATGAGATGCTCTAAATACTCAGAACCTTCTGATTACTCCTGAAAATCTGCTATTTCTTGTAGCTTCTAAATAGTTCTATAGCAAGACATCCAAGTATATCATTCCGATTCTAATATATTGTACTTGTCAGGCTATAATGAAGAGCTTTGCAGAGAGTAGTTCTGATTCTAAAGAGGAGGAGAAGTTCTTAGCATACATGGTTCCTGCACCAGGCGAGGTTGTTGACATCCTTAGTTTCTGTTATGCTTTGAGGATGTAGGGACTTGTCTATAATAGGTTCGATTTTTAGAGGAATGTTCTATTACATAGTACTTTTGGAAAATGCACCACTTCTGCTCTAGATGCACTCGTTCATTACTTTCTTTTCTTCTGTAATTTTCCTTTGGCAGTAAAATTTTCTTTGTAATTGCAGCTATCCAAGGACATGTACGATGAAAATGAAGAATTATCCTATAATTGGGTCAGGGAATACCGTTGGGATGTAAGTTCCAGAATATGATCACTTATTCTTTGTGTCATGTTTGAATGCCTCTTTTCGTTGTAATGCAACTTCTCTTTCATGATCAGGTTTTTGGTTTTGTTAATTTACCAGCTTCGTGATGGTAATATTTGATGTGTATGTTATAGGTCAGGGGTGACGAGGGCCATGGTATTTCGACCTACTTGGTTAGTTTTGATGATGATGCTGCAAGATATCTGGTAACACTTGAATTTTGTTGTGCGGTCCATTATATCTTTTAAATTTTTGTGCTAATCTGCCTTTATGAATTACCCATGCAGCCCCTACCTACAAAAATTGTTTTACAAAAGAAGAAGGCAAAGGAGGGTAGGTCTGGCGATGGAAATGAACGCTTCCCAATCCCTTCAAGGGTGACTGTGAGACGTAGATCAGTTGTTTCTGTTGGGGAAGGAGCTTTATCAGATCAGGTATAGAGTTTTGTCTTTATGAAGTTATAGTTATATGTTTTGTTAACTTGTTTATCTAATTAACAATTTCGTAAGTGTCTTTTTCTAATTACTAAAACACCAAAATTAAAACAGTATGGCACATTTTTCTTACGTGTCCTTTTATTGTATACTTTGTTCTGCTATAATTTGCTCGTTAGGAAGATATTTGTTATGTGGTTGCACTTCTTTTAATCTATAATAGAGATTTTCCATTGTGGATATGTTTTGTTTCTTGATCTTGGGAATGCCGCATGCAGTATATCCAATGCGATGAAAGGTAGGATTTTGGGTATGCTGGGATTACATTAGTCTAACTACTACTGGCCAAATCATCAAATTTCCTGATTAAGTAGTTGAAAATTGTATCTTGATGAATGGTCCATCATGATTCAAATCTTCGTTGATGTGGCACATAATTCTTGGTGGGTATTTTAATTCAAAGTTGATTGATTTAGATTCAAATTCAAAATAACCACTAATATTATGACACATTACTTCTGATCATCGGTCATTATGATTTGACTCATTATACGTATCAAACAAACAAATAATATCATTTCTGATTTTATATTTCTGTAACTATAATATGAAAAACATAGCTGTTGGGGTTATTGTGACCTAAATGTGAAGTGAAAAGCATAGAAAAACTGTAAGCTTTGCTTTTTAAGCTATCTGAAAAACTATTGTTATTTTTTTAACCTTTTCTTTCTTCTAGAAGTTTGATTCATGATCAATGATACTTAAAACATTGTGTGAGGATATATGCATGATGTTATAGTAAGAGAATTTTGAATTGCATTTATGCTGTTGACATGGTTCTTTTCCCAGGCTAAGGTAGGTGTAGCCCGAAACAAAGGTAAATCTGAAGTGGAAGATGACATGGAAACAGATGACCATCACATTGAAATGGATGATGTGGATCGCTTCAGTGCAGATGAAGATATGTCTGAGTAGTTCTAATGGTCCAGGTTTTGCGTCATTTTGGACGTCAGTAATTTAAGATGTAAGTTATGGCCAATTTGTAGATAAAAGGATGCATCCTTTGCGAATAGGCAGACAGGTTCATTGAAATGAAGTGGAGACCTTTTATCTTAACATGTACATGGTCATAATCATGTGCCTTTTAGCGATTATTTCTGACCTGTATGAGTATTGTTTCTTTGCTCTCCAATAAAAATGAGTTTGATGCTCAGTATTTTTCGATTCCATGCTTTGCTTATCCCGTCGTTTTGTGAGATGTTTTATTTTTCTAATGCAATTGAAGTGGAGCTTTAGCGGAGAGATTTTGCAAATGTTGAACATCATTCCAATTTCTGGGAATATTGTATTAGGTCTTTTTTCTTATGCCTGAGAGGTGAGACAATCTGACAATTTGCATCATTGTAGTGTAGTATAATATTTTATTTATTCCCAGGATGGTAAAGTTCGTTATTATGTTTAGGACAGTAAAGATGTTACTGAAAAACTAATGTAAAATAGCCAGATTTTACTGTGAATTAAACTGTTCTATGCTATTAACTAATTTAACTTTGAGAGGTATGTCTGGTGCTCCAGGTAAACTTTTCCTTCCGAATATATATACGTGTATAGCTTGTACATTAAACATTTCCTATTAGTGTTTCTCTATCCGGGCATGATGAAGAGCAGTTGCATTGAAGCTTGTCACGTTGTTAGTGCCTTCTACAAGTTCCCAGGGCAGCACAACCTCTTTGCATTCGGTTCTGTACTAGTGGATGCTGTTCGTTACTGTAAAAAGTTTCTGAATGTGGTAACCATATACTTTCCTATTAAATAGTGCACTATTTCTTCATTTGATCAATGTATTTTAACGAGCACTCGGACTCAACAGGAGTCATTTTATATTCTCATGATACTGTAATATTAGCAACTGTTGATTATTATAATGCTTTGCTGTTCTATCTGACAGCCTGAGCTATTATTCAACCGACAGCAGGTAACTTCTTTGCAACTTGTTCACCGGATGTAGATGTTTCTTCCTGCAACATTTGCGTACATGTATAATTTCTCTGTAGCTCTGCTGTTACTCGCGCCTGAGCTACAACATGACATAACGATACTGTACATAACATAAGCTTACAACAATAACAACAAAGTAAGCTTTTTTATCCTGCGTTGACTACATAAATTCGTTTTTCCTATTTCGTTCGATTATAAATCAGATTCAATAAAATATTCAAATCCTTTAAATTCTTCGTGTTCACCTTTGCCGAGTTAATAATATACTTTTTTTTAACCTAAAATGTCCAAGAGAAATTGTACTATTCTTATACACTGCAGCATCTTTAGATCTAATGAAACATGCCCGAACGATGTAATAATATTTTTCCTTTTAACTTGTCCTAATAAGTGCGATGGCTGTTTGCTGGCGTATATTCACATTTCGTATTTTGTGACTTGTTAAACCAAAGTTTCGGATAGAAAGAAACACACAGGATGGCAGCTTGTATATAACACGACGAATAAGGCTGCTACGATTGAGAGCTGCTCCTCTATTCACCAAAAAATGTAATACTACACTCACGGACAATTGAAAGCGTTAACTAAAACTTTTTTGAGCTAGCAGCGACATATTTCCCAAAAGTACATAATGATAGTAGTTCGTCAAAAAGAACAGAAGTGCAAGAGTACCGCTAAGGAAAAGATCGAGTCCGTCGTCCTCCTAAATGGTTCTTTGATAAACCTTTCAATGAGACACATTGTGAAATCCTACCGCATGCTCCAACTTATTGAACGTTATCTCTGGTCGAAGATTATTCATCAGTATTAAGAAAGCATTTTACATTCGTTGTAAAACAAATACTCCGAATCCAATGCCAAGGAAGGTTGCTATGGCGATCCCAAAAACACCTGCAAGAATCCCAGGAACTACGAGAGAATGCCAGCCTTTGGAGGTGGCCATCCCACAAGCTGTTGTAGGACCCCCGACATTGGCATTAGAGGCAATGAGCAGCATTTTCTTCTCGAAACCAAGCAGCTTTCCAACACCAAGGATAACAGCCAAATGAACTGCTATTTGCACAAATGAAAACGCAAAAATCCCTGGTGTAGTATTGATGACATTCATGACATTACCATTTACTCCTATCACAGTGAAGAAGACCTATTGGTTAACACAAGAACAACATAAAGTCAGCATTAAGTCATGATGTTCAATAGAAGTCTCCATGAAATAAGAGATGACAGTGCTCATTAAAAATTTGGCCTATAAGATGTGTAACATATTGTAACTTTAGAAGAAATTTGAATTTTTAGAAACATTAATAAACAATGATAAGGAAGAATAAGAAGTAGGATTTGAAAATTTAAAACATCAATAGTTCTAAAATTATGAGTAAAAATGATAACAAAATTGCTCTAACAGTTAAAAGAATGCTAAGCACGAAATAGATGATATAACAAAACCCAAGCTAGTTAGCTACACATAAAAAACCAAAAATGCAAGGGGAAAAAAAAGAAAAAAAGGAACCTTGCGAACCTTTTCCAAAACTGCTGGGCTATAAGAGTGGAAATTATATTATTTTTACATGATAGAAGCTAAAGAAATTGCTTCAGAAAATACTAATCATAAACCATAGGGAATCTACAGTTCTTAAATCTATATTATGACTTCTATTCAGATGTCTCTTACAAATAAAGAGTTCAGAATAAATACATAAACGTATAAATCCCATTATACATCTGTAAGGTTTTACATGCATGAGAAAATACTGTCTTTGGTAAGAAGGCCTTACCTGCATCAGAACAATTGCAATGGCCTCTCCGGAAGGAGCAAGAGTACGCAACTGATTGGGAAACAATGTTGCTAAAACAACTATTATTGCAGTGGCAAAGGGAAGAGTTCCTCCTTGAATATGCAAAAACTTAGTTAAGTAAGTTGCAGCTTTGCAGATTGCGAATGATATCGCGATAGCTATTGCCATCTGTGATATAGGTTGCTTGCTATCTGCATTAGCTCCAGCATCACCAATGCCATCTGTGACTTGAGATTATGAGTTAGTCTTCTACTATAACATCATGTTCCAATATGAACAGTTATTTTCTCAGTGAAGCAGAGGATGACATCCTAGGGATAAATAAAAAACTCTGAAAAGAGACAAAGAAATGTGATAACTAAGATAATACCTCAAGTGTTTGAGAAATTTCTCAGAAAAAAGATTGTAGTGCAACTTAAACCAAGAAATAAAGATAACATCAAAAGTAAGAGAGCAGGTGGATATTAGGTGTACAATCTCCCTCACCTATAGCCATGTGATACTTTGATAAACAGAATTCCTTTTGACAGGGAAGAATTTCATCCAATTACCTCAGATGATCTCCTAACAACTTTGCCATAAGAGAATAAAAAGCCTAAATTATTTCAGAAAATGGAGACTTTCATCTAAATGCCTAACAAGAACTGAAACCTTGATGCCACCCATTTGACAAACTTTAGAAGCTAAGTTGTTATATTTCCTTTTTAAGTTCTTTGGACGCCAATAAAGTTAATCAGTAATTTCATCCTTCTGGTAAAACTTCTTGAATGTATGTATTAAAAAATGAAACTGCTGCATAATATGCCAGATTTAAAAGTAACAAGTATGAAGATGTTCCAAAGTAAAATATCGTAAAAGAATACCGACCACTGCTGGATGAAGTCTCTGCAGATACATTTGAAGCCAATGCAAAAAGAGTACTGAAGTATATTGCACAAATGACATTGTCAGCAGCTAGTCCAGCAGTTAAAACTGACGGTGAAACACCAAGAGCATCGGAAACAGCAACATAGTTGGCAGCTATATTCAATAAAGAAACAAAAAAGCAGGATTTAGATATTACGATGGTTGCAATAGCACAATGATACGCAATATGAATGAAGGGAGAAACAGGAAAATGTAAAAGACTTGCGTATACTCATAAGATTATTAGTATCTCATGATTTAGTTTTACCTCCACCAATGTGTCTACTCATAAGAGCAGCTGCAATCTTCCAACTATCTTGCCCAAGAGATCGCATCGGCACCAGCAGATATGCTACAACAGTACCAACTGTAGTCGCGACTGTTTAGCAAAAAAGGAAGGCAATACATCTCAAAGGATTCAATGGAGCTATTTTTGTTCATGGGGAAATATTAATAAAATATTATTATGTTGGAAGTGTTTCAATAGCATTAACCAAGTGCCATTGAGTGTCAAGAAATTTTTTTTGTGCCATTGAGCGTTAAAAAATTCTTTAAGTGTTGACATCACAACTATCAATTGCTCTAGACCACGTGACAAGAAAAAAAAAATTTTTATCTTTAAAAATAAATTAGAACAGCTTCTTTCATAGTGGATAGTCCAGCAGTAAACAAGTGAAAAACCTCGATAGAGCTCCGAGAGTTAAGTTAGGACTCAGCTAAAAGGGATATCTTAAAGGAGGAGTTGCTTACTCCGACAACACAGACAACTGCATGATGACTTGATTCTTTCCATCTAAAATTGACTCACAAATATGTAACTAATTTTTCTGATCAATAGAAATCAAACCATCACATAAATTCTCATAAGTCACAAGATGAAAACCCATATGGTAGCTTCAGCTTACCTGCTCCCACAAGGAAGGCTAGGAGCAAGGTCCCCGTGGACCGGAGAATGCGGCGTAAGTCAGCATTAAAGAGCAGGAGTGGGATGGACATGGGCAAGAGGAACTCGAGTACCACGGTATATGCAGTGGCCTCTGTCGACATAAGCCCTACAGAGCTAGCTGCCAACCCAAGCAACGTGCTTACAAGAGCTCCGCTCAGCATGCTCCCAAGCTTTGTGTTTTTCTCTGACCTGCCTTTCACATAGTTGCATTCACTCCATCAAACCCGCAGATAATTGCCGATTTAGGAGTAAGGAGTATTATAAGCTACTTACTCAGCGCATTTGCAATTCAGGTGTTCTGGTGAATCTCATTCTCAAAACAAATGAAAGAAAACTTAAATATGCTATTCCCTTCTCTATACAAACCGTTAAAAAGAAAAGTCATGAAACACTATTCTAAACTTGAAAAAGAGAACAAAATTTTGAAAACTCAGTCTCCTCAAGAGAAAAGAAGAATAAATCTTGGTGCGAGGAAAGCTGATAAGTTACCAGATACCAAATGCACCAGCAGCAAAAAGAGCAGTCCACGTTCCCCAGTGATCAGTCGGCGAGATCAACGGTGCTGCTGAAGAAATCGAAATTGGTCCAGCGGCAGTAACAACAGAACTAAGTAGAGGGCGTTGCTGTCTTATGGTAGTAATGGTTGGAAGTTGGCGGGAAGGTTGAGTGAGGAATTTCGCCGAACGGTTGCTGTGCAGAGAACGACCCTGATGAGAACAGGGAGCGGAAGATCGCTGTGTAGATAACGGAAAAGAAATCTTGAGAGAAGCCATGAGAGAGAGAGAGAGAGAGATTGAAACTGTTTTAATGAATGTGTTTCTGATCAAGTGATCATCGATGGAAACGGAAGCGACTATAATTTATAAAAAAAAAAAGAAACTGGCGTCAGTGTTACTGATGAGGAAAAACACAAAAAAAAAAAAAAAAAAACAAAAAAGGTCAAAAAACAAATATGTAATTAAATTTTACAAAAAGATCATGAAAAAATAATTTTTTCATATTTTAAAGGTTGAAAATTTCTGGAATTTTAAGAAATGAAACTCAAAAAATCTATATAAAACAACAATTACATGGTCACCTATTGATAAGTCAACTAGTTCGCACTTCAAAAACCAATGATCTTGTAGAAAAATAATTTTTGAAAATTTAATCTATAGCGTCTGCAATATACTAAATTTTATAGCAGAAAAGAGAAATGTCATTGAGCTGACTGATTCATGGGATCTGAAAAATCATCCATGAATTGATATGATCCACCTACCAACAGTTTGTCCAAAAAACAAAAAACTTACAGTACATTAATTAAAAAAATATATCTCATTTACATTCATAAAAAAACTACTTATCTACATTCTAAACTCATTTTTAAATTAAAATATATAAAATTTACACTATATTACTAAATATAGAAATTATATTTATCAAATTTATTTTTAATTTTTATAAAATTATTTTAAAAAGTAAGTTTAATATGAAACTAAACAAGCCTGAAGTACTTCACCAAGAATTGTTGTTCAAACTTGAAAGCTATAGATTAGAGTATTTCCAACAACTTGTGTTTGATAACTTCATTTGTTTTGATTCATCAGTGAATTGAAAACTGATCTGATCGTTGCAATTGTAGAGTAAACAATGCATGAAGAAATGGATTCATTCCATTACCAGATTCTACTCCACTCTCTCTCTCTCTCTCTCTCTCACTCCGGCGTTCTCCGCCGTACTACTTCAATCATATACAACCTCGACGGCGTGGCGATTTCTTGGCTGCGCTCCGACTCCGCCGTTTTTGGGCACCGGTTCTGTTGCATGGAATGCTATCATGTCGTGTGCAGGTGATGATGGCCGTACTCAACTTGCCTTCCAACTGTTCGATGAAATGCCGATAAGACCAGATGCGTTCACGTTGAGCTCTATGCTGAAAGCTTCTGGATTAGAAGCTGACCCAGAATGCTCATGCCATGGGAATCAAATAGGTTTGGCTTCTCCCTTTCGTTGTTACCAAACTCTTGGATAACTACTCTAAGGCTGCGGAATTGTATTTGTCGGAGAAATGCTTCAAAGAGTGTTGCGTATTGGATACAGTGGTTTGGTCTGGGATAATTGCGGGATACACAAGGATTGAGGAGTTTGAGTTGGTTTTAGAAGTGTTTTTAAGGATGTGGGATTCAGTCTTGGAGCGAACAAGTTTGTCTTTGCCAGTGTTTCTACTGCATTGGCAGATGAAGGCTGCACTGCAGTCGCGAGTAGTGCAACATGTTTTCTTGTTGAGCTTGAAGATGGTTCCATTACTTTTGAGGAACGCACTTTTGGACATGTATTGCAAGTGTGGTGAAAAGGATGATAGTTACTGTGCTTTTGAAGAAATTGAGGAGCCTAACATTGCTTCTTGGAGCACATTCATGAGGATCTTGGATAGTGCAGAGGCATTGCTGTTGTTCACTTATCTATGCTCAGAGGTTCTGGAGATTAAACAAGTAAGCTTGGTCAATGGACTCTCTGCAATTGATGATATGAGCCTTCTGATGCCAGGTAGACAGATCCAAGCATGGTGTAATAAGTTTGGATTCACCTCTTTCACTTGGTTGCTAATGTCCTTTATTTCGATGTATGGGAAATGCTGCCAGGTAAATGAGGCCAAAAGAATTTTCCATGAGATTTTTGAAAAGGATTGTGTTTCTTGGATTGCCTTGATCTCAACATTTGCCGATAATAGTATGCCAGCTGCAGCATTAGAAACATTCTCTCAGATTAGGCGTTTGTCTCTACAGCCTAGTGCTACGACATTGACAAGTGTGTTAGATGCTATCTCAAATTTCTGTTAAGCTCAAAGGTGGTGGCACAAATCCACTCACATATTATTACAGTAGGACGCATGTCGTCCGACTGCATGTTACTACCCTGATAACTATCTATGGAAAGTGTGATTCTTTTGATGAATCCAAGAATGTGTTTCATGGTATCAATGGAGTGTCTATACTACAAATTGATGTTATGATGGCAACTCTTGTAGAAGGCTCCAGTTACTCTCATACATTGAAACATCTTAAAGACTGCAGGATTGTGTGCACAGAAATAGAGTACGAATTTCTAAGCATAGGCTTCAAAAGCTTGTTGTTCTATGACAGCAATAGAGCAAGGGATAAACATGCACTCGCTTGCTCTAAAGCCGGTGATGGATCGAGATCATTTTGTAAGTGCAGTTTTTAATCTCTATTCCAAATGTGGTTTCATGAATGATGCTGCCAAGGCTTTCGACGAGTTCTCAAATGACAATCTTGCTTCTTGGAATCCGCTGATAATTGGATATGCTCAAAGTGGCAATTGTGAGAAGGCAAAATTGTCCTTCATACTCAACTACCTATCAAATCAACAGGTCTTCATTTTCTTCGACTCCGTTTCAATCCATTCTCTTCACAACTCGTCAATGCCCATTTCAATGCCATCTCAAGAACATTCGATCTACTCAGCAATTTCTCTCTTTGCTTCTACATACAAAGAATTCGTTCTCGATTTCACTAACTACGATGCTTATGTACTCCTTGTTTTCTCTCCTTTTGAAAATTCTTTCGCTTTTGTTAACGGATTGGAATTGTTTTCTGCACCGGAAACATTGTCGCTGCAACCTTTACCGTGGATTTACCTGTTCAGGTTGTTCTCGAAACAATTCATAGGGTTAACGTTGGTGGACCGATTGTGAGCTCAAAGATTGTTTTGTTAAGGCAGACGTTGATCACTGATGCAGAATTTCTTGGCTTCTCCGTCACAGGAAGGTAAAATTATCACCTTTTCCAGGCCAATCAATCATCCAGAAGGTGGGGCTAGTCGTCAGACTGCACCTGATACTGTTTATGCCAGTTGCCGTGAGATGAACAGCAGCAATGGTTGAATCAGCAAAAGTAGCAGTAGCTGGTATAATCTGACTTGGTCTTGCCCAGTGCCAAAATCGGGTAACGGTACTACTAGCTTAGAATGCATTTCTGTGATGTAGTCAGTAAAGCACTAAGTGAACTTTACTTGTCTATCTTGATGGTGGGAGCGCTTTGTGAGGAAAGATGTTTGATCTGTCTTCGGAAACAGGAGGCTAGCTTTATAAGGAAGTGTTCAGAGATGGGACAAATGTTTTAGTAAAGAGAGCGGGATGACGATCCCCAGAGATTATTATCCTCTCCGAGATCCGTCACCGACATTCGGTTTCACTGATTGGGTAGTGCGTGGAGCATTCAGAGATGATTTTGGTTTAGGAGTATATAGATAAGGGACCATTGAGAGACCGGCTTTATGGTTCTGACCATCCTCCTCTTCCATGGAAGCTGAGGCTAGAGATTTGCATAGGCGCTGCAAGATGTCTATACTACCTCCACACAGGTTCAGCTGAGGCAATCAGTTATCGTGATGTTAAAGTCTTCAAATATATTGCTTGACGAGAACTACATTGCCAAAAGTTGCAGATTGTGGTCTGTGGAGGCTTGGATCCGAAAGCCAGAATCATGTGAGCACTGGTGTCAAAGGGAGCTTCAAATACCTTGATCCAGAGTACTTCAATACAGCAGCTCACCCACAAGTCAGATGTATACTCTTCGCTGTGGTGCTTCTTGAGGTCTTATGTGCGAGGCCTGATTGATAACTCACTCTCCTGGGATCAAGTGAACTTAGCCTAATGGGGTATAAAATGGTTAAAGAAAAGGCAGCTTGAGCGCATCTTTGATCCCTCTCTTTGGTGAAAAGTAGATTCCCGAGTTCTTGGGAAATTCTAGGAGGCAGATTGAGAAATGTTTGCCTCCATATGGAAATGATAGACCTACTATGGGTGAAGTTCTATGGAATTTGGAGTATGTGCTACAACTTGATGAGGCTGCCTCATCTATGAATCACTAGAGGACAGCAGCAGCAGCAATGTCCCCTCTGAAGTTATAGTGACAAGTGCTCCATCAACTATGAGAACAGCGGAGCAAGGTAGTGATGCTGGTGGAGCAATTTACTGGACATCAGATATTTCAGGTAGTCTGGTCTTTTCCCAGATCGTTACCGACGAAGGTAGATAGTTTGGAGCTTTCGTTCCATCAGCCACAAAAATAACTACATACACCAACTCAAAAGCCCTACTATTTGTTGGGATTTCCCAGAAGTATGAATGCAGGTGCTGCTCGAGTCTTTCCATTCCCCTTTGTTTATGGATGATACAGGTACTTCCTTGGTTTCCGAAAGTGTGTAGCTTCAGCAAATATACGTGCTACTTCTTCTACATGGTAAAAACATTGAGATATAAAGGATAATGTAAGTACACGCTTATAATCTACTTGTCGGATTCAGTTAATTAATAATGTTATTCTTCAGTAGCAATGCTTACAAACATAATAATGAATCTGCCATCCATATTTCATCAATCAGCATAACTACTGAAGATATTATCTATTTTTAAAACACAATAATATTAAAAAAATACTTGAAATTTTGTTGCTTGTAAGAAATATTTAGTTGGCTACTTATAATAGTAGCAGCTGCAGCTTGTTGCTACCTAACTACACAACAAGCAAATCCATGAGAGGCAACAATTTTTAATTCCTGCATCCATCCAGTGGAGCTGCTTAGAACTTCGCCGCTTCACTTGATCTCCAAATCTTCCTTCAGTGAGATCTTTTTTTATAAAATTATTAGATTCCAACATTTTTTGTCATAAAATGTTACAGAACTTAGTAGACAAGAAAAGCAAAAAAACAAAAGCACCCAAGGAACCTTTTCTGATTTTCTATATGCTATCTATAAGTATATCGGTAGCTTTTGTTACAGTATACTTACATGTGAAACTCATGGCAATGTTTAGCTAGCTAGAGTTTGAAACCTTTTTAACATTTAGAGCATGTGTAACACTCCAACAGAAAGAAAGGTCCACAACATAATTCTCTCAGAAAGCACACTTATCAGGAACCAAATCTTTTTGCCAAAAAAGAAAAACCCACTAATCATGCAAAGTTGCAGGTCCACAACATAGCTGGCATGCATGCTCATCACAACAACCACTTCTCCAATTATCAGAACTTATTCCTAGCTAGTGACATTTCCTCTCTATATATATACAGACATCAGCAACTCAGAGACCATCCTGGAACAGAATTTTATTGAAGAAAGCTCAATACAGTAACTCAAGTGTCTCAACTTTAGAAAAAAGCTTCTACTGCAAATGAGTAACAAGATTGTTGCCATTGCTGCATTCAGCAATGATACAAGAAGGCCTATTCCGAGAAGAGGACAGATCAAGTCCAGAATAGCAATTACTGCTCTTCACTCTATTGTTTCCTTCATCTCCTCAACAACTAAGCATCAGAACAGCAGGCGCAGTCATTGATCTCGATCTCTCTTTTGCCTGCTGCTGTTGTTGCGTCTTGCCTATTGCAAGAAGACCATTTGCTTCCGCTGGTGGCATCTTTGGACTATGTTTCAGTTATTCAAGTTCTTATTCTTCTTTCTGGGGTGTATATGTTGCTGTAACGTAAACGTAAAACATGTTCTTGTTTTCAGATGTATTTCTAATCGCATTTGAGATTTCAAGAACTTCAATTCAAGTATACATGTATATGTTTGAATTCGTATGTCCTTATTTGATTTTCTTTTAAACTCATTTTACTGTAAGAATTATTGAGTTGTGATGCTTTAATTCTTTTGGAGAGGTTTGAAAGAAGCTATAAGTTTCATAACTTCAAGTTTCTAAATATTTTTTCAGCTTCTTTGCGTCTAGCTAGAACGCCGATATTTGTTTGTTATTATCATTTACAATTTTAAATTCATCTAAGCTGTATTGTTAAGAATGAAATTAGTGACTGTTTGGTGATCGTTATCGTTTCATTTAAAATTTTCACGTCTTCAATAAAACGTTCTAGATATTTAAAAAATAAAATAAAATAAAATATTATATCTCTTATATATATATATATATATATATATATATATTTATATTTATATATAATTTTATTTTGTAAGTCAAAAAAATAAACTTATTTTTCTAAAAACTTTAAAATAAATTTTTATTTAGAAAAATTACTTATTTCAAGCACTCACAAACTTCCCTAAGTGGTTTGCCTTTTTCTTTACTTTTTTTTTTCTTTTTGGCTTTTTACATGTGAAACTCATTCATGTTTAACACTTTTTAACTTTTGCTTAATGTGAGTATAATAATAACAGCACTACGCACAAAAAGCTTAGTCGGTAAATTTTTGTTTATGATCATTGAAAACTTTAGAGATCGCTTCAAATCTCTTCTTCTTTAGATAAACATAGACATTTTTTACTTTAATAAAGTGCCGCAAGCGAAGAGTGCTTGTTGAAAAAGAGTGATATTTTGAAAAAAAATTTTAAATGAGTTTTTTTTTTTATAAAAAAATAATTAATAAAAATTTTTTAAGACATAGAATTTTTTGTACTATTAAAATTTTATAAAATATTTAAAAAATTTTATTAAAAAACGTGAAATCAAAAATTGGAAAAAAAAAGCTGTTCTAAATTTGGCCAGAAGCTCAAAGCAAAGAGCTTCTATGTACAAATAACTTTGCATAATTGCTAATATGCCAAATACACATATCTGATAGAGGTTTTTTAAAACAGATTTTAAATTTAAACCTTGTCGAGATGCTGGGGAGAAAAATGTCTAGTTGTTGTAAGAACAAAATGAGATTGAATTCTTGTCTGCCCAAATGTTTGGACATGTTTAGCTGGCATGCAACCAGAACAAAGACAACAACCCATATAACAACATAATTTCTGCAGAAATCAATCTTGTTTAGGAATCCATATAGACCCACTACAATTAAAATCTATGTAGATGCTGTTGACAGCCAGTGAACCAGGTAGTTACAACAAAACAGAGACAAAGAATGAAGGAGAAAAGAATACAAGTTTAGATTTTGCGACTAGCCATTGCTTTCATAACATTACAGGATTTGTTGCATGACAACAACTGACAAATAAATCGAACAAGTATTATGTCCATAAAATAAATATCGTGTCTAGTTTGAGAAAAGAATTTTCAACTACTGCTACACATTCTAAAAACTTTAACAAAATACAACAGCGTGACTGATGATCACGTACTACGATTCAGGCATTGCTGGTTTCTCAGGGATCATCAGACTCGTCATGGGACAGTTGTGCTGTATCAGGCAGTTGCTCTGTATTGGGTGGTGCTGTATTACTACTGGATGGCTTAGCACCAATTGACATGAGATTCTTGATCCATGCACCTTGTAACCTAGAAAGGCCTCTGTTTGAATTGCTGGGACTATCTGGCGCAGGTGATGAATTTGATGCATTTGAATTTTGAGGATTCGAGTTTGTGGCCAAGCCAACAACGAATCTATAAGCTACCCTGCTGGCAGACACTATCTCTGACTTCGCCTGCTCAATCTGCAAAGGAGAAAAAAGAGTCGGGATCAACCCAAAAAAAGAACTGTCTAATACAAGCATTACAAAAAAAACAACACTTCGAAACAATAGCAGCATTTGCTACATGATTCGATACCCATAGCCATATAAATTGGAAAGTTTACTTTAGCCAAAGCAAAAAGTTGTTGCCGTAAGTCTTGATTCTCAAACTTGTCAACAGTGTTACTGTAATCATTTCTAAAATTAATATGATATCGTCTAGTCATTTTCTCAAAACCAAATTGCTACGCCACGTGGTTGTCTAACATCAGTTTTCCAACATTGAAACAACTTTCAACATTGATGCTAAAAGAATAACCGATCCATAAGCAGATAGTTTAGTAGCAAAATTTACTTCTGAAAGTTGGCTATGACAAAGTAAAGAAATATGAAAGTTTAAGCAAGATAAGGAACCTTTTGAGCAAGATAAGTAACCCATATAATCATCGAAGGCCAATACTTTTGTTTATTTGTTTAATGCAAAGACGCTTTAGATGTTCAAATGTCAAATTCCATGCAACATGATCAGGAGAACACCTAACATATTGCAAAGTAGATGAGATGCAGTAAAGAGATATACGAGAAGAGCTTCCAAACCTTTTGAGCTGTATTTCCAGCAACCTCCATGGCAGTATCGCCAGCCTTTGCAAAACGATTGACCCAAGCTGAAAGCACAAGCATAACCAAATGAGAACAAGGAGACACAAGAAATCTGCAAGTTCAGGATATAGTACGATATCTAAGCACATATCTTAAAATTTGGACTTGCTATAAACAGGTGACATGAGTTGAAACCTGTTCATCGGCTAACTTATTACTACAGTAATAGTGGAAAATACAGCTGCTAGCCCCATTTCATCAAAAAGAACTTCCGAGCCTTTTAAGCCAACGAATCAAAGCCTTCTCATTACAACAATTAACAAAAAAATCTTCCCAATACATCATTTGCATAGATGGGAAGGGACAAGAAAGTTTAATGGCAGATTTCACGAATGAACATGAAAGACTAACAACCACAATATCTAGTTTCACAGAGGTGGTGCGTTAAGAGAAGAATAAATAATGATATTGCATTAAGAATCACTTTTGCTCATTAAAGTACCGATAATTTCTAAAAACTGTGATCAGGCACGAATTTGTAGATTGTCATGTGTAAGCGTATATCAACGTCAAAAATCCAAGATAGAGTTACATATTTAAAAACCCATAGAACTTTCTATAATGGAATATTCACCTGGAAGCTTTGGAACACCAAGCCTTTCACAGAGTTCATCACAGAAGTGGTTGCAGTTCCTTGATAGCAAATCATACGAGCTTCCTGGCCACTCTCTACTGAGTTCCCTTAAGATCTGATTTACTCTGGAGATTGAACAATTTGTCTCCCCCAGAACAATGGCCTCTCTGTAGGTATACATAGGATTTTTTCCTGGTGGACAGCTAAAAACTCCAGAACCATGCTCACAAAACCCAAAAGACCACTCCTCATTGCCATAAACCTGTGGACAGAGTAAAATTTTCAACAAATTACTGAAGTGATAACCATTTCTTCACAATAATACACAAAATAAGATCATAAATTCTTCAAAAGCGGGATATAACAAGCCATTCATGATCAATTTTATCTAAACCCATGGGCTTTCCTAATTGTGGTCATCTAAAATAAATTCAAGCTAGGGCAGAAGCACTGCTAAAACTACATTTACTTCCAAATAACAGGTACATCATATCACTTCGCAGATCCTAGTAATGCCCAAGAAATAGCAAAACGAATCATGCACAAAATGCTATCTTTTAAGTTAAAAAAAGACATCTTAAAAATTTCATTTGAGACTCAAGAGGCATGCCTAGACTAAAAGAAACAAGCTTCAACAAGAGCAATCACCAATACATAAACATTTGACATAAGCACAAAGATAGAATCTTATACCTGTACGGCAGAGTGGAAGATTCCGCCGAGGCCAATACCGTCCTTGAAGATTCTATTGATCTGTAGAATTGTATTGTTGGTCTTCTCTGACCCGCTATTAGTCACATCATAAACGTGCAACACCACCTCCTTCATTCCCCACACTCGATCGAATTCTCCCTCTTTCTCAAAATCTATACGTTACTCTCCCTTACTGAATTGAGAGACAGAGGGGAAAAAAAGATCTTTTTAAGTGAAAGATAATTTCTTGAACCTCTTTCTTTCAGTATATAAAGCAAGCTATCTTATACATTGAAATTAAGAAAATTCTTACTAGGGTTTAGTAGATCAGAGAAGACGAAAAGAATTTCAACTTTTTCACTCCTCTTACTACAAAATCACTTGAGAGATAACAAAACAAAAAATCCAAAAATTAAAGAAGAAGAAGAAGAGAGAAAGAGAGAGAGAGGAGGTAGCAGAGCGAAAGGATAAAACAGAAGATAAGAGACAAAGATTTGAACGTTTTTGATTCCTACACTACAAAAACACCATCCTAGATCAAGAAAACAAAATATCAAGTTAAATAAATATTAAAGATGGGAAAAATTAAGAGATTGAATTTGAATTGAATGATTTGAATGTAGTTGGGTTCTGTTCTTCAGTTTGGATCTATAGAGATGAAGAGATTCAAAGAAAGAAAGTAAACTGCGTACGTGCTTTGCACATGACCAGCTGTTGTTGTTGATGCGCCATAATAATTAATGATTGAGAATTTTACAGATCCATACCTAGTATATTTATTTAGCAATTGCAGACCCTATAGGATATTTTGTTGTGTTGTATGCGAGAAGTTTACGAAATCCGACCTATGATTTTAATTTAGTAAGTATACCGCTACAATAAAATCCAAATCCACAGAAACTCCTGGACCCAAGCCCAAAGCTCTTAGGTATCGCTAGGTCCACCAGCCCACTAAGAGAAACATATCCAATTGCAGCAATTTGACTAAATTACCCTTTTGTTTTCTCCTGATAACACGCTTTTGGTCTCCCTTGTTCCCCTTCACCCTCTCTAGAATTTCTAGATCTCAACAATAGGATCTAATAAAAAATTCCCTCAAATCGAAGAAAAACCCTGAAAGTATCTTAATTCTTCTTATTAAGATTGGATTTCGAAATTTCTTTTTCTTGTGTTTTTGGTCTCTGATATGAAGACGGAGGAAAGACGGGTTCCTTCATTTGGTGTTGAAATCGACCAGGTATTGCATGTTCTTTTTTAATCTTAATTTTGGTTTTCTTATGGGAGATTGAGGTTATTGATTTTGAATTCTGCGTTTTGGGTTTGAATTTGTTTAATTGGTGAGTGAGATTGATTAAACTTGATGGTTGGTTGTTTGACGTTTTAGATAGATGCGATAAGATGTTTACGTACTGGAAGAGGATTTGGTTTAGGTGAATTGAAGTAAGAGATATTTGTATGAAAACTTTTCGTTTCTCAAATACCGTGGAAATTTGTCTTAAAAATGTAATTTCGTGATGCCGTTATGATAAAGGCAGTGCCTTGGTGAGAAATGTGAGGAAACTAGAGGGAAGAGAGACGCTTACTCGATTTCGGTTGTTGTGCGTATGTGTAGAGATGAGATCTGTTGAAGCCTATCTATGAATAATGGATGGAAAAGCCACTTATCCTAGACAGCTGTTGAGTAGAAGATAGGAAACTTTGGAGGAATTAGTAGATGAGATGAGTGTTTCTTTATGAATCTCACTCAAAATAAAATGCAGGAGGAGAGAAGTTGAAGCATCAAGCTTTGAAAAGACTTCCTTTGGTCAGAAGAGATGTGAGCCTGCATGTAAAATTGATATTCAGATTTCTCTCTGAAAATATAGGTGGTAGTTACACAAATTTGATAGAAAGTTTGCATATTGCATGGAACCATACACAAAACATAGCTAAAGATGAGACATTATTTTGAAAAAAGAGGAGCAATATGTACTAAGTTGTAGTTTTTGTAGATATCTTTATGTTGTTCAACCAGGAAAAGGAAGAACAAGACGCAAGCATGATAATATTGGAGTTCATGAGCTAGCTTGCAAATAAAGTATATATTCAGAGCTTCTATTAGGCTTTATCTAGTTTGATTTGACTTTTGTGACAGAAACTTACTGGAATGGACTTCACTTTTGCTTCTGTGCGGAGGTAACTTATCATGTAAATACCATCCCAATCAGCTAATTTGAAAGAGTTTGGATAGGCTTTATAGTTAGATACCCTAGTTGGAAGCTTGTAGCCCTACAAGACAAATATGTTTAATTGTTCTGATATCTGGTACATGAAGTAGCTGTTTTTACGAACCATTATTATGGTGAGAAGTACTCATTTGCATGCCCTAGATGCACTTATTTCATCATTTCTGTGGATACAAGAGTAACCAGCGAGATAGTAGTAATTGTGTACAAAATGGAGCAATTTGGAAAGTCGATCTAACAATGAAATTTTTGTTGTTGGTACTGTGTTGGAGTCTTGTATTTGATTTCCATGTTTAAGTTATAGAGTGAAATGTCTGTGCATTTTAATTCTCAAAAGTGTTGTATTATTTTTTTTTTCTTGTCGATATTAAAATTATCCTTCTCCATTGGTTGATTTATATATCATGAGTTTAGTTGGAAAAGAGCTCATGATAAATATTGACACTTCCCTTATTTCTTTGCTTTAGGTGGCCTTATGAGCTATTCAGTTCAGAATTTTGACTTTGTTAATTGTGTTTTCAAGACGTACATCTATCTGTTTAGTTGTCGCTGAGATGGGCAGCTGGATAGGCAGTGAGAAGTTGGGGAAGAAAGCAATGGTTATTGCATCAGTTCAGATTTATAATTTTTCCCTCCTGCTTTCACCTGTTGTTTCCTTTTGGGAGTGCATAGTACGTAAAATGAGATATTCCTTCAGGCCTGAGTGGGTGTAGGTTTTTGGCATTTAGAAGGCAAAGTAGTTTCTTTCAAGAAAGATTTGGACTTTTATGAGGAGGTAGCCCGTAGCCTCCACTTTCTAGGGAGTGGCGTTGCATCGCTCTCTCCATCGGTCCATCTTTACTATAGTCACCTTTTTAAGTAATCTAAACTTTAGTTATAGGCCTTTTGGCAGCAGCATGGAGAAAATTGGGAATGGTCAAACTGCACCAGTGTTGAGGAAGGGGAAAAAGAAGCAGTCCAAGGATGAAGTTGATCGGCAGAAGCAGGCTGAGAAGAAAAAGAGGCGCATAGAGAAAGCACTTGCGACTTCTGCTGCTATAAGATTGGAACTAGAGAAGAAGAAACAGAAAAAGCTGGACGAACTAAAACGTTTAGAGGAGGAAGGTGCTGCAGTAGCAGAATCTGTTGCTCTGCATGTTCTCTTAGGTGAAGATACTGATGACTCTTGCCCAATTATGGTGAATGGCAGAAAACTATACAACGTGCTGGAGCAATCCAATAATGTTAGTCTTTTCATGGGTTGCCCAAATATGACAAAGTATGCATCAATTGATGCAATGGGGTGTGCAACTGATACCTATGGATCTTCTTATTGGCAAAAGGATGACTGGGTCCTTGAATGCTCTGTGCCGCAGAGTATGAATGTCGGGGCGTTTGATCTGCCGTACTACGAAAGAAGGAATCAAGTAGCAGATATTTCTCCAGGACTCATAGCACAAGCTGTTTCAGCTCTCCATATTGCAGATGATTCACACGAGATTCCAATTACTGGCCAAGAAAGGGCAGCTGTTATGATCAATCATATTGTTGGAGGAACCAATTCAGTCAGTATGAATCTATCTGAGGAGTTCTAGTAGGATATCGATGCTGAGTTTGAGAGTGACAGCCTCCTTGTACATAGAATATAGATAGATGATCCATCTACCTTTCAGCGAGTTTCTACTTCTAATATTTTTTTTTCTTTTTTTGGAATTTCTTTCCTGTTGACCGGATGCATGTTTTCTGGAGATCTTATATAGTTGGTGTGCATTGAAAGGAGGGGCCTAATGTGTTTCCACTCTTGACACCTTTTAGGGAAATGACTGAGCCTTGATAGGAAACTGTAATGTGTTGATGTTTGTTTGTACCCTTTGCAGGAGGTAATGTTCCGCTTGCTCCATCTCAGGGTGCGTTTCAAATTTCGGAATTCTAATTTTTACCGTCAGAATTAGAGTATGGTGCGGTTCATATATTTCAAGTATTATATTGAACTGAGAATTATATTTTAAAATTTGGAATTTATTTTTAACTTAAGAAATGCAATAACTAAAATTTACTTTTAATTTATTTTAATTATTTAAAATTTTTTTACTTTAAAGAAACTTACAAACGTTTGGGCTGATGACGTTTTCTATTATTTCATCGACTTTTTAAGGCGTTGTCATGTTTTTATCTTTTGAAGGGAGCAGGCCAAATGCAATACCTGTTACAAAGAATAGTATTTTTCATGCCAACAACCTCAGGGGAGGCTCTACAGTATACAATAATATTTTATTACATATAATTTATTTTATTAGGTGTTTAATTTTATTTTTATGTTATTTTAATCGATTCTGTATTAAATTTTTAATTTGTTTGATTGTAACAAATATGTTACATTATATTGAACTAAAGTTAGTTTGGCTTTTTTTCAAGTTTTTATTTCTATATTGTTTTATAAATTTTTTGTATTATTTTTATAAAATTTATTCAAAATTTTGAAAAATTTAGAAAAACTATACTGTGAAATTATTATTATTATTTATTATTATTATTTTTAAATAAAAAATTTTATTTTAGAATTTTTTTTTTCAAAAGCTCGTTTAAACATCTGCTAAGTGTGTTTTTACTTTACATAAAAGTTGTTCTTATTAACAATTACTCCAAATAATTTTTATATTTTAAATTTGATATAATAATATTTTTGGATAATTTCTCAGTCACTACCGCTTACAATTCTTATTCATTGCACGTGATCTGTCTATTTTGTTCTGCAGCGACATGAGTGAAAGTTTTGGTGGTATTCATCATGCGGTTGTGGACCCGCAAGCCACGAGCAACCGGAGCAGATCAAATACTTCCAGAAACACTCTCTCTCTCAAAACTGGTGCGTTTCGCTAAATTTTTTGAACTTTTCAATTTTTTTATTTTATATTTTAATAAATTTTTTATAATATTTTATAAAAATTTAAAAAATATAAATATTTTACATCATAAAATTTATATTTATTTTTAAACACGTCTAGAGATTTGTTATGTGCTAGTAGATCTTCAGTTAGGCATCATAAAATTAGTTGCAATGAGAGCTACATTTTCTGAGCGGCACTCAAGCGTTCATCTTCATTTCTCTTTTAGAACTTTAAGATTAAATAGTAGTTTTTCTTTTCTTTTTTTTTTTAAGACCTACCTCTATAATCTTCTTTAGATCCGTTCGCATAACGTTTAAATGAAACTTTTAAGTAAATACGGAACAAAGACTAATTGATTTAGTGTGTGTTTTAATTTAAAAAACAGTTTCATAATACTAAATTGGATAA
Organism: Acanthochlamys bracteata; assembly: GCA_019914995.1. Classification (NCBI taxonomy): domain Eukaryota; kingdom Viridiplantae; phylum Streptophyta; class Magnoliopsida; order Pandanales; family Velloziaceae; genus Acanthochlamys; species Acanthochlamys bracteata. The sequence continues at coordinate 10,028,164 of CM034130.1, read as the reverse complement.
AATTAAGTTTGAAAAAAGTAAATTAAAATTGAACTTGATGAGTTCAAAATAAACTGAAATATCAAAAGTGAATTTGAATTCATAATCTATCAAAAACATAGCGTTTAGGTAATACCACTAACTAGAGTTGTTATCCATAACATAAAAATGTTAGCATGCATTAAGCGAATGTTTGAAAATGCTTAACCCAAAAAAAAAATCTGAAATATATACATATTTTAATATTTTTAAAAATAAATATAAATAAAAAATTAAAATAAAAAAGAAAGTCATTCTAACATCACCTAATTTTTGTATTTAATTAAAGACATATTTTAAATATTCGTAACTAAATTTATAAAAATAAAAAATAAAAAATAAATTTTTTTAAAAAATAAATTAAAAATAAAATTCAGTATTAATATTTTAATAATTTTTAAAAATATATTAAAAATTAAAAAATATAATTATATATATAAATAAAAAAATTAAAACTAAATTTTTACATATAAATTATACAAAAATGTGTACATTTTTTGCCTCACGCGTGCACGCCCACCGGAAGCCAAAAAAGTTTTGGATCCCCATTTTCAGTTTGAGTGGATGTTTTTAATTTGCTTTGCCAAATGCTGCGTGGGTCGGTTTGAAGTGGAAAGAAAAAAACGAGTTTATAGCAAGAGTGTGCCACCACCACCGGCCATGAAAAAGAAATCCTCCCCTTTCTCGATTATTATAAAAATAAATACATACATCATTACATATATAATACAGGATCATCAAACTGAAGCCCCAAATCATCACTGCTACAAAAATATTTGAAAGTGATTATATAATGGAGCTTATTTGAAGCATATAATTTTCTTTAAAAATATTAATTAATATTAAAATTTTATGACGTCAAATTTATTTCATATTTTCTAATTATTTTAAAAAATTTTAAAATTTTAATTAAAAATTATTGAAAATACAAAATTATTATTAAAATAAAAAGTTATTTGAAGCGAAGAGTTTTTTAAAAGTGTTTATTAAATAAAATTTTTCTGAAGTGAAGATTTTCTTAAAAATATTTTAAAAAACGAACACATTTTTTTGTTTCAAAAATAATAAAATAATTAATATTAAAATTTTATTACGTAAAATTTATTTTATATTTTATAATTTTTTTAAAAGACTATTAATATTAAATATTTATTAAAAAATATGAAATTAATAGTTAAAATAAAATATTATAGAGAAGAAATGTAAAACGGTGACAAATGTATGTGTGCGCCTATTATAACCAAAATTAGCAACTAATTATTTGCGCGCATGCGTTAGCGCATGCCTACATGAGTGGAAATAGGGTCTTCAATTGCTTGGAATTTTGCCTATACGTACATATACTAGTCATGAGGATTCTTTCGCTTGGAACTCGTTTCTGTTTTTTTCTTCTTTGTTCTTATTATTAGTCTTTTAGTTTCCTGCGTGCAATCTCTAGACCTTAAAAAAAAATCCACAAATGTGACTAAACAGTTCATTGTAAATGTCGATCTCCATTGTTCACGGGTTTATATAAGTCGCTTTCTAAAGTTTTTATATAAAAAAACAAAGGTTTTATAGACCAGTGATCGATATCTACGTATTCTAAATTTCAAAAGACAGACAACATCAATATATGAAAACTTCATTACAAGAGACAACACTCAATAGTGTTGAGTGGTTCAAAAAAAGCTAGTTTCGTTCAATTCAAAGAAACCCTTGCTCTGCAGTAATCAACAAATGAACTTGAGTTAAAAGTTCAGATAATCACCTGGTGCAATTAGTCTTAAAGCAAACAAGTACATAATCCAACAAAAATTAAAGCAGTAGGTTTGTGATCACATGCATCCCATAACAACTACCCTTAATAGCTAACGCAGATATTGTGCCGCAATTTTAATTTGTTTTTCTCCAACTGATCTCTATAAAATCCACTCCCAACTCATCTTTCCATTTCTCATTCTCTTATCATTCCTATGGAGCACTTCAACTGCCTCTTCTCCTACTCTCCTTTTCTTCAGGTACCTCCATCGATCTTCTTCTTCTTCTTCTTGTATAGTATATGTATTAATTAACTGCTCATTCTTTTCTACATCGACAATATTATTATTGTTTCAATTTGCAGGCAACAATTCTGAAGCTTCTCCTTATAGCAGTAATCCTAACAACATCTCTATCAGCCATTGAGTGCCGCTACCCCAAACCACACAACAACAACAGCAACAACGACAGATATAAATCGAGACATAGATCTCCAGGAACATCACTGCAGTACACAACAGCAACAACATGCCGTGCGCACACTGCATCATTATCAGATTTCGGTGCGGTTAACGACGGCATTACGTCGAACACAAAAGCTTTCCAAGCAGCAATTGCTAATTTATCTCAATACTCGACGGAAGAAGCTGGTGGTGGACTTCTTTATGTGCCCCCCGGAAAGTGGCTTACTGGTCCTTTCAATCTCACCTCTCACTTCACTCTTTTCCTTCACCGTGACGCCGTTATTCTTGCTTCACAGGTTCGTTCTAATTAATTTTCTCTGTTTTCTTGTTGACGTTGTTGAATTTTTTTTTTTCTTTTTGGGTTAAGTTGAAACACAAACAATAGTAATAGTAGTAGTAGTGAATGTTGTTTTGTGAATGTTTTGATTTTGGGTAAATGGGAAAGAAGAAAGATCACATGAAAAAAGGAAGAGATTTGTCCTCGTCCTATTCATATGTTCTTGTTCACATGCACTGACCATTCTGTCTTTAACATCTTGGCACAAGGTTGTTTTTTTTTTATATTTAATCATATTCTATTTTATAAAAAAAAGTTGCACTATTAAATATTATATTAGGAGGGTATATTAGAATTTTTAAAATAAATTATTTTTAAGTCAAAAAGTTCAACTTTAGAGTCTTAGACAACAAAAGCTTACTTGTTTAAAGTTGAATTTACTTATTTCGAAGTTGTACTTAATTGCCTAAGAGGTTACCTAGCAGTTCAAGTTTAGGCAAAAGTTGTTTTAGATGAAGTTATAGTGTATTATCCTGAGTTGCTTAGTACCAAAGTGTTCGAAAGTGTTACTTGAGCATTGTTGGTAGGATGTTATTTGGTGAGGATGGTAAGATTACTGCTTTGATTATTTGCCTTCAGCAATCAATTGTAAGATAGGAAACTTTTCATTTTTCTGTTCCAATTTGCCATTTAATCTGCTGTCCACCTTAAATATGGTAAGAAACACTACGACTCATTGTAAATATGGTAAACATCGTGTGTTCATTCACACTAGTTTGAGACGACAATAAGCTAGTTTTTTCATTGTGTGCTCATGAATTCTCTTTTAAGTCTGATGTTTTCACGACGTTGGCGATCAGCTTCTGTTTATTGCAATGATTAGATTATTCCTGCTGCAGGACATGAATGAATGGCCTATCATCAATCCATTGCCATCTTATGGAAGAGGAAGGGATAAAGCTGGTGGACGATTCACCAGTTTCATTATGGGATCAAATCTCACCGACGTAATCATCACTGGTAAAAAAATTTACAAGCACTTGTTTTGGTTACTGCTTGCTTGTTTCTGATAACTTGTATCATTTTGGCTTCAGGTGATAATGGAACCATCGACGGGCAGGGTGAGTTCTGGTGGCAGAAGTTCCACAGGAACCAGCTAAAGTACACGCGCGGGTATCTGATCGAGCTCATGTTTTCAAACTCACTCCTGATTTCCAACATCACTCTCCTGAACTCTCCTGCTTGGAATGTCCACCCAGTTTACAGCAGGTTAACTTTTTTTCTTTGAATTCCTCAAAGGAATAACATACGACTTATGTGGTCTCAAGATTTTCGTATTACTGAGTAAACCCTTTGAATGCAGCAATGTTGTTGTTTCTGGTATAACGATTCTTGCGCCAGTTCGTTCACCAAACACCGACGGGATCAATCCAGGTACTGACAATGGCATTGCTCTTTGTAGTTAACAATTCGACAATAGTGTGTATTTATAAAAGACTCCATCCATCGTTTGCAGATTCTTGCTCGCAGGTCCGGATTGAAGACTGCTACATCGTCTCTGGCGACGACTGTGTGGCAATCAAGAGCGGATGGGATGAGTACGGTATCGCCTTTGGAATGCCAAGTGAGCACATTGTCATCCGTCGGCTAACCTGCATCTCCCCAACAAGCGCTGTTATTGCTCTAGGGAGTGAAATGTCAGGTGGCATCCAAGATATCAGAGCAGAACAGATCACTGCAATCAACTCCGAGTCTGGCGTCCGCATAAAGACTGCGGTTGGGAGGGGGGCCTTTGTGAAAGACGTCTTCGTCCGAGGCATGAATCTGCATACCATGAAATGGGTGTTCTGGATGACAGGCAATTACAACTCTCATCCCGATAACAGGTACTATGACCAAACTACTCATCAATCCAAAAGCTTAAGCTAACAAATGAGAATCGATCATATTTATCATCGTTATATTCTTAACAGGTACAACCCCAACGCAATCCCAACCGTAAACGGTATCAGTTACAGTGATGTGGTTGCCGATAATGTTACAATGGCTGGAAGGTTGGACGGCATCGAGAACGATCCATTCAACGGAATATGTATTTCAAATGTAACAGTGACAATGGCAGCAAAGGCAAAGAAGCAGCCATGGGAGTGCACTAACATTGAAGGGGTTTCAAGTACGGTGACCCCAGCACCCTGTGGTGCATTTAAGGACAAGGGATCAGATGCAGCGCCGTGCCCATTTCCGGAGGACAGGCTGGCTATTGAAGAGCTGCAGTTCCGGCAGTGCTCCTACACTCCAACTCAATACTGAAATACATGTAGAGCCAGCAATGCTTGTACCTTTACATGAAAATATTTGCTTCAGTTTGTGGCATACAGATTGAAGCTTTGCAAACTCAATAAAATTCACATCAAATAACTCAAACTGGGAAACAGAAACTCTTATAAATCAAAGATCTTCAAGAACGAACATGTTAACTGTTGCAAGAATCTGTTTACATTTCATTACACAGAAGAATGTTGATCTAGACAGGGAAGGAAAGATAGTATTGTCCAAAGCATCTCTCAAAGAGGAGCTTCATAGCACCCTCAAATATCTACGATCTCTGAACTTGATTTTATTCTACAATATAAGCAGCATACAAGTCTGTCTCTTGAAATTTCCATTGAAGGACATACCACCAGAAGAAGATTGAAATATTAGGCGAAATCTTCTTCGTGCCCCCTCATAAACAATAATTTATCAAGCATGAAATGTATACCAGATACACGAGAGACTCCTTAGACGGCTGGGTCTGGATTGAACCTCAAAGCTTCTCTCCATATGAGCTCCTTGATATTTTCTTCAGTGAATGATGGCTGCTCAAAATCAAAACTGAATGGGGCATGGCACACCGGTTCATCGTTTATATCATGAAGAGATGCTAAGTATGGGTGGCATAGAGCTTCATCCACTGCAAGAAGAAAATCTAAGAGATAATGCAGAAGAAAGGGTAAACCTTTGGTGTATAAGCAAAGAAAATTGTTTAAAGGAACCTGTAATTCGCCTGCTTGGATCAAACACAAGCATTTTCTCGAGGATATCTCGAGCTCCAGGGGACATTGTAGCAAATCTTACAGAGAAATCTTGCTTAGAATACTGTGGCAGCTGTCGTACATATCTTCGTGCGTTATCACTTCGGAGAAAGCCAAGACTTGAATCATCCGGTGAACCTATGAGCTTTTTAGCACCAAAATAGGATAATGTCAACCTACAACTAAGCAATGTGGTCAACTTGAGCCCTACTAAAATAAACAATCTATGATGAAACAGTATATTGGCAAATGAAAAGAACTTCTCAATTTACTAAAAGTTTCATAATGAGCAATGATGACAAATTAGGTTTCTCTCAATCATAACTACATACTCTGTAGATCTTTTATCACTGCATGATTCTACCATTGACCTAGCAAAATAGACCAGCTAATGAATTTAACTCAAGCAGATTATCTCTAACATCAATTGAGCACAACAAGAATTTCAGAAAACCATTAGATGCACTCTTATACTATCAGAAAAAGCTTAGAAACGGCAAGTTATTCTACAGATGTCCATTTTTCTCCATGCTCATCAAGGAGCGCTATCCAAAACGGTAGCATGTGTTGGTTATTTTGATAGATGAAGATAGAGCCAAGAAAGCAACTGGAACAATAAGCAATTTAAACTTGCGTTAAGGACCATTATACTAAGAAAAAATCATACCACAAAGAGAACTGAATCTACTTGCAGTATCCAGAAAAAGCAGTTGATGCACTAGCCAAGAATTGCAACAAAATGTTCAGAAAAATACCTCTGTTATTAGCCTTAGCTGATGGACATAGTCTTTTCCAGGAAAGAGGGGTTGTCTGGTAACAATTTCACCAAGTATACATCCCACAGACCATATGTCAATTGCAGCAGTATACTCGGAACAATTTAGGAGTAGCTCTGGAGCCCGGTACCAGCGAGTGACGACATACTCTGTCATGAAATCAGTTTCAGCAGTCGTCCTCGCCAAGCCAAAATCTCCAATCTTGAGATCACAGTTAGCATTTAAGAATAAATTGCTAGGCTTCAGATCTCGGTGCAAAACATTTGCTGAGTGCACATATTTCAAGCCTCGTAGTAATTGATATAAGAAATACTGCGGTGACAAAAACACCAAATATACGTCAATTAAGTAGGAGTCTAGTGCAAACAACAGCAACTTTTGTTAAACATACTGATGACAGACATAAATTGTTGTACTTTTCAAAAGCAACAACAGAAACTAGAAAATCAGTAGCTGATCATTTATGCCTTAGCAGAAGACAATCCAGGCACCAGAAATACCCAGTACTTAGTAAGACAAGATACTATTAACAACGCAATAGCAACATGAACAGTGCAGGTATCAACCTGGCAATGGTCATCGGTCAAAGACTGGCTGGACCTTATTATCTGGTGAAGATCTGTATCCAGTAATTCATAAACGATATAAACATCATTAAAACTCTCAGGCCTGGGAGGGCGTATTATATCTTTAACGGCAATAACCTGCAACAGGAAATGGCTGAGCTGTCAACCTTTAAATGAACCAAGAAAAGCATTCATCCACAAAATCAATTCTGGCGACGTATCACCAAAATCACTAGTGGAAAAACAGCAGTACTAACGATGTGTAACAAAATTTATAGAGTTAGCATATTAACCATAATCCAGTAACAAACACGCCTACCTCCTTAGATTAGAATGCCATGTGTGATGAACTAATAAAAGACACTGCAGTTTAGTCAAATATTGAAACTGGATTAATTGTTAGCGAAAACGTACGGTGAGCACCATTTTCTTTAATATTTCTAATCCTATTTAATTAAGTAAGTTTGCAGATTAAGTTTAGTACCAAGGTAAGGAGAATGCGAATAACATGACAACAGATCTAGCAATAGCTTGAAACAACCTAGAAAAGCAGCTTCATTGAAGAATCTGAACAAGAAGTTTATATGCTTATTGTCATTGCCAACTGAAGTCAATTGACAAGGAGGGCATCTCTTCCAATACTTCCTAAGTCCAAAACTCTATACAAATTGTGCAGTGTGAAAACGTCATCAGGTAAGTATCTACCAAGAAAGTGCCAACAACCAACCACACAAGTGACTTCTACTATAAATAAAAGATCGTACATGAATCAGTGAGGAAGTAGATCAAGTCAAAAACCGACTGTCTCTCGCATACACCTTGAGATTAAAACAAAACCATGTTACAAATTATGATGGTTTGCTATAAACCTAGATCATAAAAAACAGCAATTGCTCTATAAACAATGCATCCAAAAATGAATATGTCAGAAGTATAAGGGCGGCCCTACTTTTAGTCAGGTTTATATAGTCGAGCAAACAAGTAGCTATATTTCTAAGTTCTGGTAAGTTCGAGAAACATGTGATACTATCAGTTACTATCAAAAGACTGTAAAAATTCAGTGAAAATTAGGTACCACAAAAAGAAGATGCCTTTTCAATGGGCAACTCACCAAAGTTTACAGCTGGATATTATAAGATCCTATTGTCTAGTAAGTGATTATGCTACAAACCATGACAACAGAATCAAACTTTAAAAAGAGTACTGATTACTTACTTATTTAGCTTCATGAAGATGGGTTAAACATACATTTCCAATTTGCTTAGCACTTTCATGACCTCTATTATCATCATACAAGAAAAAAACTTTGCCACATGTGATGCCTAGCAGAGTTCTATAAAAGCTATCAATCGCAAACATATGCTTCAAGCATTCAAAAGTAACCACCAGTAAGCTGAGCTCACATTTTCATGATCCATATGCCGAAGAAGCTTTATTTCTCTTAAAGTTCTTTTGGCATCAATTCGGTTATCAAAGGCATTGCCAATCTTCTTAATAGCAACCTCTTCACGTGTTTCTGAATTGACTGCAGCGCTGCATAGAAATACTCAGTACGCATTCAATTTAACTCCACAATGAGTATAATGATTTAAACTAGAGGTTAACCCACCAACACAGAGGACACTCATATGAAAGAACTACCACAAAGCCCACAACACAGCTAAAACTCAAGGAAATGGTAGTGGAAAGCTAAAGAAAAATACAAATAGTAACTTGATACAAAACGATGCAAAACCAACCAACTTGTTCCCCATGCACCAAGATGATGAATATCCACTGGTACAATAAATCCCAGAGACAATAACCCCCGTCCAACTACAATCGCAACCTCAGGGGGAAGAATTACTATTTTCACAAAAAAAAGATGCTAAACAGCGAAATCAAAAGCTTGAGGACATTTCATGTTAGTAAATGATAGAAATCCTTCCACCAATCAATAGTAACAGAACTAACAACAAAGCCTCAGGTCCCCAATTCTAAGTTCTCATTTCATGACAAATTCTTGAGCTCTTGTACTACAAAATTAGAGGAGAATCTACCATAGAAACCTGAAAATAAGTAATTGAAACCCGAATCCTTCCATAAACTCAGACAAGCAAAGCCCATCTGCCGACAGTTCCGATGGGAGGACATACTTAAAGGGATTCCGAATACATAAACTCCGTCTTTTTCAAACAAGTCAATCAATAACAATATCATTTCATTCAACAACACAAACCCAACTAAACATAACACCAAAGATGGATCTCTTACCACCAAAATCGAATATCTTTTCTTAGTAAACCCAAAACGAAAATTTAAAATCTCACCAGACAATGCCATAAGCTCCTCTGCCGACAGGTCTGATGGGAGGAACATATTTGGTGGATACTTCAAAGAGATTCCCGTAGATATTGTACTGCACGTACCTCCCTCCGTATGTTAATACCCCTCTTATTTGCTGATGCCCACCTTCTCCTCCCGAACTCTCCATCACCATACAAGCAACACAGCAATAAGAATAAGCGTTCCAGATTTCGGTTGACTTTCTTTGAGATCTCGAAGAAGAAGATCAGAAGAAGAGAGAGAGAGAGGGGAAAAATTAAATCTTTTCTTGGTTAAAATCTATCAGCAAAAAGAAAGGAAAAAAAATTTTCATTCTTTTTTCATCTTTCGGAGAGAGAGGGTAAAGGGAAAAGCGACTGAAATTGAAATCGATGAAGTTTGAATCTCTTATGATGATCTTGGTAGAAATTGATTAGGTTCGATTCACTTTAGATTGAATTTGGAATCGAATTGAATTGTGAAAAGAACCAAAGAATTGAAAATTTTCGGTTTGTTTGCGTGAACGAGAGAGAGTAGAAGTGACAAGTAGGTTATGAAGTAAACTGCCTCGCGGAAAGTCGCGAGGAAAAGTCAACTCAGTAGCAGCCTCTAATCAAATGAGACTACGACACAGTAGACCATTAATTCGTTTTTTTTTGTTTTTTCTTTGTATCATTTTTCCCCGCTTCTATTTTCGACACTTCATTTAAGGGTATTTGATTAAAAAAAATAAATTTGAAAAAAATGAATTAAATAAAATTAAATTTGATAAAAATAAATCAGATTGAGTTCAATAAGTTCAAAATTAATTAAAAATAAAAATAAATTCGGACATAAAATTAGCGAACAGTATTTTTGTTGTAACTAAAACATAACCTAAAGATTTCTTTTAATTGTACGGAACTAATTTTATTTGTGAGACCGAATTGAAACTCATTATTTGTATTTTAATTTATCCTAAACTAACATAACTCACATCTAATTTATTTTTTTATTGAAGTTAGTTTTACCGAATTAAGTTTCATATAACCCCTTTTTTACTAATTAAAGCATACTATAAATAAAATAAGTTGAAGCTCGAAAATTAGGTCACAATGTTTGGCTTGAATTTGAGAAGAATTTTTAATCATTTAAGCTCGAAATTTTTTTCTATAGTACTATAAAATTTTGTTTAAAAATTATATTATACATATTAAAATTTTGATTTATAGAATTTTTTGAAGAGTTTGTTTTCTTTTCGAAAATTTTTATATTTTTAGACATTCCAAGTATGTTAGAACTGCAACTACCTTACTGTTTTCCAGTGCCATGTCAAACAAAACGTAAATTCGAAAAGATTGTAAAACATACTGATTTGTTTCTGATTTTAAAGAACGTTTTAAAAATAATTATAAAATAAAATTTTATAAAATAATATTTTAAAATTTTTTGAAAAATTAGCCTATCTAAAATGTAATGGTAAAAATATGTATGTAAAAAGTGTACTATATATAATTTTTATATTTTTCAAATTAAAAAAATTATAGATTTAATTTTTATTAGAATATATAAAAGCTCATTTGAAATAACAATCAGTTGAATCGCTCTTAGTCAGGAATGAGTTACAAAAGCACACGACTGAAATGTCAAAACAGAAAATAAAATTCAATGAGGGTAATGAAATATAAAAATAGCCAACATTAATACATCAATGGCTTCATCATCCTTCCAACAACTACACTTCTTCCAGAAATAGCTCCATATCGACTGTGGTCAGGCACAAAATGCGAAATTTGAAGGAGATATTCACAAACAAAAGACACGAATCAAATAGGAAATGTTGCTCTAGATAGGAAGGAAAGTTTGAAGAGCACTAACAGAAACCATCTCATTAATGAAAGAGAAAGAGGAGCATTTCAATATTTCCAACAGCATGTAGGACGGAGCCAAAATACGCCATGCTGCCCAGATCACCGTCTCACAAACCACATTTTAGTAACTTACTACTTTTGTAATGTCAGATATCTTAGCTCACAAAATTTTAAAGTTTTGTAAAAGTTTCAGTTTTTCTTTGACAGCATTTCCACCTGGACTAGATAAGACTACATTCAGAATTTTTTAGACAGTTGGGGTGCAGAGGCAAGTCGTCCCACACTCCCAGCTTCTTGAGCTCATAGAAGATACAAGTTGCCATAAAAGTACAACAGTAATCCACCTTCCTTATTCAAGGAACTAGAAATGACATAGCCATCTAGGGCAACCAACTGTCAGCTCTTGAACAAGAACAAAGCTACTAGAATCATCCTTCAATGTTTCCATCCTCAGAAGCACCGTCGCCTCCATCTACAGTAAGGTGTCAAGGAAAAACAAAATAAGAATTCATTAATATAAACTCAGGAAAACATGTCAACAAAATGCTCAATGCAAGTACCTTCGCTATCGGTAGATACATAGGCTAATCGCCGAGAACGAACTTGCTGGTGTGGTGTTGGCTGGTTAAGAAATAAAGGCAAAAGCATCCAGTTACTTTCCATGTCTGTATATATTTGAAAACAGGTAAGAAGAGATATGATAACAACAGCAGGGGGGTAAAAGCTTGGATGGCCTAAACCTGCAATTTCGGCCGAAGGGCCTCCAGAGGTCCCTTGGGCTTCCCTTGTCCTCCTTGCTGCACAATATAGCAACAAAAGAGTCATACCCACATTGCAAATAATGCATAAAAGAGATGCACCTTTTAGGAAATAAATAATTAAGAATTCCTTCCAGTATATGTATTTGGCTTTAATTAAAAAAACACACCTTTCCTAGAGCCCAATCAGCGGAGTCAAAGAACGCACGTTCATGGTCCTGACAGGGTAAGAAACCTTAAGACTTGTAGTTCTCCACAAAAGCACGCAGAAAGACTAATAACCCACTTGGGTACAGTTATCAGCTACAAAGCAAAGATAGCCACTCTTGGAATATACCTTAGATATGAGTGGTGGTTTTTTAGGTAGAATGCCTCCATACTTCTTTCTAATGATTTCCTCCTGCAAAATACAGTGATAATGGCAACAATCAGGTAAACCACATCAACTAACTAAACAAATGGTGAACTTGGGGAAGGGAATGCATAATTGAAATGGAAGTAAATCTCATTTCCAAACAAAACAATAAAGTTTTTATAATGTAAAATGACAAGCAATGAGACAACAGTGTTCCACAAACGATTGCACTATCTAGTCAAAAAAACATAATTGACCTCTTCCTTTGATGACGGCATCGAATTCTCTTGCTTCTGGTCTACAGTTTCAGTATCCTTGGAGCCATTCTCATCAACCTGCATATCAACATTATCATCTGCAGGTACTTGTTCTGAAATCTCATTTGATCTTGTACCAGACATTATGAGCAAAATCCTGTAGAAAATTGAAACAAAACCTGTAGTTTCTTTTGAGGTATTGGACAAGTCTAAAAGTAAGAAGTTAACAAACTTAAATGAAGAAAGGTTCAGCAAGTTCAATGTTAAGTATGAAAGGGATTTCAATCCGCTGTGCTCAAAGAAGCAAGTTTCCTATTTTTTATCTTTCCAATTTTCATAACACACAGTTTGTTCTTCGAGAAAGACATAGTTGAGCTCTACTTTCTCTCAAATGATCATCGTGAATATGATAATGTCCTTGGAAAAACACCTCCCCAACACAGCCAATGAATCTTTCAGTTTCCACAAAAAAGATTAATCACATAAGTGAACTAATCTCAGCACTTCTGAAGGCTCACTAATTCAATCTAATGAGACCCTGGATACTTTGCTAAGATCTTCAAATATCTCCACTTCCTTGAAAAGATTCAAGGAACTGGGTTCCCTCAGCCATGCCACAAAGGATTACAGAATATTCAAAGTCTACATGATCATTCTCTGCTTCTCACCTAAGCATCATTCAACTTTTGAGTTTCATGAAATCTCAGCCCCATCTGGCAGCTCAATCTTCAACTGTACCACTTAAGCACATACGTTTTCATATCTATAAGTAATGTAATGGGCATGAGAATCATGAAAATCTTGTGCTAACAAACTCCTACCTCCGATCCCACTTTAACGTACTCAGTTCAGGGGAGTCCAGAGGGTTCGCAGCCCAATGAATCGCAAAATTGTCAATGATGGCATTTGATCTAAATCTCATGCAAAAATAATGTCCGCACACGGTTCCTCGTTACAGGTATTTTGCTGAGGTTAATGTAAGAAAGGCAAAGAACACGCAGAAACACTTGCAAGTGGCATGCACAAATATCTTAATACTCCACTTGATCGCTATTATATGGGCACTTGCTCGACAAGATTGCTATCTGAATAAACTCTGTTATTATATGGGCCCTTGCATGACATGATTGCTATCTAGAGGATAGTTTATAACCAACTCACCATGAAGCCTAGAAATAGACCAGTGTAGAAAATTAGTTAAATATATATAAACTCTTCCTCAGATCTTCCTATCGGCATCTAGATAGAGCTGGTTAACCGAGCAACAGAACCTAAGGAGATCATTTCGCACTAAAAACTTCAAGCTAAAATTTCACGTTCCACCAACCAACTCAAACTTTGCAAACTTTCGATTCCAATAGCAACGACGAAAAAACTACAATGTTGATCAGTTCAAATAACTAAGCTATAGAAAATAAGATAAACGAACAAACATTTCCGGTAGACATTTCACAGATTTCTCTATAATTGCATTCAATTTTTTTCCTGAGAATTTCCCAAAGTTTATCTCAAACCAATGGAAGAACTGAACATTCAATTACTAATCAAACCAAATAAAAGAAAATTCAAACAAGATCTACATACTGAAGCTAAACAACAGAATTATAGGTAAAGATTTATATATCAAAAACATCAACAGATCGAACAGAGATCTGTACTATCGTAATAGAGATCGAAGAAAAAAAAAGAAATACTGACCTTGGAAGAAATCCTCGGAGATCGATCGCCTGATGTTAGAGAGAGAGAGAGAGAGAGAGAGAGCTTGTAAACTAAGCGATGGAGAGAAAATGGGAATACAAGATGGAGCACGCACAACCGGTAGAAATATTCCTAAAAAACCTTCCGAAATAATTTTATCAGATACAATGGCACTGATGTAAATGAGTAAGTTTTATAGGCATTTTCTATTGTGACTATCGAAACTTTTTCCGGAGATTAAAGATTCGGAACTTAAATTGATTCGCGAGATAGATGGACACCATACGGCACGTGTAAGTTTAGACTTCAGAAGTTTTAATAAAAAGACAAATTTGATTTTTATTACATTTTAATTTAATATACTGGGCCTAAACAGGACACGTTTCAGAGCCCAACAGAATACTCGGCCTTTTCTTAAACTCGCATGTTCGGAATATTTCGACTTAAAAGATTATGCCACAAAAATTAGGTGACATTTAAAAGTTTTTTATGTTTTAGAAAATCAAAATTTTGTTTTTTAAAAATTTTAAAATTTTTTGGCAAAGCTATTTAGTGTGTGAGCTTGATTTGTTCTTAAGTTTGTGATTATAATCCTGGGTTTGGCATTTGTTTTCTTTTAACGAGCAGCTTGCTATAACAGGAATTTATGATATTTTGGAAATCATTTCGAAATATTTTTTTCTGAAACAAATAATTATTTTTAATTTTTTCAAAATAAATATTAAACTTTTAGCACAAAAAATAATAAAAAATATATAATATTAAGATCTCATGATATAAAAATTTTATTTATAAATTTTTTATAAAATTTATAAAAAAATTTTAAATATTAATTAAAAATATAAAATTAGTAATTTATAATTAGAACCAGACGTTACATTGTAACGATTTCGCATCTCTGTTTCAATTAAGACTGGGCTGAACAAGATTGGCCCAAACCGGCCCATTCGGCGTTTAGGATTGCTTATAAAATAAAATTTTTGTAAAATAAAAAATATTTTTATTCTTTTTAAAAAATAAATTTTATTTTTTTTATTTCTAAAAAATAATAAAAATATGCAGTAAAAAGATCTCATTCCGTAAAATTTTTTTACACTTTTTAAATTTTTAAATAAATTATATATATATTTATAAAATATATATTAAAAATGTGAAATGAAAAATTAAAAAGTTAGGTTAGAGAAAAGCAAAGCCAAACACCTCCATAATCGTAATGCGCGTTTCCCTTTGTTTTCTTTCACAACACGATTGCTATTTGGATGATGCATATGCTTACGTCATCATAGCGAAAACCGGAACAAGCCTAGGATTCTAGCTAGTAGTACTCGCAACACGTAGATGGCCCTATCAATCAATGATCACACGAACTTCTGTACCATTTTCTTTTTAGTTGCAAGATCTGACCACTTCTTAAACCTCTCTCTATTAAAAGCTCTGATTTTTTTAAATTAAAAAATTAGCGTATTTAATTTAGATTAAATGAAAAAGTCGTTAATAAATAAATTTGAATTAACTCTAAATTAATTTATTAATTTACATTATTATTTTTTAAAAGAATAATTTTTACATATTTTCTTATCGTATAATTTTAATAATAACAAATAATAATAATAATTTATAAATTATTAAATCATAGTATACTTATAATTAATCGTTTATTTTTATAATTTAACAAAATAGATAAAATAAGAATTAAATATTATTGAAGGTACTTTGTAATAATAATTTTTATTAAAATTTTATCATATACCTATATTTATTAGATTATCGAACTATGAATATATATTTATAATTATAAAATTCAAATTATCATCATAGTTTTTAAAAATAAAAATAAAATTTATTTTAAATATTCTAAATATTTATGAAAATAATAAAACATACATATATTTAAAAACCTCACCATTTAGCAAATATTATGCACATTAATTTTAACTAATTTTATAATTTATTCCATCTTAAATATAGAATTAAAAAATTCATAATTTTAATATTAAATAAATCGATTTGAATTTTATTTAATTATTAAATAAATTAGGTGTAAATTAATTAATTTTGATAATTTATAAATTAAATAAATTCGATTCGACTTTATAATAGATTAATTTGAAACTAATTCATTATTCAAATAGTTATTTCTGTACGGAGAGTAGAGATAAATTTGCTCGAAGTTAAAAGGGTGAGTATTTGCTATATGCTAATATTAGTGGGTCGGTCTTGTAAACTATTTTTGAGGACTGAACACTGCTAGTGCAGTAGAGTGGCAGAGCTGATGGATTGGTTTGCAGACAACGTCTCTGCAGTGCACTGTTTAAATGCGCGTCTGTACAACAACAACATTTCTGCGTCTGTCTTGCATCATCACTCTCTCATTCACAGATGTAGAGATAGAGATAATAAGAAAATGATGAAAAAAGAGAGAGATTTTTACTTCGATTTTCTTTGTAGATTTCTTTCTGAAGAATCCACGCGGAAAAGAATGAAAAAGAAAAAATGTTTGATCAGTTTCGGGTGATCCGTCTCTGCTACTGAAGCATTGCAGAGAGATGTTTTCAGCAAAGAAAATAAATTAAAACCATATTATTTTCATTTCTCTTACCTTGAGCGTAGCAGAGCACAGAGAGAGAGAGTAGAATGCAGAGTGGGTACGGCGGAGGTGGTGGTGGTGGAGGAGGAGGAGGACGCGGCGGTGGTGTGTCAGAAATGCAGCAGTTCATGATCGACACTGGTGCAGCAGCAGCTTTGTTTCCAACCTCCGCCGCGGTTGCAGGCGCACCACCATTTCCATTCCACCCTTCTTCAGCTTCTTCTTCTCACTCTCCATCTCCACATCAGCCAGCTCCGTCACCGCAACAGTTCCACCAATTTCATTCCTTTCCTGTAACTCAACAACTTTTCCACCCAAATTTCCATTTTTTCCAACACCAGCAGCAGCAACAACAACAGCAGCGAGAGCAGCAAAGGAGATTGCAGCTTCACCAGCTCGGCTTAGAAGATTCTGGGCCTGAGAATTCAAGTCCTCCTACGCCTCAACCGCCGTTGCCGTTGATTAACGGCGGCGGACCTGGGTTCTTGGCTTCTCCTGTCAGTTTCAAGCTTGCTGTGAATGATAGTGGAAACGGCGGCGGCGGCGGCGGTGGAGATGGTGATGTGACGGAGACTAGCCGTGTAACGGCGTGGGAAAGAGAAGAAGAATCTTCCATCAAAGAACCATTCTGGTAAGCAAGAAAATTTTTCCTTCCCTGTTTAAGAATATACTGCATTGGATTTGCCTAATTACCTCCCTGAGAGAAACAAAAATGGATTCTTTGGGTTCTTTGCTTTAGTGGTGGTTAAATCTTGATGGATCATTTTGGAATCAATCAGCCAAAAAGTTGGATTCTTTAGACAGAATTCAAGAAAAAAGTTGAAGTAGATAAAGGTAGAAAGCTAGTTCATCTCCTTCCCTGGTTGTGTCTTGCCAATTTTCAGCTGTTATGAAAGAATTATCATCTTCACTTGTTGCCAAAACACTAATTTTTCCCTCTTATTGCGAAGTTTAATTTTAATATTCTCTGTTTTCAGGAGACCTCTTGACTTGGATTTCATCAACAGAAACAACACCACAGCCAACAACAACAACAACAAGAGAGGAAAGGAAAAGCAACCAGTGAGTCCCCAAAACTACAGTACTAAGAGAATCAAAGAAAACGTTGACGGTGGTGTCCAGCATGAACAAGGTGACATCAGTGGTAGTAATTACAAGCTCTTCAGTGAACTT
The DNA here is from genome assembly GCA_019914995.1 of Acanthochlamys bracteata. Lineage (NCBI taxonomy): Eukaryota > Viridiplantae > Streptophyta > Magnoliopsida > Pandanales > Velloziaceae > Acanthochlamys > Acanthochlamys bracteata. The sequence goes on along the minus strand of CM034130.1, from coordinate 10,010,267 downwards.
GAAGCAATCTACAAGCCTGGTGGCGGCGGGAGCGGCGGTTTTGGGGGTGGGACTAGCGCTAATAACCAGCAGACTGGTTCAGGTTCAGCACTCACCGGAGATAACCCTGTAGGAAATGAATCAATTCCCCCTGCTGCAATTGATACGCAAGGCTCAGATACCTCTACAGGCGAGGAAGCAGCACAGCTGGTGAAGTTCAAGAAAACAAGAAAGAAAGGTCGCCGGAGACGCCAGAAGCAGCAGTTGAGCTCGATTGCTACCTTCTTTGATGGACTTGTGAAGCAACTGATGGAACATCAGGAGAGCCTTCATAGGAAATTCATTGAAGTGATTGAGCGGCGTGACCGTGACCGTGCTGCCCGTGAAGAGGCGTGGCGGCAGCAGCAGGTTTCCAATGCCAGCCGCGAAGCCGCTGCCCGTGCAAATGACCGCAAGCTAGCTGCGTCAAGAGAAGCCACCATTATCTCATTACTTGAGAAACTCACTGGAGAATCGATGGACCTACCTTCACGACCATCTGTGGAGACTGACATATGCCATCATAGTACTGCTGATAAACTCGATGCGGATAACTCTGATGCAGCAGCAATGAGTCCCTTGATGCCGATGAACTCAAGCAGATGGCCAAAGGTGGAAGTTCAGGCTTTAATCAGGGTTCGAAGTGGGCTAGAAACCAGGTTTCAGGAGCCAGGATTGAAAGGGCCGCTTTGGGAAGAAGTTAGTTCAGCAATGTCAGCAATTGGCTACCGCCGTAGTGCCAAACGGTGCAAGGAGAAATGGGAGAACATCAACAAGTACTTCAGGAAGAAGAAGGACAGTGGCAAGAAACGCCCGCAGCATTCTAAGACTTGCCCATACTTCCACCAGCTTGACCAGCTCTACTCTAAATCACCCAGCAACGCACAATCTGCTTCTGCAGTCACCGCGCCTTTGCTCTGTTCATCTGCTGAAAATGCAGTCACTGACAGCAGACTGAAAGATAATTCAGAACTGTTGGATGCTATACTAGTGTCCACTGATCAACCAAGCAAAGTTAATAGTAACAATAACAATCTGTTGCCAGAAGAAATGGGATCGATGAGGTTTGATTTCAATAGCAACAGCGGCCGCGATACTGAGGAACAAGGCGGCGGCAATGATGTTCATGGGAACGACGAGAACGAGCACGTTAGCAGAGATTGTGAAGATAACAGAGCTCAGCTGGAAGGAGAAGGAGAATGCCGAGATATTAACAAGAGTCGAGAGTATGGAAGAACCACCCGAGGAAAGAAGCTGCAGATAAAGCACCAGCGGCAAATGAAAGAACATCCGATAGCCAATCCTACTGATGAATTCTTCCAAAGGTAAGAATCCTGAAAATCATTAGCTAACAATGCCCTGCAAAGGTGAGCTAGTTCATGGTTTTTTTATTAGTCTGAATTAGGTCGTCTAGACTCCTAATTATAATGTTCCTGTTAGAATATAAGAGTAGTTTATTATATATATAGCTGCAGTAGTAGTAGCTAAATAAAGATTATGCATGGGTGTAGACTTTATTAACCCATTGCTTTTTTCTTTTATCTTTTGAATGAGTTTTTGTTGATTGATTTCTAGTATATCTTAACAACTTCGATTTTAATAGATTTGTTCATAATTTAAATTGTCTACTTGTTTCTATTATACTGTTTATAATCTTGATAGCATGTTCTTATTTTATGTTTTCAAAACTCGTACGATTTTTTTTAGTGCTTTCAGTTCATCAACGAGCAAATGGTAAACATAAAACACTTGCACAGATGTTTTCTTTTATTCATCTCTTGCTCGTAGCTGGTTCCTTATGTAGAGGATACGAGAGAACTCAAAAACATAACCAATGAAGTATCTCAATTCTCTCATATTTTCAGTAACATTAACATGCGAGGAGGCTGATGTTAGTCCTGTTTAGAGTATTGCCTCTCAATTTTGTCGATGTCATAAGAGAGTATCAAGTCTGGTTTGGAGCAGGCGCATGTTTGCGCCCAATGTTGGAGATAAACCTTCAACGATAAGTTCAGAATAAATTGAAACATAAAATTAAATTCGAATTCAAAATTTGAACGAAAAAAATGAATTAAAATACACTCTTACCGACTGTACTAAAATGGTTCCTATTCAAAAACAAACAAGAGATCAGAACAGAGACTGATTTGTTGTATTCAAATGATAGAGGTAAGAGAGATGCCCTGTTGTTGTAGTTACTGTAAGTAGAGCAAAGCAGGAGAGAAACAAGTAATGCATGTGTGGCTCTGTTGTTATGGGCTGCTTCATGCTTGCAGATGCAGATTCTATGGGCACCTTTCAGTAATTTTATATTTTTCGATCAGATTTTGAGTTTCGAATAATTCATATGTTTCAATTATATAAAATATTCAAAATTTTATTTTTACATACAAAATTTTAATTATAATTATTTTATTTGTATATTTTTCAATACAATTATATTTTTTAATTTTAATATATTTTTAAAAATTATTAAAATATAAATATTAAAATTTATTTTTATTTTATTTTTTAAAATATTTTATTTTTTATTTTTACGAAATTCAGTTACGAATATTTAAAATAGTACCTATAGCTTTCTTCTCACGGGAGAATTGAATTTTGAGTATGATGCAAAGCTATTGATTTTTGTGTTTTCTTTAATATGATATTCTGTTTTGTTCCTTTGATAATTAGTTAATTACTCTTTCTTTATTTTTATTGACATCATTGTCCTAGACAAGATCTTATGAATTATTAATTTATAATTGGGGGACCTCTCTTGTTAATTTAATTAATTGTTTTTTTATGATATATGACAAAGTAGTTGGGTGAGAATGAATGAATCGAACAGAAAACTCATAAAAACAAAAGTTATTCCGTCCTCTTTTGAACCATCTAAATTATCTAATAAATAAAATAACAACACTTAAAACATATGTAAACTACATTTTTTAATTTATTTTATAATAAGTTTCATGAAATTATTTTGGGGTGTTTACTAATTTTTAAACTTATTTTTAATTTTCAATTTTTTTTTCAAAAAAAAATAAATGGAAATATTAAATTTAAATTTTTTGTCAAAAATTTACTTTCAAATTTAAATTCTAAAACTAAAAAGTTCATTCCAAATTTTAAAAATAACACATAATTAATTCAATATTAGAAACACAATTATTATTTTGAAATTGTAAGTTTAGGAAACTAGATTTGGATTTAAAATTTAAATGATACTGACAAAAAATTGGACCACTTTAATTTATGAATAAATTCGTATCCAGATGATAATGTTTCCCTATTTATTTTGGCATTAATACGTTACGTCGCCAATCATTTATTATAGTTATTAATTAAATAAAATTTAATATTTTAAAGAGGTTTTGTTCATTTTCTTTTATTAATTTCACTGCTGCAATGCTGTTAACAGTACTATTATAGAGACGTTTGTAAATACTTAAAATAACATAATTTTGCTGAAGTAAAATAAATTTAAAAATGTTTAAGAACGAATTTGATATTTTTATTAAAAAATATATTTATAAAAGTATATGATATTTAGTTACCTATTTTTTTCTAATTTTTAAAACTCTTTGAAAGTATTATAAAAAATTAATTAAAATATTTTAAAAAATTGAATAGTAGCACCAAACACCTTAGAAAAATTTGAACATTGCTTAACAAACCATAGAAAAATTTGTTTAACAAAATTAAAGAGGCGTTTGGGCATTGCTTATCTTAAAAATAATTTTTTAAATTTTAATTTTATATTTTTAATATATATTTGTAAATATTTAAAATTTTAGAAAATATAAAAATATTTTACATAGTAAATTATTTTTTTATTTATTATTATTATTTTTTAAAATAAAAAATAAAATATTATTAATTAGAAATGTTCTATTTTAAAAACATTCTTAAAAGTTTTTTAGAGATCCTTTCTATTCTGCAAGATCAGTCCACAAGAACTGCATTTAGAATATATGTTTCATAATATATTTCATCGTAAAACACGATTTGACAATATTAAACCCCTCTTAAAAATAAAGAGGACAAATTCGCTCGGAACAGATTCGATTCATGCCTCGGGATCCAGAAACAAACTGTGAACTATTCGCATAAGACATTGCTTATGCATGCATAAAGATAGATTAGATATATAATAGACAGACGGCAGAGGGTTGCGATAATAAAATAAGAAGAAGATGAACGTGGAAGGGTTAGCAGCCTCAGAAACATCGATCAAAGGAAGAAATGATTTGAAGATGAAGCCGGAGACGTTGAGCAAGACGTACGTGAGGGGTCCAAAAGGGTGGTGCAGGTTTTATCTTTGAAGATCTGCCATGCCATGCCATTGTAACAACAACAAACAGTGGTCCTTTTTTGTTATTATTTTCAGAGAGAGACGTTGTTGTTTGTCTGTGGCCTGACTTCGCTGCATATGTAATAAATTCAGTGCTCAATAATGGAACTTCGATTCGTGGTAGGTAGCTGGTAGGTCTAGTTAGGTGTGTTACCGTAAACAATGAGCTCACACTTTTTTTGAAACGGGTGCTTAGCTTGGACTTGGGCTTTACGCTTTGGACTTGTTGGTCCCAGATTAAGAATCCTACTTATGTCTGCCTTCTCGAATAGAGAGAGTCCTTAGTAATGAATGGATGGCAATGCACCAGAATAATAAGACAACATTTTTTGTCGCAGAAATTTAGAGTAAACTCCACCGATGGATATGCAAATCTGTTAAGACTACGGAGCTTGAATTACAAGCCTCTATGTCGACCACGGACATGTTTCATATTGTCCTAAAGCAGCTCACATTTAAAAAATCCATTAAATTGGAAAGCTGATTTATTTGACTTATTTCTTAAGCCGAAAGAAAATAAAGTGATCGCTATATATTTGGAAGAATCAAATACATTCGAGCACAATAGGTGCCGTTCGACATTTATGTCTCCGTTCCTCCCTCTAGTCCAACGAGCACCATTGTGTTCGTGTTGCGTTCATATTTGTATCATGCGGGCTCTTTGCTTTCTTTTTTTCTCTCGTTCTCCTCTTCGCTTTCTGTTTTTCAGAGAGTCTGGAAGTAGCGGTGATCTGTGGCGAGATTTAGATGAAGAGTTTTTGAATTTGTGATGTAATAATATATTTAGATAAAGTGATAAATTAAGTTATGGATACTGAATTATATATTAATTGTTGATTATAGAATTTAAAAGAGCACCTCACTCTCGCTCTCAATTTGGATTAACCACAAAACTATGATACTTTTAAAATGATTTTTGCAATCAATTTATTATTTAAAATTTATGAAAGTTGTAAAAACTCTCAAAACGAGGACTCGGACTCGAGCCATAACCGCTGGATTGAGAGAGTTTTTTCTTTCAATCTTTTATTTCATATTTTTAATAAAATTTTTTAAATATCTTATAAAAAATTTTGAAAAATTTTAATAATATAGAAAAAATTTTACGTCATCAAATTTTTTAATTAATTATTTTTTTTAAAATAAAAAAATAAAATTATTTTTCAAAATTTTAAAATAGTTCTTCTTTTTTAAAAGTTCTTTTTCGATAAATACTTTCAAAAGATGAGGTGAATCGTTTCAATTGATAGTGGGCCTGGGTTGTGTAATCTAGTTTCGGCGCAATTCGATACTTTACATTGATGCTCATTTTTGGTCACTACTGCAAAGCAGTTGATGACTATAGTAGAATTTTACTTTGAAGACTTTCAGAACAATTTCAATCGTTAACTTTATTATGGCTTAACAATAATAACTTTATGGCTTAACATTTCTTTTATAACAATTTCTATAAATTCTTATCCATTTTTAAATATCCATCATGAGATGGTTATGAGTTTATAAGATAGTTTAGGATTGCTTATGAAAAATGTTCAATTTTTTTTTAAAAACGAACTTACATAAAAAAATAATAGAAATTATTCATACAAAAATATTATGATATATAAGTTTTTTATACTTTTAAAATTTTAAAACTTTTTTATAAAATACTTGTAAAAAGTTTATTAAAAAATATAAAAACTTATTTCGAATGATGAGCATTCAAAAAATTTGTGGATATGATATTTCTTTAAGATTTTTGGTAGGCTAAAATATTTCTTAAGAAGAAGTGTTAGCTATTGTAATCATTTAAGCTTTGTAGATATGATTGAAAATAATAATTAATTTTGGATAACTGATAACGTGTGTATATTATTGAAGGAATAATAATTAACTTGACAAAACATCTTGATACATAGCAATTTCATTTTCAATTATCATAAGATTTGACATATTTTTATAGAACTGTGCACATTCGTGTAAAAATATTCCAAAAAGAGAGGTACAACGAAAGAGCACACAACAAGGCTCTTTTTCAATTTTTTTATTTTATATTTTTTAATATATATTTTATAAATATTTAAAAATTTACAAAATATATAAAAAAATTTTAAGTAATAATATTTGTTTATAAAATACATAAAATAAAATTCATTTAAAAAAAAATATTTTCTATTTTAAAAAAACTTTTTCATAAATAATCTCAAACGCACTCTTAGACTCTGAACGTAAGGATACCCGTGCGGCACCATCTGACGGTTACGTTTCAATTGTATATTTAATTTTTTATGTTCTATTTTTTAATAAATTTATAAAAAAAATTATTTAAAAAAATCTAAAAATTACATCCTAAAATTTTATTAACATTGATTCTATTATTTTTAATAAAAATAAATTTCGTTTTAAAAATTTTTTAAATAATTATTTTTGAAAAAGTTCTATTTTATAATAACTCCCTTTTTAAGTCCGGATACAAGTCATGCCACTGAATCCACCTGATGAAAATACACCTAAAAGATTCAGCAGATAGACCTAGAAGCTGACGGTAATACATACAGAAATACGAAGCTTACATGCATAAAAAACGAGCTCCCAGGAGCAATATACAGTCAAAACTTTCAAACATGGAAATGGGTAATTGCAATCTGTACAGACAATTACCATGACCATACCTCAAAAAGACCAAAAGCTTGTTTTTGTGAGCAAAATCTGCTGCATCAACAATGTCAAGTCTCCTGGTTATCAGCTGCCCAGCTAACCTTATGCGTCGGAAACAGTTGCAAGGCCAAGAAAGATTGTTGGACATTATTTATAGTACATACATAAAATTAAATTATTCACCTTTCACCCTGCAAAATTACAGTTTTTATGAGGACAGGCCATGAGAACTATCTTCTGATTTTTGGCAACGGACGCAGTATGTAACTTACATGAAAGGAGGATTCAAGGTCTGGTTGGCGTGAATCATACTCGCTGCACCAGCACATTTGACATCTTCAGTACCACCATCATATGATGACAATAGCCTCCGCTGCAAACAAACAATGTAGTCATATCCATTAGTCAATTCCAAACATACTAAAAACTTCTAATTTTTAACATTGAAGAAGCGACAGGCAAGTAGCTACAATCTCAATGAAGAAAATACATGTTGATCAATGCATATGTTCGTTTTCTTTTTCTTCAGCAGACAACATTGAAAAGAAGACCAGAAACATCCAGATTATAAGTAACTTAAAAGCTCGATAGAAATCCTTTTCAAAATAGAAACAATTGCTTCAACCAACTGATATATGTCTAGCTCTGTTCAGATCATCCTCTGACCAGGACCTGAATGAATGAATTGCACTTTGAAGAACTTCTGTTCACCCAAAAGATATGGCTTTAGAAACTATTCACAGTGTGACATGACTGTATATAGAATTGAATTATCACTGAGGTACATCATGCTAATTAGATGGACACTTCTGTAATATCTCGCACTCTACTGATTTTTCCTGTCTGGTTCCATAGAATAGTACATTTGGAGAAGTTTAAGTTATAGTTAACTCAAACATGCCAGCAATGTGAGACATACAGCTAGAGCTGCACTCAAATGAGCAAGATATGCGTAATCAAGCCCACTTATTACAACAATCCATTGGCGTATATATTAAAAGCAAAGGAATAAAAGATAGGTGATGACATGAATAACTCTTAATAATACAAAAACGCAAAACATTCAAAAGCATATCTTAGAGTCTCTACAAAACGAGCAGACAGCGAAACAGTGTTTATAACGGAGAGGAGAGAAAGCAATAGAAGCATATAAAACAAAAGGCGTGCACTTATTAGTTTAGTTTTCCTCTCTTTTATGGTTATCAAAGCAGACCATTTCCTAATAAAATTCGAGGTGGAATAAGTGCAAACTTGCTGCGACAATTGCCTAGTAGATCAACTCTGCTCACCAGACCTATCAACCAACAGGTTCCCTATACTTGCCAAGAGATGCACAAGGCTAGCACCTCGAGGAACTACCAGATGCATACAAGGATCACTAATCCAACAAACCAGAGAAGACAAAACTAAGAATATATTAAAACAAGGATCCAGAACAAAGAGAATTGAACAAATATAAGGTAGGTGTGAGTCTGATAAATATAAGGTTACCACGTTAAAAACTTCTAGCAATCTGAGAAGGATTTATGGCTTAGGAGGATAACAAATAAAAAAGAGCGAGTGACGGGATTAGAAACAAGAGTAACACATATACTACTTATCATTAGAAACAAGAGTAACACATATACTACTTATCAGGCAGGCCACGAAGACATGTTGATAAAAACATTGCAAGCTTCATATACCAAACACCAAAATGTAATCCCCCATTTGAATACATCACAGCAAGTAAAATGCCAAAATTAAATGCCAAATCTGTGAAATAATTCTGAAATATTAGAAGAGGCTTACATGGTCCTCGAAGTCTGGGCTGGTCAAATTGATGGAAAGATTACGCATTAAGAGAAGTACCTGCGCAAAAATCAAGAAATTTCATCATTGAAATGCAAGTAAGAAAAGGCTACCTAGCAACTAGAGGAACACAAGACTTCATTGGCATGGTAATGGAATTGTTAGGTGGCTAACAGAAAACTTAGAATCGTAGGTTGACATACCGTTTCAGCATCTATAGGATCCATCTCCTTTAACTTCTGCAAGTGGCCACTCGTGCTTGGGTCAAACACACTGCCTATAAAGCTATACACTTGAGCGAAGTCTGGCATAACTGCAAAGAAGGCAAACAAGAGAGAGCATTTTTCTTAACATAAGATCAGTGGACATAAGAAGGTAGTCTTAACACAAGCTATTGGCTTGTTTACTTCACTGTAAGTGACCCAGAAGTGACTTCCTCCTGATAAAAATTTCACTTCCAGGTGACTTCCTATATTTACACCCACAAACTCACTTCCTAACAACTCACTTCCAAACAAGTAAACACGCCCTATGCCATATAAGTGTAATGAATATCCTGGACACTTTTTGGATGAAGATTCAGTAACAGAAAGTACCATCAACATCTCAAGCTTTAATAACTGGTAGCTTAAAGCTTAACTAAGTTGCAATTGAAGATGCTCTTTGATATTTAAAGAACATACATAAGTACCTCGGAAAGATGGGACATGGTTGCCCTGCTCAGTTGTTTCGCATGTAGGCCAAGTTCTAGGCGAGCTCTCGCTGCTGCTTACACAGTTATTAACCACCACACCTCCTGAAGGTCCTACATCTTCTGTCAAGATACACTTGTCAATGTTGAGAATGCACAACAATTAACCAGACGCTACGTGCTCAAGAGGAAAAGAACATAAAAGAAAAAATGACGACAACAACAATAATAATTAAAGAAATAAGCAAAAGACAAATGGCAATCTGAGAATCTCCAACCTTTTGTCACATGTGAACCACTGACGTGGGGAACAGAATTAGGAGGCCAAGAAGACATTGTTGCACTCGCATTTGAATTTCGAAGAACAGAAGATGAGTCTGCTCTCAATGTGTAGCCTGGTTCCAGTTGACAAGATGCAGCCTGAACTGGTGCAGTAGCTTGAGACAATAATGGGGCTGCAAGCCTTTAGCGTTAGAGATGATTGACGAAGACAGTAAATTCAATAAAGAAGAATGTTCCGCACCATTTTTTGAGGCCTTCTGCGGATATGGATGAGCAGCTTTTCGCTTAGGTCGGGGAGGCGGTACATGTTCGCTTGTACCATTTTTCTGAACCTTGAGAAAATATTTCTGTGCATGGCTTCTTATCTGCAGAAAGAGTACACTTCAGAATATCAATATTACAGCAATAACAAAAGTATACATAGGAATATGACGTGCAGCGTGCAACACTTCAAAAATCAGAAACCTACAGAGTCAATTTCAAGACAATAAAAAGATGATCATCCACGG